>LR738712.1:722980491-723101762 GCA_902687465.1 Secale cereale | reverse complement strand
CGCCTCCCCCTAGAGCGCCGCCACCGGCGCCCTCCGCCGCCTCCGACAAGACCATCACTCGGCCGCCCCAAGGAAGAAGAAGAGGCCTCATCAAGGAAGGAGGAAGAGGCCTCCCCCCAAGCGCTACCTCGTCGGTGGCTCCCCCCAAGGCCGCAGCTTCTCCACCCCGCCTTGCTCCTTCGCCGCTCCGCCAATGTAACCCTCCCTGCCCCAAGCAACTTCTCCTCCTCCTCGTTCCGTTATGTGCCATTAGGTGATGCAAGTCCTTCAATAGGAGTAACATTTAGTCCCACTGCACTTATTTTTGGGTCTGAATCTCCTATCATGAAGAGTAAAGCACACATAAAAAATAGGAGCTGCCAATATGGATAATCTTCCATTGCAAGATGACACACCTGAGCATTATAAGAAAAGAGAGGACACACAACCTAAAATATTTATCCACTTACATAAAAAGTAAAAAGGGAAAAGAAAAAAAAGCCCTCACATGTAATCGACATGTTGAAGGCGGAGGAGCAGACAGATACATATCCTCAAGTTTCCACATGCATCACAACTTGCTCTCAGTGCTGCTGTCAGTGTTGTTCCTGCTGTTCCACATTTGAACAAATAAAAAAAAGCCTTCATCATTTTTGTAAAAACCATAATGGATCTACCTCATGTGACTTCAACATAAATTTTAACAATGCATGAAAATGGAACCCTCCATCATATCGAATCTATATGACTGAATGACCGAATGACTGGATGAATAAAACCCTATCTATTTGTAACCTGGTCTAAGAGAGAGGAGAAGAAAGACCCAGTCCAAGAATATGGAACCAACTCATTTGTTTTAACAGTATAGTACTTGAATATGTATGACTGAAAGAATAAAATTAACATTCAGCCTCTACTGATGAATCTGTATCGACTTAATTAGCATGTAAACGAATCTATTTAGGACATAGTCATTCTCTTTTTGATAGTTCTTGGAGGGCTTTGGTCAAGGAAGTGAAATACCTGGGTTTTTCTTCTCCACTCTCAAGTTGCCCATGATGTACATTTTCTTCCCAGGCAAGAATGCTTGTAGAACATCTGAAAATGATAGAATAACGTCTATCAGGAAAATATGGTGGTAACTGAAACAAGACAAGAGTTTTCAAGTGATCTAAACATTAAAGTCATTATTTTCAGCACACTAAAAAGGCAACAAACAAGTATATGTTGTAGTATTGTTTGACCATGTAAACTATAACTGGATAGGTTGCAAACATGGACAGATCATCTCATTAAGAACACAATTTCTTTTCTTTTGGGTTTCACAAGAACATCATTAGACCCTGACTAGATGTACAAAGGGACCTTGTGCTTGTTTCTTGAAACTGTGAGGTCAAACTTTGTGGGTGTACATCAACTATTTATAGAAGCTTGCTAGAAATAAAAAACACGGCAAGTTTTTTTGGGTCTGAAATTGTGTTCTTCGTGTTCATCATATATCACCAGTTCATTTATGGAGTTCTAGAAAGAAAATGGTACTGATTGTGTGTGCAACTCTGCATTACATGATTTAAAATGTGGTTGCTTATATGAAGAAGATTTTGGTCAATAAAAAAAAGAACAATCATAATTGTCAATGCGCTGGGTTTTGTTTTGTTTTATTAGATGATCAATTAATACCCAGAGGCTTCGGCCAGCCAATTGGTTGATGAGCATAAATAATTAATAGGTTCCTGTTTCGACATATGTTGATGTGAGTAACTGAGTATTATCCTTTTAAATTGTTATTATCCCCTGGAAGATCCTGTAGAATTAGAACAACCGGTGTTGTTCAGCAGCTTTTGATTTGTGTGTGACAAGACACATTAAGAACTTGAAACTTTTGTCATATCTCAACTGTATTTACCTATAGTTTACCTAGGAGGCTGAGTTTACTTGAATCGGAGCCTTCTGAGAATTAATTTTTGTACTTGTCCTTCTGTGTTGTTCTTTAGAGTTAATTGTAGTTCAGCTTTCCTGGCTACTCATTCTCAGGGACAATCTGTGTTGTTCTCTATCATAAATGTATAACTGAGAAATGTTTTTTTGCACTGGAGGAGGTGAAAGCACAACCATATACAGCACTTGCTAAGATGGCAAGGCTGGAGCAATGTATACATCCTCCTAGTTGTATACAGTACTTGCACTGGAGGTGGTGAAAGCACAACCATATACAGTACTTGCACTGGAAAATATTTTTTGCCACTTATATCCTAGTTGTCTCCCGAAGATTTGTACTGTACTACATCCTCCTAGTTGTCTCCGACCATCGCGTGTCGTGATGATTTTGCAAGTACCCCGAGAGGCCCTTGAGTTTGCTGGAATGTTGATTAACTTCCGTTCCGGCAAATTCGGGTACTCCATATGTCCTATTTTCAGCAATGGTCATGCTGAAATTTTCCGTGAATTTTAGCATGACTTTGCTAAAAATAGGACATATAGGGTACTTGTGACTAATGCATGGGCCGGGGTATCTTAGTAGTTAATTAAGTAGGATCAAGTGCCCCTTTATTCTAGCTGCATTAAACCATAGGCGGCAATAGAGCCAAGTGATTAGGCCCAACTTAGAATTCTCCGTCCTAGCTTAGCTTTTAGGATGCCTCGGTGTCTACAAACCATAAATTATGAAACCTTGGCTTTTAGGGTGCCTCGATGTCGATAAAAACCGAAAGGATGATAGCTTAGGCTTTTAGGGTGCCTCAGCGTCGAAAAACCCTCAATTATAAAAGCTTAGCTTTTAGGATGCCTCGGTGTCGACAAACCCTAAATGATGAGACCATGATCTTGTTCCTTGACAATAACCAAATTTTTGACCAAACTTTGTTCCTATTTAGAGAGAAACATGGCCAACAACGATGAGGCCGGCGGTTCGGGCGGGAAGGCATTCTGGGAGCTATCCCAGGAGATGGAGGAACAACCTCACTTGTATGAGGACGCCAACTTCCCCACCGATCCTGACACCACTGATGGTACCGCCGAGGATGACCCCACTGATGCCACCACTGATGGTGCCGCCGAGAATGCCACCACTGATGATGGCGGCGCACGCACAGATGGCAGCCAACCGAAGTGGCAACGGAAGGACCGGCACCCGACCGTGCTCCGCACCCTCAAGGAGGAAGTTACTGAAGTGGACTCCGACGGGAATCCAACGGCGCCCGAACGAATAGTCAAGGGGTACTCGCTTCAGCTCGGGTGCATTCTCCGGAGCACCGTCTCGATCAACACCGAGAACCTGAGGCATCCTGACCACGGCAATTTGCGCAACCTCCGCTTCACGAAGCTGCACGAACGATACAAGTTCCCCTCTCAATTTGATAACACAAGCGTCAAAGGGAATAAAGTGAACAGTGCTGCCCTCACGAAGATGAGCAAGGCCCTGTCTACTTGGAAAACCAATGTGAGGAGAATGATCGAGAAAGGTGAGAGTTATGAGAAGATCAAGGAGAAACATCCTTCGATCACCGAAGATGACTACAAGTACTTCAAGATCAATTGCTCGAGCACCGCACACTCCGAATCAAGTCAGTGGGGGAACGAAATGCGGGAGCTCAACTTAGGGGAACACACACTCGGTCCCGGCGGTTACAGAGTGGCGGAGCCTATATGGGACAAGGAGGACGCAGACTGTGCCAAGCAAGGCCTACCGTCCCTCTTCGATAAATACGGTGACAAGCCGACCAGGAACTTTGTCAGGGCCCGGTACAAGAAGGACCCGAAAACAAAGGAGCTTACCACGGATCCGAAGACCAGGGCGCTTGAGGCTGTTCTGGTAAGGAATACACCCCCGCGTAATTAGCTCCATATGGTTGCATTCTAATTAATGAAGCCAAATTTCTAAATGATTCACATTCCTTCCGCAGGCGACTGAAAGCAGTAGCGCGGGGTCGACTAAGAGCAGCCCTTGGGACACGACTCTAAATAGGGCGTTGAATGTAATGAAGAACAAGGATAAGCTCGAGAAGCCGACGTCAGCTGGTCGTGTGGCCGGCAAAGGCTTGTCGACAAAATGGTCGTCATATTATAACACTGGTGGGCGAAAGGAGAAAACGACCAGCTCGGAAAGCCAGTCGCGCGAGGTTCAAGAACTCAAGCCACAGGTGGCGAGGATTCCGGAGATTGTCCAAGATCAAGTGCAACAACAGCTCGGAGCGATGATCACCGCCATTGTGCCTAGCTTGATCGAGGGGTTGCAGGCGTGGATTGCGGGCGGCCAACAGGGGCCGCCCCCGATTCCCAGATTCAGGGCCAGCAACTCGCAGAACGCGATGGCGGGGCCATTGGTGTCTCCGACGGAGGCGGCATTGGTGTCTCCGACGCCGGCACGGGAGCTTAATGCACCCGGGTGTACGCCGGCCGGCACCTCTGCAGCAAGCGGCCCCTCCGTCAACTGCACGCCCGCCGTTGGCGGTGCCTCGACATTAGCCGAGCTCGACACCATCATCACGGTAACTAATTAAGCCTCTCTCGGCCGAGGACTTCATCTCCTTGCCTTTGACTGGGCATCCTTGACGCCCTACATGTTTACGTAGGGCGTCGCCGACGTTCCGCGCACTCTCCTGCACTTCGTGAACAACGAGTTGGTCGATGTCGCCAAGGGCAAAATCGTTCAACCGGGAAACCCCTTGTTCCACGGTACCCAGATGCCACCCAACTTGTTTAGGGTTCAACTGGTTCGGGTGCTGCCAGGCTGCGACGAGGTGTTACCTCCGATTCGACCAGTCGGGGCCGACGATGATGACGTCATGACCCTCAGCGCCTGCCTGAGCTGGCCCCTGCTTTGCCCGAAGAGCCAGATTCGTTTGGGGGCGGGGGAAACCACCCCAAAGACAACACCGCCAGTCGTGCCGGCGCCAAGTCGTCCCCATGGCAAGTCCGCCGCAACGGTGCCGGACATCCCTATGCCACTTGATCCAAACATGCATATGGCACAGGATCAGAACGACGACGACGACGATATATTTGCCAACGTCGATCAGTACTTTGCCGATCATGGGTACGGTGGCGACTTCATGGGGCCTCCTTCTCAAGAACCCAACCCAACAAAAGACGTGCGCGATCAAGCCGGTACCACGGAGAAGCCAAGTTGCAACAGGCGTCGTCTGCCGTTCAGCTCTCAGGAGACGCCTCCAGCTGCCGACTTCACCGAGCCTCAAATAGGCGAGGTGCGAAATATTATCAGCCCCAACACACTCAAGAAGGCAGTCTCTGAGTAGAACTCGGTCCCAATTCAGGAGAAGAAGAAGGCACGCAAAAGAAAAACTAACAAGGGTGCGAGCCAGCCGGCACCGAGTACGATCCGTGCTCAGGACGGGCCACCTTCACCTGAGGATGTAATGAAGAAGGTGCATGTGGCGGGTAGGCCGATGCTACCGAGAAATATGCTCGATGCTGCAACCAGTGCTATGCAGAGTCTGCATGACAGTGTTCTTTCTTTGGAGAAGCGGCGTCTCAGAGAGAAGGATGTGGCATACCCGGTTTTCGCGGCCAAGGTGCCGGAGGGCAAGGGCTTTGTGGATAACTCCATCGGGGGTACGATCGTCCTGCGGTTTAATGACATCCACGCTATGTTGAACCTTCATCCGCTGCACTACACCTTTGTTCGGCTATTTTCGCTGAGTATGGAGATGCAGATCATTCGCGACAAGACCCCGTACATCGTGATAGTCGACCCCTTCTACACGCGTGCCAAGATCTTGGGCAGCGCTAGGGACCGGCAAGTCGCGAGTTCTTACCTCGAAGGCGTCATTCTGGCAAACCGATATAAGGATAACTTCCTCGTGCCTTACTTTCCCGAGTAAGTCCTCCGCCTCAACCGCCCCTTAACATATGAATTCTTAGATTTCGATCGTTTTTCTTTTAACATTCCGTGTTTTCTGCAGTGACACACATTGCTCGCTCATCCTCCTAAGCCCCAAATATTCCATGGCCACGTATTTTGACCCGGACCGTCAGTCGACTGTAGACTACACAAATGTCAAGAAGGCTCTTGATGATGTTCACCCCGGCTACGCCAAATCTGGAGGCACCTTCACCAGGACAGTTCGTAAGTACGACAAGCACGTGTTCTCCCACAATACGACGTTCTGCTGCGTCAAGCAGCCGCCTGGCGGTCAGAAGGGTGCCTACTACGCCATCCATCACATGCGGGCAATCGTACCGGACCATCATCAACTTCTGCTACCGACTAAACTCAAAGATTGGGCCGCGAGCGTGTCGGCAATCCAGGACGCGGACATCAGACAAGAATTCTTTCGCATCCAGTCGGAGTTTGCGGAAATCATCCATCAAGATGTCCTTCGTACCTCGGGGCAGTTCTATCTCAGAAATCAACCGTCGACCAGTGACATCGACACAATGCTGCAAATGCAGGCTGACAACGCCCGTGATTTCATGACTCCCATGATAGACGGCGGCTTCATCCATGCTCCGGTGCATTGAGTCGAGTCGAAAGCAGTGATTAAACTTTAATGAACTTGTAGTATGTCTCTTTGGTTTCGAGAGTCGTTCAACTTAGATGTAATCGATGCTATTAATGTCTTGCTTTTCTCTTTCTATCGTTCTGTTGCATACTTATATATTGCTTATGAATTGTCTGTGAATTGGTACTAACATTTCGTTTGGCTAGTGCATATATAGCGATGCCGTCGTATGTCGTGTACAAGGGTAAGGCTCCCGGAGTCTACGACGACTGGGAGGAGTCTCGGAGACAGGTTCACCAATTCAGCGGTAACAGTTACAAAGGGTACACCACTAGGGCCGAGGCCGAATCTAGATACGCCCGCTATCTAGCGGGAGAGGGGAGGGAGCGTTGGAGGAACCGGATGAAGACGAGTTTCATCGTGATGATGCTCATCGTGATGACCGCAGCTCTCTTCTATGTGATGGTAGTTTAGATGATCGATATCGACTTGTAATGTGAAGACAAACTCGCTACTCACGGTCTCGAGACTTGTAATATATTGTTCTATCTTTGTTCGGTCTTTTCAATTCGGAGACTAATATGATGAATTGTATTCGGAGACTAATATGATGAATTGTATTCAGAGACTAATATGATGAATTGTATTCGGAGACTAATATGATGAATTGTATTCAGAGACTAATCTTCTATTGTATTCGATGAATTTGTTGTTGATGTGTGCTGTCTATATTCTGTGCAATTATACATTTTGTAATCTGTGCAAAAAAACAGAAAAATAATATTAAAAAAAACAAATATTCATACTAATGGCGCATCACCACACAGTGCGCCATTAGTATGCCAAAGGATACTAATGGCGCATCACCAGCCAGTGCGCCATTACTATGCGGACATTACTAATGGCGCATCCTGCAGTAGTGCGCCATTAGTATGCCAAAGCACCTGGGTACACATGGCCCGTGGGAGGCATACTAATGGCGCACTACTGTGCATACTAATGGCGCATCTGCGGTGCGCCATTAGTATACCAGATACTAATGGCGCACCAGAGGTGCGTGATGGGCCTCTAACCCCTCGTTGGTTACCCCAAGTGGAAGGCGTAAGATGCAGTGTTGTGGAAGTTTTTCCCTTAGCAAAGATGCCAAGGATCTAATCCCCAGAGACTCCTAGGTTCAACAAGTAGGTGTCAACTGTTAACGGCGCCAGATATTAGCAATCAATGTGGACCTGCACACAGATACACATAACTGTGCTCCCAACGAGTACAGAGAGGTTGTCAATCCCTCCGGCCTTGTAGTTCACAAAGGATTAAAAGCATATGATAGTAGTGATAGATAATATTTGCAATAGTAAATAATAACAAAAAGTAAATAGCGGATGTGATCAATGATGGTAATATGGACCGGAGTCTCATGATGTTCACTAGTGATGTCTCTCTCCCAAAAGACGATAAAACAGCTATGTGAGGTAAAGAAATTACAGCTGGGCAATTGACAGGACCCACGAGCGCAAACCAATGCTGATTACATTGCAAGAAAGGTTGAGGTTCAAAGCATGGGCGGTACGCCAAAGTAAGTAGACCGAAATCCATCAATATCTACTACTAATCATCCACCTTGAGATATCTATCCAGAACATCTCGCTGGTATTAAGTTGCGAGTCCCACCCATAGTGTGAACTCAATGCAACAGACAACTGCATTAAAAGAACTTTGCGTAAAGTAAACAATCCTTGCACCCGCGGGCACAAGCACCGTTGTTTTTCCCCTTGTGGCAACAACACATCCCCTAGACTCATGTTTCTGTCACTCAAGCTAGTCATCGAGGGGCATGAACCCACAATCGAGCATAACGTTCCCTCTTGGAGTCACTACATACTACTTGGCCAAAGCAATAAATAACAACGGAGAACATGCAAGAATTACTTATGAACATAAATATAAAAGAGGTAGATCAAATATATTACTCAATCACAATCTGAACATAATCTCATAATCCATCGGATCCCAGCAAACTCAACATAGCAACAGCATAAGGATTACATATGTGCCTCGATCATGTAGGGTAGCTCACGAGGACTAATTAGTGAAGCACAAGAACGGGAGGAGAACATCACATAGCTATTGGTCATGGACTCATGGTCCAAGGGAGACTACTCACGACTCATCCGGGAGGCGTCCATGGTGGTGGAGAAGCTCCCAGTGGTGATCCTCCCCTCCGGCAGGGTGCCGGGAAGAGTTCTCCTGGTGCTCCCGATATTGGAAGCGGCGGCGGCGGCGGAACAGAGATGGGATCGCGAAAAGAGTTCCTGTTCTGAGGGTTTCGGAGGACGCTTTAAATATATGCCAGAGGGGGGCATCGGGGAAGCTTCGGGGGGCCCAGGCGCCCTCCCGGCGCGGCCCAGGGGGGGGCGCCGCCAGGGCGCCTGTAGCACTGGTGCCCCCCCCCCCCCGGCTGTCCTTCGGACGCACGGTAGTTTCCGGAACGCTGATTTTTTTATATAATTTTTCTGGATTTTTCCTGGCAGTTCTCGTAACGTGAAAACCTGAAATACAAAAACAACCGAAAACAGAAACTGGCACTGGGGTGCACTGGATTAGTAAGTTAGTCCAAATATGATCAAAAGTGTATGGAAGTGTATGAATATCATAGCAATATCACCCAAAAGTGGCATGGAGCAAGCAGAAATTATAGATACGTTTTGGACGTATCAGTGCGCCATTAGTAAAATATACTAATGGCGTGCTAGTAATGGCGCACCACTAATGCGCCATTAATGGCAAAATTAGGTGCGCCATTAGTAGGCCTTTTCCTAGTAGTGGTATTGGCAAGTTACATAGGAGAAGTAATAAAGCAGACCTACATGTATATGCATAGAACAACAAAGGAAGGCTTGGGGGTTTATTCTGCAGAAAGCTGATTTTATCCTCATAACTACCTAATAGTCAATTTTTCATTTAGTTCTTTTATTACTACAATTAAATGCACAAGGTTGAGTTGGCAAAATCAACTCCAACCTAACCATTTATTAAGTTGCCCACAAATATTATTAAGTGTCACATTTGTCAAGATCATCCAACAACTGTAATGGCATAGTGGCTCAAAATATCCATAACTGGGGACACGGCTAATCATGATTAGTTTTATTACTCTGCAGAGTTTTTCACACTTACCGACTAGACTCAACCCGAAGATTGAGACGAAGCCTTTCAGAAGTAGTCACCTCCACCCCGGCAGCCAGTACACCTATCCATATCTACGTCTGCTAGCATACCTGGGCGAGGATCCCACAACCTACTCAACTAAGCCAGAGCCCATTTAGCTAGTGGTCGTGCATGGAAGCTACTAGTCATTAAGTCTGTCTAATCTTTTTGAGCCTGGGCGGCCGTCCGCTTACATTTTGAGGGTATAAACCATGATGTTCTTAAAACCACCCATCAATACCACTTCCTCCCAGAGGTGAGTTAAGCCCTGAATTACTACTCGGTTTGTTAAATATTAATAATCCTCACATAAGCTCAGTGTATACAGGAAGCAACCCCGTCTACAAGCATAGCAAAACTATACCTACCATGATTTGCAAAGACGGGAGATAGATCCACAATATAGCTCAGAATATAACAATCCTATAATGCATAAATTTATAGTGTGGCATAACCTACAATGCATAGAAAAAAACAATAGGTAAAGGATGATCAACATGCAACTTGCCTTGGTTCTGGTATAAAAAGTCACACTCCTGACAATAGCTCGCGTCGCACTCCCGACAATCCACATGTTTCACAAAATATAACAAATCAATCACAGAAACTCAAATAAAACCAAAATAAAGCAAACAACAAGAAAATCATTTTTAAATTCATCAACAGCATCAAAACAACATGTAGAGATCACCTACACAATGCAAAAAGAATCACTCGATTCCGATACACGAAGAGCTCAATTTTGTGAGTGCATAGGAAAAAGAATCACCTAATTTGGATTTACAAAATAAAAACTACATCAATTTGAAGATTTGGGGAAAAACTGAAAAAGACAAAAGGAAACAGAAAACTCCTGCATTGTAGCAACTCCTGTTCGCCTATCGTAGCAACTGCCACGTGTCTGGATGTGATTGGTCTGGTGCGTGTGCTCACCTAACGACAAAAGAAATGACGGCGGCGGGGCTGCTCCGGCGGTGCTCCGGCGAAGGTGAAGTGACGGGCGGATGCGTCGGTGAGTGGCGGAGGTCGTGGTGAAGTCGGACGGCGGCGAGGCGTACTCTGCGGGCGGCGATGAGGTCGTGAACGCGCCGGTGCTCCAGCGGCGGCGGACGTGCTTGTTCCCGTCGATCTGCTACGTATCCAGCGACAAGATGATGTCAGAGAGGTGCAGAGATGAGAGGGGGTTGAAAGGAGCGGTCGGTGCGGCCGGAGATGTTCTTACGGCGACGGAAGCGTCCGGTGAACGGCGGCGGACACGGAGCTCAACAGCGAGATTCAAATCCCGAACGGTCGAGCTCTAGCAGCGGGGATGAAGCGAGAAGGGGCGTGCGAGGCTGCGAAGAACCCTAGGAACTATTAGGCGTCCAGGGGGATCACGGGATCGACTAGGGCGTCAGGTTCAACCCGGGTCGGCCTCGGCGTGCGCGCGGCACGGCTGCGTCCGGCTCGGGGTGGAAGAAGTGGTGCGGGGCCCGCTAGCAGTGAGAGAGAGAGCGGTTCGGCTGCGGGTCGGGTGCGGGCGTGCGGTGCGGTGGCGTACCGCTTCGCGTCGAAGCTGGGCCGCGGTGGTGTGGGCTACGCAGCTGCAGGCTGGCTGGCTTGCTAGGCCGCAGCAGTGCGCTGCGTCTCTTTTTTTACAGCAGCAGAAGTAAAAATAAATAAATAAAATAAAATACACAGGATAAAATCTAAATAAAAATAAATAGACATACAGTAAAAATCGCCCTATAGCTATAAACTGCAGGAACACTAGTTCCAATACTAATGCAATTTTTGTAAAATAATTTTGATGCTATAGGCCACATAAAACAGCAACAAAACACTCAAATAATATATTTTGGAGATTGCAAAAATTACCAGAACATATCATATGAACTGGAAACAATATTCTGCACATTATGAACATTTTTAAATACAGGGGAGAAGTCATGTTATCTCCACTCCAATAAATTGCCTTTAGTTGCATAATGATCCAAAATTTCAAGAATTGCAAATGATGCAATATAAATTTGAGATGCATATGAATGATCTAATAACATCCTAATTTAGTAAAATTGGGATGTTACACTACATCAACACCATAGCCTCACCAATGAGTTGTGAGTAGTTTACCATAGACCTTCGGGTCCATAGTTTTTAGCTAGATGGCTTCTTCTATATTTTTGTATCTCAATACAAAGTTCTCCTCGATCTTTGAGGGGATCTATTCGATGTAATCATTTTGCGGTGTGTTTGTCTAGATCCGATGAATTGTGGGTTTATGATCAAGATTATCTACGAACAATATTTGACTCTTTTTTGAAATCTTTTATGTATGATTATAATATCCTTGCAAGTCTATTCGAATTATTGGTTTGGTTTGGCCTACTAGATCTATAGTTCTTGCAATGGGAGAAGTGCTTGGCTTTCGGTTCAATCTTGCGGTGTCCTTTCCCAGTGTCAGCAGGGGCAACAAGGCATGTATTGTATTGTTGCCATCGAGGATAAAAAGATGGGGTTAATATCATATTGCTTGAGTTTATCCCTCTACATCATGTCATCTTGCTTAAAGCATTACTCTATTCTTATGAACTTAATACTCTAGATGCATGCTGGATAGCGGTCGATGTGTGGAGTAATAGTAGTAGATGCAGAATCCTTTCGGTCTACTTGTCAAGGACGTGATGCCTATATATAATGATCATGCCTAGATATTCTCATAATTATGCGCTTTTCTATCAATTGCTAGACAGTAATTTGTTCACCCACCGTAGAATTCTGCTATCATGAGAGGAGCCACTAGTGAAACCTATGGCCCCCAGGTCTATTCTCATCATATTAATCTTCCATCTAATTTACTTTGCGTCATTTACTTGCTGTTCTTATACCAAAAATACCAAAAATACCATACTATCCTATCTATCAGATCTCACTTTCGTAAGTGACCGTAAAGGGATTGACAACCCCTTATCGTGTTGGCTGCGAATTTCTTATTTGTTTGTGCAGGTGCGAGGGACTTGCGCGTGGTCTCCTACTGGATTGATACCTTGGTTCTCAAAAACTGAGGGAAATACTTATGCTACTGTGCTGCATCACCCTTTGCTCTTCGAGGGAATACAACGCAAGTTCGAGAAGTAGCACTTACGCATGCTCCTTTGCTTGCTTTACCCAATTTTGACAAATCTTTTGAGGTCCATTGCGATGCTAGCGGTACCATCATAGGAGGTGTGTTGATGCAAGATAAGTGCCCAATAGCTTATTTTAGCGAAAAACTTTTCGGAGCGCAGCTTAACTATCCCATCTATGATAAAGAGCTATATGCCTTAGTGAGAGTCTTGCATGTTTGGGAACACTAT
This sequence comes from Secale cereale, assembly GCA_902687465.1. Classification (NCBI taxonomy): domain Eukaryota; kingdom Viridiplantae; phylum Streptophyta; class Magnoliopsida; order Poales; family Poaceae; genus Secale; species Secale cereale. The sequence continues at coordinate 723,088,783 of LR738712.1, read as the reverse complement.
CTATGCCCGCATGAGTTCATTCTCCATACGGATCATGAGTCACTAAAATATCTCAAGGGTCAAACTAAATAGAATAAGCATCATGCTAAATGGAGTGAATTCATTGAGTCGTTTCCGTATGTCCTCAAGTACATCAAAGGAAAGGAGAATGTAGTGGCTGACGCGTTATCTCACAAATGCATGCTTGTTACTCAACTTGAATTGAGTGTCATTGTCTTTGAGCACATTAAAGACTTGTATGCACATGATGCTTGCTTTGCAATTCCTTATGCTAAATGTTTGACGCATACATCTTGGGAACGGTATTACCTTAAGGATAATTATCTTATGACAGCTAAAAAACTATGCATTCCCAAGTCTTCTCTTCGTTTGTTACTTTTACAAGAGGCTCATGGAGGAGGACTTACGGGACACTTTGGACGCGACAAGACATTTGCGAAGGTCAAGAACTACTATTGGCCCAAGATGTTTCGCGACGTCTCATACTTCACCAAGCGATGCTCGACATGTCACAAAGCTAAGTCTAAAGCTCAATCCCACGGTTTTTACATGCCGCTTCCTATTCCATATAAACCATGGGAATATATTAGTATGGACCTTGTGCTTGGTTTGCCTAGAACTCAAAATAGAAAGGATTCCGTCTTTGTTGTTGTGGACCGTTTTTCCAAGATGTCACATTTTATTCCATGCAACAAGGCAGAGGATGCTTAACATGTTGCAAATATCTTTTGTAGGGAAATCTTGCATTTACATGGTGTGCCAAAGGCGATCGTCTCTGACCGTGACGTCAAGTTTCTTAGCTACTTTTGGAAGATGCTTTGCGCCAAGCTTGGAATCAAGCTTCTCTTATTTTTGGCATACCACCCACAAACCAATGGCCAAACGGAGGTGACAAACCGAACACTGTCCACTCTTATTCGCATCTTGATCAAGAAGATCATCAAGGAATGGGAGCAATGCTTTCCCATTGCCGAGTATGCCTACAACCATGCAATACACAATACTACCGACAAGTGCCCTTTAGAGGTCGTTTACGGCTTCAACCCGTTGTCCCCATTGGGCATCCTACCACTTCCACTACAAGAGCACACCAACTTGGAAGCAAATGCACGCGCAAGCTATCTCAAGAAGATTCATGAGGATACACGTCACGCCATCGAGCTCCAAGTGCAACACACCACGACCAAGATCAATGCTAACAAGACCCCAATGGTGTTCAATCCGGGTGAACTCGTATGGCTACATCTTCGGAAAGACCATTTTCCTCAAGAACACAAGTCCAAGATTCTACCACGTGCCGATGACCCTTTCAAAGTACTCGAGCGCTACAACAACAATGCATACAAGATCGACATCCCACACGAAAAATACAATGTGAGTGACATCTTCAACATCAAGGATTTCTCAACTTACCATGGGGATGAAGAAGACGATACGTGGAAGGATCTCTCCCAAGGGGGGGAGATGATGCAGAGCATCTCTCATCTATCCCCATGGACTGTACTACAACTATGAGCTCCAAAAAGACCCATGACAAGAGCCGGAGCACGTGTAATGAAAACTGAGGCGAACTCCTTCCTACTTGACATGCATATGGACACGAAGGGAACTTGGTTACTACCTCACCAAAATGCTCTATGTATCATTAGGTACAAGAAGGACATTTACAAGGAAGCCAGGGTGTAAGGGCATGTCCCTTCCCATGTGGTTTTGGTGATTGATGACAATGCGTTTGTGGACTAATCAAGTGTGCTAAGTATTTCAGAGATTTATCCATTGGCACGAGACGATTATTCCCCCTAGAAGCTTTGAGCAGAAGACGTGTCGTCTCCCTCAGTTTTTGTTTGGTGGATTTGAGTCGTAGGAGATACCGTACTATCAAGAGTGGGTCCGCATTGGAAAGGCTAGGGTGGAATCATCACGTACACTTCTTTTTGGCACCCTCGGCTCCTTTCCTTGCCTTGGAGCTGTCTGCTTCTTCCGAAGTGGTGGTTTGTTGATGGGAGCGGTAGTACCGCCTATGGACACCAAGTGGTAGTACCGCTGCGCAACACAGTAGTACCGCTGCGCAGCATAGTAGTACCGCTTGGGGCATATGCGGCAGTACCACTCCAGTCTGGCTCCGCTGCCGTGTCGATTCTAGAGGGATTTTTCTTGTGTCAGACTTTACGGTAGTAGCAGCAGTAGTACCTCTTATAAGCGGTAGTATGCTGCCATCATCATTACAACTCCCGCTCCCCTCTCCTAAGCCTCGACTTTTTCGCTGTGTGGTAGTACCACTGTGGGCCGCAATAGTACCATTGTGACCTGTGGTAGTACCGCTCCACCCAGCGATAGTACCGCTCTGTGCGGGCAGCTATGGGGATAACGGTTCACGTATCCCCACCACTATATAAAGAGGTCTTCTTCCTCAAGAAGACCTGCCTCTTCTCCCCCAAGCTCCATTGTTGCTCCAAAAGCTTATTTTCGCCCGATCTCTCTCCCTAGCCAATCAAACTTGTTGATTTTCTAGGGATTGGTTGAGAAGGCCCAGATCTACACTTCCATCAAGAGAAATTTGATTCCCCCCACTAATGCCATGAGGATCTTGTTACTCTTGGGTGTTTGAGCACCCTAGACGGTTGTGGTCACCTTGAAGCCATATTCCATTGTGGTGAAGCTTCGTGGTTTTGTTGGGGGCCTCTAATAAAGTTGTGGAGATAGCCCCAACCTTGCTTGTAAAGGTTTGGTCGCCGCCTTCAAGGGCATCAATAGTGGAATCACGGCATCTCGCATTGTGTGAGTTCGTGAGGAGAATACGGTGGCTCTAGTGGCTTCTTGGGGAGCATTGTGCCTCCACACTGCTCCGACGGAGACGTACATCCCCTCAAAGCGAAGGAACTTCGATAACACATGCTCGTCTCCACCGGTTCCACTCTTGGTTATCTCTTACCTTTACTTGTGCAAGCTTTATTGTGTTAGTTCCGTGTGCTTACTTGTGTGCTTGTAATTGTTGCATCACATAGGTTGCCAATGTAGTTGCACATCTAGAAAACCTATTTTATTGCTAAGTTTAATTTGGTCAAGAAAAGCTAAAAATTGCTAGTTGCCTATTCACCCCCCCCCCTCTAGTCAACCATATCGATCCTTTCAATTGGTATCAGAGCCTTGTCTCTTTATTTAGGACTTTACCGTCCAAAGAGTATGGGACATAACGTAGTCGAGATGGAGGAGCACTCCGGTGGGAATTTGTCCTTGTCTACGTCCGATGGGGGACCCTCGGTCTCTCGTGAGGAGTTCAATGCGGCTTTGGACGCATTGAAAACCTCCATGATGACCGAGGTCCAAGGCATGTTCCAATAATTTCTTGATGGGCTCAAATTATGCACCGCATCGTTGGAAGTGGTTCATCCCACTAACAACGTGTCGGATGCTATTCCCGATAAGGGAGAAGCTAGTAGTGATCAACCCCCGTGACTAAGAATGGGAGTGGCATCTGTTCTCATGGAGCACTTCCCATTACGGAGGACCCATTCCCTCCCCGCATCTAAATTTGGTTGGTCCTCTCCCTAAGTATGTGAAAAATGCGGATTTTGCTACTTGGATGTTTCATTTTAAACATCATTTAAATCACTGTTCTACTAATCTTTGGAGAATCATTGACCAAGGTTTCTACCCGCATGATCCATACAACTTAACACCAAGAGAAGCCATGGATCATCAATTTAACTAGTCCGTTCTTTGCATTCTTCAAGAAGCCATTCCTCCCGAATTTATTGCACATATTCGACCTTTCTCCGTGGCCAATGAAGCATGGGAGCATGTTGTCTCCTTGTACAAGCGAAGCGCAAGCATTCAATGCTCAAACTATGAAGTTGTGCAAGATGAAGCCGATGAGGTTGCCATGATCGAAGATGAAGAGCCCCGTGAACTTATCGGAGATTAACCACTCTTGCGGTCTCACTCCAAGATCATGGGAACAAGGATACATATGACAATTGGATCAAGCGCAAGTTTCTCAAGGCCATGATGCCTTATCACAAGGCCATGTACTCTATCATCCGTCAAAGGCCGGACTTTCACACCTTGTCCTCAAGTGAAGTGTTGGATGAGTTTGTTGCCATGAGGATCTTGGATAAGAATGCCGACAATGCGGTGTTGCGAGCTCAATGATCAAAGAAGCCCCACCTTGCCTATCATGAGCACATGGATCTTGCATCACGACAATTTTGGGGGTAACAAAAAGAATTCAAGCCCAACTTCAACAAGAACAATTCAAGTGGCTTCAAGGGCAAGTAACGAGTGAGGACGTGCTACAATTGTGGCAATGTGAGTCATTTTGTTGTAGATTGCCCATATGAGAAAAGGGAAGACAATGGAGGCAAGCTTATCCGAAAGAACAAGGCCAAGTCTTTTCCCAACAAGAACAACTTCACCAAGAAGACTCCTTGATATGTCTCCAATGTATCTATAATTTTTGATTGTTCGATGCTATTATATTATCTGTTTTGGATGTTTAATGGGCTTTAATATGCACTATTATATTATTTTGGGGACTAACCTACTAACCAAAGGCCCAATGCAAATTGATGTTTTTTTGCCTATTTCAGTGTTTCGCAGAAAAGGAATATCAAACGGAGTCCAAACGGAATGATACCTTCGCGAGCATCGTTTTTGGAACAAACGCAATCCAGAAGACTTCGAGCACACATCTGGGAAGCCACAGTGTGGCCACGAGGCCGGAGGGCACGCCAAGGGGGGTAGGCATGCCCCCCACCCTTGTGGTCCCCTCGTAGCTCTACCGACGTACCTCTTCCTCCTCCTATATATATACGCATATACCCTGAAAACATCCGAGAGCACCAGGAAACCCTATTTCCACCGTCACAACCATTTGTACCCGTGAGATCCCATCTTGGGGGCTTTTCCGGAGCTCCGCCGAAGAGGGAATCGATCACGGAGGGCTTCTACATCAACACCATAGCCTCTCCGATGATGTGTTAGTAGTTTACCACAGACCTTCGGGTCCATAGTTATTATCTAGATGGCTTCACTCTCTTTGGATCTCAATACAAAGTTCTCCACGATCTTCATGGAGATCTATTCGATGTAATACTTTTTGCGGTGTGTTTGACGAGATCTGGTGAATTGTGGGTTTATGATCAAGATTATCTACGAACAATATTTGATTCTTCTCTGAATTCTTATATGCATGATACAATATCTTTACAAGTCTCTTCGAATTATCAGTTTGGTTTGTCCTACTAGATTGATCTTTCTTGCAATGGGAGAAGTTCTTAGCTTTGGCTTCAATCTTACGGTGTCCTTTCCCAGTGACAGCAGGGGCAGCAAGGCATGTATTGTGTTGTTGCCATCGAGGATAAAAAGATGGGGTTTATGTCATATTGCATGAGTTTATCCCACAACATCATGTCATCTTGCTTAATGCGTTACTCTGTTCTTATGAACTTAATACTCTAGATGCATGCTGGATAGTGGTCGATGTGTGGAGTAATAGTAGTAGATGCAGAATCGTTTTGGTCTACTTGTCGAGGACGTGATGCCTATATACATGATCATGCCTAGATATTCTCATAACTATGCGCTTTTCTATCAATTGCACGATAGTAATTTGTTCACCCACCATAAGATTTGCTATCTTGAGAGACGCCACTAGTGAAACCTATGGCCCCTGGGTCTATTCTCCATCATATTAATCTCTCATCAACTAGCTATGTTTATCGTAGTTTATTTTCTAATCTTTACTTTCCAATCTGTACAACAAAAATACCAAAAATATTTATCTTATTATCTCTATCAGATCTCACTTTTGCAAGTGGCCGTGAAGGGATTGACAACCCCTTTGTCGGAGATATTGACCATGGGTACCCTCAACGACTACCCTTGGTATTTTAAGACAAATGGCAGCCGCCTGGTCCACTGCGGCCGTCTGCCCGTCAAGCCGCCTCCTGGGGTAGCCTACCCCAGGAGCCGGCGGCCAGCAGGCGGCAAGGACCCAACAGGCGGCCACGCCAACACCACCAGCCAGCAGACGGCCCCGCACTCCTTTTCCAGGACGCGAGCTGGGGGAACCCCTGCGCAGCGGGGGTGTGGCTACAGGAGAACATGTCCTTAGAAGATCTATAAGGGCGTGGCTACAGTGAACGTGTACCTTATGAATATCTCATAAACGGCGGGACACTGTGGCCACGCTGCTCGTGACCAAGCATCGGTCGGAGGAGGCCAAGATCCCACTACCCGCAAACGGCGGGGCCAGCGGGCGGCTGGCCCCATCGGTCAGCGGGTAGCTCACGAGTCAGCCGCCCCTGGCAAGCAGCCAGGGGAGACGGCCTCCTGGTAACAGACGACAATCCTCACCCTAGAAGTTCGAGCCTCATCAAGATGACAGGACAGGGCGGGGCGGCAGCATACAGTAGGAGGCAATGGCAATGTAGCCACTCCCTTCTCGACAAGGCTGTCGTCAGCAGAGGCGCCTCTACAGTAAAAGACACTCACGTAGGGCCTGCAGGCAGCGGGACCCAGCAGGCAGGTGGAAAAGCCAGTGCCAGATAACACTGACGGCTGGGAGCCACACTGCCAGGATTACCATTGTACCCCTAGGAGGTAGGCCCATATAAACCCCCAGGGTCCTCCATGAGGAGGGGTTGGTTAGTTAGAAGAATATAAGGCTGAACCCTAGTATAGAGAGATAGGAGGTGGGCTAGCTTTGCTCATCTTCTTCCTTTGAATCACACAGCTCAAGGAGCGATCTTGTAGCTACCTTAGTGCTATCAGTCATGACGCGGAGCCCCCGCAGAGCAGGACTAGGGGTTTTATCTCCTCGGAGAGCCCCGAACCTCTGTAAGATCCGTAGGCGTCCCAAGTTTCGTTTTATCCCGCTTCCCGAGCCAGGCGACGTTCTTTTGACCCCATGCATGATAAGCCATCCATTGGCATATGTCGTTCCAAAACCCCAACATTTGGTGCCCATCGTGGGGCTAGGTGCACGGTCGTCCGGAGACATGTTCTGGACGGGAACCTTGTTCCTTCCTGGCGAGAGTAGCCAGCCAGGCACGCCTGCTGGCATGGAGACCGGGATGCTTTGCGGCGCTGAGGCTGCATGCGCCGTGGGCGGGCTCGCCGATCTGCTCGGCGCCGTCCGCATCCTCGACGAACCCTCTCCGGCGGCCGAGCCAGTGCCACCGGAGAGCTTCCTCGTCGAGCTCCTCGACAAGCTCCACATCGTCGACGAGCGCGCCTCTGACGTGGAGTCAGTGGGCTCTTCTGACCCACCGGTAGACATGATCGTCGACCACGACGCGGGGCCGGTCGACTCCTTCCCCGAGCACGTGGAGATTATCAACGACTCCCTCCCCGTTCTTCCAATCGGCAGCACCATCAGCACCATCACGGAGGTGCTCGTCACCGACCACGGCGAGCCATCTTGCAGGACAGACCCAGACTAGCTCGAGGCCGCTCTGCAGCACCTCGCCGCCCCTGTCACGGCGGAGGCAGACTGCGCGGCATTGGAGGCGCTCCGCGTCTCGCTCCTCGATAGCGCCAACAAATTGGCTGCCTCCCAACGCCTCACTGAAGCTTACCGCCATGAAATGGACCGTGCCATTTGTGGCACGCCGGCTGCTAGCGAGCCTAGCCGAGACGGCGCTGTCCGCAATCGCGGCGGGCTGCTAGCAGATATGCTGGGGGCCTCGCGGCCTATGTACCTCAGTCCGTCGGAAAACCTAAGGGCTGCCCAGGCGGCAGTCGATGAGATGGGCCACTTAGAGGGAGACGAGCTCCCTTGCATGACCCAGCGTGCCCGCCAGCTCCTCGACGCTGCTGCCACACAGCAGGAGGCCCGTCGCCGGGTATCAGAGGTGGGCTCGCGCGCAGACAACCGCCCTTTTCGGCAGGAGCAAGGAGCCACGTCCCGCTCTCCAACAGTCGGCGCCACCAACCAGCGAGAATCGGAGCCCACTGCCAGCCGGAGCCGGCAGACTCACGTCACCATCGAGCGCGACGAAGACAGCCGCCCAAGGGCCGTAGAGCGGTGAGGGGAACATCCGCCTCTCCCCAGGAGGGAGAGGCGCGTGTCTCCTCCGCCTGTTGACCACCCCTCTCTGGCAGGCCGCTTGGGCCGCCGCGAGGGGGTTGGGGAGAACGACGCCCGCCACCGCCTGGACCGTCTGGCTCGATCCCAGGCGGTTGAAGAAGAAGATGACCTCGGTCCGGCCTGCTTCGGCCCTCGCATCCGCAACGAGCCTTTTTCCATGGGCTTCTCGCTCCCCAGAGACACCCCCAAGTACAACGGATCAGTGAAACCAGAGGACTGGCTGGTGGATTACTCCACGGCCGTCGGCATAGCCATCGGCAACAGACGTGTCACAGTGAAGTACATGCCCCTCATGCTCCAGGGCATAGCTCGGACTTGGCTGAACAGCCTTAAGCCCAATAGCATCAACGGCTGGCTGGACTTCACCGACGCCTTCACTCGCAACTTCACCAGCACCTACAAGCGTCCTCCCAAGCCGCGTTAGCTCTCCCTGTGTGTCCAAGGCCCGGACGAGTCGGCCCGCGACTATCTGACGCGATGGGCGGAGCTGCGGAACTCTTGTGAAGGAGTGCATGAGGTACAAGCCATCGAGTATTTCACAGCCGGGTGTAGAGAAGGCACCTTACTCAAACACCGGCTCCTGTTCGACGAGCCGGCCATGTTGGATGAACTGTTGAGCATAGCAGACAAGTACGCCACCGCTGACTCCTCCATGAAGACCGAGCTGCAAGTGGATGCTTCTGGCAAGATGACCCCTCCAACTTCCAACACGCCGGCAGGAGAGTCTAGCCAGCGCCAGCAGACCAGCGACCAGAAACGCAAGGCCCACGCGCCGGCTGCCAACAGCCGGCTGGTGGCAGCGGTCGACGGACAGCATCCAGAAGCCCAAGCAGGACCCAAGCGCTAGAAGGGCGGCAAACCGGTGTGGCCACCGGCCTTCTCCTTTGATCAAGCCTTGGACGCCCCCTACAAGTTCCACAGTTGCGCGAAGCCCTCCTACCACACCACCCGAAAGTGTCATTGGCTCACAAGAATTGCGAGGGGAGAAGCTCTACCACCGCCGCCTGTTGGACAGCCGGCCCCGCCTCCTAATCCGCCGGCTGCCCGTCCTGGCGGCCAAGTCGAGGACGAATTCCCAGAGGAAAATGGAGCCTATGTTGTCTTCACCAGCCAGACGGATGATAGGCACAGCCGGCGCCAGCAGCGCAGAGAAGTCAACACTGTTGCCGTCAAGAACCCAGAATTCATGCACTGGTCGGAAAGGCCTGTCAGCTAGAGCCGAGAGGATCACTCGGCTGTCATGCCATCGCCTGGGGCCTATGCCTTGGTCCTGGACGCCACTCTCTCCACAGACAGGCGGGCCTGTCGTTTCTCCCGGGCGTTGGTAGACGGCGGCAGCAGCATCAACATCATGTACCGGGACACCATGGAGAAGTTGGGCATCAAAGAGAAGCAGCTTCATCCTACCAGGACCGTGTTCCATGGCATTGTGCCAGGCCTCTCTTGCTCACCAATCGGCAAGGCCAGAGTTGATGTCATGTTTGGTGACAAGATGCACTTCCGGAGGGAGCCGGTCTGTTTGAAGTGGTGAACCTGGAAAGTCCCTATCACGTGATCTTGGGGCGGCCAGCTCTTGCAAAGTTCATGACAGTCCCCCATTATGCGTACCTCAAGATGAAGATGCCTGGTCCCAAGGGAATAATCACCATAGCCGGGGACTATGAGAAGTCCATTGCATGCGCAACAGCCATCAGCCGCCTGGCAGAGACCCTTGTCATGGCTGAGGAAAAGCGCCGTCTGGAGCGGCTGGTGGCAGTGGCTGGCGAGCAGCCGGCCATACCAGCGATCCTAGGGAGGCGGAGCCACAAGGCTTGTTCCAACCAACCAAGGACACAAAGAAGATTACCTTGGACCCGTCTCGCCTGGAGCGATTTGCTGTCATAGGATCAAGCCTGGACAGCAAATAGGAAAGCGAGCTCGTCGATTTCCTCCGTGAGAATCGGGACATCTTTGCATGGTCCCCCAAGGACATGCCTGGTGTCCCGCCGGATTTCGCCGAGCACAAGTTACACGTGAGAGAAGATGCAAAACCTGTCAGACTGCCGCTGTGCCGCCTGTCGGAAGAGAAGAGAAGAGTCGTTGGGGAAGAAGTTGCCCGCCTGCTAGCATACGGCTTCATCATGGAAGTCTTTTATCCCGACTAGCTTGCGAACCCAGTCCTGGTGCTGAAGAAGAACAACAAATGGCGCATGTGCATTGATTACACCAGCCTAAACAAAGCTTGCCCTAAAGATCCGTTTGCTCTGCCGCGAATAGATCAAGTGATCGACTCCACAGCCAGATGCGAGCTGCTGTCTTTCCTTGATGCTTATTCGGGGTATCATCAAATCAAGCTTGATCCAGCTGACCGCCTGAAGACCGCCTTTCTCATGTTGTTTGGGGCCTTCTGCTACCTGACCATGACGTTTGGCTTAAGAAATGCCGGCGCCACCTTTCAGCGTTGCATGCAGAAGTGTCTCCTCAAGCAGCTTGGCAGGAACGCCCACGTTTACGTGGACGATATTGTGGTGAAGACGGAGAAGAGAGGAACCCATTTGGAGGATCTCCAGGAAACGTTTGAGAACCTGCGCCACTTTCGGATTAAGCTAAACCCGGAGAAATGCGTCTTCGGGGTACCGGCAGGCCAACTCCTTGGCTTCCTGGTATCCGAACGCGGCATCGAGTGCAGTCCGGCGAAGATCAAGGCCATTGAGAGGATGGAACGACCGACCCGTGTGCGGGATGTCCAGAGGTTCACGGGGTGCCTGGCATCTCTCAGCCGGCTGGGAGAAAAGGCACCCCCCTGTACCAATTGATGAAGAAGACCACGTGCTTCGAGTCGAACGACCAGGCAGACCAAGCTTTCTAGCAGCTCAAGCGACTGCTGTCCACCCCACCTATCCTGTCGGCGCCAACATACAAGGAACCCATGTTCCTTTACATAGCTGCCACCAGCCGGGTGGTCAACACTGTCATTGTGGTCGAGCGCCCAGAGGACGGTAGAGCCTTGCTCGTCCAGAGGCCCGTCTACTACTTGAGCGAAGTGCTGTCAACATCCAAGCAGAACTACCTCCATTACCAGAAGATGTGTTAAGCTCAAGCAGTACTTCCAAGAGCATTCTGTCACGGTCGTCTGCACGGCCCCGCTTGCTGAAATCATGGGGAACAGAGATGCCTCAGGAAGAGTGGCCCAGTGGGCCATTGAGCTGGCCCCCTTCACCATCTTCTACCAGGCACGCACCACCATCAAGTCGCAGGCATTGGCCGATTTCCTCGTCGATTGGGCCGACACCCAGTACCTGCTGCCTGTGCCAGACTAAACCCATTGGCGGATGCACTTTGACGGGTGAAAGATGCACACCGGCTTGGGAGCTGGCGTCGTCCTCACCTCCCCCAAAGGCGACAAGCTCAAGTATACCCTGCAGATCCACTTTGCTGCCTCCAACAACGTGGCCGAATACGAGGCACTTATCCACTAGCTCCGGATGGCCAAGGAGTTTGGCATCCACCGAGTGCTGTGCTACGGTGACTCAAACTTGGTTGTCCAGCAGTCGCCTGGGGACTGGAACGCCAAGGACGCAAACATGGCAAGCTATCGCTTCCTTGTCCAGCAGATTAGTGGACACTTTGATGGCTGCAACTTCCTCCACGTACCACGAGCTGATAACATGCAAGCGGACACCTTGGCACGAATCGGCTCCACCCGCCAAGCAATGCCAGCCGTCGTATCTCTCCAATGCATGCGCAAACCGTCTATCAAGCCTTCACAAGAGTAGGAGTCAGTCTTCATACCAACCGACCCCGGGGTAGGCGGCCTCGCGGTTTCGGCTGCTGGCCCAGAGACTGCCCCAGCAGGCGGCCACGACACTCCAACTCCAACAGAAGGACCACCTACAGCCGCGCCAGCTCCTGGCCCGGGGACTGCTCCAGCAGACGGCCAGGAGGCGCCGGCTCCAGCAGACGGCTCGGGGGCTTCGGATACACAGCAGGCGGCTCAGCCCAGCCTTCCACCTCCCAGCCCAACCACCCTGGTCTCTCTGGCCGAAGCAACTGGAGTCTCAGCGCCGTCTTGGCACAACCAATCCTTACCTTCCTGCTCAAAGGAGAGCTGCCAGCAGAAGAAACTCTGGCACGACAAGTTTAACGCCGAGCCTCAGCATACACCATAGTCAACAAAGAGCTTGTCGGAAGAAGTGCAACGGGCGTCTTCCAACGCTGCGTAGAAGCAGCAAAGGGGCTGGCTATCCTGAAGGACATTCACCAAGGGGAATGTGGTCACCACGCGGCCTCAAGGTCTCTCATAGCCAAAGCTTTCCGCCACGGTTTCTTCTGGCCGACTGCTTTGGACGATGCCAAAGATTTGGTGAGAAAGTGCAACGGCTGCCAGCGCTTCAGCTCCAAGCAACATTTGCCGGCTTCTGCACTCAAGACTATTCCGATCACTTGGTCGTTTGCCGTCTGGGGCCTGGATATGGTAGGACCATTCAAGACTGCCAGAGGAGGCCTGACACATTTACTTGTGGCAATAGATAAATTCACCAAGTGGATCGAAGCCAAGAAAATCAAAAAACTCAATGGCCCAACTGCTGTGACATTCATTGCAGACATCACAGTCCTGTATGGTATACCGCAAAGCATCATCACCGACAACGGCACAAATTTTGCCAAAGGCGCACTTGCCCGTTTCTGTGCTACATAGGTCATCCGACTAGACCTAGCGTCCGTTGCCCACCCACAGTCTAACGGCCAAGTCGAGCGCGCCAACGGCCTCATCCTGTCCGGCAACAAGCCCTGGCTGGTCGAACCTTTGGAGCGGTCGGCCAGCTGCTGGATCGAAGAACTGCCGTCTGTCCTGTGGAGCCTCAGAGCCACTCCGAACAAATCCACCGGCTTCACTCCTTTCTTCCTCGTCTATGCGGCCGAGGCCGTCATCCCAACGGACGTTGAGTTTGACTCGCCTCGCGTCACCATGTATACGGAAGCTGAAGCCAAAGAAGCACGCGAAGACGACGTGGACCTGCTGGAGGAGGCCCGGCTGGTAGCACTCAGCCGCTCCGCCATTTACCAATAGGGTCTCCGCCGCTATCACAGCCGGCGAGTCAAGCCACGCTCCTTCCGCGAGGGAGGCCTTGTGCTCCGGCTGATCCAGCGAACAGCCGGCCAAGGGTTCCCGTCTCGAGGGTTTCGGGACGCGTGTTAAATATATGCCAAAGGGGGGCATCAGTGGAGGCCTGGGGGGCCCAGGCGCCCCCCCCCCCCCGGCGCGGCCAGGAGGTGGGTCGCGCCACCAGGGCGCCTGGAGCCCTGGTGGCCCCCCTCCGGCCCTACTTCGGCTGCCGGGAAGCTTCTGGAACGCTGATTTTTTATATAATTTTTCCGGGATTTTTCTGGCAGTTTACGTGGTGGGAAAACCTGAAATACAAAAACAGCAGAAAACAGAAACTGGCACTGGGGTGCACTGAGTTAATAGGTTAGTCCAAATATGATCAAAAGTGTATGGAAGTGTATAAATAACATAGCAATATCACCCAAAAGAGGCATGGAGCAAGAAGAAATTATAGATACGTTTTGGACGTATCATCTTGGCCTCGGGGGGCCGGTTGCGTGTCGGTCACCAGCATGCCCCCAACCGGCGGCACCTCCGTCCCCGCTGGCCGGCTGCCCTGCTCCCCAGCAGGCGGCGCGGGGGGTTGTGGCGGCGTCTCGAGAATGATGCATTCGTCCCCCCTATCGCCTGGGGCCGTCTGCTCGTCAGCAGCCGGCGCCTGGGCCGATGGCTCCAGAGACCCCGACTCCGGGCGGACAGCGTGGCCCGCTGGCTGCTGAGGGCCCTTTCCCCGCTCTCGGACTAGGGCGGCGTCTGCCTGGTGCCGCCGCTCGTTCACGCTCCGCGGCCTCGCGCTCCGCGCTCGCCTCGTGGGCATTCCTCTCTGTCGCCTGCCGGAGCGCGGCGGCTGGATCCACGCGAGCGGGTGCGGGAGGGGCATCTAGGCCTCCCACAACAGAGCCCGCTGGCACCTGCGAGAGGGAAAGCGGAGCGCTGTGCGGATATCCCCAGGGAACGGAGGGTCAGCCAAGAAGGGATCAGCTGTGAAATATGAGTACCACGTAAAGAAGGAATGAAGAGTACTTACCCAGACACAATCGGCCTGGCCTCGGCTTCTTTGGCACGTTTGCCCTAGCGGCCGCCTCCTGACATCTCGTGGCGGCGGTCGACAGCCAGAGCTTCTTGGGTCGGGCACCAGTCGTCCCTGATGAGTACCGCTGTTTCCCACCGCCGGCTGTGCCAAACGGTCCGGCCTGCTGGCTGGCACGAACGGGTGCCTCCTCCATCTCCTCGTCGTTGTCCGGCCAGCTCTCGACGCCGCCTTCTGGCCGGGCGCCCGATGGCTGGCCCCCGCCGCCCGTCACCTCTTCCTCATCCATGGCGGCGGTGGCCCCAAGATCGAGGTCGATTGTATTGCTCTGGGAGCGATCCGGCTCCAGGGGGCGGCCCAGTTGGTTAGAAACCGGTGCCGGCTGGCCAAGGAAAATCTGAGCAAAAATATCAGGACCAGACGGCTACGGCACCCGGACAAAGAAGAAAGAAAACAGAAGGATGAAAAAGCTTATTGCGGGCGGCTGGTTGCTGCGGCTGTACGGCGGCTTGCCGAAGGACTAGCCGGAGTCGGAGACCTTGCAGCTGGAGATGTGGTTCACCCGACGGGCCACCTCCCCGTAGGGCAGGGGCTTGGTGCATGTTAGGCTGGGGTCCCAGCGCCCGCTCATGTCGCAGATAAGGTGAGGGCGGTGCTGTAGCGGCAGCACCCGGCGCTCAACAAACGTGAGCAGAAGATCCGCGAACTCCAAGCCCTCATTGTCTCTCTGCTCCCGGAGACGGCACAGCGCGACGGAGGCGCCTTCAGTAAGGGTGGCAGGCTGGGTCCTCCAGGAGTCCGGAGGCTCGGCGGGCGGCCCCTGCACCCACTCCGGCGGGTAGACGAAATCATGCTCGGGGTCGACGTTGGAGACGTAGAAATACATCTTCCGCCATTGCATCACCGACCCCACGAGCTTCTGTGCCGGGAAGAAGCTCTTCGCCCCAGTGCGCTTTACTGCGATGCACCCCCCGCACTGGGCGGCCACGCTCTGGACGGTGGTGCCGAGCTTCACGTGGAAGAGCTTTATCCAGAGCTCGATGGTGGGGAGGATGCCGAGGTAGGCCTCGCAGAGGACGACGAAGGATGAGAGAGTCATCACCGTGTTTGGCGTGAGGTGATGAGGTTGGATATGGAAGAATTCGAGGAAGGAGCGGAAGAAGCCTTTCGCCGGCAGGCCGAATCCGCACGGAAAATGCAAGCGGAAGATCACCCGCTCGCCTTGCCGCGGGGCCGGCTAGATCTCCGCCACCAGCGCCAGGCGCATGGCGACCCTGTCGGCCGGGAGTAGCTTCCGCGACCGCCGGAGGACGTCCACATGCTCTTGCAGGACCTTGCTGCCGTCCCACTGGCCGTGGTGTCGGGGAGGTGCCGGACCGGACATGGCACAGGCGGCGGCTCGCTGTGACGACGACGAGAAGGGCGAGGAAGAAGAAGGAGGATGGGGGAGAGTGGGCGCGAGAACGGCGCCAGCCCTCTCCCCCGACCTATATATAGGCCCGGGCGGCGAAGGTGAGGGGGCGGGCGTGGGATTAACCGCTCCACGCCCCGCACGACCCCCGATTTTCTCGCGCCTAATCCGCGCACATTAAATACGCATGGGAGGGTAATCGATTACCCCTGCTACTGTGGATCCGCGCGGGGCCCGAGGCCCCTAGTGGCAGGCCCCGGCCCGCTGTTATGTCCTGTCGCGCGCGTGGGCTGGCAGGCCGACGCGACAGGACGGTGACGCGTGGGAGCTGCCAACGGTCAGCGTGCTTGTTCGACTGCCAGCTGACCAGGCGGTGCCTTTTCACCGAAGATTCTAAGATGACTGTTCGGCTGCTGGAAACCGGCTCCAGCATCGCAGGGCCGGCTCCTGTCAGACAGACATCCGTGGAAGACAAGTGAAGGACGATGTGCTTGCCTGAGGGGGGAAGCTGCTAGAACCCCTCGGCACCTCCAGCACCCGCCCCGGAGTTCCACCAGCTTCGGGGACTACTGTCGGAGATATTGACCATGGGTACCCTCGGCGACTACCATTGGTATTTTAAGACAAATGGCAGTCGCCTGGTCCACTGCAGCCGTCTGCCCGTCAAGCCGCCTCCTGGGGTAGCCTACCCCAGGAGCCGGCGGCCAGCAGGCGGCCACGCCAACACCACCAGCCAGCAGACGGCCCCGCACTCCTTCTCCAGGACGCGAGCTGGGGGAACCCCTGCGTGGCGGGGTGTGGCTACAGGAGAACATGTCCTTAGAAGATCTATAAGGGCGTGGCTACCGTGAACGTGTACCTTATGAATATCTCATAAACGGCGGGACACTATGGCCACGCTGCTCGTGACCAAGCATCGGTCGGAGGAGGCCACGATCCCACTACCCGCAAACGGCGGGCCCAACGGGCTGCTGGCCCTATCGGTCAGCGGGTAGCTCATGAGTCAGCCGCCCCTGGCAGACGGCCAGGGGAGACGGCCGCCTGGTAACAAACGGCAACCCTCACCCTAGAAGTCCGAGCCTCATCAAGATGACAGGACAGAGCGGGGCGGCAGCGTACGGCAGGAGGCAATGGCACTGTAGCCACTCCCTTCTCGACAAGGCTGTCGTGAGCAGAGGCGCCTCTACAGTAGAAGACACTCGCGTAGGGCCCGCAAGCAGCGAGCCTCAGCAGACAGGCAGCAAAGCCAGTGCCAGAAGACACTGACGGCTGGGAGCCACACTGCCAGGATCACCATTGTACCCCTGGGGGGTAGGCCTATATAAACCCCCCAGGTTCCTCCATGAGGAGGGGTTGGTTAGTTAGAAGAATACAAGGCTGAACCCTAGTATAGAGAGATAGGAGGTGGGCTAGCCTTGCCCATCTTCTTCCTTTGAATCACATAGCTCAAGGAGTGATCTTGTAGCTACCTTAGTGCTATCACTCATGACGCGGAGCCCCCGCAGAGCAGGACTTGGAGTGTTATCTCCTCGGAGAGCCCCGAACCTGGGTAAGATCCGTAGGTGTCCCAAGTTCCGTTTTATCCCGCTGCCCGAGCCCGGCGACGTTCTTTTGACCCCATGCATGATAAGCCATCCGTTGCCATACGTCGTTCCAAAACCCCGACACCCTTTATTGCGTTGGTTGCAAGGTTCTTAATTGTTTGGGCAGGTACTAGGGATTTCCGTGTAGTCTCCTACTGGATTGATACCCTGGTTCTAAAAAACTGAGGGAAATACTTACGCTACTTTGCTGCATCGCCCATTCCACTTCAAGGGGAAAACAACGCATGCCCAAGAGGTCGTAAGACTCCTCCCCAAGGATTGGTGGCCCAAGAAGAGTATGATGAGGATGACGACGATGAAGAACATGAAAAGATGGTTACCATGGCCACCGTTGCTATAGCAACAACTCCACGGTCATCCCTCTTCGACTCACCAAATGAGAACATCACCGCCAAGTGCCTCATGGCTAAAGCCACCAACAAGGTAACCCGCAACATCAATTATACCATCACTTCTAATACTTCATTAACAAATTGCATTGATGAGAGTGAGGCGGCGGAGAAGGAGGAAAATGAATTTGAATCTTTTATGAGTAAGCTCAAAGGTAAACCCAGAAGCACTTCGTTGCTCTGTTGGAAAAACTTGGTGAAGCCAATGACATGATCAAGGCTCACGAAGAGACCATCTCTAAGATGGAGGGTCGTATTCGAGACTATGCCGATGAGATATCGGATCTCCCTAATGCTCTTCAGGAAGAGTGTGGTCTTCATTTGGCTCTTCAGGAGTCACACAATGATGATCATGCTAAATTAAAGAAAGATCTTGATCATGCTTTAGTTGTCTCTCGTGTGCTCAATTCCGAAAAGGAAAAACTTGTGGTTAACCATGCTAGACTCAAGGAGGAGTTTGATAGACATGAGAAGGCTCATAAGGTCTTGAAGAGTGTACATGCAAGTCTCACAGAGTCTCATGATCAACTTCAAGTTTCGCTAACCAAGGAGAAAGCCACTTTTCCTCACATGGTTTTAATTGATAATGCAAATGCTACTAACCCTTGTTGTGAGCATGTGCATCTTGTGGTAGAGAATGCCAAGTTGAAGAAGAAACTTGAGAAAGGCCTTGTGTCTTGCATGCAAGGTGAGAAGAACCTCAACGATCTTTTGAGCAATCAAAAGGAAGTCATTGCCAAGGAAGGGATTGGGTTTTCCCCCAAGGCCAAGAAGAAGAAGAATGACAAGACCAAGCAACATCTTCCTCTAAAGAAAACCTTTGTGAAGGAGGAAGAGGGTACTCCTAAGGAGAAGAAGAAAATTGTGAACGGTGGTGGAGTCAAAAAGGGCATTATCACTCCTTCCAACAAAGCCGACGACTTCAACCCGTCGTATGTGTTATGCCATGCTAGTGATGGACATGTTTATGCTAAATTTGTCGGTTCTTCTTATGAGTACATTGAATGGTCTATTTGGGTTCCTAAGACCCTTGTTGCTAACATCAAAGGACCCATTACAAAATGGGTACCTAAAACCAAGCATCGATCTCTTGTAGGAGTTTGCTTCCGGTGGAGGATCATGGAGCAAATCATATGACCGAAAGCAAAGACTTGGTGGTGGAAGTGCACAAAGGTTCATCTATGCCCACAAATGTCGAATAGGCTGATGCTTCATCTTCTAAGGTATTGGGTCTCGGCAAGGTTGTCGTTTCTCATGATCTCACGATCGAGAAAGACATCCTTGTTGAGTCCCTTGCATACAATTTACTTTCCGTTCGTCAACTTGCACTCATGGGTTTTGCTACTTTCTTTGATATTGATTTTGTGGCCCTCTTGTGGAGCAAGTTTCTTAAAGTTGCCTTTGTAGGGCATGTCGAGAACGGTCTCTATGTGGTCAACTTCTCAGAGAGACCCACTAAGACCGCAACATGCCTAACGGATAAAGTTAACGTGGGATGGCTTTGGCATCGCCGTTTAGCCCACGTCAATATGAGACCTTTGCAAAGTCTTATCAAGGGGGACCATGTCCGTGGACTAACAAATGTTAGTTTTGCCAAAGATCGTGCTTGCAGTGCTTGTATTGAAGGAAAGCTACATGAGAAGGCTCACCCTCCCATGACTATCATCTACTCGACAAGGCCTTTAGAGATCCTTCACATGGATCTGTTTGGGCCTCCATCCTTTGATAGTCTTGGGGGTAGAAAGTATTGCTTGGTAATTGTGGATGATTATTCAAGATACACTTGGGTATACTTCTTCAAGAGGAAGAGTGAGACCCAACAAACCATCATAAACTTTGCAAATGAAGCTCAACGTCAACATGATGCAAAGATCTTGATGATTCGAAGTGACAACGGCACCGAGTTCAAGAACTACACCTCGGATGAGTTCCTTAGTGATGAGGGGATCAAGCATCAATATGCAGCACCGTATACCCCTCAACAAAATGGTGTAGCGGAGAGGAAGAACTGGACATTGATGGACGCGTAAAGGACCATGATGGCGGAATTTAAGTCTCCGTATAACTTTTGGGCCAAAGCCATCAACAATGTTTGTCATGCACCCAATCAGATCTATCTCCGCAAAGGTTTGAAGAAAACTCCATATGAGATACTTACCGGTAACAAGCCAAATCTCAAGTACTTCTGGGTGTTCGGGTGTAAGTGTTTAATTCTGAAGAAAGGTGTTCGCTTGTCTAAATTTGAGGGTAGATCTCATGAGGGCATATTTGTTGGTTATGCTACAAACTCTCATTCTTACCGTGTCCTCAACAAGTCCACCGGAATATTTGAAGAGACGTGTAACATGGCGTTTGATGAGAATAACGGTTCCCAAGTGGAGCAAAGTGGTACTTGTGATGTAGGTGATGAAATTCCTCCTCAAGCCAAAATAAGAATGGTAGTTGGTCATATCCTACCCATTGAGGAACACCTTGTGGCCGAAGGAGAAGGACAATGTTCCAGTCAAGTGGAACCATCACCAACCCAAGACCCACACGCTTCCGAAGAACAAAGTGAAGGCCCTCAACCAAGTGAACAAGGCCAAGTGCAAGATCAACCACAAGATGGTGTTGATCCACCAAGTGATGCACAAGGCCAAGTTCCCTCTCCCGAGAAAGCTCAAGATCGAGAACAAGCTCAAAGCGACGCTCATGATGATCAAGTTATCGCACCTCAACTCTCACTTGAAGAGCAATTGGAGTGTCGTTCCGCCAAAGTTGCTTCCAGGCTAGCTTCTAGAGAGCATCACATGGAGAATATCCTTGGAAGCATAACAAAGGGGGTAAGCACTCGCAAAAAATTAGCAAACTATTGTGATCATCATACGTTTGTCTATTGTGTTGAACCCCAAAAGGTCTATGAGGCACCCAAAGACCTGGATTGGCTCAATGACATGCATGAAGAACTCCATAACTTCGAGCGAAACAAGATGTAGCGATTGGTGCCAAGGCCGAAGGAGAACCATAATGTCATTGGAACCAAATGGATCTTTAAGAACAAGCAAGATGCTCACGGGATTGTCACTCACAACAAGGCTCGTTTGTTGGCACAAGGCTACTCCCAAGTCGAGGGTATCGACTACGGTGAAACCTTTGCCCCCGTCGCTCGTCTTGAATCTATTCGTTTGTTGCTTGCCTATGCTTCTCATCATAACTTTTAATTGCAACAAATGGATGTTAAGAGTGCTTTTCTTAATGGTCCTCTTAATGAGCTGGTGCATGTCAAACAACCCCAGGGGTTTGAGGATCCTAAGTTCCCAAATCATGTGTATCAACTCGATAAGGCGGTCTATGGCCTTAAACAAGCCCCACGTGTGTGGTATGAACATCTTATCGAGTTGTTGCAAGATCATGGGTTTGAAATTGGGAAAATCGACCCCACTCTTTTTACTAAGAAGGTCAAAGGGGAGTTGTTTGTATGCCAACTATATGCTGATGATATTATGTTTGGTTCTCCTAACAAAGCTTTCAATGATGAGTTTGCCACACTCATGACCGTGGTGTTTGAGATGTCCATGATGGGAGAATTGAAGTTCTTTCTCGGCTTTAAAGTCAAACAAAGACGAGAAGGAATCTTCTTTAACCAAGCCAAATACACTCAAGACATGCTCAAGAGATTCAATCTTCACTACTGCAAGATGCTGCTAACGCGACACTACGATCAGAGACCCTTCGAGAAACTGTGTGCGATACAATCATCGCAAACAGTGGTGCATGAAAACCGTCAGAAATGTATAAAATTTTGCGAACACGGATGCATCAAACACGGTTCAGATTTTAGTTGCATGTGCGATGAAGGGCATCCGGTTAAGTTCAATTAACTATTTGAGATGAGGAGGAACAAAAGAAACAGGCAGCCAGATGAAGGCGTGTGCGATACACAACATACGGTTCACTTGGATGAACTATTTGTGATTAGGCAACACAAAAGAAACGGGCAGCTAGATGAAGATGTGTGCGATATATAGCATATGATTCAATCGGATGAACTGTTTGTGATTAGGCAACACAAAAGAAACGGTCAGCCAGATCAAGGTGTGTGTGATATACGACATATGGTTCACTCGGCCTCGTCGTCCGGGTGTGACGACTGTGCCAACCGTTCGCTCCCCACTAGCCTCTTCTTGTACCATGGCAACCGTCCACCGCCTCTTCGTCTTTCCCTCTCGATTTGGAACCAATGTCACATGCTCTTCCTCCCTCCATTGTCTTCACCCTTCCTTCTGCCATTGTTCGATCGATCGTCTTCTCCATGGAGGGAACAGGCGAGAAACGACCCTGTTATTCTTGCCCCGATCTGAAAGATGACTTGGTGGATAAATTCATTGATCGGTGCGACGTCATCACCTCGGCTAGCATGGCAGGTTCATACAAGACTATTCTCGACTCAACAAATAGGATCATTGCAAAGAACCCAAGGTTCAGGAGCGGTTTGATCTCCCCTATCTTCTTCGCCACCCTGCTTGCCGTCGCGAGGACGACGGAAGCCTTGCCTTGTGCAAGTTGATGCCGCTTGATAATGATACGTGTGATGTTAAGATGCCATTGCTTAAGGGTAAGGCCTAGGCAGGCGCAAATGGAGATTGGGTTGTTTACATTGGGAACAACTGTGAGTGGGAACTTGTGAATGTGTGCACTCATCACCGGGTTCCACTTCCAAAAATCTCAGAATGCCATGAGGTTCAGCACACAGGTAGTCTACGTACGTTCAGATACGATCATCATGACATTCGTCTATGGAAGATAGTAATTTCTCGAGTTCCCAACCGCTCTTGGGAATACAAGAACTATGATGTTGTTGCTATCTTCGACAAGCTTGTTTCCGTCTCTGCTTCCACGGATGGATGGATATTGCTCAAAAATCAATTTCTATACACGGATGAGTACTGTGATGCAATTCAATACGAGCGTCTTGTGTTGGCTGCCACCACTCGTGGCACTGTTTTTGCATGCGATCCTTATTGTTTTGGTACGTTTGTCTTCCACCGTAATTAGAATTGTTTCATCCACATGCATGCTAGTTAGTATCACCGTACTAATTAACCTTCTTGTGTTTCCAAGGTCCTGTGAACATTCCACCACCTATACTTGAAAAAATTTATAACCAAGGAGGAGATGATGATGATGGTGATGGTCACGAGCATGAGGACGAGCAGGGCCCATATACTCAGTGGTGCTTGGCAACTTATTCCGGTGGATCACCTCTTCTTGTATGTATACATGGCACTGCTGATGTTACTAACGAAGCAAGTGTTGTCTCCCATGGTCGCACTATCCTGACCTATTCCAACATCTGTTGCAGGGTTTTCCGGATGGATACTAGTGTACTGCTACTTCTCGAACTTGCGTTGTATTCCCTCGAAGAGGAAAGGGTGATGCAGCAGAGTAGCGTAAGTATTTCCCTCAGTTTTTGAGAACCAAGGTATCAATCCAGTAGGAGACCACGCACTAGTCCCTCGCACCTGCACAAACAAATAAGAACTTCGTAGCCAACGCGATAAGGGGTTGTCAATCCCTTTATGGTCACTTACAAAAGTGAGATCTGATAGAGATGATAGTTTGACATTTTTGGTATTTTTGGATGTAAGAACAGAAAGTAAAAGCGGAAAAGTAAAGTAGATTGTAGATTGATATGTTGAGAATAGACCCGGGGGCCATAGTTTTCTCTAGTGGCTTCTTTCATGATAGCGATATTCTACGGCGGGTAAACAAATTACTGTCGAGCAATTGATAGAAAAGCGAATAATTATGAGACTATCTAGGCATGATCATTATATATAGGCATCACGTCCGAGACAAGTAGACCGAAACGATTCTGCATCTACTACGATAACTCCACACATTGACCCCTATCTAGCATGCATCTAGAGTATTAAGTTCATAAGAACGGATTAACACCTTAGGCAAGATGACATGATGTGGTGGGATAAACTCAAACATAGTGATATAAACCCCATCTTTTTATCCTCGATGGAAACAATACAATACGTGCCTTGTTGTCCCTACTGTCAGTGGGAAAGGGCACCGCAAGATTGAACCCAAAGCCAAGCACTTCTCCCATTGCAAGAACTATAGATCTAGTAGGCCAAACCAAACCTATAATTCGAAGAGACTTGCAAGGATATTATAATCACACATAAAGAGTTCAGAAAAGAACCAAATATTTCTCATAGATAATCTTGATCATAAACCCACAATTCATCGGAGCTCGACAAACACACCGCAAAAAGAGATTACATCGAATAGATATACTCGAAGACCGAGGAGAACTTGGTATTGAGATCCAAAGAGAGAGAAGAAGCCATATAGATACTAGCTATGGACCCGAAGGTTGGTGGTAAACTACTCACAACTCATGGTGAGGCGATGATGATGATGTAGAAGCACTCCGTGGTAGATACCTCCTCCGGCGGAGCTCCGGAACAAGCCCCAAGATGGGATCTCACGGGAACTGAAGGTTGCGGCGGTGGAATTAGGGTTTTCTTTGTTGTTCTGATAGTTTCGGGGTACGTAGGTGTATATAGGAGGAAGGAGGGCACCGGGGGCTAGACGGGGTGCCCACGAGGCAGGGGGCGCCCTACAGTGGGGGTGCCCCACACCTCCGTGGACGCCACGTCAGCCCAACTCCGTGGTTCTCAAGTCTCCCGTGTGTATTTTGCTCCAAAAATATCTCTCCCAAAGGTTTCATTCCGTTTGGACTCCGTTTGATATTCCTTTTCTGTAAAACCGTAAACAGGCAAAAAACAACAATCTGGACTGGGCCTTTGGGTTAATAGGTTAGTCCCAAAAAATAATATAAAAGTGTATAACAAAGCCCATTAAACATCCAAAACATCATAAATAATAGCATGGAACAAAAAAAAATTATAGATACGTTGGAGACGTATCAAGCATCCCCAAGCTTAATTCCTGCTCGTCCTCGAGTAGGTAAATGATAAAACCGAATTTTTGATGTGGAATGCTAACCAACATAGTTTTTCAATGTAATTATCTTAATTATGGCATGAATGTTCAGATCTAAAAGATTCAAGACAAAAGTCTATATTGACATAAGAAATAATATTACTTCAAGCATACTAACAAAGCAATCATGTCTTCTCTACAAAATCATATAGTCTGGCTATGCTCCCTCTTCATCACACAAAATATTCATATCATGCACAACCCCAATTTCAGCCAAGCACTTGTTTTCATACTCTATTCTTTCAAACATTTCAACTTTCACGCAATACATGAGCGTGAGCCATGGACATAGCACCATGTGGAATAGAGAGGTGGTTGTTGAGCAGACAAAAAGGAGGGAGATAGTCTCACAACAACTAGGCGTATGAACGGGCTATGGAGATGCCCATCAATAGATATCAATGTGAATGAGTAGGGATTGCCATGCAACGGATGCACTAGAGCTAAATATGTATGAAAGCTCAACAAAAGAAACTAGTGGGTGTGCATCCAACCTGCTTGCTCACAAAGACCTAGGGCATCTGCGGAAGCCCATCGTTGGAATATAGAAGCCAAGTTCTATAATGAAAATTCCCACTAGTATATGACAGTGACTAAATATGAGAGTCTCTATCATGAAGAACATGGTGCGTGCTACTTTGAAGCATAAGTGTGCAAAAAATACTAGCAATTGTCCCCTTTTCTTTTCCCTTTTTTTTGGGCCTTTCTTTTTTTTCTTTGGCCTTTCATTTTCTTTTCTTTTTCTTTTTGGAGGGGCTTTCTTGATTTAGACTTTCCTCACATGGGACAATACTCTAATAATTATGATCATCACACTTTCATTGAATTACAACTCGATACTAGAACAAGTATGACTCTATATGAATGCCTCCGGCGGTGTACCGGGATGTGCAATGAATCAAGAGTGACATGTATCAAAAATTATGGATGGTGGCTTTGCCACAAATACGATGTAAGCTACATGATCATGCATGGCAATATGACAATATGAAGTGTGTCATATGAATGGAACGGTGGAAAGTTGCATGGCAATATATCTCGGAATGGCTATGGAAATGCCATGATAGGTATGTATAGTGGCTGTTTTGAGGAAAATATGTGGTGGGTGTTTTGAGGAAGGATATATAGTGGGTGTATGGTACCGGCGAAAGTTGCGCGGTACAAGAGAGGTAAGCAAAGGTGGAAGGGTGAGAGTACGTATAATCCATGGACTCAGCATTAGTCATAAGAACTCATATACTTATTTCAAAAATCTACGAGTCATCAAAACAAAGCAATCAATGCATGCTCCACTACTAGAAACACGGAATTTGTCATCAGCCAGCTCTTTGCCATCTGCCAGCAGATGGCAAAGAACGTCTTTGACATCTGCTTATAAAAAACAGATGGCAAAGAACTGACAGACGGCAAAGAACATGGTTGCCATCAGCCCATTCTTTGCCATCTGCCAGTGGATGGCAAATAATCTTTGCCATCTGCCAGCAGATGGCAAAGAGGTTGGCAAATCATGTGGCCGTCAGGGGTGTAATGGCGTACCAGCCCCACCTCTTTGCCATCTGCCAATAGAAGGCAAAGAGATGGGGTTTTTTTCAGGTAAAAAACGGTGGGGTTATCCCCTCCCTCTCTCCCCACCCATCTTGTCCCCGTTATTACAATGAAAATGCCACCGCCTCCATTGATGAGTCTGTCGTTCGTCACTTCGCATCTCATCCACACCGAATAGCCCCTGTCGATGGCGCTCTAGGGTTCGCCCACCGCCACCTTCGCAAACCCTGTTGCCAGCCCCGTCGCTCCCCCGCCATGTCGCCGACCGCGTCACTCCCTCGCACTGTCGCCGTCGCTCCCCCGCCCCGTCGCCGGCCCTCCCCCGCCCCGTCGCCGGCACTCCCTCGCCCCGTCGCCATCCCTTCCCCGCCCCGTCGTTGCCCCTCGTCGCCACCCTATCACCGGCCCCTTTGTCAGCCACGTCGCCGGCCCACGCACCACGCCGAAGGTCCCCCTTGCCCCCCGTCTCCACGTCCTCCCTGACTGTACCAGCTCTGCCCCATCTCTTTCCTGTGAGGAGAAAAGGTAATTGTTCAGTCCCAATAAATGTAATTGTTCAGATTTAGTAATAGGCCTTGATTTAGTAATTGTTCAGATCAGTAATAGGCCTTGATTCCATGCTGAATGTTCTGTAAATTGCCCTTGTGAATGTCATATCTCAATATGTCATACATGTCAAAAGCTAATTGGATGATATGGGTACGTATGTAAGACTATGATGGTTAGTACATATTTTGGTTGATATGTGCACGTATGTAAGACTGATGGTTGGTCCATATATGGATGATATATTTCATATGGAAGACTCAAGGGTTGATTCATTTTTCGGATGTTACTTTTCCTATGCTTGTTTCGGATGATATTGTGTTTTTGTGCTAGTTCTCACTTTATCACGTCAAAACAGATAACTTGTGCATATAAACATCATAGTCAGTAGTCGAGGGTGTTATTGACATTTCATAACACCCACAACTGCCAAAGCTGACAAACAACAGGGTAAACAAACAGCCAGATTCTGATTCTCAGGAATCCAGAGCCACAGCTGATTCTCAGGAATCCATAGCAAAGTGATTCTCAGGAATCTGTAGCCCAAACAAAGGAGCCCTCAGTCACCAGTGACTAGTCCCCGGAGGCAGCAAGCGGGCAAGTGAGCAAGAGCAACCCGATTTAAGGAACTAAAATACCCCAATTTCTGATTTAGGGTTAGATTTTTTTGCACTTTGGTATCCAGTACATCAACACATATAATTTTGCACATCATTCTGCCTCAATTAGCTTTGATGTTATTTTAGTGTGTTCGTAAGATCATATTGAGAATTTTAGTGTGTTTGTAAGATCATATCGAGAATTTTAGTGTGTTTGTAAGATCATATCGATCTATTTCTATGTGATATTGATAATTAGTTAGAACGTTCACATGTCCTTTTGTTTTAAAAAAATAGGATGGACCACCCTGTTATAAAATGCTAGCTCCGCTACTGCTCACCACCCCACCACCCCGTTCGATGCTGAAATTTGACGTTTCAAGAGTAGACGAAAGGGAAAATACAATAAAAGAGCGAAAGGCAAGTATTGAAATGACATGGGAAATACTACTTGGGAGTCATTAATGTGTCATGTAATTTGCTACTACTTAGTTGCTACCTTTGCATCCCTCTGAAAATAAATAGATGGTAAAGATGACACTTATTTTACTTAGAAGCACTCTCTATAGATAGTATTTCGTGTAGAAAGAACTCACAGACATGATCTATATTGACGAATTTAGTTTGGACAGAGATGAAGTAATCAATTTTGCACATGTGGATGACATTCAAATATGTCGGTTGCCAAACTGAATCAAGAAGGCCACAACACATAAAAATTGTAAACTATGGCAATCAGTTCGTAATATCTGCTTATTTGGATGAACAAACCGGTGTGTCTACAATGCAAAATAATATCCCTCCAAGTCATCACAAACAAATATCATGTAAGTAAAACAAGTCTGCGTTGTAATGCTATGAATCCTGGAAACATCAGAAGGACACTCTTAGATTTCGTAAAAGGGACTTTTGAAAAAACAATGAAAGAAAGTTAGCAAGTTCTCTTATCTGCAATTATAAACATGACAGAGGCAAACACTAATTAGAGAACGTAATTGATTCGGTCTTTCAACTATATTTTTCGCCGAGGAGTCAAGGGTCGAGGGGATGAGTGGTCGAGGGATGACACCCTGACACGACACCCCGACACGACACCCCGACACGACACCCCGACACCCTGACCTGACACCCCGACACCCTAATACCACGACACCACGACACACAGACATGACACCCCCGACACCCGACACCTCTTCGGCCTCCTGTTGACCGAAAAGGTGCTCTTCGGCCTTCCACAGGCCGACGGGGTCATGTATTTGTGAATTATGAGTTAGTTCATATATTTTCCATTTTTTAATGAAAAACACATATATATTTGCGTTGATCGGGTGGATTTTAATGTGCAGTTGTTTCATCGCTGTGAGGGTCTGGTGTTCAACGACCTCCCCGTGCGTTCGACGAGCTCCGCCCCTGCGTTCGTGGGTGAGTACAAATGATATCTCCTCCTCCCCCCCCCCTTCATTTGCTCTGTGCTGGTCTTTGTGCCGATGAAACTTGCTAGCTATAGGTGTATTCAATCATCAGTATGCGTGACCACTATGCGTCTCCCGTTCGAAAGGGTTACATCTATAAATATGAATTCATCTGCATATTTATAACCGTAATTCTTTTGAATTGTCCAACGTTATCCATGGACAGCCTGAGTATGTGTAGATTGGGTTCATTTTCCCATATGCTCTGCTCCGGGTCCGATGCAGAATTTCGTCAGTGCCTCTCTGTTGTTCTACGGGTACACATCCTCTCTGCTTATTGCCGAGACGTGTATCAGGAGAACAGTGGGGAGGTGCTGTCGAAATTTTGTGTCGGATCCGGAGCAGAGTATGGGAAAACGAACCCAATCTACACATACTCGGGTGGGATTAGGACCTATCTTTACCTATTAGCATCTAGGTTGCATGGATGTAATAAAACTGAGAAACTCTATTAACTGATCAATATGGTTTGCTGAATTATGTATGTATTTCTTGTGTGTCCAGTAGCTAGGCAAGATGAGTGATCGTGCGTGGATGTACACCAGTCATCCTAGTCAGAAAGACATGACCCCTGAATAGATGACAAAAACCAAGGGGTTTATCAGAGCCACATTTGCAAATGGACAAGAAACAACCTGGTGCCCCTGTGTCGAGTGCGACAACTATCATAAGATGTCAGAGTTTGAAATGATGAAACACCTGCAGAAGTGGGGTTTTATGCCCGGTTATACGATGTGGACATTTCATGGTGAGTCTGCCCAACGTTCCAGAGCTGAGGAGGGCCGTCGTCGCACCGACGAGCATGGTACCAGGATGGAAGACATGGTGCAAGACTTTGATGATGCTCGGGATTCCGACGATGAGATGGAGGAATCTGCAAAGGCCTTCAATGATATGTTGGAGTCTTCGAAGCGTCCTCTCCATGAGCACACCGAGCTTTGTCAGCTGGATGCCATCGCACAAGTAATGGCTCTGAAGGCTCAATTCAACTTTGGTAGAGAATGCTATCATGCGATGGTGACACTATTTGGACGCTTTCTACCCAAAGGCCATATAATGCCTGCAAACCTGTACCAGTCGGACAAAATCCTCCGTGTACTTAAGATGCCCTATGAGAAGATAGATGCCTGTGAGAATGGATGTGCCTTATTTAGGCTCCAGTATGCGTACTTGAACTATTGTCCCATTTGCAAGTCTTCCAGGTATGTTGAGGTAGACAACGGTATGGGTGAGAAGAGTCAGACCAAAATCCTCATTAACATTCGTCGGTATATGCCAATCATACCAAGACTTCAACGTCTATTCATGGTCGAAGAGACGGCCAGACAGATGACATGGCAAAAATTGGGCAAAATAACCAAACGGGATGCAGATGGGAATTTGATGATGGTACACACATCGGATGGTGCTGCATGGAAACACTTCGATGCATTGCATGATGAAAAAGCGGCAGATCCGAGGTATCCTCGAGTAGCCATCAGCACGGATGGGTTC
The DNA here is from genome assembly GCA_902687465.1 of Secale cereale. Lineage (NCBI taxonomy): Eukaryota > Viridiplantae > Streptophyta > Magnoliopsida > Poales > Poaceae > Secale > Secale cereale. Next base: position 723,058,513 of record LR738712.1, on the reverse strand, counting down.
AATGTGTTTGGTATGATGGCAGCACAATACAGTTGTTGGCCTGTATTTGTCATTCCACTCAATCTCCCCCCCCCCGGACATATTATGCAAAGAAAGAACATTTTCCTCACGTTGATAATTCCGGGGACCAACTATCCGGGGAAGAATGTGAATGTGTACATGCAACTGCTTAAGGATGAACTGCAAGAAGCTTGAGATAATGGGATCAGGACATACGACGCCGCTACAAAAAAAAACTTCCTAATCCATGTGTGGTACATGTACTCGAGGAATGACTTGCCGTCATATGCTCTATTCGTTGGCTGGTGTGTGCATGGAAGGTTCCTGTGCCCCACATGCTAGGCAGCTCTTGAGTTTCGTCGGGTGAAGGCGGGTGGCAAGTTTTCTTGCTTCGACATGCATAGACAATTCCTGGATCCTCACCATAAGTTCAGAAAAGACAAGAAGAACTTCATCAAAGGTAGAGATGTCAAAAACTCTGCACCAACTGCGTTGACAGGCCAACGGACCCTGGATCAGTTAAACACTCTCGAGCCGGATCCAGAGCGTCCAGGGTATTTCAAGGAGTATAATACGGAACACGCCTGGACCCACAAGACATGCTTGTGGGATCTGCCGTACTTCAAAGACCTCCTTTGCCCACACAGCATCGACATGATGCACACTGAAAAGAATGTCGCTGAGGCCTTCTTTGGTACATTTTTCAGCACAGAGGGGAAAACGAGGGATAATCCTAAGGCCAGAGTCGATCAGGAGGCTCTATGTGATTGACCGCTACGAAACATGAAACAACCAAAAGGAAAGAAGAACTGGGCGAAGCCAAAGGCATGGTTCAATCTTGGAAGGCCGGTTATGAGGGAAATACTCCTGTGGGTGAAACATGAGTTGATGTTCCCCGATGGGTATGCATCGAATCTAAAGAGGGGAGCGAGCCTTGAAAAATTGAAAATATTTGGTCTCAAGAGTCATGATTGGCACATATGGCGTGAGCGGGTAATGTCAGTGATGTTGCGTGGCTTTATCCCTGAGGATGAATGGCTAGTACTGGCAGAGCTGAGCTATTTCTTCCATGTTCTATGTGCGAAAGAATTATCGCCTGGCTTGCTAGAAGAAATGGAAGAGTTGGCGTCGCAGTTGATTTGCAAGTTGGAGAAGATCTTTCCACCTGGCTTCTTTAATCCAATGCAGCATTTGATTTTGCATCTCCCGACTAAGGCACGATTGGGGGGGCCGTGCAGAATCATTGGTGTTACGCAACTGAGAGGATGCAAAAGACACTTCGAGCAAAATGTAAAAATAAACGTCGAATTGAAGCATTAATGGCCGAGGCATTCATTACTGAGGAGGCGGCAAACTTCGTGACAGCACACTACAAAGCCAAAAATCTTCATTTGCATAATCCGAAGCCTCGGTACAATGTTGGCGACCCTAAAAAGGGTGGATCCAACCTCAGCCTATTCAAAGGGAAGCTTGCACCAGGCGGTGCTTATACTCCCTTATTGTTGGATAACGACGAATGGCGGACCATTACGTTGTATATCTTGAACAATCTAACAGAAGTGCGGCCGTACATCGAGTAAGTTCTTGGTACATTGTTTCGCAACCTCAACTCCATTTGAACTACTCTTATTCCCAAATATTTGATACAGTCGATATGTCGCCAAATTCTCGTATGGAGCGGTTATCCAAAAGGATTCTGTCGAAGAGTTTGAGCTTCTGGCAATGCATGGAGGCGGCTATCCCGGTTTCATCTCTTGGTGCAAATAAACGGTAATTTCCATTAGACCATTTCATTTCTTCTTCTATATTCTGGCTAATGCAACAATCCTTTCGTATTAAACTTGTAGGCTAGTTCAGAGTCTATGGACGCCGAATTGAGACAAGGCGCTAATGGTTTTGACTAATACGACATCAACGGGTATCGCTTTCGTACCTATGGCAAAGAGCAATCTATGGCCGACCGAAAGTCTACAAATTGTTGTGTCTCTGCTATCGGCGAAGGAGATACCGAGTATTATGGAAGAGTTGAAGCAATTTATGAACTTCTATTCTATGGTGCAAACCCACCAAACGTCGTAGTCTTCAAATGTCATTGGTTCTAGCCAAAAGAGACTAGAAGGACTCAGGAACATCCAGGGCTAGTCGAAATCAAACAAAGCACCCGTTTGGATGTTCCCGATGTCTATATTACGGCTCAACAGGCAACCCAAGTTTTCTATCTACGGTGGGCCTGCCAAAGTGATCCATATCTCGAAGGTTGGGATGTCGTTTATGAAGTGCCGCCACGTGTTAGACCACCTCCCCCAATGAAGAGGATTATGAACCTCACATTAATCCAGACACATATGAAGGAGAATACTTCCAAGAAACACGTCTTTCCAAAAAACATTTCAAGAACCGCTCACCTAGGAACATTCAAGTAGACAGCGGCAGTGAATCCGAGCTTGAGCAGGAACAAGAAGAGCCGGAACAAGAAGAGGTTACTGCTGCGGATGACCTGTCAATGCTTGACCAATTACATGCAGGACGCCTTCCAGATGTTGATGAATTTATTGATGATGATGATGATGAGCACGTCATTACTGATAGTGATGAGGATGATGCATTTATTGACCCCAAAGCATATATAGACGATGATGATGCATTTATTAATGATGACGATGAAGATTAATAGTATAGTTCATGTCAGGTATTCCATTATTATTATATACATATATATTATTAATTAGTTCAAGTTTTAACCTAGCTAGCTCAAAAATTACCTATTTAACATAGGATAGCTCTAAAATGAGCTATACTTAGCATTTATTCCTCCAAAATGAATTTATATGCTTAGCTAGCTCAAAAATGACATAACAACCTTAATTAGCTCAAAAATGACATATTTAACCTAGGATAGCTCTAAAATGAGCTATACTTAGCATTTATTCCTCTAAAATGAATTTATATACATATTATTATTCATGTCAGGTATTCATTTCTTTATGTTGTACTAATTTTGTTTACTCTTTGTCATTCCAGGTGTTGACAGATGGTGGGCGCGGGTCGAGAGCGCTCCGAGGCTACAACCTCGGCGCGTGGTGGGAGAGATAGTTCCATTCCCCCCCCCCCCCATAGCCTCCGGAGTGCGCTAGATCTCAGTTTGGAGAGTCCAGCGACGGACGCTTCTTCTTCGGTCGGGAGAGGTCGGGGGGTGAGAAGAAGGAGGAGGCTGCTAGAGGTGGACGTGGCGGCGAGAGAGGTAGGAAGGGTGCTACGCCTTCCTCGCCGCCTCCCCCAGCTGAGTCACCCGACCATAGGACTGCTCCGTCTGAGATCAAGCCATCTGAGGTGGACCCATCTCGGACTCCACTCCACGAGCCTCCGGTCGATGAGCCTATGGCTGACGCGCCTACGGCCTACGAGCCTCGGGCCGACGATGAGCCTCGGGCCGCCGAGTATTCGCCCCACCAGACTTCGGAGCTCAGACGGGGTCACGCTGAGTCAGAGCTGAGCCCATGGGAGGACTGGATGGAGTCGAGTGCACATGGTCGTGTTCAGGGTGCACACTATAGTTCTGATAGCTATAGCGAGGGTGAGTGGGTTGAGGGGCACAAAGTCTACCAGTGTGGTGGTACAAAGCTCCCGCCCACCCCGGCGACACCCGACCAGAGGTGGTTGATTGCGCCTAACGGGGAGAAGTAAGTGCATTTACTCTTTTTTAACCTTTTGCCTGGACGTTTCTTCGAATATCTAATGTGTTGGCCTTGTCATAGTGCAGTTCTTGGACACACGACGATCGTGTCCGCAGGCCCAACACTATCCTTGGTGTGATTTGTCCCCAGTGCTTCCCGGGTTGGGTGACGTTGCCTGGTGAGGGCCGGGTTCCAGAGCTAGGAATGACCTGGGAGCACTACTTGGCTACCCCGGCCCCGCCGGAGCATAGGGTCGGCGATGTCGAGTGCGACACGGTGGCCGACATTGTGATCGCCACATTTTGAGTAATTTTCCTTTGCCATTTACATTGTGTTTTCTTCTTTGATTGCATACCTTCTACATGTCTTTTCTTGTTTGATTGCAAACCTTCTAATCCGTGTTTTCTTGTTTGATTGCAGACCTTCCACAGATGTGCTGAGGGACAGGAGGAGGCCGCGGCTCGGGTTATCGACGCCGAGTGCAGGCGCCTACTTGGAAACTTTCAGCATGAGGCTCGGACACAGACTGTTCCAGACTACTTAGCACAAACTGGTATTAGGAGGAGAAAAGAAAAGTGCCGGAACAAGTATCTGAGTAAGGAGAAGTACATGAAGGTAATTACCTATTCTTAAGGCCTTGTACTTAGTTTCCTTGATTTGATTCGTAGGCGTTGCGCTCAAATTTCTCTTGCTTAACTTAGGTGCCCCCGAGATGGTGTGCGGACAAGATGTACTGCTGGGAGGCGTTGATGGATGAGTGGTGCTCTCCCCAATGGCGCGTCGCCCACAACATTGCATAGGAGAAGCGTCTCAAAATGAAAGGTGTGCCACACCATCTAGGCAGCGTCAACCTACATGGGTACGGGAAAAACTGGGTATGTGTGGTTTGCTTCATGATTCATGCAAATTCATTCTTTGTGCAGCTTGAGTCCTTAACTAATACTCGGTTCCTCTCTTTTAGTCAAAACACAACAAGGCTCTAGTGCCAGAGCTGTTCGACCTCTATGGCATGTCCAATATTGCACCGTACAAGAAGGCCAAGGAATTCTCTGAGTCTGACCTCAAAAATGCAAAGAACTTCAGCAATGAGGCCTCCCACCACAAGATGGTGCCGTACGTTAAGCAGGGGAAGGCGAGGAAAGGGCCAGACTTTAACCCATGTCGGCCTCTTGATCCAGAGCTGGTGATGATATCTGGTGGGGGGAGAAGGTCCCATGGCTCCTTAGCCAATGGTAATGGACTGATACGTTGTAGTAGCACTCTCCCGCAGATCAAGATGCGCCAGACCAGCTCTGATCCTGAGATACCGCCTCGTTTACGACCAGTGGAAATCGAATAACAGGTTTGTTATACGGACTCAGTAGCCTTTCCTCCATTACATTGTGTTTGCGGCCGTCGATGATTACAATGCTAACGAGTGGTGTTGCAGGCTGCTATTGAGGCAGAGAGAGCGAAGACCCATGCTGCTTTTGAGGAGAGGGACCGGCAGTTGGCGGAGAGGGACCGGCAGGCGGCGGAGAGGGAGAGGGAGAATGAGGAGAGGATGGCTAGGCTATTGGAGGAGGAGAGGAACCGGAACGACTCGGCTAACCAGGCCATGTACGATCTCTTCGTGGTAAGTTTCTTCTGCATATTAGCTAAACAATGCACGCAATGTTCCTTTCATTAGAAACTAATATGAATGACTCGTCAAAACCAAATGTGCAGTCCATGTGCGAGAAGAACGGCCAGACCCCTCCGTCGATGCCAGCCATTGCTTCGGCGGGCACGGTGAGTTTCATTTGAACGGTCATTAGTTACTAGTCTTCACATTTAAGTTGCATCATGCTAATGATACATTGGAAATAATCTTTGGTGCAGCGTAACTCCAGACAAGCATTGACCGATCCTTCTCCATCTGCCATTGGCGCGACCGGTCCTACACCTACACCTCCGTGTTGACGGTAAGTTTCCAAAGTGTTTTGCTTAATAGAATTTCGTTGTGATGCCATGTACTATCTACACATATTGTGCATAATGTGTGTATGTTCGAAATGCATTGTATGTGTGGGATTCGACAACCTGTCGTGTGCCTTTGGTAGCCTTCCATACAGGGAAATGCCTCCTAGTGCTTCCACTGAGCCATGGTAGTTCGCTACTACTTCGGAACAAATGGATTGACCGACATGTGTCCTTCTTTGCTCCTGTGTCTGTCCCTACGGGGAAATGTCACGCGGTGTATCACTGAAGTCCTTGTAGCTTGCTACAACTTGGTTGCACTTGCTGATGACCGACACGTGCATTGCTGGGTCATGTATGCCTGTCCCTGTACGTTTGTGCCACCTTGGTTCTATGACTAGTCATGTCGGCCCGGGTTCTCTGCCATATGGATACTAGCGACATAATCATATACTTCGCATTTTTTCCTCCAAAATGACTCAATATGCTTAGCTAGCTCAAAAATGACATAATAAGATTAATTAGCTCTAAAATGACATACTTAACCTAAGATAGCTCTAAAATGACATATACTTAGCATATTTTCCTCCAAAATGACTTAATATGCTTAGCTAGCTTAGAAATGACATATTTAACCTAGGATAGCTCTAAAATGACCTATAATTAGCATCTTTTACTCCATAATGACTTAATATGCTTAGCTAGCTCCAAAATGACATAATAACCTTACTTAGCTCCAAAATGACCTATTTAACCTAGGCTAGCTCTAATATGACCTATACTTAGCATTTTTTTCCTCCAAAATGACTCAATATGCTTAGCTTGCTCAAAAATGACATAATAAGCATAATTAGCTCAAATATGACATAATAAGCTTAATTAGCTCCAAAATGACCTATTTAACCTAGGATAGCTCTAAAATGACCTATACTTAGCATATTTTCCTCCAAAATGACTTAATATGCTTAACTAGCTCTAAAATGACATAATATGGTTAAGAAATGACATAGTTTAGCTCCTAATTTACTTCATATGCTTAGCTAGCTCGGAAATGACATATTAAACTTACTTAGCTCCAAAATGACCTATTTAACCTAGGATAGCTCTAAAATGACCTATACTTAGCACTTTTTTCCTCCAAAATGACTCAATATGCTTAGCTAGCTCAAAAATTACATAATTTGCTTAATTAGCTCCAAAATGACATATTTAACCTAGGATAGCTCTAAAATGATCCATACTTAGCATTTTTTCCTCCAAAATGACTTAATATGCTTAGCTAGCTTAAAAATGACCTATTTAACCTAGGATAGCTCAAAAATGACCTATACTTAGTATCTTTTCCTCCAAAATGACTTAATATGCTTAGCTAACTCTAAAATGACATAATATGCTTAAGAAATGACATATTTTAGGTCCTAAATGACTTCATATGCTTAGCTAGCTCCAAAATGACATAATAACCTTACTTAGCTCCAAAATGACCTACTTAACCTAGGCTAGCTCAAAAACGACCTATACTTAGCAGTTTTTCCTCCAAAATGACTCAATATGCTTAGCTAGCTCAAAAATGACATAATAAGCTTAATTAGCTTCAAAATGACCCATTTAACCTAGGATAGCTCTAAAATGACATGTGCTTAGCATTTTTCCTCTAAAATGACTTAATATGCTTAGCTAGCTTAAAAATGACCTATTTTAGCTAGGATAGCTCTAAAATGACCAATACTTAGCATATTTTCCTCCAAAATGACTTAATATGCTTAACTAGCTCTAAAATGACATAATATGCTTAAGAAATGACATATTTTAGCTCCTAAATGACTTTATATGCTTAGCTAGCTCCAAAATAACATAATAACCTTACTTAGCTCCAAAATGACCTATTTAACCTAGGATAGCTCTAAAATTACCTATACTTAGCATTTTTCATCCAAAATGACTCAATATGCTTAGCTAGCTAAAAAATTACATAATAAGCTTAATTAGCTCCAAAATGACCTATTTAACCTAGGATAGCTCTAAAATAACCTATACATAGCATTTTCCCCCCAAAATGACTTAATATGCTTAGCTAGCTTAAAAATGACCTAGTTAACCTAGGATAGCTCTAAAATGACCTATACTTAGCATCGTTTCCTCCAAAATGACTTAATATGCTTAGCCAACTCTAAAATGACATAATATGCTTAAGAAATGACATATTTTAGCTCCTAAATGACTTCACATGCTTAGCTAGCTAGCTCCAAAATGACATAATAACCTTACTTAGCTCTAAAATGACCTTAGCATGTTTTACACCAAAATGACTTAGTATGCTTAGCTAGCTCAAAAATGACATAAATGACCTATTTTACAGATATAAGTTGCATTATAATAATCTTCACATTTTAGTTGCATCATAATAATCTTCTTCTTCTAGTCTTCTTCTTCTAACTTTCTTCTTTCCCATTTTACAGATTTGCTTAAGATCACGGAAGCTTGGGTTGATGGAGTGCTTGTATTTAGTTTTTGTTTTGACCTTGTGAAACTTGCTACCTATGAATGAAACTGTGTAATATTGATGAAACTATGTATATGTATGGGTGAAACTTGCTACTATTGGTAACATGTGTTGGATATATAAGTGTTCATGACTATTGGTAATATGTGTTGAATATGCTATATTGGTCATATAAATATATTTGTGTTTGATTTTCTGTGAAAATGAATTGATATAAGAAAAAACAAATTTAAATGGGGCAATATAGGCATGCAGCCTTTGCCATCTGCCGAAATTGATATAAGAGGGCAAAGCATGCAGCCTTTGCCATCTGCTGGCAGATGACAAAGAGCATGCAGCCTTTGCCATCTGCTGGCAGATGGCAAAGTATGCCGTTAGTCTTCTAACGGGGCTAACACCGTTAAGATGCTTTGCCATCTGCCAGCTGATGGCAAAGGCACAGGCTCTTTGCCATCAGCCAGCGGACGACAAAGAAGCCTTTGCAGGCAGGGTTTCAGACAAATTGTTTGCCATCTGCTGGCAGATGGCAAAGCCTTTGCCATCCTCCGACCATGCCTTTGCCATCTGCCGCAAAGTGCTAGATTCCAGTAGTGTGCTCCTAGGGCGGAGGTTGGTAGGATTTAACCATCGCGCGCCCCCGACCTCCACACAAAGGTTGACACTTTACAAATACCTCATGCTCTAACTTCGTCACATAGCAGTTCACCATACGTGCATGCTACGGGAATGACTAACCTTTACACAAGCATTTCTCAATTTCATAATAACTCCACTAGCATGACTCTAATATCACTATCCTCATATCTCAAAACAATTATCAAGCGTCCAACTTCTCATCATATTCAATGCACTTAGTGTGAATTTTTTTACTACATTGGTATTGGAAGTCTATCATGTGAAGACTAGTTTTATAGCCAAAGCACATTACCATGCTGTTTTAATAGAATCTCAAATTGATATAAGTGAAGCATGAAAGATCAAAAATTTGTACAAAATATAAGCACATAGAGTGTTCTATCAATTCCTAGGCCATATTTAACTCTCTCAAATAGGTGTGTCCAGCAAGGATGATTGTGGCAAACTAACAAGCAAAGACTCAAATGATACATGACGCTCCAAGTAAAACACATATCATGTGGTGAATAAAAATATAGCTCCGAGTATAATTACCGATATATGAAGACGAAAGAGGGGATGCCTTCCTGGGGCATCCCCAAGCTTAGGCTTTTGGTTGTCCTTGAATTTTACCTTGGGGTGCCTTGGGCATCCCCAAGCTTAGGCTCTTGCCACTCTTTGTTCCATAGTCCATCAAATCATTACTCAAAACTTGAAAACTTCACTACACAAAACTTAGACAAAAATCTCGTGAGCTCCGTTAGTATAAGAAAACAAACCACTACTCAAAGGTACTGCGATGAATTCATTCTTTGTTTATATTGGTGTTAAACCTACTATATTCCAACTTCTCTATGATTCATACTTCCCAATACTACTCATAGATGCATTGAAATAAGCAAACAACACACGAAAAACAGAATATGTCAAAAATAGAACAATAGGTAGTAATCTGCAGTTTTCGTATAATTTTGTAACTCCAAAAAAATTAAATTAAATTGGTAAACATGAGGAATTTTTCTATTAATCATCTGCAACAAGAATCAACTAAATAGCACGCTCCAGTAAAATCTGGTGACCATTCTAGCGAGCGCTAACGATTCATTTTTTCACAGCAAGATCATATAAACTTCACACAAGTCTTCCCAAAGGTTCTACTTGGCACAAACACTAATTAAAACACAAAAACACACCTAAACAGAAGTTAGATGCAGTATTTATTCCTAAATAGAAGCAAAATCAAAAAATATAAAATTCTATTGCCTCCCAACAAGCGCTATCGTTTTACGCCCCTAGCTAGGCACGATACATGGATAGATCTAGGTATTGCCATCTTTGGAAGGCAATTCTTTAATTAAGCACTTTTGATTCTTAGGCACTTCTTTATCCCTATTGATAATCAAACTTTTGGGCAAGAAATCAAGAATTTATAAAGTGTCAAAAGGGTTTCTTGGCAAAATAAGAAAATTAGGGTGAACACTTATGGATTTGAGATCCGCGATTCCTTTACTAGATGTTTCACCCTTGTCTTTAGGAACATACATGAACTTAGATGATTTAGTGGTTGAAGTATTTGGACTAATATTTATAGTATAAAGAGTAGAACCCACATTAGTAATAATATCCTCAAGCTTATTGATTCTTGTAGAATCCTGATCTAGCTTTTCTTTTACCATGGGTTCCTTTTCCTTAAGATTTTTCAGAACAACTCCTACCTTGGATCCATATTGGGTAATTTCATTATGGATTTTTCTATCCAAGTTCTCTATCAGTTCTACCGTAGAAACTTTGTTTTCAATGATTTCTAACCTTTGCATAACATGCTCCAAAGTTAAAACGGTCCTATTAACCATAAGAGGTGGTGAGCCAAATAATTCAGTCATGGTATTATAAGAATCAAAAGTATGGCTACCCAAGAAATTCCCTCCGGTAATGGTATCTAAGATAAATCTATTCCACGGAGTTATGCCAACATAAAAATTGCGAAGAAGCACGGAAGTAGAAAGCTTAATATAAGATCTATTTTGAGCATTGCAAATTCTATACCAGGCATCTTTTAAGTTTTATTCCTCCCTTTGTTTAAAATTGATAACCTCACTCTCGGGAGTATTGATAATGATAGGTGTGGTAGACATGATGACGAGCAAGCAAGTAACACACAAGCAAACAAGAAGCAAGCGAACGATAAACACACGACAGACGAAGGTCAAATAAAACGGCAAGGGTGAAGTGGGGGAGAGGAAAACGAGAGGAAAATAAATGTAATCCGAAGGATAAGGGTTTCTGATAGGTACTTGGTATATGACTTTTGCGTAAGCCTCCCCGGCAACGGCGCCAAAAATTCTTCTTGCTACTTCCCCAGCTTGCGTTGTATTACCTCTAAGAGGAAAGGGTGATGCAGCACAGTAGCGTAAGTATTTCCTTCAGTATTTGAGAACCAAGGTATCAATCCAGTAGGAGACCACGCGCGAGTCCCTCGCACCTACACAAACAAATAAGAACTTCGCAGCCAACGCGATAAGGGGTTGTCAATCCCTGTACGGTCACTTACGAAAGTGAGATCTGATAGAGATGATAGTTTGATATTTTTGGTATTTTTGGATATAAGAACAGAAAGTAAAAGCGGAAAAGTAAAGTAGATTGTAGATTCATATGTTCAGAATAGACCCGGGGGCCATAGTTTTCTCTAGTGGCTTCTCTCATGATAGCGATATTCTACGGCAGGTAAACAAATTACTGTCGAGCAATTGATAGAAAAACGAATAATTATGAGACTATCTAGGCATGATCATTATATATAGGCATCACATCAGAGACAAGTAGACTGAAACGATTCTGCATTTACTACTATTACTCCACACATCGACCGCTATCTGGCATGCATCTAGAGTATTAAGTTCATAAGAACAGAGTAACGCCTTAAGCAAGATGACATGATGTAGAGGGGTAAACTCAAACATAGTGATATAAACCCCATATTTTTATCATCGATGGCAACAATACAATAAGTTCCTTGCTGCCCCTACTGTCACTGGGAAAGGACACCGCAAGATTGAACCGAAAGCCAAGCACTTCTCCCATTGCAAGAACTATAGATCTAGTAGGCCAGACCAAACCGATAATTCGAAGAGACTTGCAAGGATATTATAATCACACATAAAGAGTTTAGAAAAGAACCCAATATTACTCATAGATAATCTTGATCTTAAACCCATAATTCATCGGATCTCGACAAACACACCGCAAAAAGAGATTACATCGAATAGATCTCCTCGAAGACCGTGGAGAACTTGGTATTGAGATCCAAAGAGAGAGAAGAAGCCATCTAGATACTAGCTATGGACCCGAAGGTCTATGTTAAACTACTCAGAACTCATGGTGAGGCGATGATGATGATGTAGAAGCAATCCGTGGTAGATCGCCACTCCGGCAGAGCTCCGGAACAGGCCCCAAGATGGGATCTCACGGGAATAGAAGGTTCCGGTGGTGGAACTAGGGTTTTCTGTATTGTTTTGATAGTTTCGGGGTACGTAGGTATATATAGGTGGAAGGAGGGCACCGGGGGCCAGACGGGGTGCCCACGAGGCGGGGGGCGCGGCCTATAGGGGGGGCGCCCCCCCACCGTCGTGGACGCCACGTCAGCCCTACTCCATGGTTCTCAAGTCTCCCGTGCGTATTTTGCTCCAAAAATATCTCTCCCTAGGGTTTCATTCCGTTTGGACTCCGTTTGATATTCCTTTTCTGTAAAACCCGAAACAGGCAAAAAACAGCAATCTAGACTGGACCTTTGGGTTAATAGGTTTGTCCCAAAAATAATATAAAAGTGTATAACAAAGCCCATTAAACATCATAAATAATAGCATGGAACAATCAAAAGTTATAGATACGTTGGAGGCATATCATGTACTTGCGCCAACACCTCCTTCTCCCTGGTTCAATATTGATAGTCTTGGAGAAAACTCGCTCTTCCTTGGACAAAACTATCCAATGATGGTGAAAGGCGATCCAGCTGCTGTTGACATAACGTTACTACCATTTATGAGAAGCAACTGTATCTATACCGTGGACATTGCAATGGTTCCCTACCCAGGCTATCACAATATGCATCCTGATATAGGCCGCTTCAGCATGGATGATCAGTCATGCGTTGGTCCCGAGATTGACAATAGATGGCCCTTCCCAGAGAATCAGTTATGGTTCAAAGCAAGTGTTTCCAACGCCGAGGATTGGTTGAGCAGAAGTTCATTTCATCGCTTTGTTATTTGTTGTCTGAGAAAATCTTTACTTTACTAGAATGTTTTGTTGGAAATAGTCTATAACCCAACATGTATCCTCGTTATTGTTGTTTGTTGATGACTTGTTGTATGTAATGAATGGTACATTTGCGTATGTGTCGTGGTTTTGTCACGGCAGATGTCCTAGCAAAAGGACTTAGTCGTGAGGCCATCGCTACGGGTTAGCTTAAAGGGGTTAAAGCAGACAAGGACACAGGGATTTTTATACTAGTCCGGCCCCTTCGATGAAGGTAAAAGCCTACGTCTAGTTTGGTGTATATTGCTGAAGTTTCGATGAGCAGGGAGCGAATCCGCCTTGCTGTGTCTCGAGCTGTCGTTCTCTGCCCTCAACCTGTCGCCGGGTCATCCCTTTATATAAGAGGTGCTGCCTGGTCCGGTTTACAGAGTCTCGAGGCTGACTCATAAACGTGTCCGCCTGCTAGGCTTCTCGCCCCTCGTTGGTTACCCCAAGAGGAAGGTGTGAGATGTAGTGTTGCGGAAGTTTTTCCCTTGGCAAAGATACCAAGGATCGAATCCCCAGAGACTCCTAGGTTCAACAAGAAGGTGTCAACTGCTACAGCGCTAGATATTAGCAATCAACGTGGACCTGCACACAGATACAAATAACTTTGCTCCCAACGAGTACAGAGAGGTTGTCAATCCCTCCGGCCTTGTAGTTCACAAAGGATTAAACGCAAATGATAGTAGTGATTGATAATGTTTGCAATAGTAAATAAAAGCGAAAAGTAAATAGCGGATGTGATCAATGATGGTAATATGGACCGGAGTCTCATGATGTTCACTAGTGATGTCTCTCTCCCAAAAGACGATAAAATAGCTATGTGAGGTAAACGAATTACAGCTGGGCAATTGACAGGACCATGTGCGCAAACCAATGTTGACTACATTGCAAGAAATGTTGAGGTTCAAAGCATGGGCGGTACGCCAAAGTAAGTAGACCGAAATCCATCAATATCTACTACTAATCATCCACCTTGAGATATCTATCCAGAACATCTCGCTGGTATTAAGTTGCGAGCCCCACCCATAGTGTAAACTCAAAGCAACAGACAACTGCATTAAAAGAACTTTGCGTAAAGTAAACAATCCTTGCACCCGCGGGCACAAGCACCGTTGTTTTCCCCCTTGTGGCAACAGCACATCCCCTAGACTCATGTTTCTGTCACTCAAACTAGTCATCGAGGGGCATGAACCCACAATCAAGCATAACGTTCCCTCTTGGAGTCACTACCTACTACTTGGCCAAAGCAATAAATAACAACGGAGAACATGCAAGAATTACTTACGAACATAAATATAAAAGAGGTAGATCAAATATATTACTCAAGCACAATCTGAACATAATCTCATCATCCATCGGATCCCAACAAACTCATCATAGCAACAGCATAAGGATTACATATGTGCATCGATCATGTAGGGCAGCTCACGAGGACTAATTAGTGAAGCACAAGAACGGGAGGAGAACATCACATAGCTACTGGTCATGGACTCATGGTCCATGGGAGACTACTCACAACTCATCCGGGAGGCGTCCATGGTGGAGGAGAGGCTCCCGGTGGTGATCCTCCCCTCCGGCAGGGTGCCGGGAAGAGTTCTCCTGGTGCTCCCGATCTTGGAAGCGCGGCGGCGGCAGAACAGAGATGAGATCGCGAAAAAGAGTTCCTGTTTCGAGGGTTTCTCGAAACGCTTTAAATATATGCCAAAGGGGGGCATCGGAGGAGCCTCGGGGGGCCCAGGCGCCCCCCCGGCACGTCCCGGGGGGGGGGGGGCGCCGCCAGGGCGCCTGAAGCCCTGGTGCCCCCCCGGCTGTCCTTCGGGTGCACGGTAGTTTCTGGAACGCTGATTTTTTATATAATTTTTCTGGATTTTTTCTGGCAGTTCTCGTAATGTGAAAACCTGAAATACAAAAACAGCCGAAAACAGAAACTGGCACTGGGGTGCACTGAGTTAATAGGTTAGTCCAAATATGATCAAAAGTGTATGGAAGTATATAAATAACATAGCAATATCACCCAAAAGAAGCATGGAGCAAGCAGAAATTATAGATACGTTTTGGACGTATCACCGCCCCAGTCTCTATACTTTCTATCTTACATCTCAAGTTACATACTATGACGGTTTACAAATCACGGGCCCTAACACTTGGGCTCTAAACCTCTTGGGCTAAAGTCTCTTGCTTCATGCTCCGCCGGGCTTTAATAAAATAATCTTGATAACATAAACAGGCCCCTCCTGGGCGGTTTATACCTGGTAGTAATATCCCTGACATTAGGCCCCAGATTGATTTCAACCTGTTCATGTCAATCTTCAAAGTCTTGTACAGATCCTCCCTTCTGCATTCTCAAATGCTTCATGAACCGGCGTGACATCATCTCCCAGATCGCTTTAAACCGCTGTGACGTCATCTACACATTTAATACTTGTACTTGTTTTTTATTTTTTATTCATTAAAGCCCTGAATATCGAGGCGACAGTATCGTCCATATCCACTCTTTCAGCTCCTCGATTCCCGCGCCTGTCGTTTTATCCCTTCAGCTTATAAATAGGGCAGAGGGGCATCTCTTTTTTGCCCCTTGCCTCTTCTTCTTCCTCTGTCTACTCACGCTCGATCTCTGCCGCCGTTCGTCGAGCTATGCATCTTCATCAAGTCCGGCCGCTGCATCAACCTGATCGTTTCCAGATATTCGTCAGCGCTTCTCCGCACTCGTCGCCTCGGGTACATCCTCATCTTCCTTGTTCATAGATCTTAGTTTTAGGGTTTCCTCATACGAGCCCGTGGATAGGCCCTTGTTCTTCGTAGTTCTTCCCCAAGGCCAGTAGCTCGTCGTGGATCTTATTTTCCTAGTTAGATAACTGTAAGAGCAACTCCGCTCCTCCGTTGTGGCTTTATCTCTCCCAATACAACTAGATTGAATCTGCTAGGACCTTCATCGCGTCTGCTGAATATAACTCGAATATCTTGGAATTTTTAACGTGTCGTAGATCTGTATTTTTATCACTGCCCATGCGAAAACTGTTTCTCCACACTTCATATATGTATCTTATTTACCCTTGTCGGCGGTTTAGCCTTACCAAATCCTATAATCCGGCAAATGTCACTGTCATAGCTGTTTGTCAGATACTTTAATCCGGTAAATACCATAGGGCCCCTGCTTAAACCGCCGTCTAGACTAGTACCTTTATAAAGCTTGCCGGTTTAAACTTGCTTAGATTATAAACCAGCTCTTCATTGTATTTTCAGCCTTTGCCTTTGAAAAAATGACTACTGAAGCCAAGCAGTTTGTCTCCTGCAACTGGGTTCAATATCGGATTACTGAGGATGATTTAGAGAAAATGGCCTCAATTGGCGCTTTAGGCCCAAAGGATGTCCTTCACTGCAGGGCTCCCGGATCAGAATGTCCTCCAAAGCCCAAAGAAGGAGAAATCGTCGTCTTCTTCGATTTCTTGGCCCGGCGATTCAACCCTCACGGGTCAAAATTCTTCCGTGATGTGTTAGCAAACATCTAGCTTCATCTACAAGATATTGGCCCCAACACTGTATCAAATATTTGCAACTTCCAAGTCTTTTGTGAAGCTTATCTACAATAGGAGCCGTCGGTGGAGCTATTCCTGGATTTCTTTCACCTAAACCGTCGTACTAAATTCCATGACGGTCCGAACACTGAACTTGGTGGGATGTCTATTCAGAAAAGGAAGGATGTTAGTTTTCCTCATGCCACTCTCCACAGCCATCCAAAGGACGGGAAGCAGACTTGGTTTTACTGCGTAGACACTTCACCGGAAAATGAAAATCCCTTGCCGGTTTATCGCTCCTACTGTCTTCCAAAGAACCACCCTTTTCCACAGCGGCTAAGTGCCCAGGAACGGGCTCAGTATGCCCCTCAGCTTTTAAAGCTCAGGGCCTTTGTGGCCAACGATCTGACAGGGGTTGATTTCGTCCGCTGCTGGCTTTCCTGGAGTATTCTTCCGCTAAGACGGTGCTCCCGTTTAATGTGTGAGTATACTGGGAATCCCAAAGACCCTTTGCGCCACACAGAGATGGTGCTGCCAGAAAACGAGATTAATGAATCCGTCGATAAGCTGCTGAATTTACCTCTAGAAGCTTGCAGTTAGACCGGCTTGGCACCATTCTGTGTAACCAAAAAACCACTGTCGGTAAAAACTCTTCCCTATTGTTTTGTTTTAATTCATCTGCAGCACTTGTCTTGAAATGTCTTTATTTCTTTCAACAGGACAATGACTGTCAGGGATATTACTGGTAGGTATGAACCGGCCAGAAGGGTCCGGATTAAGCTAGTAAGGCTATGTTATCAGAAGCCCAGTGGAATGTATAACAAGAGGTTACAGCCCATAGAGGTTTAGGGCCCATGTAAAAGGCCCACGGTCTGTAAACCGTCGTACCATGTAACTTGGGATGTAAGATAGAAGGAGTAGAGACCGAGGCGGACACGTTTATGAGCCGGCCTCGGGACTCTGTAAACCGGACCGGGCGTCGCCTCATATATAAAGGGACAACCCAGCGATGGTTCGGGACAAGAAACAACAGCTCGAGACACAGGCAAGTGGATTTGCTCCCTGGTCATCGAAGCCCAAGCAATATCACACCAAACTAGACGTAGGCTTTTACCTTAATCGAAGGGGCCGAACTAGAATAAAACTCCCTGTGTCCTTCGTCCGCTTTAACCCCTTCAAGCTAACCCGAGCGATGGCCTCACACCTAAGTCCGTTAATCCGGACATCCGTTGTGCTAAATCCACGACAGTTGGCGCCCACCGTGGGGCTATCGCCCGATGGTTTCGAGTTCTTGAAGGTTAGCTTTGAAGGGCTCAAGGGTTACGCAGTGGGCCAGATGACCAAGAGTCGTCGCGGCCGGATCTACATTGACGACGCCGGCTGGGGCCCCGAGGCCGATTCAATTGAATACGGGTACTGGGTCCCCTTCGGCGGCATCCACGTCTTCATCGGCAAGATCGGCGAACCGGGACCTGAGTCGGACATCTTCCCCAAAATTGTCGAGCCGGCTCAGCGTGCGAGATCGGCCCGGATTCATCCCGCCATGAAGCATGTTTTCATTGGTGCAGTGCATGGAGTATAAGCCGAGGACGGATCGGATTCTGGTGGAGAGACAGTTGTCTATTCCCACGATGAATCTTCATCCGGAGAGACCGAATCTTTGTATCTGATGCAGGACGGCCAGTCAGAGGGTGTGTCCGATGGCGATAGTATTCCGGACCCCTTTGATCCGCCGAACAGGGTTGCTGTTTTCATGGACGGATCGCAACCGACGCAGCAGCCTTCGATGACCGGGGCGTTAACCGCAGAGGCAGCAGGAACCGGGGCTGGTGACCTCCCCCCGTCGCCCTCTGATGTCCTATCCACCTTATTCGGCACCTTGACGGCGCTCGCGACAGCGGAAGTAGCCCCGGCCGACAAGGCGAAGCATGATGCGGAGATCGCTCAGCTGAAGAACCGGATTGAGCAAGCTAAGCTGGATCTGGATGCGGAGAAGGCCAGGATGGCTACAAGACAGGCATAGCTAGATTCCCAAGCCTTCCGGCTCAGGCTGGATTAGAACGCTCCACAGGAGGTAATGTACAGAAGGCAGCAAACTCGTCTACCGCCGGTTTATGAGGCGAGGAATCTCTTTGGCACACCAGGAGCGGGAGCCAGTAACCGCCCAGAGATAAACCGGGGAGGGGCTCCGGGGACTGGCGCGTCGGTTCAGCCGCTAGCCACAGAGCGGAACTGCCAAGTTGTGCCGACGCCGCACGTGCCCACCCCTCCCGGCCATTATTCTAACCCGTTGGACAACATCGTCGCCGCCGCTTCATGGCTGGCCGCTTTACCCATCGAGGGGACATCCCCCATAGCAATAGGGGCACGGCGGGTTAAGGAATTGCTGGATATGGCGTTAACACAGCAGCAGGCGTATTCTTATAGCCGGGAGAGGATTCATTCAACCCCCCGCCCGAGCCGGAGTTACACAAGACACTGGGATGAACCGGCTGTATCTAGCAGCGCGCGGAGACGGCACAGACAGAGGCAGGATAATCCGGCAGGGGCAGGAGCAAATGCCCAGGAGGATGTGGACCAGGCTAGACATACTGCCCGCGACGACACCCGTCAGGCGACGCTGGTTCACCCCACCACCACGCAGACAGCAATCATGTCCAGTTCCTTTGGGGTGCAGTGTCTCATCCCCGCTTTACGGAACGTGAAATTGCCCAAAGACTTCAAGGGCCCGCGCAAGGTACCCAACTACATGGTGGATCTGGCTCCGGAGGCATGGGTAGAAAGTTATGAGATGGCTATGGAGATGCTTGATGTGGACAATGTTGCGTGTGCCAAATACTTTACAATGATGCTTTAGGGCATGGCCCGGACATGGTTAAAGGGTTTACCACCTAACTCCATCGGATCATGGGGTGAGTTGCGCTGCCGGTTTATCAGTAATTTCAAAGACACGTGCAAACAGCCAATGTCCGTGGTTGACTTAGCAGCATTTGTTCAAGGGGAGCAGGAGAACACAAGCAGTTGGGTGCGGCAAGTATCAGAAATCCTGCACTCCTCCAATAGCATCAACCCCAGTACGGCGATAGTGACCTTGGAGAACAATTGCCGATTCGAGTCTCTGAGGCTGAAACTAGGACGGCTCAAGCGTGATTGCAACGACATGGGAACGCTCATGAGCGCTTTGGTAAAGTATGGGGACTCTGATAACACCAATTATCCAGATGCAGACGGAGACAAATCCGGGAAGGCGAGCAAAAACGGTAAACCGGCGCAAGCCAATTCGGCAGGTACGGGTTACAATGGCAAGCGTAAAGCGGAGGGCGGCTCAGACTTTGTGGCCAATACCAACGTTCAAGACAACGGGCGGCGCCGCAAGGGTTGACCGCCCCCGCGCAACGGGAGTCCACCCATCAATCTAGATCATCAGCTAAATGTGCCTTGCCCAAACACGGTACAGAGGAAAACCCAGCTACGCATATCTAGAAGGACTACCGGATCATGTAGGAGGTTATGAAACAAGCCTAGTATAAGCATGGGCCCCCCGGTGGCGGATCAGGTCCCCACTTTCAGGGTCCGGGTTACCAGGGTAGCGGATCCGGATCAGGATATCATGGCGGTAACAATAACCACAATGGCAACAATCAGCATCAACATAACCAGCAACATGGTCAGGGTGGATACAACAACCAAGGCAATCAACATCGTCAGCAGCAACAGCAATCCAGATATCAGAATAATCCGAAGGAGCTAAGCAGTGGCCAATATCATGTCTTCTCCACAAGTTTGTGCAAACGGGATCAAAAGGTTCTGAAGAGAGCAGTGCATGCTGTTGAACCGGCAATACCACATTTTTTACGTCGGTCGGAGCAGCCC
This sequence comes from Secale cereale, assembly GCA_902687465.1. Classification (NCBI taxonomy): domain Eukaryota; kingdom Viridiplantae; phylum Streptophyta; class Magnoliopsida; order Poales; family Poaceae; genus Secale; species Secale cereale. Next base: position 723,038,099 of record LR738712.1, on the reverse strand, counting down.
ATTGTGTGGAGCAGAGAGGATCACCCGCCACGGGTTGATAATCCGGGTCAGCTAGCCTTGGTGGTGGCTCCACATGTAGGTGGTTATAAGTTCACAAAGGTGCTCATGGATGGAGGCAGCAGCATCAATATCCTATACTATGAGACTTTTCGACGTATGGGGTTGATAGATAAGAAGCTCCGGCAGTCCAACACAGTGTTCCATAGAGTGGTGCCAGGTAAATCGGCTTACCTAGTTGGAATGGTCGATCTGGAAGTAACCTTTGGGGATGAGCAGGACTCTAGATCGGAGACAGTAACCTTTGAGGTTGTAAAGATCAGGAGCCCATATCATGCTCTGTTTGGGAGGCCGGTTTATGCCAAGTTCCTGGCTAGACCATGTTATGTTTATCTGCAGCTCAAGATGCCGGGTCACAAGGGAACCATCACGGTTCTCGGGAGCCGCAAGATCGCATTGGAATGCGAGGAAGGAGACGCGGCATACGCTGAGGCAGTTTGTGCTACGGAGGAGCTGAAGTTTTACAAAGATAATGTTGATCCGGCAGATATGTCCCCGTTGAAGAAGACAACCACAAAGCATGATCCGGCGTTCAAGTTTAAGTCGGCAGAAGAAACCAAGCAGGTTGACTTTGTTCGGGGGGATTCGTCCAAGCAGTTTACCATCAGCGCTAACCTAGACCCCAAATAGGAAAGCGCGCTCATCGAGTTCATCCGTGAGAACCGGGATATCTTTGCATGGAAGCCTTCTGACATGCCAGGTATACCGAGGGAACTCGCTGAGCACAGTCTTAATATTGATCTGAAGTTCAGACCGGTCAAGCAGTATTTGCGCCGCTTCAATGAGGAGAGGCGCAAGGCTATAGGTGAAGAAGTGGCTAGGCTCTTGGCCGCAGGTTTCATAGTTGAAGTGTTTCATCCAGAGTGGTTGGCCAATCCGGTGCTGGTGCTCAAGAAAAACGGAACTTGGAGGATGTGTGTCGATTACACAGACTTGAACAGAGCTTGCCCAACTGATGCTTTTGCTCTCCCCCGTATTGATCAGATTATTGATGCTACGGTGGGATGTGAGCAGCTAAGTTTTTTGGATGCGTATTCAGGTTATCATCAGATCAAGATGGCAGTTAAGGACCAGGAGAACACAACTTTCATAACTCCCTTTGGAGCCTTCTGCTATGTATCCATGCCTTTTCGGCTCAAGAGTGCCCAAGCAACATATCAGCGTTGTGTGCAAAACTGCTTCAAAGGGCAGATTGGAAGAAACGTCCACTCATATGTTGATGACATTGTGGTGAAATCCAGGAAGGAGGAGACACTGATAGAGGGCTTAAAAGAAACCTTTCACAACCTCCGGGCTTACAAGATGATGCTCAATTCAGAGAAGTGTGTTTTTGGTGTTCCAGCAGGCAAACTCCTTGGATTCTTAGTATCAAAAAGAGGAATTAAGGCTAATCCGGAGAAGATCAAGGCGATCACATCCTTGGCTAAACCGGCTTGTCATGTGCAGCGCATGGCAGGCCGTATTGCAGCATTGAGCCGGTTCATCAGCCGTTTAGGGGAAAAGGCGATCCCGCTTTACCAGATGATGAAGAAGACGGACCGTTTTGCCTGGAGCGATGCGGTAAACGTTGCGTTCGAGGATCTGAAGCGGCAATTGGCCGAACCACTAGTCCTTGCTGCCCCGGTTGACAAGGAGCCGCTGTTGTTATACGTGGCCGCCAATGTCCGTGTAGTTAGCGTGGCCATTGTGGTGGAGCGCAAGGAAGCAGGCAAGGAATATCCGGTCCAACGTCCGGTTTACTACATCAGTGAGGTCCTCATTGAGTCAAAGCAAAGATATCCACATTGGCAGCAGTTAGTGTATGGTGTGTTCATGGCAAACCATAAGTTGAAGTACTATTTCCAGGGCCACCCAATCACTGTTGTCAGCTCAGCTCCGTTGGGGGATGTAATCCAGAACAGAGAAGCCACTGGTAGAGTGGCAAAGTGGGCTATTGATCTTAGCCCACACGGATTAAAATATATGCCCCGTACTGCTATAAAGTCCCAGGCACTGGTGGATTTCATGAATGATTGGACAGAGTTGGAAGCACCTGAGGAGAAGCCGGATCATACGTACTGGACTATTCACTTTGACGGTTCAAGACAATTGGAGGGCTCGGGGGCTGGAGTCGTGTTAACTTCCCCATGAGGTGATAAGTTCTGTTACGTCCTTCGATTAATGTTCCCTTGTACTAACAATGCTTCTGAGTATGAAGCTCTCCTCCACGGTTTACAGATGGCTAAGGAGATGAACTTAAGCTGGGTTAACTGTTTTGGTGACTCAGATCTGGTGGCGCAACAAGTATCTGGCAAGTGGGACTCCAAGGATCCGCTCATGGCGGCTTATAGGCGAGAAGTGGAAGCAGTCGCAGGTCACTTCAAAGGATAACAGGTGGACCGCATAGACCAGCGGAAAAATGAAGCGGCCAATGCATTAAGACGGCTGGGATCTCAGCGTAAACCGGTTCCACCTAATACCTTCTTGGATGAATTGCATAGTCCGTCAGTACAGATACCTTCAGAGGAAGATTTAGCTATTCCTGATCCGGAAGCACAGCTAGTTGCAGTACTTCATGTTATTGCGGATTGGACACTCCCTTACTTCGCGTACCTAAGCCGAGGTGAGTTGCCAGAGGATGAAGTTGAAGCCTGACAGGTAATCCGACGGTCCAAGTGTATGACTATCGTCAATGGAGAACTTCATCACCGCAGCGTTTCTGGGGCGTTTCAGCGGTACGCTTCATCAGAATAAGGCTGTGATATTCTTCGAGAGATTCATGAAGGAGATTGTGGTCATCACGCCGCTTCAAAGTCCTTGGTAGCTAAAGCTTTTTATTATGGGTTCTACTGGTTAACGGCTCACGCCGATGCAGAGGACTTGGTCAGAAAATGTGACGCTTGCCAAAAAATTTCACGGAGTGCTCATGTTCCGGCGCAGGAGCTACGGATGATTCCAATTACTTGGCCATTTGCGACTTGGGGGCTTGACATGGTTGGACCCTTTAAGAGATCCCAAGACCAGAAAACCCACCTATTAGTAGCAATGGACAAATTTACAAAGTGGGTTGAAGCGGAGCCTGTCAGTAAGTGTGATGCAGCAACAGCGGTTAAGTTCATCAAAAAGGTAATTTTCCAGTTTGGCTTTCCACACAGCATTATAACTGAGAATGGCACCAACCTATATAAAGGAGAGATGGAAGAGTTCTGTTAAAGAGAGCACATCCGCCTTGATTTGTCATCAGTAGCTCACCCTCAGTCCAATGGCCAAGCCGAGAGAGCCAACCAAGAGATCCTGAGAGGCATCAAGCCCCAGCTTATGATTCCCTTGCAAAGAACGCTGGGTTGCTGGGTTGAGGAGTTGCCTTCTGTTTTATGGAGCATCAGCACTACGCCTAACAGATCTACTGGATATACACCTTTCTTCATGGTGTATGGTGCTTAAGCGGTTCTCCCTAGTGACATCCGGCACGACTCACCACGGGTGGCAGCTTACGTTGAAGCGGATAATGAGAAAGCAAGACAAGACAGCTTGGACCGGTTGGATGAGGAACGGGACACGGCAGCAGCGCGATCGGCGATTTATCAGCAAGACCTGCGCCGGTACCACAGCCGCCAGGTTAAGACCAGAACGTTCCAGGAGGGAGATCTGGTGCTCCGGCTCATCCAAGACCAGACAGATATGCACAAGCTATCCCCACTTGGGAAGGACCCTTTGTGGTCAGCAAAAATCTGCACAACGGATCATACTACCTTGTCGACGTTCGAGAACATAAGGACTCACGTACAGCAGAGGAGGAGACAAAGCGGCCATGGAACATCGCTCTTTTGCGGCCTTATTACACTTGAGCCATTGGCTCCGCTTTATGTACAATGTATTTATTATAATTAATTCAATAAACTGGCACCCCCGGAACACCGAGGAATCAGCCATTTTCTTCGCAAAAGAGTATCACATGGGGGCTTCGAAAGAAGCTCACCATGGCCTCTTAAACCGGCGCCCCTGATAGCATCAGAGAATCAGCCGTGTCTTTTATACACAAAAGTATCACATAGGGGCTTCGAAAGAAGCTTGCCATGGCCTCTTAAACCAGCGCCCCTGATAGCTACAGGGAATCAGCCGTGTTCTCCAAAGGAGTATCACATGGGAGTTTTCTCCGGACGCTCACCATGGCCTCCTAAACCGGCGCCCCTGATAGCTACAGGGAATCAGCCGTGTTCTCCAAAGGAGTATCACATGGGAGTTTCCTACGGAAGCTCACCATGGCCTCCTAAACCAGCGCCCTTGATGCATCAAGGAATCGGCCGTGTTTTACAAAGGAGTATTACATGGGAGCTTTCTACGGAAGCTCACCATGGCCTCCTAAACTGGCGCCCTTGACAGAATCAAGGAATCATCCATTGACGATCATCGAGTTGATCACCTAAAGACAAGATCCTTACGAGATTTTGAAACATTGGGTGGCTTATCATCGATACAAAGCGTCGAATTTGGAGCCTGGCAGCTCATAAAATGCCTCGAATTTGGAGCCTGGCAGCTCGTAAAAAGCCTCGACTACATGGTTTTATTTGCCCAAAATACCCAATTTCTATTTTTTATGATTTCACAAATCTTGGTCATCATGATCATTAGTTTTTTAACCAAGTCCATTGACGCGAGACTGGACAACTACAAGGTTGACCATATATCTACAAAGTTACAAGTCTGGGTCATGAACACCAGCGAGAGTTAAACCGGTGTTCATCACAACCCGGATCGGCCATCAGGCTAAGCCAAACAAGGGATCCAAGAGCCTCATCAGTGCCTGCGCTTTCAATTATTTCTACCGGATTAAGGTCGACAAGCACACTTAATCAGAGGTATAGTATATGTCTGTGATCAATAGCTGTTCTTTAGATATATATATATCAGAGCAGTATAATCCGTCCGGTGGTAAACCGCCAGGACATCTTCTAGTTTCGTTCATGCAGGCATAGGTAATATAAGTGGATCATGCATTACAAACAGAAGATTAAATTGAGAGATCCCAAAGTCAAACAGTGGATCATGCATTTCAACTATCCTATTACAAGGCACTTGCAGGCCCGAATGGATCAGAAGTTTCACGCAAAATATTCAGCAACTACAAGTTAAAACCGGACGGTTTACGACTCCTCTTCACGCTGCGAAGGCTGAGGGTCAACCTGTTCCGGGTCTTCATCGACTTCAGGCAATGGCTGGAAACCAGGGGCGCACCAGTCAATCTTGGAGAGGACACGGAAATACACTTCATCATTGATAAGATCTGAAGGGTCAATATCTGGAGCGAAAGTGTGGTTACGAACTGGGGGGATCAGATTTTCGGTGTAGTAAACCGGCCGCTCCACCCGCGAATTTTCTAAGTCATAAGCCGGATGATACCTTGTCAAATCTGCTTCATCGGCGAGCTTACTGGCAAGCGGGCGCATTTCTTTAGTCAAAACACAGAGATCTTGAGCAGAGAAGGCTGACCCGGCCTCCTTATTGCTGGGATAACCGTTCATGGCTTTAGCTGGGTCAAAGTCAGGGACCCATGCTTTCGCCCGGGTCAGCGCCATGAGAGAGCCAGCTCGCGCAACAGACTTTTTCACCTCAACCAGACGCACAGGTAGGACAGATAGCTTCTCCAGGGTCGCTTGGATGGTAGTATGCGCCCGTTTATTATGAGACATGGTACTGATAGCCCTTTGGGCGCCGGAGTAGAGTTGCTCCACCAGGGTATAAGCGGCCTTGAGCTTCTTCCGGACATCGTCTCCAAGATTAGTTATGCGCCTCCCTATATACAATTGGCGAGTTAAACCGGGGCGGAATAAAGATTGCAAGGATGTAAAACATACAGAGACAGGTACTCACCGAAGATAGCAGAAGTCATGAGCTCTATTTGCTGTTTCAACCCGGATAGCTCCTGCGTAACCGGATTGAGAGCGGGTTCGGCATCCTTTGCTCTTTTTTCAAGAGCGTCCCTCTGCACCTCCCATGTGGACCACTCCGCTTCAAAAAAAATCTTCAATTTTCCATGTTAGTCAAAGCAAGGATAAGTTCTTCCTGAGCTTCGGTTGAAGCAGCCTCATGGAAGGCCAAGCTGTTCCGGAGCTCAGTCGCCACCGAAGCTCTCCGGTTCAAGTCAGCCTGCAAGATAAGCAAATGTGTGAGAAGGATAGATTATTCAAGTCTCAAGCACATAAGAGATTATGCACTCGACACTTGGGGGCTAATGTACAATCGAAGTAAAGAAAGCAAAGTTTTTCAGACAAGTCCCAAGCACATAAACAAGTTATGCCCTTGGCACTTGGGGGCTAATGTACATTCATTCTCAGACACAAGTTAAGTCCCGGTTCACCTACAGTGAAGCTAAATCGGCACTTGGGGGCTACTATGGTCTAAAGGTATGATTGCAAAGTACAAAGCAAAAATAGAAAGCAAAGGAAAGAAAGTCACCTCATATTTGTCCTTCATCATGTTAACTAAGCCGGCTTCATAGTCGCGACTGGTGAAGAGCCGGTTCAGGTACCCGGAATGAAGTTCCGGGGCACTCAGCTGAGCATAGCTTGATATGTCCGTGCTCCACTTGCCTTTATCTTGTTGAAGTTTTTCTTCCTTGGCAGTATATTTAGCCAAGGCAATAGGCACTACAAGGATACCCTCTATAAGGCAACACATCTTATACAACGTTTTCACTGTATGTTGCAAACTTCACGAGAGATACACATATAAGCATTGTAGAATATGCGTTGCAAATTTGCAACTCATGACCCATCTTAGTACATAATCCTAGCCCAACACACTAACCCAGACTTTTGTCTAGCCCGGCCCAAGTTGGCTTTCAGGATTAATCTAGGTCTTTCCCTGTCGTCCCCTGCCTCCCCTATTCCTCTCGAGTCCTCCCATGCTGGCCGCCGCCCCTCGTCAGACATTGTGACTCCTTTGTGCGGAAGCTACCTACATGCCGGCGCGCCGCCCCTCACCACTCCCCTGTGACCCTTCATCCCAGAGCGCTGTCCCTCATCACCACTCCCCTGCGACCCTAGATCCCGGCGCGCTGCCCCTCGTCAAGTCTCCCCTGCGACCAACGGCGAATCCATCATCACCACTCCCCTGCGACCCTGGATCCGGCGCGCCGCCCCTCGTCAAGTCTCCCCTGCGACCAACGGCGAATCCAAGGTATGGCCATGAACAGGCACAAACCTGCCGAGGAAGTCTGTACATTCTTTACCTTGGCTGCATCCATGTGCTAGTATGTAATTCAATGAAATATCTCGTCCCAGTCAACTTCTCTTACCCTGTTTATCTCTATTTGTGTTATCTCTAGATCGGATTGACACTTGTTTCTGATGATGGATATTTTTATCTCTGATGTCCTGAGACGAGTCTTCCTAACTTTGAGACTTAGAATCAGGCGTCCTGGGACTGTTGGTTCATAAGCTCGTTGGTTAAGAAATTTTGTGGTGACTATTTTCTTGATTTGCTTGCATTGCTTCAAAATCTTACTGATAATTACACTTTGCAGTTTGGCGAAAATATCTGAAGATCCTTACTACTAGTTTCCATTGACGTTCTATCCTATTAAGAAAGAGTCTTCAAGGTGGTGGTTCAGTTCAACACTGTTGACCTCCATGTCCGGCGCCCTATGCTCCAACCTTGGACTTGTTCCCAAATGAATGGTAGCCTTCCAGTCAGTACTACAAATTCCTCTGAGCCAAGCATTGGTGTTAGCTCTTTGGTGACTGATGGCAACTCATCAATTTCTGGAGGTACCCAGTTTCAGAAAAGTACGAGCACGAATGCTGATTTATTCATGCGCCTTCCTGCCTTTTTGATGTCGTTTTCGTTAAATAACATTTCCGGCAGGGGTAATGATCGAGCCTCTCTATACTATGCAAATCGATATGCTTTAAACAACAATAAAGTGCAGCAATTAATTTGACACAACATATTAACTATGAACATATAAGCGATTGTAATTCAAATTGAATATCACGCACTATATATACATGGCTTTTACCATTGTACATCCTATCTTAGTCTACATGGCTTGCAGTACACATGCTCCAGCGAGGGTATCTATATGGTTTCTTATGTAATACCATGTTGGCTTTGAAATCAAGCAGAATTATTTATTTTCCTTTTTAATGGTTAGTTATTGGTTTATATTTTGCAGATTGCTGCTTTCTTTTCCCTTCTGAAATAAAAGCTGATCTTCAAGTTCTGTTAGTCAGATATGATTACTATGTATTATTATATCATCAGCAAGGTGTTTTTTAGTACCAAATGATGAATATTTCAACCACTATTTGGCGGTAAGTTAGATGATTTCCCTTACATCCCAAAATAATATAGGTAATTCTGTTACAGTAGGGAGCTAATGTATTTTTATCCCAGTATAGTGGCCAATACAAATTATATTCTATATTCTCTGCACTCTCAGACCAAATAAAGCATAATTGTATTATATTTTTACTGCCTTTGTGACATGGTATCTCGATGTATCCTGTTTAAAAAATCATGATAAATATTTTAATATTAGAAGTTTGCCTTTTCAACTAAAAAGGATATTTGTATTGTGGTTATCATGAGTTAACGCCATGGTGCGTTTATATATGTATTTTTTGGGGTACTATTCCGCACTAAAAGTCAGCAAGAAGTTCTATTTTGCCTATTATATGTATGAAATATGGATAGAACAGACGGTTTTCTTTTGCAGATAACATACGGAAAGGGAAAGAGCAAACAAGATACAAGGATTAACCTGTGATGTACTAATTTTCAGCACTATGCGCATGTACTCATGAAATAAACTGCAAGGAAATAAGTGCTTAAAAGTTGTGCTATAAAATTAAGGTACTCTTTTATCCATTCCACTATAAATTAGTTATCTTTTAGTAATTTCAATATAAATTAGTTGGGTTTGGCCAATAAGATTTTCCTAGAACAGTATACACACTATCGATTTGCAACCATCCTTTTCTGGGTCCAGATTTGTTCGTTGCCCACATAATTTTTACTCGTCATTATTTGTGCCATTTGTAAAATGGATGTCACAATGTATCAAAAAAACATTTGTTCTACTGTATTTGTAGCACACAAGTTATCACGGGTTTTTTTAGTTTCAAAGAAAACAAATATACCTACATGTGTACTAACGCAGGTATGTGGCATGCAAGGAGAGGAGAGGATGAACATGGCAATTACCAATACTACATATTTGATCTGACAAGGTCAGTTTCTTCATAGCGATTTACTAGAGAGTACACATTACTTAGCTGTTGTAGATGAATTTCTGAAGTTTGCATATAGGGATATACCCGCAGACACAATGACTAATATCATGCGTACTTGCATCATGTTAATGCATTATGTGTTAAAATAGTTCATTTTGTTTTTTGTTTGTAGATCAAGAAGATAAATGGAGGAATATATGGGTGCGCGGCAAGTATACTGCAAGGATGATGATGATGATGATGACGATGGATGCTTTTAGTTTTAATTAAGTTGTAGGGATGATGTTCATGTTGGATGATGTTCCTTGGGTAAGTTTTAGATAAGTTGTAGGGATGTTGATGGATACTTTCTTTTTAAGTTTGCTATCAGGAAAATATTTAGATTATAGATCACATTAGATCATGTTCCTCCTATAATATCCCCTATTGTAATCCAACAATTTCATCAAATATATGATTCCTTCCTCCCGTGAGTAATATTCTCTTGTTTTCTCTTCATGGAGCACTAATTTAGTTGCTGGCATTATATATAGAAACAATAATATTATCCAAATAATTTGTTTATCAACACTTGAAGCGTTACAAATTCTTTGTTGCCAATCAATGGGATTTTGATTCCTGTGCATTAAGCACCAACGTATAAAAGTGTTGCACGAGTCTGATTTATGTGTTGCATTCTTGCAACGGTCCCTTTTACCAACGGCGGTATAAGCGTTGCACTATGCGCTAGCAACACTGGATAAGGCTACGCATCCCAAAGCGTTGGTAAATGCACTAACAACGCATATATGGACTTTTAGATACGGAAAAAAGCGTTGCTATAGGGGGTGTCTTGTTGTAGTGAGGCTCGGTGGGAGCGGTGCAGCCTAATCCGGTTATCTCGACATCTGCTGTCGAGGCGGCAGTTGGCCAGAGAGGATCGGTAGTATGCACCGGACTAACAGGAGCCGAGCTAGCCCGAGGAGGACTAACCCGGCCAGGGCTTGCCGGTTCAGTCATGTTTTCCACATCATCACCTCCTGGCGCAGCGGCATCTTCATGGTCCATGGGAGGAGGATCATCAAGCTGAATTTCAACGTTGTCCTCTGGCGGGATGGCCGCTTCAGGGTCCTCGGCCGGTTCAGCAACAGTGGTCTCAGCAGCCGGTTTATTTGCTTTTGCCTTTTTACAGGGTTTGGGCATTCTAATAAAGGGTCAAAGCAGTCATAAGAATCACAAAGTCAAAATAGGAAGATAAGCTGGACGTTGAAAGAAGGACTTACCCAGGGACAGTCTTGAGCACTGGGACCTGCGTAGCGGTCGACTCGCCGGAAGAGGACAAAGGAGCCTCCTAATAGTTGGGATTAGACAGTTTAAGTAGTTTACGTATAAGGCCTGCTTTTGGATAAAGGAGGGTTGGAGTGAGCAAAACCTCAGAGCGGCATCTGCGAGCCGGTGTAAGGGGTATTCCGGACGATTCAACCACATGGCCGTTGTGGCGTGTGGTCCGGTGAGCTTCGTGCTGCTGTTTCTTCAAACGAAAGTTGGGATCCAATTGAGCATAAGGGTGAGAAAATGGGTATTTCCGAGATACCCGGCGGATCTTGGGTGGCAACGGTTCTGAATCAGAAGAGAGAGAAATTACCTCAGCTCCTCCGCTTTACTTCCCTCCACCAGGTCCTGTGAAAAGGCATCATTAACATAAATTCATACGAAGGGAGATCAAAAGACGTAAGGGTTAATTGGTACCTTAGAATCCGGATCGTCCTCTTCAGGGTGTGAACCGGAAGTGGCAACAACTTTTTTGTTCTTCACAGCATAGGTTTTCTTGCGCGATTGCTTGGCGGGTTTATCCTTAGATTTCCTCTTCCAGAAAGGATCGTTGGCCTGGGCAAAGGAGTAATAACAAAATGAAGACAAATGATATGAACGGTTTAAGATAAAAGGAAAGGATCGGAAGAGCTTTACCGATGGTGGTTTATTGGTTGTGCAGAACGGAGCTAAACCGGTCCAACTGCAATCTTCCAAAGGGATGTTCAGCATCTTCTTAGCGGACTCAGTCACTTCATTGTCAGGAAGCACTATTTTTGTGTGGCATTAAGGGTCTTCTGGCTTGCCGGTATATTCCCACATCAGGCTCGAGCGCCGGCTTAGTGGAAGCATGCTCCAAGAGATCCAGCAGCGGACGAAGTCAATGCCGGTTAAACCGTTCGTCACGAAAGCCCTAAGCTTGGAAAGTTGAGGGGCGAATCGAGCCCGGTCTTGGGCGCTTAAACGCTGTGGCAAAGGATGGGTTGTTGCCAGGCGATAGGCGCGGTAACCCGGCAGCGGATTCTCTCCTTCAGGTGAAGTGTCCCTACAATAGAACCAGGTATGGTTCCATTCTTTGGGGTGGCTGTGAAGAGCGGCATGGGGAAAGCTCACATCTTTTATTTTCTGGATGCTGACACCACCCAGCTCCTGATGAGGCCCATCAGTAAAATCCGTTCGCCGGTTCAGATGGAAGAAATCCCGGAACAGATCCACTAACGGTTCTTCTTGAAGGTACGCCTCCGAGAAAACTTGAAAGTTACAGATATTCGACACAGAATTCGGGCCTACATCTTGTGGGTGGAGTTGAAAAGCGGCTAACACATCCCGGAAGAATTTTGAACCGGGAGGGCTGAAACCCCGGGCAAGATGATCATAAAAAACTATGATTTCTCCTTCCTTAGGCTCAGGAGGGCACTCCTTTTCAGGGGCCCGCCAGTGCAGAACTTCCTTAGGGCCAAGAACTCCAATTGAGGCCGCTCCGACTAAATCATCCTCCGTGATCCGGGAAGGAACCCAATTGCAAGCAACAAATTGTTTGACCATCGTTTCTGAGGAGGGAGTGCTGAAAATACAGTGCAAGACCCGGTTTACCAATCGCTAGATATAAACCAGTGCTTTCTATGAAGTTATGGACTTAATTGGCGGTTTAAACAAGGGACTAATGGTATTACTAATCCGGAAGCAGATATGAGTGAGACAGCTACCGGTTCATGATGATAAACGAAGAAAGTTAAACCGTCAATTGTGGAATACGGATTAAATATAAAACCGTCAAGGCAAGCATATGATGCGCAGGGTATGGTTAAACCGGCAATATAAGCGAGCTGCAGATCTAAAAGTGTGAAAAACAGTTTTCACATGAAGCTGAGCTAAATATGGATCTAAGCCACAAGAAAAAGACGGAATAATACAAGTTATATTCAGGGAAGGCCGCGGAGGTTCTCTACAGATTCAATCTAAACTAGCAAAGCTAGAGGAACTAAAGATATAACGATGGAGCAGAAGCGCATGAATGAAGATAAAACCTAAATGAGTTTATATCTACAGCTAAGACTGATCTATGGAGATGAACTACAAGGAAACGAGGGTTCATGGCGAGCTACAGAAGAAACTCTAGAATGAGATTTGCGGGGAAGAAGATGGAGTACCTGAGGAAACAAGGGACGGCGACAAAGTTCTCTGGAAGCGTTCAGGTCGATGCAGCGGCCGGGCTCGAGGACGACGGCGAGCTCGAAGAACGGCGGCAGAGCTTCGAGCGCTGGAGACGGAGGAAGAAGAAAGCAGAAGGGGAAACGAGATATGCCTCGGCTGTATTTATAAGCCGAAGAGATCAAATGGTAAGTACGGGAATCGAGGAGGCCAAAGATCGGATAAAGATTGAGTCGTCGCCTCGATCTTCGGTGCGGGAATAAAGAAAGGTAACAAACAGATGCGGGCATTAAATGCGGAGATGATGTCACAACGGATTGACACGATTCCAGGAGATGACATCATGGCCGGTTTACGAAGCAAACAAGTTGCAGAAAGGAAATTCGTACAAGACTTCGAAGACTGACATGAACAAGTTCAAATCAATCTGGGGCCTAAAGTCAGGGATATTACTGGCAGGTATGAACCGGCCAGAAGGGTCCGGATTAAGCTAGTAAGGCTATGTTATCAGAAGCCCTAATGCCTTAAAAGAGAGCAAGAGCGAGAGAGAGGGATTGTATCAGAATGCTCAATGGGGTTTTCCTTGCCTGGCACTTCTGAAGATAACATTGGGTCTTCATCAGTGTCATCGATCACATCATCGGAACGTCGTCTACTAAGAGGGGACAAACACCGGCAATACAGAGAAAACACAATCAATGCAATGCGACAATATGATGCATGATCATGACATGGCAGTACGGTGTTGATTTGAGCTAATGCAACTAGCAACAGGTTAAATGAAGTTGGTTTGAATCCAAGATTCAAATTCAAACTCCATATGTGATTATTTAAATGCCATTTAATTGATTTGACCTGATCAGCAGGTTTAACTTGCTCAAACATGCATGAAAATTCCATAAACAGATTCCTCATATTTTTCTGATCATTTTTCATATATAAATTATTTTCATCTGAGCTATAGTTGATTTTATATGATTTTTAGAAGTTTTGAATATTTTCTGAAATAAATAAATCTTTTCTGATTTATTTAAAATTCCAGAAAACACTTATTGCGTCAGCATGACGTCACTATGATGTCAGCAGTCAACAGAGGCTGGTCCAGGTCAAACCTGACCAGTGGGTCCCACTGGTCAGTCTCTCAGGTCTAACTAAAAGTTTTAAAACTAAACCAAAGGTTAACAGAGTCTGGGCCCCACGTGTTAGTGACACAACTAACTAACACGGTTAGTTAGCCTTATGTAATGCCCAGGATGGAGTTATACCTCCTACGTGTCGAGGCACGACTTAAAGGCATAAGTCCATCCTAGAATGATCTCAAGTTTGGTAATCTTTGCACAACTCATGTAAAAGAGGGATAGTAAACTGAAAATAGTTGGCTTACAATCGCCATGTCACAGAATAACAGTACCAGTCTCAAACATCATACATTAAGATCACTACAACCCTCTAAGGGCAAAAGCCAAATGTCAAAGTACCAAACTCAGATAAAACAACCACAGGCGGATCGAATCCTAGTAAGAGGCTCCACTACTGATCGTCCGGGTAGCGCACGTAGTAACGACTACGCTCCTCGTCGTACTCCCAATCCAGCTCGGTGCCATCACCTGGATAGCTCACAGCTGGACCTGCATCTGGTGTGTGAAGTAACTGTGAGCCACAGAGGACTCAGCAATCCCGTTCCCGGGTAACAGAACTATCAAAGCCTTTAGGTGAGGGAAAGGCTGAAGAAAGAACAAGTCTGCAGCAGCAACTAGCATCTAACTTACGCAAGTGAGAGCGAGAAGAGAAGGCATCGGCGAGAAGTGATCACGAAGTGATCCTAGCTACAGCTCACAAACATAACCCCTCCGTGTTCAACTTCCGAATCCCGATTCGGAAATTGACAGTCACGGAACACACGCTGGTAGTGTATTAGTATCATTGTGTCAAGTTATCTACAACCGGAATTAACAAGCTCCCATCTGCCACATAACCGCGGGCACGGCTTTCGAAAGTTCAAACCCTGCAGGGGTGTTCCAACTTGACCCATTACAAGCCCACGATCCGCGGAGTCGCAACTCCAAAGTGGGAAGACCCGAGTATCCTCGGAATCCCGTGCTCAAGTTAAACCGAACTAAGGTAAGGCTAATCCAGCAAATCCTCCCGGCGTGTCGACACCCTGATCGTAGCCGCGCGTATCTAGGTCTCAGGACACGACCGGATGGGCGATTCTACAGGTTTTTACCAAACCTCGAGTTTCCTTGAGGTGGCCCCGCAGAACCCCCGTTTCGGACCAACACTCATGTGGAGCACTGGCCCGGGGTTGTTGAATTAAATAAAAGGGTTTATAACTCCCTATGCAAGTTTAGTTTGTTATTAGGCAAATAGTACCAATGTTGGGATTTGCTGGAAAAGACTTAGCACATAGCGGTTTATCGAGGGGGTCCCATACACCCCAACCGTGTTAGGAACGCATAATCAAGGAACATAAAACCGGCTTATACGGATCCTAACGGCATGAGTGGAACAAAACACCAAGCAAAAGGCTTAGCCTTCCACCCTTGCCAATATATAGGTGATTTCAATTAAAACATTTATATAGTGTGATATAACCCAACCAAACTTCAACATGGAGCAAGCATCTTCACTTCACCTGCAACTAGCAACGCTATAAGAAGGGCTGAGCGAAGCGTACTTAGCCAAGCAACGGTTTGCATAGGTAGGGTTGGTTAAACATGGCAATTGGTTACAAGTAGGAGGCTGACAAGAAGAACATGGGCATCGAGGCAAAACTATAGATCGAGACTACTAGCAATAGGCAAAGATAGTAATGTTATCGGGGTTCGGTCATCTTGCCTGAAGAGAAGTCGTTCGGATCGTAAGAAGGGTCCTCGGAATCCTCTTCTTAGAAGCCTCCATCTTAAGCTGAGCTGCTTCTTGTTTCAAAGCCATGTTATAGAACTTATCGAATTCGTCTGGCTCGAACAAAGTGAGAGCAAGCTGAAGTTCATCTTTGAGACCTCCACGGAACTGATAGATTTTACTCTTTGCATCAGGAATGTCTTGCTTTGCATAGCGAGCGAGGTTTTGGAACTTGACATTATACTGATAGACTGACATGGAGCCCTGCTTGAGGTTGCGGAATTGCTCACGCATACCCTCGATAACACTTGTAGGAATGTGATGCGAGCGGAAATCCTTGCAGAAATTCTCCCAAGAGATCACTTGACCCGGCCTTGAGTCTTTGTACTGCTGCCACCAGTCAGCTGCTTGATCTTTCAGTTGGAAGGCTGCAAACTTCACATAGTCATCTTCTTTCACGTTACTGCACTCAAAATGCTTCTTGATATCGGTCAGCCAATCTTCAGCATCAAGAGGGTCGACACAGTAACTGAAAGCTTTAGGATTGTTGGCCAAGAACTGGTTGAGGGTAGCATGGTGCTGCTGGAAGAAGTTGCCTTGATTCATTGGAACGCCCTGATTAGCTTGATTAGCTTGCATAGCTTGCATTTGCTGCATCATCTGCATCATCAACTGAGTGTTCTGAGCAGTAGTCTGCATAATTGCTCTCCAAGCCTCAGGCGGAGGAGGAGGGGAAGGAGGACGTTCTGGAACCTCTTCACCCTCTGGGTTGGCATTCGGAACCTTTTTCGGAGCCATCCTGTAAGAGATGACCACGAATCAGCAATTGATTGACAAAAGGAATAAGCGGAATCAATGGAATGAATTGCAACAAGTCTTCACAATAATCATTCGAACAATAGAACGAATGAAATCATCCGAACAAGAGGAACGAATGAATTTCTTAGTTAATTGATAACATCAGTCTTCACGAGAAGCCACATAGGGATCAAAAGGATAAAATAATAAAACAACAAGGTACGGAAAGGAACAAACACAAGAGAGGAGTTTCGTTCTAACATCTTTGTGCTGAAAGCATATGAACGCGTTACGAAAAGGTTTTGCAATCCCCGGATCAGCATAGCCAAGGACCCTTTAAGATGCAACTCCTGATAGTAACCTCGGTCATATAACTCCTTCACTCAATGTCGAACCCCGAACTCACTAACCTGCATTCGTTGGAAGAATGCCTACGATCTACTGGATAAACCCACCTATAGTTTTCCGAAAGATTCCAGTTATGCAATCAGGTGTTGGGGATACACGGGAAGCACCGCGCAATCAACTCTAACCTACATCCAGGTGTATACATCCTTCAACACATAACCAGTCTTTCTCGGAAACTGTGTACCTCGGACCTTCGAAAAGCATCCACTATAACAAGCTATGGCAATACTCCCGAACTACCTCCCCAGTACTGGGTGATGTCGGGGTTATCGTGCCACTGGCCGTATAGGGGAGATTTTCGATGTCGGCCGTCTTAAGTATTTAGTACTGTCACGATATGCTTGTTACAATGATACCCCGAAGCTCAACTCCTCGGTAACAGGAGGCATCGGGAACAATATCCTTGTCACAAGAACATCGAAACAATCCCAGAATACTCGCGGGATTCCTAAAAAAAAATTTGTGCAAATTTTGAAGATAGGAGAGACAAGAGTAGACGTCAGGAGTCCTCACCAGAGAGAAAGGGGATGAGAAGCAAAGAAATCCTACTCTCCGATATAATATAGGACTCAAAAAGTTTTCAGTGTGTGCCTAGACTCAACCGTCAACGGTTCGATCAAACAGTGGGGGCTCCTAGGTCGGAGAAGGCTCTGAATACCAACTTGTAATGCCCAGGATGGAGTTATACCTCCTACGTGTCGAGGCACGACTTAAAGGCATAAGTCCATCCTAGAATGATCTCAAGTTTGGTAATCTTTGCACAACTCATGTAAAAGGGGGATAGTAAACTGAAAATAGTTGGCTTACAATCGCCACGTCACAGAATTACAGTACAAGTCTCAAACATCATACATTAAGAACACTACAACCCTCTAAGGGCAAAAGCCAAATGTCAAAGTACCAAACTCAGATAAATAAACCACAGGCGGATCGAATCCTAGTAAGAGACTCCACTACTGATCGTCCGGGTAGCGCACGTAGTACCGACTACGCTCCTCGTCGTACTCCCAATCCAGCTCGGTGGCATCACCTGGATAGCTCACAGCTGGACCTGCATCTGGTGTGTGAAGTAACTGTGAGCCACAGAGGACTCAGCAATCCCGTTCCCGGGTAACAGAACTATTTAAGCCTTTAGGTGGGGGAAAGGCTGAAGAAAGAACAAGTCTGCAGCAGCAACTAGCATCTAGCTTACGCAAGTGAGAGCGAGAAGAGAAGGCATCGGCGAGAAGTGATCACGAAGTGATCCTAGCTACAAGCTCACAAACATAACCCCTCCGTGTTCAACTCCCGAATCCCTATTCGGAAATTGACAGTCACGGAACACACGCTGGTAGTGTATTAGTAACATTGTGTCAAGTTTTCTACAACCGGAATTAACAAGCTCCCATCTGCCACATAACCACGGGCACGGCTTTCGAAAGTTCAAACCCTGCAGGGGTGTTCCAACTTGACCCATTACAAGCCCACGATCCGCGGAGTCGCAACTCCAAAGTGGGAAGACCCGAGTATCCTCGGAATCCCGTGCTCAAGATATACCGAGCTAAGGTAAGGCTAATCCAGCAAATCCTCCCGGCGTGTCGACACCCTGATCGTAGCCGCGCGTATCTAGGTCTCAGGACACGACCGGATGGGTGATGCTACGGGTTTTTACCAAACCTTGAGTTTCCTCGAGGTGGCCCCGCAGGACCCCCGTTTCGGACCAACACTCATGTGGAGCACTGGCCCGGGGTTGTTGATTAAGAAAGAGGGTTAATTACTCCCTATGCATGTTTAGTTTGTTATTAGGCAAATAGTACCAATGTTGGGATTTGCTGGAAAAGACTTAGCACTTAGCGGTTTATCGAGGGGGTCCCATACACCCCAACCATGTTAGGAACGCATAAATCAAGGAACATAAAACCGGCTTATACGGATCCTAACGGCATGAGTGGAACAAAACACCAAGCAAAAGGCTTAGCCTTCCACCCTTGCCAATATATAGGTGATTTCAATTAAAGCATTTATATAGTGTGATATAACCCAACCAAACTTCAACATGGAGCAAGCATCTTCACTTCACCTGCAACTAGCAACGCTATAAGAAGGGCTGAGCGAAGCGTACTTAGCCAAGCAACGGTTTGCATAGGTAGGGTGGTTAAACATGGCAATTGGTTACAAGTAGGAGGCTGACAAGAAGAACATGGGCATCGAGGCAAAACTATAGATCGAGACTACTAGCAATAGGCAAAGATAGAAATGTTATCGGGGTTCGGTCAGCTTGCCTGAAGAGAAGACGTTCGGATCGAAAGAAGGGTCCTCGTGCTCAACCTCGTTGGAAACCTCGTGCTCAACCTCGTTGGAAAACTCGTGCTCAACTTCCGGCTCTAAACACAACAAACACACCAAGCACCAATCAACAAAATGCAATGCGCACTCGAAAAACATGAATGCATGATGGATGCACTAAAGATGCACATGGAGCACGTAAAACATCACTCAAGCAAAACACCTCAAAACAAGATAACAAGCTGATATTAATAATCTACACAGAAAATCACCCAAGTTTGATATAAGATTCGCTGAAATCGGAGTTACGGGCTAAAAGTTATGCCCGAAACAAGATTTGAGCGAAAACTGTAAATTACAGCAACATAGCATCTTTGGAGCTCAAAATAATTAATCTACAGCATCCAAAAAGCATGGCAAAGGACTTGAACACAAACTAGATATAATGTACAGCAACTAGGTCCAAAGTGGACCCCAAACGGAGTCACGGATCAATAGCAATGATCTTGGACATATTGAACTTTGAAATAAAATTCTGGCAGCAGAATTTTATTGAAAGTTTGGAGCAAAAGATAAACATGCTACAGCCACTCAAATGGACATGTGAGGACATGGATGGAAAGACAACAATATATACTTCAAGGAGCAATCAAAATCCACCCCAAAACTATCATGCTTTGTCCTACAACATCACACGAACATGGCATCGGAACGTTACAGATTTCAGACTTAGTGAAATTTCACTAAGTCCCAAAACAGCAACATCATCATAGCATCAAAAGGAGCATGTATAAGACACCTCGAAACTAAACATGGCAAAGGGTAAGCACCTCATCAAAGTACATATGACGGTGATCCCGAAACACACAAGCATGTATCATTGTGGTGAACACACCGATTACAACGAGCTCAACAAGAAGGCATTTCATAACAAGTGAAAACACAACATATGAACATGGCATCTTGCAACGATGACAACAAGGAAACAATAAATCTACCATGCAACCTATCACACCCAACACGTAGTTCGTGGCAAGACGAACACGTGGACATGTCATTTGCATCGTTTGGACAAACGAGCTAAAAGTTATCACAAGTCAAAGGTGGCATGAAAATAACACATAACAGCAGTTTATAACAAGATGCCCTCTTGCAACAGCAAAACAAGTGTCAAGATGACATCTAACATGCATGACTACAACAGGTAAAACGTAGAGGGCATCTCCACGAACATCTGGACATGCTACACGCGCAAAACGGAGCAACAGGCAAGAAATTAGAGCAGGTCAAAGTATGCATCACAGATCAGGAAAACAGAGGCTAGGGTTTGAAAATAGACCTCAGATCTGGATCTGAGGATGAACAGTGACGGGCTTCGATGAACAGTGCGGCGCGGCCCAGATCTGCAGAAGTGGCGGCCCGGGGCCTGGCTGCGGCGGCGTACGGGCCCGCGGCGTGCGGCGGCCCAGGAGCTGAAGGAGGAGAGGCGCCCACCGAGGCGGAGGCGCGAAGCGGGCCGGCTTGGGGGGGGGGGGCGGAGGCCCACGGCGGCGCGCTGCTGCGGCCTGGTGAGGTCGCGGGGCGGCCTGGAGCTGGCGGCTGGCCCAGCTCGCGGGCGAAGCGAGGCGGAGGCCGGGTGGCGCGGTCGCGGGCCTGGCCCAGGCGACGGGACTTCGGCGACGGGGATCTGGTCCCCCACCCGACCTGGCGAGCGGCCCGGCTCGAGCCGGTGGAACGACCGACGCGGTCGACGTGCGGGAGGCGCTGCGGTGCTGGCGCGGTCGATCTGGCGCGACGACGCAGCGATCGAAAGCCAGCGAGCGTTGACCTCGTGCTCCTCGAGGGGGCTGGATCCAGCGGCGGCGCTGGCTCTCTCGAGGGATCTGGTTCCCTCGGGATCCAGAGAAAAAAAAGGAGGAATGGATCTGAAATAAAAGGAAAAAAAATAGAGGGGAAGGAGGAAGAAGAAGGGGACATGCCAAATAGACTAGGGGTCTATATATAGCAGTTTTAGACTAGGGTTTGGAGATAGGGGTGTTTAGGAGCCCTCCGATCGTGATCCAACGGATCCGATCGCGGGGATGATTTAAAAGGACCAGACGGAGATAATGGAAAGCAGTAGGGGTATTTTCGGGACACGAAGCGAAGGCACTTCGGGCCCACACGGACAACGGAGGGAAAAGTCAACGGAGTCCAAACGAGACGAGATTTGAGAGGCGGGTTGCACACAACAAAACAACAACACACAAAACAACCTCGCAGCACACCGGTAACGAAAAACGCCCGAACAACAAAGTAGGCCTACGGGACGTCACGGACACGTGAGGGAGCTCCGGAACGCGAAACGGACAACGGGAAGAAACACACGGAACCGGATGCAACCCACAACACAGATGCAATGCAATGCACATGTCTACATGATATGAATGAATGCCACACACTCACACAACAAAACGACGAAAACCCGAAAGACAAAGAACCCGAAAAGGAAATAGATGAAGCCGGAGATTTATTATATACCCAAAAGGGAAAGTATTACATCCGGGGCATTACAAACTCTCCTCTACTACAAAAAGATCTCGTCCCGAGATCTAGGACTGGAAAAAGGAAGGGTACTCGGAACGAAGATGATCTTCTCGTTCCCAGGTAGCTTCTCGGTCTGTGTGATGTGACCACTTGACTTTCAGAAACTTGATGGACTTGTTACGAGTCTTGCGTTCAGTTTCTTCGAGAATTGCAACTGGATGCTCTCGGTAGGAAAGGTCTTGTTGAAGATCAATCTCCTCAAACGGAATCATGCGCTCAGGTGCCTTGAAGCATTTGCGAAGCTGAGACACATGGAAGACATCATGAACATTTGCAAAGTTGGAAGGGAGCTCGAGCTGATAGGCTAGATCGCCTCTTTTGCCAAGAATTCTGAAAGGCCCGACGTATCTAGGAGCAAGCTTTCCTTTGATACCGAACCTTTGGGTTCCTTTCATCGGGGAAACTCGGAGATAGACATGATCACCGATGTCGAAAACCAAATCACGATGCTTTCCGTCATAGTAGCTCTTCTGACGCGACTGAGCGGCCTTGAGATTCTCACGTATGACTTTGCACATTTCTTCGGCTTCAGAGATCAAATCATTGCCAAGAAGTTGGCGTTCGCCTGTTTCAGACCAGTTGAGAGGGGTACGGCACTTTCTGCCATAGAGAATTTCAAACGGTGCTTTGCCTGCACTTGCTTGGAAGCTGTTGTTGTAAGAGAATTCGGCAAATGGAAGACAGTCTTCCCATTTCATGCCGAAGGAGATGACACAGGCTCTGAGCATATCTTCAAGGATCTGATTCACACGCTCGACTTGACCACTAGTCTGAGGGTGAAAGGCAGTGCTGAACCTGATCTTCGTGCCCATGGCGGACTGAAAGGAGTCCCAGAACTTTGATGTGAACAAGCTGCCACGGTCTGAGGATATCACTTGAGGAATGCCATGAAGCGACACAATTCTGGAAGTGTACAGCTCTGCAAGTTGAGCTGCATTGATTGATTCTTTGACTGGAAGAAAGTGAGCGACTTTGGTAAGCTTGTCAATCACCACAAAGATAGCATCATTGCCTCGCTTGGATTTAGGAAAGCCAGTGACGAAGTCCATTTCAATATGGTCGAACTTCCACTCAGGAATAGGAAGAGGTTGGAGAAGACCGGCTGGACGTTGATGTTCTGCTTTCACTCTTCTGCATACATCACATTCGTTCACGAACTGGGCAATTTCCCTTTTCATGCGTGTCCACCAGTAAGATTGCTTGAGGTCTTGATACATCTTGGAACTGCCAGGATGAATGGAAAGGAGAGAGTCATGAGCTTCTTCCATTATGAGCTTCCTGAGATCACCTTTGGGAACAACGAGTCTGTCCTCGAAGAACAAGGTATCTCTCTCATCAACACGGAAGCACTTATATTTTGGAGTGCCCTTTGCAATCCCATGTTTCACCTTCTTCACCATGGTATCACTGAGCTGGGCCTCACGGACTTGATCTTCCAAGGTAGGAGCAATCTGGAGATTTGCAAGAAAACCCTGCGGAACAACCTGAAGGTTGAGCTTCCTGAAAGCTTCACAAAGCTCAGGCTGGTGTGGCTTGATAAGAAGGCTGTTGCAATATGCCTTCCTGCTCAAAGCATCTGCAATCACATTCGCCTTGCCTGGAGTGTACTCAATGCTCGGGTTGTACTCTTGGATCATCTCGACCCAACGAGTCTGGCGGAGGTTCAGATGCGGCTGTGTGAAGATGTACTTCAAGCTCTTGTGATCAGTGAAGATGTCGACCTTTCTGCCCAACAACAGATGTCTCCACGTAATCAGAGCATGTACCACAGCTGCTAGCTCGAGATCATGTGTGGGATAGTTCTTCTCACTGGGCTTGAGCTGCCGAGAAGTATATGCCACAATTTTCTTATCTTGCATAAGCACACCACCAAGACCTTGAAGAGAAGCGTCACAGAACACTTCATAGGGCTTGGTTTCATCCGGAGGAGTCAGAACTGGAGCAGAAACAAGCTTCTCTTTGAGGGTTTTGAATGCGACTTCACACTCGGGAGACCAAAAGTATTTGACATTCTTCTGAAGGAGGTTGGAAAGAGGCTTGGCAATCTTGGAGAAGTTCTCCACAAACCTTCTGCAATAGCTGGCAAGACCCAGAAAACTGCGGAGCTGCTTGACGTTCTGAGGAGCTTCCCAGTTGACAATTGCTTCAACTTTCTCGGGATTAACCGCAGTACCGTCAGCTGAGATAATGTGGCCCAGGTACAAAACCTTATCGAGCCAAAACTCGCACTTTGAGAACTTGGCATAGAATTTATGCTCTCAGAGTCGATCAAGAACCAGACGCAAGTGCTTTTCGTGATCTTCTTCATTCTTGGAAAACACCAGAATATCATCCAGATACACAAGCACGAATTCGCCAGTATAGGGGTTGAAGATGTAATGCATCATCCTTGAAAAGGTAGGAGGAGCATTGGCGAGACCGAAGGACATGACGGTATACTCATATGAACCGTAGCTCGTTCTGAAGGCCGTCTTGGGAATGTCTTCCTCGCGAATGCGAATTTGATGATAGCCCATTCGGAGGTCAAGCTTAGAGAATACTTTAGCTCCTTTGAGCTGCTCAAAGAGTTCGTTGATGTTGGGGAGCGGATACTTGTTCTTAATCGTCTTCTTGTTCAGTGGCCGGTAGTCAACACAGAGACGCTCCGTGCCATCTTTCTTCTTGACAAATAAGACACCACAGCCCCACGGAGATGTACTAGGCCGTATGAGACCCATACGCTCCTGTTCATCCAACTGTTTCTTCAATTCCTTCAATTCATCTGAAGAGAGCTTGTATGGACGCCGGCAAACAGGTTCGGTGCCCGGCTCGAGTTCAATGACAAACTCCACCTGACGGTGTGGAGGCATGCCTGGAAGTTCTTCTGGAAAGACGTCTTGATATTCATTCACCACCGGAATTTGCTCTATGGCATTAATTTCACCCTTATCATTAAGAGAGAAAAGCCGAATAGTATTATCCCTGGAGGCGAAGATAATCACATCTTCATCAGAATGAGTCAACTTGACTTCCTTTTGAGCGCAATCAATGTGAGCATCGTGCTGAGAAAGCCAATCCATTCCGAGAATGAGGTCGATGTCAGAATGACCAAGAATCACCGGAGAAGCCAAAAATCGATAATCGCCCATGCGAATAGAAACATCCGGAGCATATATGCTGGAATGCATTCGTCTCCCCGGAGAAATAACTGATAACTCCCTTGGCAAGCTTTTGATGTCAACATTATACTTGGATGCAAATGGTTGAGACATGAAAGAGCATGATGCACCCGAATCAAATAACACTTTAGCAGGTATAGAGTTCACTGGAAGGTTACCCAGAATGACATCAGAAGAAGCCTCTGCTTGTGCTGCATTCATCAGATTGACCCTGGCAGCCTTTGGATCATGCTTGACCATAGCGGTACCGACAGGAGGAGGCGGAGGAAGACGCTTCGGATTCGGACATCTGTTTGCATAGTGACCTTTCTGAGTGCATTTGTTGCAAGTCACTTCTGAGAGAGGACGGAACTGAGAGCCACTGGACTTGGAGCCTTGAGAATGAAACTGCTTCTTCGACTGGTTGCTTGG
The DNA here is from genome assembly GCA_902687465.1 of Secale cereale. Taxonomy (NCBI): domain Eukaryota; kingdom Viridiplantae; phylum Streptophyta; class Magnoliopsida; order Poales; family Poaceae; genus Secale; species Secale cereale. The sequence goes on along the minus strand of LR738712.1, from coordinate 723,012,916 downwards.
GTTGGGTGGGTGGGAGAAACCACGGCCACTAGAGTTCTTGTTGTTGGAGTTGTTGAAGTTGCTGGAGTTGTTGTATGGAGCTCGAATCATTGGAGGAGGAGGAAGCCAGAATTTCTGTTGTTTCGCAGCCAACTGAGACGATGAGGTAGAGTGAACAGCATCTCGAATTCTCTTCTTAGAAGCCTCCATCTTAAGCTGAGCTGCTTCTTGTTTCAAAGCCATATTATAGAACTTATCGAATTCGTCTGGCTCGAACAAGGTGAGAGCAAGCTGAAGTTCATCTTTGAGACCTCCACGGAACTGATAGATTTTGCTCTTTGCATCAGGAATGTCTTGCTTTGCATAGCGAGCGAGGTTTTGGAACTTGACATTATACTGATAGACTGACATGGAGCCCTGCTTGAGGTTGCGGAATTGCTCACGCATACCCTCGATAACACTAGTAGGAATGTGATGCGAGCGGAAATCCTTGCAGAAATTCTCCCATGAGATCACTTGACCCGGCCTTGAGTCTTTATACTGCTGCCACCAATCAGCTGCTTGATCTTTCAGTTGGAAGGCTGCAAACTTCACATAGTCATCTTCTTTCACGTTACTGCACTCAAAATGCTTCTTGATATCGGTCAGCCAATCCTCAGCATCAAGAGGGTCGACACAGTAACTGAAAGCTTTAGGATTGTTGGCCAAGAACTGGTTGAGGGTAGCATGGTGCTGCTGGAAGAAGTTGCCTTGGTTCATTGGAATGCCCTGATTAGCTTGATTAGCTTGATTAGCTTGCATCATCTGCATCATCTGCATCATCAACTGAGTGTTCTGAGCAGTAGTCTGCATAATTGCTCTCCAAGCCTCAGGCGGAGGAGGAGGTGAAGGAGGATGCTCTGGGACCTCTTCCACCTCTGGGTTGGCATTCGGAACCTTTTTCGGAGCCATCCTGTAAGAGATGACCACGCATCAGCAATTGATTGACAAAAGGAATAAGCTGAATCAATGGAATGAAGTGCAACAAGTCTTCACAATAATCATTCGAACAATAAGAACGAATGAAATCATCCGAACAAGAGGAACGAATGAATTTCTCAGTTAATTGATAACATCAGTCTTCTCGAGAAGCCACATAGGGATCAAAAGGATAAAATAATAAAACAACAAGGTACGGAAAGGAACAAACACAAGAGAGGAGTTTCGTTCTAACATCTTTGTGCTGAAAGCATATGAACGCGTTACGAAAAGGTTTTGCAATCCCCGGATCAGCATAGCCAAGGACCCTTTAAGATGCAACTCCTGATAGTAACCTCGGTCATATAACCTCTTCACTCAATGTCGAACCCCGAACTCACTAACCTGCATTCGTTGGAAGAATGCCTACGATCTACTGGATAAAACCCACCTATAGCTTTCCGAAAGATTCCAGTTATGCAATCAGGTGTTGGGGATACACGGGAAGCACCGCGCAATCAACTCTAACCTACATCCAGGTGTATCCATCCTTCAACACATAACCAGTCTTTCTCGGAAACTGTGTACCTCGGACCTTCGAAAAGCATCCACTATAACAAGCTATGGCAATACTCCCGAACTACCTCCCCAGTACTGGGTGATGTCGGGGTTATCGTGCCACTGGCCGTATAGGGGAGATTTTCGATGTCGGCCGTCTTAAGTATTTAGTACTGTTGCGATATGCTTGTTACAGTGATACCCCGAAGCTCAACTCCTCGGTAACAGGAGGCATCAGGAACAATATCCTTGTCACAAGAACATCGAAACAATCCCAGAATACTCGCGGGAATCCTAAAAAAAAATTTTGTGCAAATTTTGAAGATAGGAGAGACAAGAGTAGACGTCAGGAGTCCTCACCAGAGAGAAAGGGGATGAGAAGCAAAGAAATCCTACTCTCCGATATAATATAGGACTCAAAAAGTTTTCAGTGTGTGCCTAGACTCAACCGTCAACGGTTCGATCAAACAGTGGGGGCTCCTAGGTCGGAGAAGGCTCTGATACCAACTTGTAATGCCCAGGATGGAATTATACCTCCTACGTGTCGAGGCACGACTTAAAGGCATAAGTCCATCCTAGAATGATCTCAAGTTTGGTAATCTTTGCACAACTCATGTAAAAGAGGGATAGTAAACTGAAAAATAGTTGGCTTACAATCGCCACGTCACAGAATAACAGTACAAGTCTCAAACATCATACATTAAGATCACTACAACCCTCTAAGGGCAAAAGCCAAATGTCAAAGTACCAAACTCAGATAAAACAACCACAGGCGGATCGAATCCTAGTAAGAGTCTCCACTACTGATCGTCCGGGTAGCGCACGTAGTAACGACTACGCTCCTCGTCGTACTCCCAATCCAGCTCGGTGCCATCACCTGGATAGCTCACAGCTGGACCTGCATCTGGTGTGTGAAGTAACTGTGAGCCACAGAGGACTCAGCAATCCCGTTCCCGGGTAACAGAACTATTTAAGCCTTTAGGTGAGGGAAAGGCTGAAGAAAGAACAAGTCTGCAGCAGCAACTAGCATCTAGCTTACGCAAGTGAGAGCGAGAAGAGAAGGCAACGCGAGAAGTGATCACGAAGTGATCCTAGCTACAAGCTCACAAACATAACCCCTCCGTGTTCAACTCCCGAATCCCGATTCGGAAATTGACAGTCACGGAACACACGCTGGTAGTGTATTAGTATCATTGTGTCAAGTTTTCTACAACCGGAATTAACAAGCTCCCATCTGCCACATAACCGCGGGCACGGCTTTCGAAAGTTCAAACCCTGCAGGGGTGTTCCAACTTGACCCATTACAAGCCCACGATCCGCGGAGTCGCAACTCCAAAGTGGGAAGACCCGAGTATCCTCGGAATCCCGTGCTCAAGTTAAACCGAACTAAGGTAAGGCTAATCCAGCAAATCCTCCCGGCGTGTCGACACCCTGATCGTAGCCGCGCGTATCTAGGTCTCAGGACACGACCGGATGGGCGATTCTACGGGTGGATACCAAATACCTCGAGTTGCCTCAAGGCGGCCCCGCAGACTCCCCGTTTCGGACCAACACTCATGTGGAGCACTGGCCCGGGGTTGTTGATTAAGAAAGAGGGTTAATTACTCCCTTATGCAAGTTTAGTTTGTTATTAGGCAAATAGTACCAATGTTGGGATTTGCTGGAAAAGACTTAGCACTTAGCGGTTTATCAAGGGGGTCCCATACACCCCAACCGTGTTAGGAACGCATAATCAAGGAACATAAAACCGGCTTATACGGATCCTAACGGCATGAGTGGAACAAAACACCAAGCAAAAGGCTTAGCCTTCCACCCTTGCCAATATATATGTGATTTCAATTAAAGCATTTATATAGTGTGATATAACCCAACCAAACTTCAACATGGAGCAAGCATCTTCACTTCACCTGCAACTAGCAACGCTATAAGAAGGGCTGAGCGAAGCGTACTTAGCCAAGCAACGGTTTGCATAGGTAGGGTGGTTAAGCATGGCAATTGGTTACAAGTAGGAGGCTGACAAAAAGAACATGGGCATCGAGGCAAAACTATAGATCGAGACTACTAGCAATGGCGAAGATAGTAAAGTTATCGGGGTTCGGTCATCTTGCCTGAAGAGAAGAAGTTCGGATCAAAAGAAGGGTCCTCGTGCTCAAACTCGTTGGAAACCTCGTGCTCAACCTCGTTGGAAAACTCGTGCTCAACTTCCGGCTCTAAACAAGACAAACAAACAAGCACCAATCAACACGATGCAATGCGCACTCGAAAAACATGTATGCATGATGGATGCACTAAAGATGCACAAGGAGCACGTAAAACATCACTCAAGCCACACCAGCCTGAGCTTTGTGAAGCTTTCAGGAAGCTCAACCTTCAGGTTGTTCCGCAGGGTTTTCTTGCAAATCTCCAAATTGCTCCTACCTTGGAAGATCAAGTCCGTGAGGCCCAGCTCAGTGATACCATGGTGAAGAAGGTGAAACATGGGATTGCAAAGGGCACTCCAAAATATAAGTGCTTCCGTGTTGATGAGAGAGATACCTTGTTCTTCGAGGACAGACTCGTTGTTCCCAAAGGTGATCTCAGGAAGCTCATAATGGAAGAAGCTCATGACTCTCTCCTTTCCATTCATCCTGGCAGTTCCAAGATGTACCAAGATCTCAAGCAGTCTTACTGGTGGACACGCATGAAAAGGGAAATTGCCCAATTCGTGAATGAATGTGATGTATGCAGAAGAGTGAAAGCAGAACATCAACGTCCAGCCGGTCTTCTCCAACCTCTTCCTATTCCTGAGTGGAAGTTCGACCACATTGAAATGGACTTCGTCACTGGTTTTCCTAAATCCAAGAGAGGCAATGATGCTATCTTTGTGGTGATTGACAAGCTTACCAAAGTTGCTCACTTTCTTCCAGTCAAAGAATCAATCAATGCAGCTCAACTTGCAGAGCTGTACACTTCCAGAATTGTGTCCCTACATGGCATTCCTCAAGTGATATCCTCAGATCGTGGCAGCTTGTTCACATCAAAGTTCTGGGACTCCTTTCAGTCCGCCATGGGCACGAAGATCAGGTTCAGCACTGCCTTTCACCCTCAGACTAGTGGTCAAGTCGAGCGTGTGAATCAGATCCTTGAAGATATGCTCAGAGCCTGTGTCATCTCCTTCGGCATGAAATGGGAGGACTGTCTTCCATTTGCAGAGTTCTCTTACAACAACAGCTTTCAAGCAAGTGCAGGCAAAGCACCGTTTGAAATTCTCTATGGCAGAAAGTGCCGTACCCCTCTCAACTGGTCTGAAACAGGTGAACGCCAACTTCTTGGCAATGATTTGATCTCAGAAGCCGAAGAAATGTGCAAAGTCATACGTGAGAATCTCAAGGCCGCTCAGTCGCGTCAGAAGAGTTACTATGACGGAAAGCATCGTGATTTGGCTTTCGACATCGGTGATCATGTCTATCTCCGAGTTTCTCCGATGAAAGGAACCCAAAGGTTCGGTATCAAAGGAAAGCTTGCTCCTAGATACGTCGGTCCTTTCAAAATCCTTGGCAAAAGAGGCGATCTAGCCTACCAGCTCGAGCTCCCTTCCAACTTTGCAAATGTTCATGATGTCTTTCATGTGTCTCAGCTTCGCAAATGCTTCAAGGCACCTGAGCGCATGATTCCGTTTGAGGAGATTGATCTTCAACAAGACCTTTCCTACCGAGAGCATCCAGTTGCAATTCTCGAAGAAACTGAACGCAAGACTCGCAACAAGACCATCAAGTTTCTGAAAGTCAAGTGGTCACATCACACAGACCGAGAAGCTACCTGGGAACGAGAAGATCATCTTCGTTCCGAGTACCCTTCCTTTTTCCAGTCCTAGATCTCGGGACGAGATCTTTTTGTAGTAGAGGAGAGTTTGTAATGCCCCGGATGTAATACTTTCCCTTTTGGGCTTATAATATATCTCCGGCTTCATCTATTTCCATTTCGGGTTCTTTGTCTTTCGGGCTTTCGTCGTTTTGTTGTGTGAGTGTGTGGCATTCATTCATATCATGTAGACATGGGCATTGCATTTTGTTTGTGTTGTGGGTTGCATCCGGTTCGTGGCGTTTCTTCCCGTTGTCCGTTTCGTGTTCCGGAGCTCCCTCACGTGTCCGTGACGTCCCGTAGGTCTTCTTTGTTGTTCGGGCGTTTTTCGTTACCGGTGTGCCGCGAGGTTGTGTTGTGTGTTGTTGTTTTGTTGTGTGCAACCTGCCTCTCAAATCTCGTCTCGTTTGGACTCCGTTGACTTTTCCCTCCGTTGCCCGTGTGGGTCCGAAGTGCCCTTACTTCGTGTCCCGGGAATACCCCTGCTGCAGTCTTTTGTCTCCGTCTGGTCCTTTTAAATCTTCCCCGCGATCGGATCCGTTGGATCCAGATCGGAGGGCTCCTAAACACCCCTAGCCTCCAAACCCTAGTCTAAATGGCTATATATAGACCCCTAGGTCTATTTGGACATTCCCCTTCTTCTTCCCTATTTTTTCAGATCTCAGATCCCAAAAATTCCTCTGGTTCCCGAGGGAACCAGATCCTTCGTCCAGCCGCCGACCGCATCCTCTCGATCTCATCCCCGACCAGGTCTCCTCGAGGGCGTTCGGGTCAACGCCAGGAAATCAGCCGCCGGATCGACGCGGTCTCCTCCCGCGCCTCGACCGCACCGGGCTGGCCTCTCCCTCGACCGACCGAGGCCAGGTCCCCACATCGCCTCCGTTTCGGCCCAGCTGGCCTCGTCGCGCGCCGGATCCGCTTGAGGGGACCAGTTCGCTGCACTGCGCCTCTGTCCCGATCGCCAGCAGCCCGCAGGCCTAGCGCGCCTCTCCGTCCCGCGCGGGTGGGCCTCAGCCCGACCGCCCCGCGCCACCGCACGGGCGCCGCGCCGCTGCACTGCGCCGGGCCGCATCGCCGCGGGCCTCCGCCCCGAGGCCCGTACTCCGCCGCCAGCGCTCACTCTCGCCTCCAGCCGCCCCCCGCGAGCGCCTGGGCTCGGCCCAAGTCGCCGCCGCCCCGCGCGCGGGCCAGCTCCACCGGGCGCCTCCCCGAGGCCCGTCAGCCGATCCCGCGGGCCTGCGCCGCCACTGTTCCCCGGGCCTCGTACTGTTCATCCGGGCCGGACCCGCACTGTTCCTGAGGTTGTTTATTTTTCCCTAACTCCCCAGATCTGTTATCTGAGAATGCATACTTTGACCATGCATAACTTTTTACCTGTTGCTCCGTTTTGAGCGTGTGATATGTCCAGATGTTCGTGGAGTTGTGCTCTACGTTTTACCTGTTGTAGTCATGCATGTTAGATGTCATCTAGGGGCATGTTTTGCTGTTACAAGAGTGTATGATGATATAAACTGCTGCTATGTGTTATTTTTGTGCCACCTTTGACATGTGATATCTTCTAGCTCGTTTGTCCAAACGATGCAAATGACATGTCCACGTGTTCGTCTTGTCACGAACTACGTGTTGCTTGTAATAGGTTGCATGGTAGATGTATTGTTTCCTTGTTATCATCGTTGCAAGATGCCATGTTCATATGTTGTGTTTTTACTTGTTATGAAATGCCATGTTGTTGAGCTCGTTGTAATCGGTGTGTTCACCACATGGATGCATGCTTGTGTGTTTCGGGATCACCGTCATATGTATTTTGATGAGGTGCTTACCCTTTGCCATGTTTAGTTTAGATGTGACTTAAACATGCTCTTTTTGTTGCTATGATGATGTTGCTGTTTTAGGACTTAGTGAAATTTCACTAAGTCTGAAATCTGTAACGTTCCGATGCCATGTTCGTGTGATGTTGTAGGACAAAGCATGATAGTTTTGGGGTGGATTTTGATTGTTCCATGAAGTATATATTGTTGTCTTTCCATCCATGTCCTCACATGTCCATTTGAGGTGCTGTAGCATGCTTATCTTTTGCTCCAAACTTTCAATAAAATTCTGCTGCCAGAATTTTATTTCAAAGTTCAATATGTCCAAGATCATTGCTGTTGATCCGTGACTCCGATGGGGGTGCACTTTGGACCTAGTTGCTGTACATTATATCTAGTTTGTGTTCAAGTCCTTTGCCATGCTTTTTGGGTGCTGTAGATTAATTATTTTGTGCTCCCAAGATGCTATGTTGCTGTAATTTGCAGTTTTCGCTCAAATCTTGTTTCGGGCATAACTTTTAGCCCGTAACTCCGATTTCAGCGAACTTTATATCAAACTTGGGTGATTTTCTGTGTAGATTAATAATATCAGGTTGTTATCTTGTTTTGAGGTGTTTTGCTTGAGTGATGTTTTCCGTGCTCCATGTGCATCTCTAGTGCATCCATCATGCATACATGTTTTTCGAGTGCGCATTGCATCGTGTTGATTGGTGCTTGGTGTGTTTGTCTTGTTTAGAGCACGAAGTTGAGCACGAGTTTTCCAACGAGGTTGAGCACGAGGTTTCCAACGAGTTTGAGCAAGAGGACCCTTCTTTTGATCCGAACTTCTTCTCTTCAGGCAAGATGACCGAACCCCGATAACATTACTATCTTTGTCTATTGCTAGTAGTCTCGATCTATAGTTTTGCCTCGATGCCCATGTTCTTCTTGTCAGCCTCCTACTTGTAACCAATTGCCATGTTTAACCACCCTACCTATGCAAACCGTTGCTTGGCTAAGTACGCTTCGCTCAGCCCTTCTTATAGCGTTGCTAGTTGCAGGTGAAGATCGAAGATGCTTGCTTCATGTTGAAGTTTGGTTGGGTTATATCACACTATATAAATGCTTTAATTGAAATCACATATATATTGGCAAGGGTGGAAGGCTAAGCCTTTTGCTTGGTGTTTTGTTCCACTCATGCCGTTAGGATCCGTATAAGCCGGTTTTATGTTCCTTGATTATGCGTTCCTAACACGGTTGGGGTGTATGGGACCCCCTCGATAAACCGCTAAGTGCTAAGTCTTTTCCAGCAAGTCCCAACATTGGTACTATTCGCCTAACACAACTAAAACCTTTCCGAGGGAGTAATTAACCCGAGGCTTAATTAATTCAACCCCCCTGGGCCAGTGCTCGTTTTGAGTGTTGGTCCAAACTAGAGTCGTGTGCGGGGCCCCCCTTGGCAACTTGGGTTTCGGCCACTGTACGCTGTGCTCATCCGGTCGTGGCCTGAGACGAGATACGCGCGGCTACTATCAGGGTGTCGGCACGCCGGGAGGATTTGCTGGATTAGCCTTACCTTAGTTCGGTTTAACGTGAGCACGGGATTCCGAGGATACTCGGGTCTTCCCACTTTGGAGTTGCGACTCCGCGGATCGTGGGCTTGTAATGGGTCAAGTTGGAACACCCCTGCAGGGTTTGAACTTTCGAAAGCCGTGCCCGCGGTTATGTGGCAGATGGGAGCTTGTTAATTCCGGTTGTAGATAACTTGACACAATGTTACTAATACACTACCAGCGTGTGTTCCGTGACTGTCAATTTCCGAATCGGGATTCGGGAGTTGAACACGGAGGGGTTATGTTTGTAAACTTGTAGCTAGGATCACTTCGTGATTTGCACATTTCTTCGGCTTCAGAGATCAAATCATTGCCAAGAAGTTGGCGTTCACCTGTTTCAGACCAGTTGAGAGGGGTACGGCACTTTCTGCCATAGAGAATTTCAAACGGTGCTTTGCCTGCACTTGCCTGAAAGCTGTTGTTGTAAGAGAATTCTGCAAATGGAAGACAGTCCTCCCATTTCATGCCGAAGGAGATGACACAGGCTCTGAGCATATCTTCAAGGATCTGATTCACACGCTCGACTTGACCACTAGTCTGAGGGTGAAAGGCAGTGCTGAACCTGATCTTCGTGCCCATGGCGGACTGAAAGGAGTCCCAGAACTTTGATGTGAACAAGCTGCCACGGTCTGAGGATATCACTTGAGGAATGCCATGTAGGGACACAATTCTGGAAGTGTACAGCTCTGCAAGTTGAGCTGCATTGATTGATTCTTTGACTGGAAGAAAGTGAGCAACTTTGGTAAGCTTGTCAATCACCACAAAGATAGCATCATTGCCTCGCTTGGATTTAGGAAAGCCAGTGACGAAGTCCATTTCAATGTGGTCGAACTTCCACTCGGGGATAGGAAGAGGTTGGAGAAGACCGGCTGGACGTTGATGTTCTGCTTTCACTCTTCTGCATACATCACATTCGTTCACGAATTGGGCAATCTCCCTTTTCATGCGTGTCCACCAGTAAGATTGCTTGAGATCTTGATACATCTTGGAACTGCCAGGATGAATGGAAAGGAGAGAGTCATGAGCTTCTTCCATTATGAGCTTCCTGAGATCACCTTTGGGAACAACGAGTCTGTCCTCGAAGAACAAGGTATCTCTCTCATCAACACGGAAGCACTTATATTTTGGAGTGCCCTTTGCAATCCCATGTTTCACCTTCTTCACCATGGTATCACAGAGCTGGGCCTCACGGACTTGATCTTCCAAGGTAGGAGCAATTTGGAGATTAGCAAGAAAACCCTGCGGAACAACCTGGAGGTTGAGCTTCCTGAAAGCTTCACAAAGCTCAGGCTGGTGTGGCTTGATAAGAAGGCTGTTGCAATATGCCTTTCTGCTCAAAGCATCTGCAATCACATTCGCCTTGCCTGGAGTGTACTCAATGCTGGGGTTGTACTCTTGGATCATCTCGACCCAACGAGTCTGGCGGAGGTTCAGATGCGGCTGTGTGAAGATGTACTTCAAGCTCTTGTGATCAGTGAAGATGTCGACCTTTCTGCCCAACAACAGATGTCTCCACGTAATCAGAGCATGTACCACAGCTGCTAGCTCGAGATCATGTGTGGGATAGTTCTTCTCAGCTGGCTTTAGCTGACGTGAAGTGTATGCCACAATTCTCTTCTCTTGCATAAGCACACCACCAAGGCCTTGAAGAGAAGCGTCACAGAACACTTCATAGGGCTTGGATTCATCTGGAGGAATCAGAACTGGAGCAGAAACAAGCTTCTCTTTGAGGGTTTTGAAAGCTACTTCACACTCGGGAGACCAAAAGTATTTGACATTCTTCTGAAGGAGGTTGGAAAGAGGCTTGGCAATCTTGGAGAAGTTCTCCACAAACCTTCTGCAATAGCTGGCAAGACCCAGAAAACTGCGGAGCTGCTTGACGTTCTGAGGAGCTTCCCAGTTGACAATTGCTTCAACTTTCTCGGGATTAACCGCAATACCGTCAGCTGAGATGATGTGGCCCAGGTAGAGAACCTTATCGAGCCAAAACTCGCACTTTGAGAACTTGGCATAGAATTTATGCTCTCGGAGTCGATCAAGAACCAGACGCAAGTGCTTTTCGTGATCTTCTTCATTCTTGGAAAACACCAGAATATCATCCAGATACACAAGCACAAACTCTCCAGTATAGGGGTTGAAGATGTAATGCATCATCCTTGAAAAGGTAGGAGGAGCATTGGCGAGACCGAAGGACATGACGGTATACTCATATGAACCATAGCTCGTTCTGAAGGCCGTCTTGGGAATGTCTTCCTCGCGAATGCGAATTTGATGGTAGCCCATTCGGAGGTCGAGCTTAGAGAACACTTTAGCTCCTTTGAGCTGCTCAAAGAGTTCATTGATGTTGGGGAGCGGATACTTGTTCTTAATCGTCTTCTTGTTCAATGGCCGGTAGTCAACACAGAGACGCTCCGTGCCATCTTTCTTCTTGACAAATAAGACACCACAGCCCCACGGAGATGTACTCGGTCTGATGAGACCCATACGCTCCTGTTCATCCAACTGTTTCTTCAATTCCTTCAATTCATCTGAAGAGAGCTTGTATGGACGCCGGCAAACAGGTTCGGTGCCCGGCTCGAGTTCAATGACAAACTCCACCTGACGGTGTGGAGGCATGCCTGGAAGTTCTTCTGGAAAGACGTCTTGATATTCATTCACCACTGGAATTTGCTCTATGGCATTAATTTCACCCTTATCATTAAGAGAGAAAAGCCGAATAGTATTATCCCTGGAGGCGAAGATAATCACATCTTCATCAGAATGAGTCAATTTGACTTCCTTTTGAGCACAATCAATGTGAGCATCATGCTGAGAAAGCCAATCCATTCCGAGAATGAGGTCGATGTCAGAATGACCCAGAATCACCGGAGAAGCCAGAAATCGATAATCTCCCATTCGGATAGAAACATTCGGAGCCACCATACTAGAACTCAATCTCTTACCAGGTGATATGACACTCAAAGGTCTTGGCAAGGCTTCAGAGTGAACATTATTCTTGGATGCAAATGGATATGACATAAAAGAGCAAGAAGCACCCGAATCAAATAACACTTTAGCAGGGATAGAGTTCACTGGAAGGTTACCCAGAATGACATCAGAAGAAGCCTCTGCTTGTGCTGCATTCATCAGATTGACCCTGGCAGCCTTTGGATCATGCCTGACAATAGCGGTACCCACAGGAGGAGGAGGTGGAAGACGCTTCGGATTCGGACATCTGTTGGCATAATGACCTTTCTGAGTGCATCTGTTGCAAGTCACTTCTGAGAGAGGACGGAACTGAGAGCCACTGGACTTGGAGCCTTGAGACTGAAACTGCTTCTTCGACTGGTTGCTTGGGTTGGGTGGGTGGGAGAAACCACGACCACTAGAGTTCTTGTTGTTGGAGTTGTTGAAGTTGCTGGAGTTGTTGTATGGAGCTCGAATCATTGGAGGAGGAGGAAGCCAGAATTTCTGTTGTTTCGCAGCCAACTGAGACGATGAGGTAGAGTGAACAGCATCTCGAATTCTCTTCTTAGAAGCCTCCATCTTAAGCTGAGCTGCTTCTTGTTTCAGAGCCATATTATAGAACTTATCGAATTCGTCTGGCTCGAACAAAGTGAGAGCAAGCTGAAGTTCATCTTTGAGACCTCCACGGAACTGATAGATTTTGCTCTTTGCATCAGGAATGTCTTGCTTTGCATAGCGAGCGAGGTTTTGGAACTTGACATTATACTGATAGACTGTCATGGAGCCCTGCTTGAGGTTGCGGAATTGCTCACGCATACCCTCGATAACACTTGTAGGAATGTGATGCGAGCGGAAATCCTTGCAGAAATTCTCCCACGAGATCACTTGACCCGGCCTTGAGTCTTTGTACTGCTGCCACCAATCAGCTGCTTGATCTTTCAGTTGGAAGGCTGCAAACTTCACATAGTCATCTTCTTTCACGTTACTGCACTCAAAATGCTTCTTGATATCGGTCAGCCAATCCTCAGCATCAAGAGGGTCGACACAGTAACTGAAAGCTTTAGGATTGTTGGCCAAGAACTGGTTGAGGGTAGCATGGTGCTGCTGAAAGAAGTTGCCTTGGTTCATTGGAATGCCCTGATTAGCTTGATTAGCTTGATTAGCTTGCATCATCTGCATCATCTGCATCATCAACTGAGTGTTCTGAGCAGTAGTCTGCATAATTGCTCTCCAAGCCTCAGGCGGAGGAGGAGGGGAAGGAGGATGCTCTGGGACCTCTTCCACCTCTGGGTTGGCATTCGGAACCTTTTTCGGAGCCATCCTGTAAGAGATGACCACGAATCAGCAATTGATTGACAAAAGGAATAAGCGGAATCAATGGGATGAATTGCAACAAGTCTTCACAATAATCATTCGAACAATAAGAACGAATGAAATCATCCGAACAAGAGGAACGAATGAATTTCTTAGTTAATTGATAACATCAGTCTTCACGAGAAGCCACATAGGGATCAAAAGGATAAAATAATAAAAACAACAAGGTACGGAAAAGAACAAACACAAGAAAGGAGTTTCGTTCTAACATCTTTGTGCTGAAAGCATATGAACGCGTTACGAAAAGGTTTGCAATCCCCGGATCAGCATAGCCAAGGACCCTTTAAGATGCAACTCCTGATAGTAACATCGGTCATATAACTCCTTCACTCAATGTCGAACCCCGAACTCACTAACCTGCATTCGTTGGAAGAATGCCTACGATCTACTGGATAAAACCCACCTATAGTTTTCCGAAAGATTCCAGTTATGCAATCAGGTGTTGGGGATACACGGGAAGCACCGCGCAATCAACTCTAACCTACATCCAGGTGTATCCATCCTTCAACACATAACCAGTCTTTCTCGGAAACTGTGTACCTCGGACCTTCGAAAAGCATCCACTATAACAAGCTATGGCAATACTCCCGAACTACCTCCCCAGTACTGGGTGATGTCGGGGTTATCTTGCCACTGGCCGTATAGGGGAGATTTTCGATGTCGGCCGTCTTAAGTATTTAGTACTGTCGCGATATGCTTGTTACAATGATACCCCGAAGCTCAACTCCTCGGTAACAGGAGGCATCGAGAACAATATCCTTGTCACAAGAACATCGAAACAATCCCAGAATACTCGCGAGATTCCTAAAAAAAATTTTGTGCAAATTTTGAAGATAGGAGAGACAAGAGTAGACGTCAGGAGTCCTCACCAGAGAGAAAGGGGATGAGAAGCAAAGAAATCCTACTCTCCGATATAATATAGGACTCAAAAAGTTTTCAGTGTGTGCCTAGACTCAACCGTCAACGGTTCGATCAAACAGTGGGGGCTCCTAGGTCGGAGAAGGCTCTGAATACCAACTTGTAATGCCCAGGATGGAGTTATACCTCCTACGTGTCGAGGCACGACTTAAAGGCATAAGTCCATCCTAGAATGATCTCAAGTTTGGTAATCTTTGCACAACTCATGTAAAAGAGGGATAGTAAACTGAAAATAGTTGGCTTACAATCGCCACGTCACAGAATAACAGTACAAGTCTCAAACATCATACATTAAGATCACTACAACCCTCTAAGGGCAAAAGCCAAATGTCAAAGTACCAAACTCAGATAAAACAACCACAGGCGGATCGAATCCTAGTAAGAGGCTCCACTACTGATCGTCCGGGTAGCGCACGTAGTAACGACTACGCTCCTCGTCGTACTCCCAATCCAGCTCGGTGCCATCACCTGGATAGCTCACAGCTGGACCTGCATCTGGTGTGTGAAGTAACTGTGAGCCACAGAGGACTCAGCAATCCCGTTCCCGGGTAACAGAACTATCAAAGCCTTTAGGTGAGGGAAAGGCTGAAGAAAGAACAAGTCTGCAGCAGCAACTAGCATCTAACTTACGCAAGTGAGAGCGAGAAGAGAAGGCATCGGCGAGAAGTGATCACGAAGTGATCCTAGCTACAGCTCACAAACATAACCCCTCCGTGTTCAACTTCCGAATCCCGATTCGGAAATTGACAGTCACGGAACACACGCTGGTAGTGTATTAGTATCATTGTGTCAAGTTATCTACAACCGGAATTAACAAGCTCCCATCTGCCACATAACCGCGGGCACGGCTTTCGAAAGTTCAAACCCTGCAGGGGTGTTCCAACTTGACCCATTATAAGCCCACGATCCGCGGAGTCGCAACTCCAAAGTGGGAAGACCCGAGTATCCTCGGAATCCCGTGCTCAAGATATACCGAGCTAAGGTAAGGCTAATCCAGCAAATCCTCCCGGCGTGTCGACACCCTGATCGTAGCCGCGCGTATCTAGGTCTCAGGACACGACCGGATGGGTGATGCTACGGGTTTTTACCAAACCTTGAGTTTCCTCGAGGTGGCCCCGCAGGACCCCCGTTTCGGACCAACACTCATGTGGAGCACTGGCCCGGGGTTGTTGATTAAGAAAGAGGGTTAATTACTCCCTATGCATGTTTAGTTTGTTATTAGGCAAATAGTACCAATGTTGGGATTTGCTGGAAAAGACTTAGCACTTAGCGGTTTATCGAGGGGGTCCCATACACCCCAACCGTGTTAGGAACGCATAAATCAAGGAACATAAAACCGGCTTATACGGATCCTAACGGCATGAGTGGAACAAAACACCAAGCAAAAGGCTTAGCCTTCCACCCTTGCCAATATATAGGTGATTTCAATTAAAGCATTTATATAGTGTGATATAACCCAACCAAACTTCAACATGGAGCAAGCATCTTCACTTCACCTGCAACTAGCAACGCTATAAGAAGGGCTGAGCGAAGCATACTTAGCCAAGCAACGGTTTGCATAGGTAGGGTGGTTAAACATGGCAATTGGTTACAAGTAGGAGGCTGACAAGAAGAACATGGGCATCGAGGCAAAACTATAGATCGAGACTACTAGCAATAGGCAAAGATAGAAATGTTATCGGGGTTCGGTCATCTTGCCTGAAGAGAAGACGTTCGGATCGAAAGAAGGGTCCTCGTGCTCAACCTCGTTGGAAACCTCGTGCTCAACCTCGTTGGAAAACTCGTGCTCAACTTCCGGCTCTAAACACAACAAACACACCAAGCACCAATCAACAAAATGCAATGCGCACTCGAAAAACATGAATGCATGATGGATGCACTAAAGATGCACATGGAGCACGTAAAACATCACTCAAGCAAAACACCTCAAAACAAGATAACAAGCTGATATTAATAATCTACACAGAAAATCACCCAAGTTTGATATAAGATTCGCTGAAATCGGAGTTACGGGCTAAAAGTTATGCCCGAAACAAGATTTGAGCGAAAACTGTAAATTACAGCAACATAGCATCTTTGGAGCTCAAAATAATTAATCTACAGCACCCAAAAAGCATGGCAAAGGACTTGAACACAAACTAGATATAATGTACAGCAACTAGGTCCAAAGTGCACCCCAAACGGAGTCACGGATCAATAGCAATGATCTTGGACATATTGAACTTTGAAATAAAATTCTGGCAGCAGAATTTTATTGAAAGTTTGGAGCAAAAGATAAACATGCTACAGCCACTCAAATGGACATGTGAGGACATGGATGGAAAGACAACAATATATACTTCAAGGAGCAATCAAAATCCACCCCAAAACTATCATGCTTTGTCCTACAACATCACACGAACATGGCATCGGAACGTTACAGATTTCAGACTTAGTGAAATTTCACTAAGTCCCAAAACAGCAACATCATCATAGCATCAAAAGGAGCATGTATAAGACACCTCGAAACTAAACATGGCAAAGGGTAAGCACCTCATCAAAGTACATATGACGGTGATCCCGAAACACACAAGCATGCATCATTGTGGTGAACACACCGATTACAACGAGCTCAACAAGAAGGCATTTCATAACAAGTGAAAACACAACATATGAACATGGCATCTTGCAACGATGACAACAAGGAAACAATAAATCTACCATGCAACCTATCACACCCAACACGTAGTTCGTGGCAAGACGAACACGTGGACATGTCATTTGCATCGTTTGGACAAACGAGCTAAAAGTTATCACAAGTCAAAGGTGGCATGAAAATAACACATAACAGCAGTTTATAACAAGATGCCCTCTTGCAACAGCAAAACAAGTGTCAAGATGACATCTAACATGCATGACTACAACAGGTAAAACGTAGAGGGCATCTCCACGAACATCTGGACATGCTACACGCGCAAAACGGAGCAACAGGCAAGAAATTAGAGCAGGTCAAAGTATGCATCACAGATCAGGAAAACAGAGGCTAGGGTTTGAAAATAGACCTCAGATCTGGATCTGAGGATGAACAGTGACGGGCTTCGATGAACAGTGCGGCGCGGCCCAGATCTGCAGAAGTGGCGGCCCGGGGCCTGGCTGCGGCGGCGTACGGGCCCGCGGCGTGCGGCGGCCCAGGAGCTGAAGGAGGAGAGGCGCCCACCGAGGCGGAGGCGCGAAGCGGGCCGGCTTGGGGGGGGGCGGAGGCCCACGGCGGCGCGCTGCTGCGGCCTGGTGAGGTCGCGGGGCGGCCTGGAGCTGGCGGCTGGCCCAGCTCGCGGGCGAAGCGAGGCGGAGGCCGGGTGGCGCGGTCGCGGGCCTGGCCCAGGCGACGGGACTTCGGCGACGGGGATCTGGTCCCCCACCCGACCTGGCGAGCGGCCCGGCTCGAGCCGGTCGAACGACCGACGCGGTCGACGCGCGGGAGGCGCTGCGGTGCTGGCGCGGTCGATCTGGCGCGACGACGCAGCGATCGAAAGCCAGCGAGCGTTGACCTCGTGCTCCTCGAGGGGGCTGGATCCAGCGGCGGCGCTGGCTCTCTCGAGGGATCTGGTTCCCTCGGGATCCAGAGAAAAAAAAGGAGGAATGGATCTGAAATAAAAGGAAAAAAA
This sequence comes from Secale cereale, assembly GCA_902687465.1. NCBI lineage: Eukaryota > Viridiplantae > Streptophyta > Magnoliopsida > Poales > Poaceae > Secale > Secale cereale. The sequence continues at coordinate 722,995,300 of LR738712.1, read as the reverse complement.
ATAAAGGGGAAGGAGGAAGAAGAAGGGGACATGCCAAATAGACTAGGGGTCTATATATAGCAGTTTTAGACTAGGGTTTGGAGATAGGGGTGTTTAGGAGCCCTCCGATCGTGATCCAACGGATCCGATCGCGGGGATGATTTAAAAGGACCAGACGGAGATAATAGAAAGCAGTAGGGGTATTTTCGGGACACGAAGCGAAGGCACTTCGGGCCCACACGGACAACGGAGGGAAAAGTCAACGGAGTCCAAACGAGACGAGATTTGAGAGGCGGGTTGCACACAACAAAACAACAACACACAAAACAACCTCGCGGCACACCGGTAACGAAAAACGCCCGAACAACAAAGTAGGCCTACGGGACGTCACGGACACGTGAGGGAGCTCCGGAACGCGAAACGGACAACGGGAAGAAACACACGGAACCGGATGCAACCCACAACACAGATGCAATGCAATGCACATGTCTACATGATATGAATGAATGCCACACACTCACACAACAAAACGACGAAAACCCGAAAGACAAAGAATCCGAAAAGGAAATAGATGAAGCCGGAGATTTATTATATACCCAAAAGGGAAAGTATTACATCCGGGGCATTACACCTTAAGTTAATGCTAACTAAACTGTCAGTGGGCCCGGGGCCCACATGTCAGTGTCCAATCTAACTAACAGAGATAAATAACATTAAACTAAGTCTAAACCTTAATTAGTTAGGGGCCTGGGTCCACCTGTCATTGACCCAGGGGGGTCATTAGTGCCTGAACTAATTAGGCCACGTCAGCGTCCCCGGATTAAGCGTCGGCGACCTCACAGTGCGGCGGCGGCCCGCCAGAGTGGTGATAGGTGCAGCGGATGGGCGTGCTGAGGGCACCAGAAGAAAGCCCTCACCCGCCCACATCTAGGGGTGCGCATGGCTGGGCGCGGGGAGGCCTGCAGAGGCACCGACGACGAGTTCCGCGGCGGCTGAAGCTCTGGTGGCGACGGATTCAACGAAACGGTGCATGGGAGGAGCTGAGGTTTGCACCTACGGTCTCTACGAGTGCTCGCAAACTCGTTGGACTTGGTGGTGTGACCAAAAGGTCACCGGGGTGGCGCCGGCGACCAGCCCGAGCGGCGGCGAGCTTCGGCTTCAGTCGAAACAGTGGCTACTATGATCAATAGGCATGGGGAGGAGGGGCAAACGACGGAGGAGCTCACATAGGTTGCAGCACGTGTCTCAGTGGGCTCGTAGGAGGTTAGACGACGTCGGGGCATCTCCGGCGATCTGGGGTGCTGGAGATTGAAGACGATGGCGTTGAGGGTGTTGCGGTGCTCCCCAGCTTGTGTACGTCGATGAAATAGGAAGACGGAGCTGCGGCGGTTCTTCTTGGCATGTTGGCGAGGCATGCAGTGGCCGGTGGCCGCGGTGGTTCAGGGCGGCGGGGACGAGCTCCTCTCGGTGGCCGCGTGCGAGAGAAACAGAGGAGGGAGGAGAGAGCAGCGAGTGAGGGGAGAGGTCGAGGTGGCTCCGGGGCATCTCCGGGCGTCGCTAGAGGGGCCGGGGAGAGGCAGATAGGCAGGGAGGAGGTGGTGGCGTGGTTGCGGCATGCCGGGCACGCAACTGCTTTGGGGCGAGGGGGGGGGGAGAAGACAACAGAGGGCTGTGGTGGTGGGCTGGGCCGTAACTGCTAGGCCACCAGGTAAGTGGGCCTCAGGTAAGCTTCTCTCTCTCTCCCTTTTCTTTCTGTTTCTGTTTTCTATTTCTTTTGTAACTTTGTGGCTTTTCTAAAAATGCCAGGGCATTTCCAAAAATCATTAAACCAAGCATGGCTACTATTTAGAATAAATCCAACAGTAAACATTTTAGTTTATGATTATTTGAGAATTTAAAATAATATATAAAATTTAAATGCCCAAATGCAAATAAATTATGATTTAATTCAAAAATCCAGAATGGTCCTAGAAATATGTGCAACATTTTTGGCAGAGGTTTTTAATCAATCCAAAAATGATGAACTTTTCCAAAGGGCATTTTGGGTTCATTGAAAAATATTTTAATTTGACCCTAGTTGAATTCATTTAGAGCTAGGGTTTGAACATCCCCATTTCCAGTTTCTGAGAATTTAAACATGATGCACATGAAGACCAAGCAAGGCAGGCAAGGGCTGGTCTAGGGCTGTGACAACTCACCCCCACTAAACAAGAATCTCGTCCCGAGATTCGAGCGTAGAGTAAGAAATCAGAGGGGACACTAACTAACACAATCTTCATGATCCAAGTTCCCTTCATGTGAATGTTGATTGCTAGCATCATGTTGATCCTAGCATCCTTGCTTTCAAGATCTTTATCCAAGACAGTGACGATGAAAGAAACTCTACAAAATTGATCTCCAGAGAGATCGAGCAACTCAAGATCAACTCATGAAGTGAGACGTTGAATCATCTCTTGAGCTGAGACACGGAGTACACCTCCAGAGGGATGGAGTGAAACAGATGATGAAGGTTCACTTGATAGGCAATAATTCCACACTTAAGAGGATAACGATCGATACCACCAGACGGGGCACCTTGGAGAAGGTGACTCGTAGAGTTATTCCCTTAAGTGGCAAAAATAATTACTTTTGATATAGAGATCATTAAAATTCTCTATACCAGTCGGAGGCAAATCACACCCGATCGTTTGACGGAGTTCGAAAGAATGACATCCTCGGCCAGAATGGATGATGTGGACTACCTTGTTGAAGACAATACAAGGGATGATTTTGGATATCATCAGAAATGGATGGGACCCATGGCAAGTCCATTCCTGAAAATAATCCAAAACAACAGTTGCTGAGATGGGCAACCAATGGAAAATTGGCACATTGGCGGTGCAAGCTAGGAACAAAATGCAAATGCTGGGAATGATTCTGGTAACTGGGAAGAAACCCAACAGTAGAGAGTGAATCTACTCTTTGAGAGGTTATAGCATAACCAAGAACACTGGGAGCAATCCCTGTTAGTGCCAGAGATAACACCTAGTGCTTGTGTGTGCTCTCAAGAACTTGAGCATTCCCATATTCATCAAGGTTTTACCAATATCCGTGTCAATGATCCTGGCAACACAACATACTACCATGATGAATAATGATGGATAGTGCAGATGCAAAGGAAGATAACACTTCTCAGATTTCACCCTAGCGGAGTCAAGGGGCAAAATCTGGATGATCGACCGAGAGACATTTAGCACTCCGCTTCTAATGTTCTCCTTGGTGTACTAGGTACCACGGTCAATGCTTAAAAGCATCAACATGGCCATCAAGTAAAGGTCGGACTTCGGGAGCACAAAAGTCCATAAGGAACAACTAGAGAGTAATTCCTACGAAGTCCTTATGGGGAGGTGGCCAACTTCTTCAATCAAGATACTACAACAATAGGTCTTCCGGCTGGGTGTGGTGGCCACGACATCCACTTTACCGGTTATCAAGACCAAATTATAGTTCTTGGGAAATGCTCCAACCATCATATCTGCCTGAGATTCAGTTCTGGTTGGTGTCAGGACATTCCAGACTCATCGAGTCTAGAAAGAAAAATGAAAGTTTACAACACAAATCGACGAGATGGCGCTGCGAGATTCTCGGGGGGTGAACTACGATAGCAAGCTCCAAAACATGAGCTGGTTCTGCTACATACATGTGAACACGTTGTCCAAGACAAGCATGACCACATGGTAGTCTTATAACGAAACACTACTGAGTTCAGGGGGAACCATCATTGCAGATAACGAAGTCCTTGATTAAGCCCGGGTTAGCTCTTAAGAAGGAACTCCGTCTCCTTAAACAAATCAATCAGTGGCTTGGTGTGCTAGGGATACATATAGAGTGAAGGTTGCAAGTCTCCAAACCACAGAATACTTCGCACGTATGCATGACTGACTTGGGATGATTCAACAGGAAGCGAAATAAACTTTCTCAAACTCACTGTGGTAACTTACATCAATTACACATGAATTAGGGAAAGTCTCTTCTCTCATCCAACATACATCTCATGAACGGGACACGAAGGCAATGCTTACAAAGTTTCCAACACTAGTTTTAATGTTCAACATGAATCATGGAGGGGATAAACATGTTGCCGATGGGCTCAACAACAATTCATCGAGGCTTCCATAAGCTGGAATTCCATAACTATGTGAACAAGGTGATAGCATTGGTCAGACCAATAGATGTAACGGTGTATGCTCGAGGGATCAACCACGAGTAAGACAACATTATGAATACCATTGGTTCTGATTTGACTTGACGATAGCCCACACTCAAATCAAAGTTTGGACAAGATAATAGATCCAACAATTGATCACGAGCATCAATCGATCAAGATATCATCTTTCTTCAACACACACACAAAATATATCCCTTGGAAGGAACTAAGTGAGGCAAGCTTTTATCTTCCAACTCTCCAAGTTATCGTTTAGCTTAACCGACTAGCTCAGGGTATCCAACACAGATTCTTGGAGAAAGGGTGGTTTAGAGAGAAACCAACTTGATCAAGAGCTAAACATAATGGTCAGGGTTAAACCTGGTAATACTTCCAAGAAGATATTCGAAAAATCACGAACCACCGATATGTTAGGAAGCTCAAGATCAATCTTGCTTTTCAGGGCAAGACGATATGATCAAATTAGCCAGGACTTAACAAAATCCTAACTCATTGATCGAAGAGTGCACCAGAAATAAGGACTAGGTAGCAGGATCAACCTTAGGGTGATGATTCAATAATCAACTTGCTAAGGATGAGGTTATTGTCCATTTAACTACCAAGCAACGGAGTTGCTAGGAGTATTGATTTCACACATCACAGTTCACTTGTCAGTATTCCGGTTACAACAACACGGAGACCGAGGAATGAACGATGATGATGACAAGTATCACTGTATCAAGAGTTAATAAGAGATAGTGCAATTCTCATGACATTCTTAACATAAAGATGATAATACCCAAAGATAGAACAGATTAGAAGCTGTATTAGCATTCTCCATCTGCGAAGTACAACTTCTTTGACCCAATCATGGATATGGATAAGGTACTGGAGTTTGTTTCTCCTAGTCATTCCGAGATGGAATGAATTGACGGATCACAAGAGTATAGGCATCGATGAACACGAATGCACCACTACTCCTGACTATCAACTGGTAGATGGGGATCATAAAACAACTGAAAGGGACAACTCAAAGGAACATATTACTTTCCCAGTTGTAGATGCATAGATTAGTATGTCGAACTAGTTCAACATATTTCTTCCGGATAACCCATGCAGAAAGGTAGGACTGGCAGAGTCACAATATGAATGGAGTACTACTCAGGAGCACTCTGGTTGTGATCTTTTGGTTCGGGAGAACTTTTGCCAAGGATGGTTCATGATATTTGGAAGAATGATATACCACGGACCTCGAGGACTATCACAAGGTTACTAATATCCTAAAGGAACGAGCAAATACTACCAACATGAAGTAGGTAGAAAGAATCTTGGGTTCAAGAACCCAGAAATAGAAGGCCTGCTATCTAAATGGCATCACGGGATGCTTTCGAGAATGATGGCCAGAATCATCACACTGTGAATATAAAGCATTGCTAGCTTACTGGGTGATCTTCTAAGACACCTAGGGTCATAGTAATAACTCCAACATATATGTCGAGGTAACAGAGTATCTCAACACAACGACTAGTGTGGTTAATCTGTCCCAAAGGAGCATCGGGAACAGGAGGAAAGGATTTGCAATCGCATTAGATTATTTAGAAACCTGGAATGACTCGGACAGCATAACTGCTGTAAATGCTCGGAAATACTTGTGGGACTCAAGAAAAGAGTAGCCTGACCACTTAACATCATAATGTCAAGGTTCTGAGACCAACAGTTTAACAAACAGTAGTACTTGAGACGGAACTGAGAGTTGAATCCACATTAACGTGATCCTGATAAACTAAATGAGAATCCTAGTTTCTTAATCCCCGTAGAAAAGGAGAAGATGACTCAGATCAGAAGGTCATGGGGTAAAGGAGTAAAAAGAGCCTTACGTTCCCTTCCACAATCAATTCCCTTATTATAACTAAGGAGTTTCTAGACACGACTTCGACCAGTTTGGCTTACTAATCCTACATGCAGTCAGGCTCTGATAGCAAAGCTGTCAGGACCCCGATTCTAAGTCACACAGGTCTAGCCTGTAACACATCATATCACTTTGTGGCCTCACGCACGGTATCCCCACGGGTGCCACCTTACCTGGCCCGGGACCGTTTGCGCATTTTGGCACACGTATATGATAGTTTTGCTAGCATCCATATGACAGAGAACCCGGGTTGACATGACTAGTTATAAACCAAAAGTGGCACTAAATTACAGAGACATGCATACATGACCCAGCAACGAACGTGTCGGTCATCAACGTACGAACCCAAGTCGTAGCAAGCTACAAGGACTTAAAGGAACAACGCGTGACATTTCCCCTAAGGGACAGACACAGGAACGAAGAAGGACACATGCTGGCCAGCCTAAGTGTTCCGGAGCAGTAGCAAGCTACCAAGGCTCACTGGAAGCACTAGGAGACATTTCCCTGTAAGATAGGCTACCAAGGGTAAACAACTAGGTGTCGGATCCCACACATAGCAATACACATTACACGTACGCATAACATGCAAGTATGTGATGTACAACATGGCATCACAACATAACTCAACAACTTATATAGATAAAGGCCCAGAAGAGCCATCATAGCATTTATTACAACAGAGGTCAGATGACCCATCATACAGAGCATACATGCAACGGAAGCATAACATGTCTGAGTACAGACAACTACAAATGAAAAGGGCTGAGAAGCCTAACTATCTACAAGACCCTCCCAAGGGTACAAGATCATGGCTGAGGTAACAAGCTAAACGTCGATGTCCACGCGGAACCACTAGCGAGACTGAAGTCTCTCTACAAAAACATAAATTAAACAAATGTGAGTACAAAGGTACTCAGCAAGACTTACATCCGAACTAACTACATATGCATCAGTATCACAAAGGGGATGGTGGAGTTTGACTGCAGCAAGCCAGCTTTGACTCGGTGGCTATCCTAAACTATGACTGCAAGTAACTCTTTTGAGGTGGCGCACACGAGTCGACATATTCACCAATCAATACACCACTATGGATCCGCTCCCGTCTCCCTACGAGAAGGCCATCCATAGCACTCATGCTTATCTTGCGTGTTTTAGAGTATCCACTTTCACTTGTCTATGAACTGTTATAGGCAACCCAAAAGTCCGTTTCCGCGGACACGGCTATTCGAATAGATCATATATAACCCTGCAGGGGTGTACTTCTTCACACACACTCTCACCACTTACCGCCGTTTACACGACATGTACTCGGCAACCTTCAAGGGGAGGCCTAGCGAGGGTGTCGGCCACGACCTGACTAACCACACTAGTCTCTAGTCCAGGTTTATCGCCTATTTGGGTTCCATCCGTGGGGAGATCCGGCCGGGGTGTCGCTCACGGCCCCAAACGATGTGTACAGGGTTCCCGCATCACCAAACTGGCGATCGGGACACCGTGCCACATACCTGCCGCGTCACAGCCCACCCCGAGGGTCAGCGCTGGCACGACCTCCAGTAAACTACAAACACCAGAAACTAGTTGCAACTCCTGGACAGAGGACAAGGGCAGTTAATAAGTCGAGAGGGTCCATTGGTTTCGGGCCCAATGCATGGTAGTAAATGGTCATGGATCAACCAACACAGAACTCACTTCCTGAGGACGGCTGCAATGAGACAACCCACCATGTACTCCTACATGGCCTCTCATCGCTACCTTTACCAAATCGTGTTCACACATTTAGCTCACACACATTAGGACTTGTTCATCACCATTCCAATTCATCCCCGATGAATCTGACCTGACACAACTCTAAGCAATAGCAGGCATAACCAGAAATCATGAATGAGTAGGCACAACATGGCTCAAACAACTCCTACTCATACTAGTGGGTTTCAACTATTTACTGTGGCAATGACGGGTCATGCAGTGGAAAGGGGTTTAACTAGCGCAGCATGTAACAGTTGAAGCCTTGTTGTCCTAATGCATTAAAAGATAGCAAGAGCGAGAGAGTGGGATTGTATCGGAATGCTCAATGGGGTTTTGCTTGCCTGGCACTTCTGAAGATAACATTGGGTCTTCATCGGTGTCATCGATCACATCGTCGGAACGTCGTCCACTGAGAGGGAACAAACACCGGCAATACAAAGAAAACACAATCAATGCAATTCGACAATATGATCCATGATCATGACATGGCAGTATGCTGTTGATTTGAGCTAATGCAACTAGCAACAGGTTAAATGAAGTTGGTTTGAATCAAAGATTCAAATTCAAACTCCATATGTGATTATTTAAATGCCATTTAATTGATTTGACCTGATCAGCAGGTTTAACTTGCTCAAACATGCATGAAAATGCCATAAACAGATTCCTCATATTTTTCTGATCATTTTTCATATATAAATTATTTTCATCTGAGCTACGGTTGAGTTTATATGATTTTTAGAAGTTTTGGATATTTTCTGAAATAAATAAATCATTTCTGATTTATTTAAAATTCCAGAAAACACTTATTGCGTCAGCATGACGTCACTATGATGTCAGCAGTCAACAGAGGCTGGTCCAGGTCAAACCTGACCAGTGGGTCCCACTGGTCAGTCTCTCAGGGCTAACTAAAAGTTTTAAAACTAAACCAAAGGTTAACAGAGTCTGGGCCCCACGTGTCAGTGACACAACTAACTAACAGGGTTAGTTAGCCTTAAGTTAATGCTAACTAAACTGTCAGTGGGCCCGAGGCCCACATGTTAGTGTCCAATCTAACTAACAGAGAAAAATAACACTAAACTAAGTCTAAACCTTAATTAGTTAGGGGCCTGGGTCCACCTGTCATTGACCCAGGGGGGGTCATTAGTGCATGCACTAATTAGGTCACGTCAGCGTCGCCGGATTAAGCGTCGGCGACCTCACAGTGCGGCGGCGGCCCACCAGAGTGGTGCTAGGGGTAGCGGCTGGGCGTGCTGAGGGCACCAGAAGAAAGCCCTCACCCGCCCACATCTAGGGGTGCGCATGGCTGAGCGCGGGGAGGCCTGCAGAGGCACAGGCGACGAGGTCCGCGGCGGCTGAAGCTCTGGTGGCGACGGATTCAACGAAACGGTGCACGGGAGGAGCTGAGGTTTGCACCTACGGTCTCTACGAGTGCTCGCAAACTCGTTAGACTTGGTGGTGTGACCAAAAGGTCACCGGGGTGGCGCCGGCGACCAGCCCGAGCGGCGGCGAGCTTCGGCTTCAGTCGAAACAGTGACTACGGTGATCAAGAGGCATGGGGAGGAGGGGCAAACGACGGAGGAGCTCACATAGGTTGCAGCACGCGTCTTAGTGGGCTCGTAGGAGGTCAGATGACGTTGGGGCATCTCCGGCGATCTGGGGTGCTGGAGATTGAAGACGACGGCATTGAGGGCGTTGCGGTGCTCCCCAGCTTGTGTACGTCGATGAAATAGGAAGACGGAGCTGCGGCGGTTCTTCTTGGCATGTTGGTGAGGCGTGCGGTGGCCGGTGGCCGTAGTGGTTCAGGGCGGCGGCGGCGACGTGCTCCTCTCTGTGGCCATGTGCGAGAGAAACAGAGGAGGGAGGAGAGAGCAGCGAGTGAGGGGAGAGGTCGAGGTGGCTCCGGGGCATCTCCAGGCGTCGCTAGAGGGGCCGGGGAGAGGCAGATATGCAGGGAGGAGGTGGTGGCGTGGCTGCGGCATGCCGGGCACGCAGCTGCTTTGGGGCGAGGGGGGAGAAGACGACAGAGGGCTGTGGTGGTGGGCTGGGCCAGGTGGGCTGGGCCGAAACTGCTGGGCCACCAGGTAAGTGGGCCTCGGGTAAGCTTCTATCTCTCCCTTTTCTTTCTGTTTCTGTTTTCTATTTCTTTTGTAACTTTGTGGCTTTTCTAAAAAATACCAGGGCATTTCCAAAAATCATGAAACCAAGCATGGCTACTGTTTAGAATAAATCCAACAGTAAACATTTTAGTTTATGATTATTTGAGCATTTAAAATAATATATAAAATTTAAATGCCCAAATGCAAATAAAATATGATTTAATTCAAAAATCCAGAATGGTCCTAGAAATATGTGCAACATTTTTGGCAGAGGTTTTTAATCAATCCAAAAATGATGAACTTTTCCAAAGGGAATTTTGGGTTCATTGAAAAAGATTTTAATTTGACCCTAGTTGAATTCATTTAGAGCTAGGGTTTGAACATCCCCATTTCCAGTTTCTGAGAATTTAAACATGATGCACGTGAAGACCAAGCAAGGCAGGCAAGGGCTGGTCTAGGGCTGTGACAACGGTTCAGGACAAGAAACAACAGCTCGAGAAACAGGCAAGCGGATTCGCTCCCTGGTCATCGAAGCCCAAGCAATATCACACCAAACTAGACGTAGGCTTTTACCTTCATCGAAGGGGCCGAACTAGTATAAAACTCCCTGTGTCCTTCGTCCGCTTTAACCCCTTCGAGCTAACCCGAGCGATGGCCTCACACCTAAGTCCCATAATCCGGACATCTGTCGTGCTAAATCCACGACAATGACCCTTTCTGGAAAAGGAAAACTTGGGATAAACCGGTGAAAGCAGCGCGCCAAAAAACCCAAGCTGTTAAGAGAAACAAAAAGAAGAACACTGGCGCGTCGGGATCCAATGCGGAAGAAGATGATCTGGCTTTCGAGGTGCCACCTGATTCTTTCAACTTCCTTGTCTTTTCTTTATTTGCATTCTTATTGACAATGACTGTTCCCAGGGACGTGCCGAAGGCAGTAAAGCGGACGATGTTGAGGTAATCACTCTCTCTACCGATTTAGAACCGATGCCAGCACCAAAAATTCGTCGGACAGTCCGGAAATTTCAATTTTCTCATCCTTGTGCTTATTTGGATCCAAACTTTCTTTTGAAGAAACAGCAACATGAAGCTCGTCGCACTACTCGCCATAGCTGTCACGCTATAGAATCCACTGGATTACCGCACACTCCAGCTCGGAGGCGTCGTTCCGAGGTTTTACTTAATCCAACTACTCTTTACCCCAAGGCAGGTCTTATTCGACAACCTCTTAATCCTTCCGATTCGGATTATCAAGAAACTCCTCTTTCATCTTCTGGTGAATCAACAGCCACACAAATTCCTCCCCTCAAGACTGTTCCTGGGTAAGCTGTTTTTCACTCTTTCCGGTTTAACATTTCGTCTTTGACTTCTGATTCTCATTATCTTTAACTCTCACAGTAAATCCAAGCCTTGCAAAAAAGCCAAACTGAGTAAGCCGGCAGTCGATAATACCTCTCCTGAACCGGCAGAAGATCCTAAACTTGCTGAACCTTCTGAAGACAACGCTGAGCTTCCGCATGATGATCCACCTCCCATGGATCATGATGCTTTTGTTAATCAAGGGAGCGATCCCATGGAGCGTGATCTTGAACCGGCCAGCCCTGCCCGGGCTAGTCCTGCTCCTGCTAGTCCCCCTAAGCAAGCAGCCGCTTCACTTGGTGATCTTGAAATGACTGGACCGGTTTTACTACCCCAGGGGAGCCTGTCGCTTTGGCAAGCATACCGGCAGAGAAGAATTTCTCAACAAGGACAAGGGCAAGTGGAATACTGATTTTTCCAGCTACGCTCAGCTCAGCGCTCAGGAGCTTCATTCCGGATATTTGAACCGGCTACATACCAGCCGCGATTATGAAGTTGGATTGGTTAATTTAATGAAGGAGCGTTATGAGGTAACTTCTTCTCCTTTGTCTAGTCTTCTATTTCTGCTTGCGTCTTGTAACTGTATTTTTACTCCATCGTAGCCCCCAAGTGCTGGTTTAGCCTTTTAGGGTGAACAGGGACTTCAGTAGATCCAGCAGATAGCTTTGTTTTGCACATTTAGCCCCCAAGGGCCGGTTTACTTTCTTTAGGATGAACAGGAACTTTTGTCTGAATTCAGAACAATGTTACATTAGCCCCCAAGTGTCAAGTATATAACTTGCTGATGTGCTTGAGACTTGTCAGAAAAATCCTTGTTTTTACTGCAAAGATACATTAGCCCCCAAGGGCCGGTTTACTTTCTTTAGGATGAACAGGAACTTTTGTCTGAATTCAGAACAATGTTACATTAGCCCCCAAGTGTCAAGTATATAACTTGCTGATGTGCTTGAGACTTGTCAGAAAAATCCTTGTTTTTACTGCAAAGATACATTAGCCCCCAAGTGTCAAGTGCATAACTTGTTATGTGCTTGGGACTTTGACTGAAGATGCCTCGTGAAAATATAATGTGACTTCCTTTTGCCAGGCTGACTTAAACCGGAAAAACTCTGAAATAACCGAGCTCCGGGATAACTTGAAATTCCAAGAGACTGCCGCTGTCAAAGTCAAGGATAGGCTTACACTTGCTTTAGAAAGTATAGAGAAGCTGAAGAAGGACTTTGAAAAAGAGCGGTCAGACTGGGATGCTGAAAAGGCTGCATTGGAGAAATGAGCCAGTGATGCAGAGGCTGCCATTAATCCAGCGACGGAGGAGCTATCCGGATTGAGGCAGCAAATAAATGACAGGACGTCCGCCATCTTTGGTAAGTATTGTTAACATGACCCTGATCCTTACCATCCTGTACCATTTCGGTTTAATTCATAATTTTAATGCAGGGAGTCGCATCACTCATCTTGGCGATGATGCACGAAAGAAATTGAAGGCTGCATACACTCTGGTGGAGCAGCTATATTCCGGCGCTCACAGGGCTATCAGTGCTATCTCGCACAACAAACCAGCTCCTACCACAATCCAGGGCACCTTGGAGATGTTGTCCATTCTGCCTGCCCGCCTCGTAGAAGTAAAGAGTCGTCTGCAGGAGAAGGTGCTCTGATGGCTTTGACTCTAGCGAAGGCTTGGGTTCCTGACTTTGATCCGGCAGAGGCAATGAACGGATATCCAAGCATGAAGGAAGACGGATCAGCCTTCTCCAGCGATGATTTGCATGCCCTAACCAAGGATATGCGGCCTCTTGCTAGAAAACTTGCTGACGAAGCCGATCTATCAAGATATCATCCCGGATATGATGCGGAGAATGTGTGGGCAGAGCGTCCGGCTTATGAGATTGAAAATCTTATTCCGCCCGTCCATAAGCACACCTTTGCTCCTTACATTGATTCGTCAGACCTCATAAATGACGAAGTTTATTTCCGAGCTCCGGCCACGATTGATTGGACCACTGTTGACTTCCAACAGCTGGAAGAAACCGCCGAAGAACTAGAGCAAGCTGATCCTCAATCTTCACAGCGAGCTAACGCGGAATCTTAAACCAATGCCGATTTAACTTTATGTTTCAGTACTTTGAGAAAAAAATGATATTCTTTTGGGCCTTCCAGCGCCTTGTAATAGGTTAACTAAGATCCTCTGTGTTCGTCCCATACTATATTTTGTGAGATTGCTTCAATTGGCAACTTCTTAAATATGTTCTGCTTTCAACGCTTTTGACGGTTTATTCTACTTGTTTCTGCATAAAACAATGTTTAAAGTGTCCAGGCGGTTTATCACCAAACGGGTCATAATGCCCAAACACATGGTCTAAGTTTAAACTTGAACTGTGTATTTTAGCTCCAGACAAGCATCGACCGATCCTTCTCCATCTACCACTGGCGCGACCGGTCCTACACCTACACTTCTGTGATGACGGTAAGTTTCCCATGTGTTTTGCTTAATAGAGTTTTGTTGTGATGCCATGTAGTATCTACACATATCGTGCATAATGTGTGTATGTTTGAAATGCATTGTATGTGTAGGATTCGACACCTAGGTGTGTGCCTTTGGTAGCCTTCCATACAGGGAAATGCCTCCTAGTGCTTCCACTGAGCCATGGTAGTTCGCTACTGCTTCGGAACAAATGGATTGACCGGCATGTGTCCTTCTTTGCTCCTGTGGCTGTCCCTACGGGGAAATGTCACGTGGTGTATCACCGAAGTCCTTGTAGCTTGCTACAACTTGGCTGCACTCGCTGATGACCGGCACGTGCATTGCTGGGTCATGTATGCCTGTCCCTGTACGTTTGTGCCACCTTGCTTCTATGACTAGTCATGTCGGCCCGGGTTCTCTGCCATATGGTTACTAGCGACATAATCATATACTTAGCATTTTTTTTCTTCCAAAATGACTCAATATGCTTAGCTAGCTCAAAAATGACATAATAAGCTTAATTAGCTCCAAAATGACATATTTAACCTAGGATAGCTCTAAAATGACCTATACTTAGCATTTTTCCTCCAAAATGACTTAATATGCTTAGCTAGCTTAAAAATTACATATTTAACGTAGGGTAGCTCTAAAATGACCTATACTTAGCATCTTTTCCTCCAAAATGACTTAATATGCTTAGCTAGCTCTAAAATGACATAATATGCTTAAGAAATGACATATTTTAGGTCCTAACTGACTTCATATGCTTAGCTAGCTCCAACATGACATAATAATCTTACTTACCTCCAAAATGACCTATTTAACCTAGGCTAGCTCTAAAATGACCTATACTTAGCATTTTCTCCTCCAAAATGACTCAGTATGCTTAGCTAGCTAAAAAATGACATAATAAGCTTAATTAGCTCCAAAATGACCTATTTAAACTAGGATAGCTCTACAATGACATATACTTAGCATCTTTTCCTCCAAAATGACTAAATATTCTTAACTAGCTCTAAAATGACATAATATGCTTAAGAAATGACATATTTTAGCTCCTAAATCATTTCATATGCTTAGCT
>LR738712.1:722919236-722977684 GCA_902687465.1 Secale cereale | reverse complement strand
CCCGCCTCCCCCTCCCTCTCCCTCCTTCCCCCATCTCATCCGCCCCGGCCTCGACCCCCGCATCCCTCCTTCCCTGCGCGCTCGGCCGGCTCCGACAGCGGCCTCCTCCTCTCTTCTTCACCTCGGAAGGCTGCCGCGGTGTAGGGAGTGTTGAGCGCCACCGCACATATGGAGGCGGTGACAGATCAGGCGTCGCCACTCGTCGTGGTTCCAGATCGGGCGGAGGTCGCCGCCATTGGAGGAGCAGTGGAGGGCGAGGCCTGGAGCTCCACCGGCAGCGCGCGCTAGACTGGTGCCAGGCTGCATCTTCTCCTGCCCCCGTCCTCCTGCCTCGTCCTTTCCGCGTAAACAGCGAGCAGATGGCGTAATCACGCAAGTGCCAGGTGACCTCTTCCTCCACCCTGCTAGTGTGATCCCTCTACTTTTCTAGCATAACTTATCTCTCTTCTCAGCACATAAAAATACTGCTCAAAAGTTAATTGCTTTACCTTCTCGCCCGTGCCCAATTTTGGGGAAAAAGAGGGATGGATTTGGGATAGTCTTCTTCAGATTTTGCTCTCGAGATTCCATGTGTTTTCGCTCCAGCCACGGTTGACCAGCTTCATACATCTCCCGTACACTACCTTTTTATTTTGATTTACGGTATTTTAGATTTCCAGTTTGATGGCTGCAAAAGGGGTTTAGCAATCTGCATTCTGCATAAAGTTTATGTTGTAATTGATTTATGTCGAGTGAAATCATGCATGAAAAGGATTATTGTTGTTGGAGGGAACTTCAACATGTTTGGTTGTAGATAAAAGGAGGGGGCGTATTATTGGGATGCTACTTATCAGTTTCTTGGAAGTAATTTCATCTATTTGTTTACAACATTTTTGGCTTGCTTCCTTTTATTATTGGAATCTTTAATCACACACGATCTTATATCTTCCAGGTTCTTTCTCATTTTAACTCCTCTGTTGCGAATTCTCCTAGGTTGCAGGCGACGATGAGCTCCTGATGGTCTACACTGTCCCGCTTTGCCATGGAGGCAAATGAGACCAAGTGTACTAGGGAATATGCATATACACCACACCAAATCCACCACTATTTTCTTGTGGCAAGGAGAAGATACGAATGCCTTCAAATCCAACAATTATCCCCACTACTATTTCTTTGACCATTTTTTCCCTCTCTAATCATGGTTCTTTTGTTTATTCTTTATTGTGTGCAGGCTAAGCAAACCTTGCCTCTAGCTAATTGGTCTTTGAAACTGTAGAGCTGTTCATATAAAAGATTCCTAGGTGGTGGTCTATGTCTCTTATTTTCGACAAGTGAGTGCTCGTATTCATGATCTAGAACAATGGTATTATCCTTTGATTTCTTCTATATATTCCTTCATGGTTTTGTTGATGCTTCGCTATGTTATGGGATTGGACCTCCAAGTGCCAGTATTTCTTAGGTGGTGAATGGACTCATAGCCCAGTGGTTTTGCCTAGCTGAACTGAGTTCGACCCTCTCTTAAGTCAAATTCAGTGTCTGACATTCTCTCTTTAAAAGAATGCCGCAGGGCTCCTCCCTTGTTGGTCTAATTTTTTTAGTATTTATTAGGTGATCAGTATGTGGTGCTGAAAAATTAATCTCTACAGATGGATGTTGTGCACATCCAACTCCAAACAATGCAAGAAATCTAGCATTTGACTAGGTGTATGCTACATCTCATACAATTTCTAATACTGTTCGTATGTAGTTGGTGCTCCAAAGGGCAAAGTTAATGTTTTGTTCATCGCTTCTGTACCCGTTTCTTCATGTTTGGAAGTGACATGGGTTTCCATGTACTTGATAGATGTGCATATATGTGTCTGCCCATAAATATATTTATGAGCTGGCTCCAATTTTTACTGCTTTTCGTGGCAGTTTGAATGGTACTCTTTAATCCTCCAAATAAGGGATATCCATGCATTTAAAAGAGTGCACCTCTAAAAAAGCGATTTCGTATGAGTGGCCTGAGATTACTATGATGCTATGTCAGCCTATAGCGTATAGTGAATCAGATAAGTACTAGATGCACCAATTTAGCTCATTACCTTGCTTCACCATTGTGTAGATGCAAAGCTATTTTTTCTTTGTGCTGAATGTTGCCACTATTTTTCATATCTGCTCATTCTTATCTAACCAAACAGACCCCATAAGGTTATCGTGCATGTTAGGTTTGTACATGTCCTTATTTGTACCAAATCACTAAACTAAATTGTATAAATAACCCCTCCCCTCAAACACCTTATACATTATTAGAGCGAGCAACGACATGTTATCGTACTTGGTTTCTTGTGAGCAGTTCTTCAGTTTAGATTGACATATACACTTTGGTATATAGCATTTTACCTACCTCTGTTAACTATTTCACATAGATATATCGTTTGCTTTGGAGAGGGATTAGATAGGGCTTGCGAGTTCTAAGTAAGCGTGATAAACAACCCATGCCCTTCTATTTACTATTAGGCACCAACTAAATTTTCTGATAATGGCGTTTTAGGGGTCATACAATCAATCCGGTGGTTACCCTTGGTGTGCTTTCTGGATGGACTAATCTGAAGATGTTGGCTAGCCTGCATCGTCATCATATATTCGGAGCAAGGTCAAGGTGAAAATAAAAGTACAATGGTCCCAATATATTTCTTTTGCAAACTTTTGGTGCGTGTGCAAGAAAATAACACCATAATTATACCTACTGTTCATTCTTTCAGACGATTCGCCATCCGGGGAAAATACGAACTAATACATTTTTGTAGTTCTTCGGTTACAGAGGTTAAATTTCTACCAATTCTGGGAAGTTCTTTTTGTTGCATGTTCCCCTTTCTTAGTCTTCTATTTGTTCAAATGTACACATCCAGGCTTATAATCCTTATTACACAATGAGTCTCACCATTCTATCATTTTGTTGAAAATTTGTGCTGACATAGTTTCGCTTTTAATATGGGTGATCCTTCTGTTGCCATGCTTTGGTGCACATATAGCATGGGACATTATAGGATTATTTTCTTTTCGCTTCGTTCATCACTGATGCATTAATCTTCTGGTTATGCCATCATTATGTAGTCTAGAGATATGCAATGACATCCATGGCTTTAGTGTTCAGATAATCAGGTGATACCATTTATAGACTAAAGAAGCCTTGGCATCTTAACAAAATTATTTAAGCCTACATATTTTGCATGCCTAGTTAAGTACCTTGTACCATTACCTTAATTAGCCTCTTCTAACCATTGACTGTTTGAGCTGCTGTAGTAGGACTTAGACTTTCAAAGTTACTAGGCATCTGGATATGTTTTCATTTTAATTTGTACAATTTGTGTACTTTTGGCTTCAGGTTGCTGCTGCAAGGTGCAGCAACAGGGGAGACGAAGGAGGCCTGTGATAGGGGGAAAGTTCAGGCTGGCCCTTGTTCATAGGTTAGCCATTGGATCTGGATACTCATGTGAAAATTGCAAGGTATGTAAACCAAAACTTTTGTATATTAACTTAGTTATAAGATAAAAATAGTTAGCAACTATGTTATGTTCATCTGTATTCTCCACAGTTTCCAGATGTAGATTCTATTATTTGAAGGCAAAGAAAATTGCAGCATGAGCATAAAGATAATTTAGCTGAGGGCACCCAAACTGAGAGGGAGGTTAGCAGCAAAAGAAAGACCGCCTTCCATTGAACTCCGGCTGCAATTGTTTTCTTCATTTCCTCTTTGCCATGTTGATTGGCTCAACATGTTCATTGTGAAAGGCTGAGAGTTTATCCATCTTTCTGTATTCGCGGATTTGATGATGTGTGCCTTCTTCCTATATCAGCCAAGACTGAACACAAATTTACACGGCCATCCTGCTTGAAGATTGCAGCACACACAGATTGCTTGCCAAACTAAAATAATTAGGAGCTTCTAATTGGACCCTTCAAACAACAGTGTTGTTAATATATTAGTTATCATATTATATATGTTACTAGAGTATTAGAATAACTTCCTGATATATGCGTTTATACGATTTTCTGATATTTAATGCAAAAATATTGATGGCCAGACACTATACTATGCATAAATAAAAATTCCAGTTTTCCTTTTCGTGGTTGTAGCAGTTTTTCTGTACCAATAGTGTGACATTACACAACTCTTCACTTTCACAGGCCACGGAACACTAAATAACCTAGCAACGGATACCCTGTGGTCTACCATTATAATTATGTGTGCATTTTGGATCTATTGGATGTCTAAATGTAATGTCAATCAACATTTACTGATGCAAAGGTATGTTCTATTTGTAATATGAAATGATTCTTATTTTTACATCCAGCAGTCCTTCTCATATTTTCTATTTGTAATATGAAATTATTCTTATTTGTGATCTGGAGTCTGGTTGTGTTTGAACAAAGTCGGTCAGAATGATATAGTAGTTTTTTCAAGTTGGTTATATTATTTTTTGCCATATAGTGATTATTTATTAGTTCACACAGTACATAGTACCACCGGCCGCTAACTACATTTTTACAGATTTTGCAGGGATGTAGATATATATGGTGATGTTTCACTATGATCTTCAAGTGTTTCAGTTTGTATTTAGCAGGATCACATGTTGACCAGTGACTCTTTGTTTTCTCACTGATGCAGTATACTCAAGAACTTGAATATTGTGTTTGTTGTGAGTTATTGACAATTCCTTGATTTTTGCAACTCAGGAGTGAAGATGGCCTTCCTTTGGTAGGCGTAGTGAATGAATTTTCTTCTAATTCAGGCCATGGTTGATACCACTCGGTTACTAGATTTGCCATGGAGTGACTACCATAGGCCAACCAGAGCTGGGTGCCCCTGTTTCCGACCTCGAGGTGGTGAGATTGGAGTCTAATTAATTCTGTATCATTCGGTCCTTCCTTTGGCTATTAATCTATTGTGGTCTGCTTTTTCAAGCTCATACAATAGGTTTGTATTGAATTAAAAAATTTATAGATAGCTGTAGTGATTCTAGAGAAACATCTTCAAGCTTAAGTTGCTGAACAAATATAGCTTGTTGTCTAATGCATCTTGATACCATACATGCAAATTAATTTAGGAAATTGTGTTGCTTCGAGATAATTTTTTATTTGAAAATATTACCAACATAGGCATGTTACCTTCACACAGGGAAAAAGTTATTTTTTGACCTAAAGATATGATTTATGGGCCTACCTCAAAATCTCAGGAGTTGTCCTTTCCTTGTTAACCATGTACACTTGACAATGCCTCATTTCTGAATAAAGTCTAAACCCAACGTTTACTGTTCATTGACCACCATTTGCAATCGGCACTGACAACAGAAGGACTGAGCAAGAGGAGGAACTTCGTCCACCCAGGCATGAGCAAATGATGCTCTGACGGGTCGATGAGGACCGTCATGGAGATCTGCCCACGGAGCCTGACCGAGGAACCAATGCTGAGGCTGTTAGACGAGGACGTGCTCTGGAACCTGCAGTTTGCAGCCCTGCTGCATGATGACTAGAACAGCGAGGAGTCCCCGCTCTCATCGTTGCAGATCCGTGCACAATCCGCAGAGTACTAATCTCTAGGCAGGCATGTGTCTTTTACGTGCAGTTTGCCACTTGCACATCTAAATTCGTACTTTGGAATGATGATCAAAAATTGCAACTAGGGTCTGAGTTCTAAAATGACACGCTATCCATGTTTTTGGCAATTTTGCAGGCTGAGAAAAAATATTGGCAAGCATTACCATTATGATCCCCCATCGATCATCATTGTTGAAGGAATTTCTGTTTCCCTTCATATAGGATACATATATGTGATTCTCATGTGATCCTTTTGCTGGAAACTTGCTAGTCTCAGGGGTGCTGCTTCTGGTGTAAAAACTGTTTTATCAAAAGAACTAAAGTAGTAGTTAATCCAAGCATTGAAGAATTGACGCGGAGGTTATGCCATATTGGCATGAAGTCACGGCAGCGCCTGAAGACTATACATGATAGTTTTTGGTGACCTTCAATCTTTATGTCCTAACCAACAGCAGCCACCTTTTGTTTCGTATCAACCGATTCAGTATCTTTGCCCTTTTGGCGTTGCTCTGAGCAAGATATGTATAGCCTTTAGATTTCCATTCGTGTATGATATTGCATGTACACCTTAGACCTTATTACTGTCTCGGTGGTAAGAAGTTTGTGATCAATTGGTCTATATATGTAATCAACTGCCCTTCTACTAATATTTTTAGAAGACTATTTATACATGTTTACAGTGGTTAGAGAAATCATGACATTGCCAGCAGCAATATTTTCTTTCCATATGTTTCAATTTGTCTCTAAATATTTTTACGCGTACTCTTTCAATACTTGGCTTGCTCTTGCCCTTTGCGCCATCGGTGCGACGGGTCATCTAGTACTACTCATAGATGCATTGAAATAAGCAAAAAACACGCAAAAAACAGAACATGTCAAAAATAGAACAGTCTGTAGTAATCTACAGTTTTCGTATACTTCTGAACTCCAAAAAAATTGAATTAAATTGGTAAACATGAGGAATTTGTCTATTAACCATCTTCAAAAAGAATAAACTAAATAGCACGCTCCAGTAAAATCTGGTGACCATTCTAGCGAGCGCTAACGATTCTGTTTTTCACAGCAAGATCATATAAAGTTCACACAAGTCTTCCCAAAGGTTCTACTTGGCACAAAAACTAATTAAAACACAAAACCACACCTAAACAGAAGCTAGATGCAATATTTATTCCTAAACAGAAGCAAAATCAAAAAATATAAAATGGTGTTGCCTCCCAACAAGCGCTATCGTTTTACACCCCTAGCTAGGCACGATACATGGATAGATCTAGGTATTGCCATCTTTGGAAGGCAATTCTTTAATTAAGCACTTGTGATTCTTAGGCACTTCTTTATCCCTATTGATAAACAAACTTTTGGGCAAGAAATCAAGAATTCTAAATTGACAAAAGGGTCTGTTGCAAAAATAAGATAATTAGGGTGAACACTTATGGATTTGAGATCCGCGATTCCTTTACTAGATGTTTCACCCTTGTCTTTAGGAACGTACAAGAACTTAGATGCTTTAGTGGTTGAAGTATTTGGACTAATCTTTATGGTAGAAAGAGCAGAACCCACATTAGTAATAATATCCTCAAGCTTATTGATTATAAAGCTTGCCGGTTTAAACTTGCTTAGATTATAAACCAGCTCTTCATTGTATTTTCAGCCTTTTCCTTCGAAAAAATGACCACTCAAGCAAAGCAGTTTGTCTCCTGCAACTGGGTTCAATCTCGGATTACTGAGGATGATTTAGAGAAAATGGCCTCAATTAGCGCTTTAGGCCCAAAGGATGTCCTTCACTGCAGGGCTCCCGGATCAGAATGTCCTCCAAAGCCCAAAGAAGGAGAAATCGTCGTCTTCTTCGATCACTTGGCCCGGGGATTCAACCCTCCCGGGTCAAAATTCTTCCGTGATGTGTTAGCAAACTTCCAGCTTCATCCACAAGATATTGGCCCCAACTCTGTATCAAATATTTGCAACTTCCAAGTCTTTTGTGAAGCTTATCTGCAAGAGGAGCCGTCAGTGGAGCTATTCAGGGATTTCTTTCACCTAAACCGTCGTACTGAATTTCATGACGGTACGAACACTGAACTTGGTGGGATGTCTATTCAGAAAAGGAAGGATGTTAGTTTTCCTCATGCCACTCTCCACAGCCATCCAAAGGACTGGAACCATACTTGGTTTTACTGCGTAGACACTTCACCGGAAGATGAAAATCCCTTGCCGGGTTATCGCTCCCACCGTCTTCCAGAGAACCACCCTTTTCCACAGCGGCTAAGTGCCCAGGAATGGGCTCAGTATGCCCCTCAGCTTTCAAAGGTCAGGGCCTTTGTGGCCAACGGTCTCACAGGGGTTGATTTCGTCCGCTGCTGGCTTTCCTCGAGTATTCTTCCGCTAAGCCGGTGCTCCGGTTTAATGTGTGAGTATACTTGGAATCCTGAAGACCCTTTGCACCACACAGAGATGGTGCTGCCAGAAAACGAGATTAATGAATCTGTCAAGAAGCTGCTGAATTTACCTCTAGAAGCTTGCAGCCAGACCGGCTTGGCACCCTTCTGTGAAACCAAAAAACCACCATCGGTAAAAACTCTTCCCTATTCTTTTGTTTTAATTCGTCTGCAACACTTGTCTTGAAATATCTTTATTTCTTTCAACAGGACAATAACCCTTTCTGGAAAAGGAAAACTCAGGATAAACCAGCGAAAGAAGCTCGCCAAAAGACCCAAGCTGTTAAGAGAAACAAAAAGAAGAGCACTGCCGCGTCGGGATCCAATGCGGAAGAACATGATCCGGCTTCCGAGGTGCCACCTGATTATTTCAACTTCCTTGTCTTTTCTTTTTTTGCATTCTTATTGACAATGACTATTCCCAGGGACGTGCCAAAGGCAATAAAGCGGACGATGTTGAGGTAATCACTCTCTCTACCGATTCAGAACCGCTGCCACCACCAAAAATTCGTCGGGCAGTCCGGAAATTTCAATTTTCTCATCCTTGTGCTTATTTGGATCCAAACTTTCTTTTGAAGAAACATCAACATGAAGCTCGTCGCACCACTCGCCATAGCGGTCACGCTATTGAATCCACCGGATTACCACACACTCCAGCTCGGAGGCGTCCTTTCGAGGTTTTACTTACTCCAACTACTCTTTACCCCAAGGCAGGTCTTATTCGACAACCTCTTAATCCTTCTGATTCGGATTATCAGGAAACTCCTCTTTCATCTTCTGGCGAATCAACTGCCACAAAAATTCCTCCCCTCAAGACTGTTCTTGGGTAAGCTATTTTTCACTCTTTCTGGTTTAACATTTCGTCTTTGACTTCTGATTCTCATTATCTTTAACTCTCACAGTAAACCCAAGCCTTGCAAAAAGGCCAAACTGAGTAAGCCGGCAGTCGATAATACCACTCCTGAACTAGCAGAAGATCCTGAACTTGCTGAACCTTCTGAAGACAACGTTGAGCTTCCGCATGATGATCCACCTCTCATGGATCATGAAGCTTTTGTTAATCAGGGGAGCAATCCCATGGAGCGTGATCTTGAACCGGCCAGCCCTGCCCGGGCTAGTCCTGCTCCTGCTAGTCCCCCTAAGCAAGCGGCTGCTTCACCTAGTGATGTTGAAATCACTGGGACCGGTTTTACTACCCCAGGGGAGCCTGTCGCTTTGGCCAAGCATACTGCCAAAGAAGAATTTCTCAACAAGGACAAGGGCAAATGGAATACTGATTTGTCCAGCTACGCTCAGCTCAGCGCTCAAGAGCTTCATTCCGGATATTTGAACCGGCTACATACCAGCCGCGATTATGAAGCTGGATTGGTTAATTTAATGAAGGAGTGTTATGAGGTAACTTATTCTCCTCGTCTTGTAACTGTATTTTTACTCCATCGTAGCCCCCAAGTGCCGGTTTAGCCTTTTAGGGTGAACCGGGACTTCAGTAGATCCAGTAGATAGCTTTGTTTTGCACATGTAGCCCGCAAGGGCCGGTTTACTTTCTTTAGGATGAACCGGTACTTTTGTCTGAATTCAGAACAATGTTACATTAGCCCCCAAGTGTCAAGTATATAACTTGCGGATGTGCTTGAGACTTGTCAGAAAAATGTTTGTTTTTACTGCAAAGATACATTAGCCCCCAAGTGTCAAGTGCATAACTTGTTATGTGCTTGGGACTTTGACTGAAGATGCCTCATGAAAATATAATGTGTCTTCCTTTTGACAGGCTGACTTAAACTGGAAAAACTCTGAAATAACCGAGCTCCAGGATAACCTGAAATTCCAAGAGACTGTCGTTGTCAAAGTGAAGTATGAGCTTACACTTGCTTTAGCAAGTATAGAGAAGCTGAAGAAGGACTTTGAAAAAGAGCAGTCAGACTGGGATGCTGAAAAGGCTGCATTGGAGAAAAGAGCCAGTGATACAGAGGCTGCCCTTAATCCAGCGATAGAGGAGCTGTCCGGATTGAGGTAGCAAATAAATGACATGACGTCCACTATCTTTGGTAAGTATTGTTAACATGACCCTGATCCTTACCATCCTGTACTGTTCCGGTTTAATTCATAATTTTAACGCTGGGAGGCGCATCACTCATCTTGGCGATGATGCGCGAAAGGAATTAAAGGCTGCATACACTCTGGTGGAGCAGCTATATTCCGGCGCTCACAGGGCTAACAGTGCTATCTCGCACAACAAACCGGCTCCTACCACAATCCAGGGCACCTTGGAGAAGCTGTCCATTCTGCATGCCCGCCTCGTAGTAGTGAAGAAGTCGTCTGCAAGAGCAGGTGCTCTGATGGCTTTGACTCGAGCGAAGGCTTCGGTTCCTGACTTTGAACCGGCAGAGGCAATGAACGGCTATCCAACCATGAAGGAAGACGGATCAGCCTTCTCCAGCGATGATTTGCGTGCACTAACTAAGGATATGCGGCCTCTTGCTAGCAAACTTTCTGATGAAGCCGATCTATCGAGATATCATCCCTGATACGATGCAGAGAACGTGCGGGCAGAGCGTCCGGCTTATGAGATTGAAAATCTTATTCGGCCCTTCCGTAAGCACACCTTTGCTCCTGACATTGATCCGTCAGACATCATAAATGACGAAGTTTATTTCCGAGCTCCGGCCACGATTGATTGGACCACTGTTGACTTCCAACAGGTGGAAGAAACCGCTGAAGAACTGGAGCAAGCTGACCCTCAATCTTCACGGCGAGCTGACGCAGAATCTTAAACCAGCGCCGGTTTAACTTTATGTCTCGGTACTTTGAGAAAAAACTGATATTCTTTTGGGCCTTCCAGCGCCTTGTAATAGGTTAACTGAGATCCTGCGTGTTCGTCCCATACTATATTTTGTGGGATTGCTTCAATTGGCAACTTCTTAAATATGTTCTGCTTTCCATGCTTTTCACGGTTTATTCTACCTGTTTCTGCATAAAACAATGTTTAAAGTGTCCTGGCAATTTATCGCCGGACAGGTCATAATGCCCAAACACATGGTCTAAGTTTAAACTTGAACTGTGTATAAAATATAAGTATGTATCATACCTGTGATTAAGTGTATCACAATAAACCTTAATTCGGCAGGAAGTAACAATGATCCAAGGTGCGAGTGCCGATGACTCCCTTGATTATTTGTCGGTTCATCATGAAAACCGAACCGAGTTATGATGAACTCCGGTTTAGCTATAGTTAGTACTGGTGTTTGTAACCCAGACTAGAACTCTGTAAACGCAGATGTAGTGGAAACTTATAGTCATCCACTCCCTGAATCGATGGACTTGGTTGAAAACCAATGACCTTGAGGATAAAGATTTGATAAAACATAAAAAATAAAAATAAAGTTTTGGGCAAATAAGACCATGTAGTCGAGGATTTTTACGAGCCGCCAGGCACCAAATTCGAAGCTTTTTATGAGCTGCCAGGCTACAGTCATTAACCATTTTACGAAGCCTGTTAAGATGGTCCTCAATCCTTAACCAAATCATCAATGTCAAATGCTACCAAGTTCAAAAAATCTGTAAAGATTGACTTGTGTAATCACTTGATGATCGTCAATTTAACGTTACCAAGTTCAGGGTCTGTAAAGATTGAGTTGTGTATATGTTCAACGGGTCGTACCAGGTTTACCTGGACGGAGTGACTTACTTGATGCAGGCAGGTTAATCCGGGGTATTAGGTGTATACACCAAGCTTCCAAGCCGTGTTTACTACAAGGATTGTCAACTCATTGATGTCTTGCATCAGGAGCCCCCAGGTAGCATTTGAGCATTGTTCGTCGGGGCCTATGTTTGAGTTGTTCTAGGCATCAAACTCTCTTTTGCCCCTCATCATCATGTGGAAATTGCCGAAGCATCCAGAGCTATGCTCTTATGATGGCCTTGATGTGGTCGCCAGTTTAAGAGGCCATGGGAGGAACTCCCTTGCACACGGAATCCCCTATGTGATAAACTCTTATGAAAAAAGGCGGCTGATACCCCGCTTTATTGGGGGCGCTGGTTTATTATATTTATCATAATATATACATTGTAAATATATGTACATAACACGGAGCCTATGGCTCAGACATAGTAAGGTCGAAGAATAGCGATGTTCCACGGCTGTCTGGTCTCCTCCTCCGCCGTACGTGAGTCCTTATGTTCTCGAACATCGATGAGGTAGTATGATCTGTTGTGCAGGTTCTTGCTGACCACAAAGGGTCCTTCCCAAGGTGGGGATAGCTTGTGCATGTCTGTCTGGTCTTGGATGAGACGGAGCACCAGATCTCCTTCTTGAAACGTCCTGGTTTTAACCCGGTGACTATGGTACCGGCGCAGATCTTGCTGATAAATCGCCGATCGAGCTGCTGCCGTGTCCCATTCTTCATCCAGCTAGTCCAATGCATCTTGCCTTGCTTTTTCGTTATCCGCTTTAACATAAGCCGCAACCCGCGGCGAGTCATGACGGATATCACTAGGGAGGACCGCTTCAGCTCCATATACCATGAAGAAAGGCGTGTTCCCTGTGGATCTGTTAGGTGTAGTGTTGATGCACCATAGTACAGAAGGTAACTCCTCCACCCAACAACCCGGTGTCCTCTGCAAAGGAACCATAAGCCGGGGTTTTATGCCTCTCAAGATCTCTTGATTGGCTCTTTCGGCTTGGCCATTAGACTGAGGGTGAGCTACTGATGATACATCAAGGCGGATGTGCTCTCATTGACAGAACTCCTCCATAGCCCCCTTGGATAGAATGGTACCATTATCAGTTATAATGCTGTGTGGAAAGCCAAATCGGAAAATCCCCTTTTTGATGAATTGAACCGCCGTTGCTGCATCACACTTACTGACTGGTTCTGCTTCAGCCCATTTAGTAAACTTGTCCACCGCCACCAAAAGGTGAGTCTTCTTATCTTGGGATCTCTTGAAGGGTCCAACCATATCAAGCCCCCAAGTCGCAAATGGCCAAGTAATTGGAATCATCCTTAATTCCTGCGTCGGTATATGAGCACGCCGTGAGAATTTCTGGCAGGCATCACATTTTCTGACCAAGTCCTCTGCATCGGCATGAGCCGTCAACCAGTAGAACCCATGACGAAAATCTTTAGCCACCAAAGATTTTGAACCGGCATGATGGCCACAATCTCCTTCATGGATCTCTTTAAGAATATCACAGCCCTCCTCTGGCGACACACACCGCTGAAACGCCCCAGAAACGCTGCGATGATGAAGTTCTCCATTGACAATAGTCATTGACTTGGATCGCCAGACTATCTGTCTAGCCAAGACTTCGTCCTCAGGTAACTCACCTAGGTTCATGTACGCCAGGTAGGGAAGCGTCCAATCCAGAATAACATGAAGTGTCGCGACCAATTGTGCCTCCGGATTAGGAACAGCCAAGTCCTCTTCTGAAGGTAACTGTACCGATGGCTTGTGTAAGACATCCAAGAAGGTATTGGGTGGAACCAGTTTACGTTGAGAGCCCAGTCGGCTTAACGCGTCAACCGCTTCATTCTTTCGCCGGTCTATATGATCCACCTGATAACCCTTGAAGTGTCCAGCAACAGCGTCTACCTCTCGTCGATATGCTGCCATGAGTGGATCCTTGGAATCCCACTTGCCAGATACTTGTTGTGCCACCAGGTCTGAATCGCCGAAGCATTTAACCCGGCTTAAGTTCATCTCCTTGGCCATCCGTAGACCATGGAGGAGAGCTTCATACTCAGCTGCATTGTTAGTACAAGGGAACATTAAACGGAGAACATAGCAGAACTTATCACCTCGTGGGGAAGTTAACACTACTCCAGCCCCTGAGCCCTCCAATTGCCTGGATCCATCAAAGTGAATAGTACAATATGTGTGATCCGGCTTTTCCTCGGGTGCTTGCAACTCTGTCCAATCGTTGATGAAATCCACCAATGCTTGGGATTTTTATCGTAGTACGGGGCACATACTTTAATCCATGCAGGCTAAGCACAATGGCCCACTTTGCAACCCGACCAGTAGCCTCTATGTTCTGGATTATATCCCCCAACGGAGCTGAACTGACGACCGTGATTGGATGGCCTTGAAAATAGTGCTTTAGCTTCCAGTTTGCCATGAAGATTCCATACACCAATTTCTGCCAATGCGGGTATCTCTATTTTGATCCAATGAGCACCTCACAGATGTAGTAAACCGGCCGCTGAACTGGATCTTCCTTACCTGCCTCCTTACGCTCTACCACAATGGCAACGCTTACTGCACGGGCATTGGCTGCCACATATAACAACAGCGGCTCATTATCAACTGGGGCAGCGAGGACCGGTGGCTCTGCTAATTGCTTCTTCAAATCTTCAAACACAGCATCAGCAACATCACTCCAGACAAAGCGATCTGTCTTTTTCATCATCTGATAAAGCGGCATAGCTTTCTCCCCCAAACGGCTGATAAACCGGCTGAGCGCCGCAATATGGCCCGCCACATGTTGGACGTTGTTGATGCACGCCGGTTTAGCCAAGGATATAATCGCCTTGATCTTCTCCGGATTAGCTTCGATTCCCCTGTTTGATACTAAGAACCCTAGGAGCTTTCCTGCTGGAACATCGAAAACACACTTATCCGGATTAAGCATCATTTTATAAACCCGGAGATTGTCGAAGGTCTCTTTCAAATCTGTTATCAACGTCTCCTCCTTCCTAGATTTCACCACAATGTCGTCCACATATGCATGAACATTTCGTCCAATCTGTCCATGAAGGCAGTTCTGTACACACCGCTGATAGGTTGCCTGAGCACTCTTAAGCCCAAATGGGATAGACACATAGCAGAAGGCTCCAAAGGGATTTATAAAGGTCGTCTTCTCCTAGTCCTTACCTACCATCTTGATCTGATGATAACCTGAATATGTGTCCAAAAAACATAGCCGCTCACAACCTGCCGTAGCATCAATGATCTGATCAATACGGGGGAGGGCAAAGGGATCAGTTGGGCAAGCTTTGTTCAGATCTGTGTAATCAACAGACATTCGCCATGTGCCATTTTTCTTAAGCACTAGCACCAGATTAGCCAACCACTCTGGATGAAAAACCTCAACTATAAAGCCAGCCGCCAAGAGCCTAGCCACTTCTTCTCCAATAGCTTTGCGCCTTTATTCATTGAAGCGGCGCAGAAATTGCTTAACCGGTTAAAACTTAGGATCAATATTAAGAGTGTGCTCAGCGAGTTCCCTCGGTACACCTGGCATGTCAGAAGGCTTCCATGCAAAAACGTCCCGATTCTCACGGATGAACTCGATGAGCACACTTTCCTATTTCGGATCTAGGTTAGCACTGATGGTGAGCTTCTTAGATGAATCACCAAGAACAAAGTCAATCTGTTTGGTTTCTTTAGCTGATTTGAACTTCAATGCCGGATCATGTTTTGTCGTTGGTTTCTTCAGTGGAGACATATCCGCCGGATCAACATTGTCTTTATAAAACTTCAGCTCCTCAGTTGCACAAACCGCTTCAGCATAAGCTGCATCACCTTCCTCGCATTCCACGCAATCTTGCGACTCCCATGGACCGTAATGGTTCCCTTGTGGCCTGACATCTTGAGCTGTAGATAAACATAACACGGCCTGGCCATGAACTTAACATAAACCGGTCGCCCGAACAGGGCGTCATATGGGCTCTTGATCTTTACCACTTCAAAGGTGAAGGTCTCCAACCTGGAATCATGCTCATCTCCAAAAGTGACATCCAAATCTATTTTGCCAACTGGATACGCCGATTTACCGGGCACCACCCCATGAAAAACTGTGCTGGACTGCCGGAGCTTCTTATTCGTCAACCCCATGCGCCGGTAAGTCTCATAGTATAAGATGTTGATGATGTTGCCTCCGTCCATAAACACTTTGGTAAACTTGTAGCCACCCACCTGAGGTGCCACAACCAGAGCCAGCTGACTCGGATTATCAACCCGGGGTGTGTGATCCTCTCGGCTCCACACAATGGGTTGTACTGACTAACGAGGGTAACGCGGCACCGCCAGTTCAACAGAATGTACTGCCCTCTTGTGGACCTTCTGATCATGCTTACACAAGCTCATGGTGAAGACATGATACTGCCCACTGCTCAGCTCCTTCGGATTATTCTGATATCCGGATTGCTGCTGCTGCTGACGCTGTTGATTTCCTTGATTGTTATAGCCGCCTTGACCGTGGTGTTGGTTATGCTGATTGTGCCCGTTGTAGTTGCCGTTATTGCCTTGGTACCCTGAACCGAATCCACCACCTTGATAACCCGGCTCTTGAAAACCGGGGCCTGACCCGCCGGATGGTCCGTGATCGTACCGAGACCGGTTCATGAATTCCTGCATAATGAAACAGTCCTTCCAGAGGTGTGTAGCTGGCTTTTCTGCTGTACCGTGCTTCGGGCAGGGTACGTTCAACTGGCATTCCAGATTAATAGGCGGACTCCCATTTCGTGGGGGCGGTCTAATCTTGCGGCGCTGTCCGTCCTCCTGAGCATTGGTGTTGGCCACAAAGTCCGAATTACCATCCGCTTTACGCTTACCGTTGTATCCTTGATTCGCCGGGTTGGGCTGCGGCGCCTTACCATTCTTGTTTACCTTCCCGGACTTGTCACTATCGGCGTCTGGATATTTGGTATTATCGGAGTCCGCATACTTCAGTAAAGTGCACATGAGTGTCCCCATGTCATCACAATTACGCTTAAGTCGTCCCAACTTTAATTTCAAAGGTTCAAACCGGCAATTGCCTTCCAAGGTTACCACTGTTGTGCTTGGGTTGATGCTATTGGAGGAATGCAGGATCTCTGACACTCGACGCACCCAACTAGTTGTAGATTCATGCTCTCCTTGAACACAGACAGCTAGATCGACGACAGCCATTGGCTGCTTGCACGTGTCTTTGAAGTTATTGATAAACCGGCGGCGCAATTCAGCCCATGATCCGACGGAATTGGGCGGCAAGCCCTTCAGCCAAGTGCGAGCTGTGCCCTCTAGCATCATTGTGAAATACTTAGCGCATGTTGCATCATCCACATCCAACATCTCCATTGCCATCTCATAACTCTCAACCCATGCCTCCGAGGACAGATCCGCCTTGTAATTGGGCACCTTGCACGGTCCCTTGAAATCCTTGGGCAGTTTCACGTTGCGCAAAGAGGGAGTAAGGCAGGGCACTCCCAGGGAGCTGGACATAACCCCCGGTTCAACTGTGGTAGAGGGACGAACCGGCGTCGCCTGACGGGTTTCGTGTTGTGCTGCAAATTCGGCCTCCCGGCGTTGCCTGCCCTGATCCACTACGTTCTGAGCGTTCGCGTCTCCTCCTGCCGGATCATCCCATCGCGGCGGATTACGTCTTCGTGCACTGCTTGACACGACCGGTTCATCCAGGCGCCTAGTGTAACTCTGGCTTGGGCGAGGAGTTGAATGAATCCTCTCACGGCTATGAGAATACGCTTGCTATTGAGTTAGCGCCGTCTCCAAAAACTCCCTGGCTCGTCGTGCCTCTACTACTATAGGGGATGTTCCTTCAATGGGAAGGGCGGCCAGTCGTGAAGCGGCGGCGACTATGTTATCCAACGGGTTGGAGTAATGACCAGGAGGGGTGGGCACATGCTGTGATGGTGTAGGATCGAAAGTAGGTCTAGAGGGGGGGTGATTAGACTACTTGACAATATAAAAAAAATCTGCCTTTAGATCATGCAAAGTTTTTGGCAGTTTCACAAACAAGATCAATTCAAGTAACACCCTACACATGCAATTCTAGAGTATATGCAGCGGAAAGTAAATTGCACATGTAAAAGAGAGGTGGAGAAGATCAAACGCAGTTTGGTGACACGGAGATTTTTGTCGTGGTTCCGATAGATGGTGCTATCGTACATCCACGTTGATGGAGACTTCAACCCACGGAGGGTAACGGCTGCGCGAGTCCACGGAGGGCTCCACCCACGAAGGGTCCACGAAGAAGCAACCTTGTCTATTCCATCACGGCCTACGCCCACGGAGGACTAGCCTTACTCGGGGTAGATCTTCACGAAGTAGGCGATCTCCTTGCCCTTACAAACTTCTTGGTTCAACTCCACATCATCAAGACGGAGGCTCCCAAGCGACACCTAACCAATCTAGGAGGCACCACCCCCCAAAAGGTAATAGACGGTGTTGATGGTGATGAACTCCTTGCTCTTGTGCTTCAGATGATAATCTCCCCAACACTCAACTCTCCTCACTGATATGGCTGTGGTGGAAGAAAGATTTGAGTGGAAAGCAACTTGGGAAGGCTAGAGATCAAGTTTCATATGGTAGGAATGGAATGGCTTGATCTCAACACAAGGGTAGGTGGTTCACTTCTCAGAAAGTGTATGGTAGGAATGGTAGTACTTTCTGATGGCTCTCCTCACGAATGAAGAGGGGGTGGAGGGGTATATATAGCCTCCACACAAAATCCAACCGTTACACACACATTTGACCAATCTCGGTCAGACCGAAGTGAAAACTCGGTCAGACCGAAAGTTCAAATATAGTGAACGTTGGGATTTTCGGTGGGACCGAAAATACCATCTCGGTGAGACCGAAGTGAGTCAAAGGTTAGGGTTTGCCATTTCGGTGAGACCGAAAATATAAACTCGGATATTCCGAATTGATGTCAACTGATCACAGAAGGTTGGCAGCCCTTTTTCGGTGAGACCGAAACTCAGAATCGGTTTGACCGAGAAGCTAGGGTTTGGAGAAACAACTGAAGTGGTTCATCTCGGTGGGACTGAGTTGGATAAACCGGTGTGACCGAGATGTTAGGGTTTGTAGAGATAACTTCATCTCGGTGAGACAGAGTTGGTTTGACCGAGATTACTTATGGGTGTGTGTTAAGTAGTGAATAGTGCTGATAGTTGAGGGAGTTAGATCACCAAGCACTTGAGCAACAAGAACATTAACACAACCTCATCCCCTTTTAATAGTATTGGCTTTTCCTATGGACTCAATGTGATCTTTGATCACTAAACCAAAAATGGAGTCTTGAGCTTTTGCCAATGCTTGTCTTAGCATTTTGAGGGGTCCACTTCTTCAGACATTTCCATACCCATATCATCGAACTTCTCTGAAATGATTCTCAAGATAATATTAGTTCAATGATATATATGTTGTTATTAATTACCAAAACCACCCGGGGATTAGTTGCACTTTCAATCTCCCCCTTTTTGGTAATTGATGACAACATATAGATCAAAGCTTCGACAAGAGATATAATCAATGAATAATATCGTCGCTTTGAGAAGTATGTGATAAACAAGAGCTCCCCCTAAATTTGTGCATTATTTAAAATTTGCGTTTGAATGCAAATGCACAATCGATTAGGATTATGGGTCACTCTTCCATGTCACATACATCTTGGTGGAGCGCACAAAATGATAAGAATGAATAACATGCACCCAATCACCAAGACAAGAGTAAATAGCCATACAATAAGAAATAGCATATGATAAGCAATAAGCACACATTAAGGCATAGTATGACTAAGCACTCATTAAGGTAGCATCAAACGTAGTAGCAAGCACACATAAAGTATCTGGAACCAAAAGAAACCAATGTATCTCAAGGAAAACCGGCAAAAGAACGAAAAGACGAAAGAGCACTCTCTCTCTCGAAGCCCTATGATCTATAACAATTTCTCCCCCTTTGGCAACAAGTTACCAAAAAGTTCGAAAAAGGTATAGAGCTAAACGTCACTGCGGGCTCTGCTGGCTGCTCCCGTCTGGGTAGATGTCGGTGTAGAGATAGCTGCATCTGCGAAGACCTCTGCTGATGTCTGCGGTGGAGGAGTGGATGCTGGAGCTGAAGGAACTGCTGGAGCTGTAGCTGGTGCTGAAGTGGTAGCCCTGGAGTCTGTCACTGGGATAGCTGCAGATCTGGATCCTCTGGGAACCGGAGCAGTCTGGCGATGAGAGTCCTGGACTATATCATCCTGCATAAGCTCTGCTCTCTCCTGCCTAGTCTCCTCCATGTCTGCCTCAAGCTTGTTGACAGACACCTGAATCTCAGTCAGCTTCACGTCTAGAGCGTGGATCTTGTCCTCGACAATCCTCTCAAGGCTCTCCTGAGATTGCTCAATGCTGGCCAGGCGTTGTTCAATCCTCTGGGTAGCTTCAAGGATTTGTTCTCCAAAGCTCTTTGGCTTAGCTGCTGCTGCTGCTGCCTCTTTGTCAGCTTTAGCTTTCTTCGCAGCTTCAATTTTGGCTTGCCCTTCAACTGAGGTGGGATCCTCTTCATCCATCACAACTACGTTGTCCTCATGCTCTGGCTGCAGTGGCAAGTGCTTCCTATCCAACATGAATTTGCCCGTGCCAAACTTGGCGTTGATGAGCATCTGTATCTGCGGTGCAAACCCACATGACCTCTTCTGGTCAGCTGCAGTCCTCTTAATGGTTTCTACCATCAAGTCCATCACCTTAAAAGGTGCCTTCTCATCGAGAATGTGCAGCATGTTGATAGAATAGCCTCGTATCATCCGGTGGTCACCTGACTTAGGCATCAAAGTATGCCTCAGGATAGTGTTAGTGGTGGTCTGACCTGCCTGGAGATAATACACTGAGCCGAGCTTCCATCCCTCTAAATCAGCAGCTGGGATCTCCTTGTACATGTTCTTCATGGAATCATGACTCTTCTTAGGAATCCCATAGACATCAATGTCGTCCTCTCTCTGCTCTGGAGCGTTCAGAAGTTCTGCCCATTCTGCAACAGTCGAAGAAAACCTTTGACCTTCAGTCATCCAGGTGATCTTGCCATCAGGGTAGAAGTGGGCAGTGGCATAGAACTGCATGATCATCTCGTCGTTCCAGGCTGTCAGCTCTTGACCCACAAAGTCAGCAACTCCACATGCAGTAAAGCTCTCATGCACATGGGGAAAGAAGTCCCGATGCTCTCTGCTGTCAATGTACTT
This sequence comes from Secale cereale, assembly GCA_902687465.1. Lineage (NCBI taxonomy): Eukaryota > Viridiplantae > Streptophyta > Magnoliopsida > Poales > Poaceae > Secale > Secale cereale. The sequence goes on along the minus strand of LR738712.1, from coordinate 722,956,759 downwards.
CCAGTCAACATACCTGGTGTCAGCAACAATGGGCTTCTTATCCATTAGCACGGTCTCATAGAAATCCTGCTGCTCTCTGGTGTGGAATCTGGGGTCCACAGCAGTCCTTCTTCTTATGGCATATGGATCAGACTGTCTCCATAGCCTGAGACCTTTGTCCTTCCTTGCCTTCATGTCCTCAGCTTGAGGATGAGCATCATTGTGGAGTGGCAACTTGGGACGGAGCTTGAGCAACACATGCTCTTCATCTGACTCAGACGGTGGCATCTCACCTTTGTTCTTCTCAGAAGCTGGAATGCTTCTGGTTGTCCTCTTGGGCTTCGCTGGAGCTGCCTTAGCTTGAGCAGGCTTCTTGGGCTTGGAGGAGGCTTGAGCCCGAATGGCATCACCCATGAACTTAGCTTTCTGAGGAGGAGGCTGGGGTGCATCTTCTTCTTCTTCTTCAGCATCATCTTGAGGTTCAGCATAAACAACTCTCTTCCTCTTGGAAGTCTTCTTCACCTTGCTTGGAGCAGGTTCTTCCAAGTTGAGCTTTTTAGCGACTGCAGACTGCTTCACTTTGCTTGTGCCTTTCCTTGGCTGCTGCCCTTGGTGCTCTTTGGCAACCACATTCTTCTTGGGCTTGGAGGTAACTTCCTCAGCAACAAAGTCGGAGTCCTCATCATCCGAAGTTCTCTTCTTCCTGGTTCTCGTAGCTGCGGGAGGCAGACCACTAGGGGTGCTCCTCTCACCATCATCACTAGAGCTGCTAGCAGGACTTGTATCTGCCTCTGGAATATCAGCAAACGGTGATTCAGACCTGTTCTGGCTGTCACTGACATCTGACATGGCTGAAAAACCTGTGAAAAGATAAGGTGTAGGCAGAGTGGAAGAGTTATCACAACTGCAGAAGTTTTTGCAAAAAAATGAGTTTAAAAACTTAGTTTTGAGTTTTCACAGAATGTATTTCGGTCAAACCGATTTCAAGTTTCGGTGTAACCGAAGTGTTCAACAGAACCTACACACCACTTTCGGTCAGACCGAAATGGGTTTCGGTCCTACCGAAAACTTAGGGTTTCATAGAAACTTCAATTCGGACATTCCGATTTCCACAACTCGGTCAGACCGAACTATGTAGTGCAATGGTCAGAGACCAAATCGGTCAGTCCGAGTTTCAGGAATCGGCTTCACCGAGATGCATTCCGTGGAAACCTAAACCTAAGATTTTTCCTCGAAACTAGAAGATCTGAACAATGTATTGGGATCATATCAAACGTGGATTGAATCAGGGCTGTCCTATCATGCAAGAATCAGAAGTGGAGCATGAAAAGGGATCGGGACACACCCTAACTTGGTGGTGTCCCTCTACGGCGGCAACGGCGGAGAAGATTACCGTTGACGGCGGCGGAGACCTGCGGCGAGGGCGCACAGGTGACGAAGGCGACGATCCGTAGACCAGGGCGGCGGCAGCAGGGGTCTTGGAGGGCGAACGTTTGAAAGGAATAGATCGCGCGCAGCCCTCAGTATATATAACCCCGTGCTGTCGGTGGGACCGAGTTGAAAAACTCGGTGTCACCGAGATGCATAATTGCAGTGCAGTTACGCATATCGGTCAGACCGAGATTTTGAACTCGGTTTCACCGAGATGAAACCTAGATCAATCTAAGTGTTTCGGTTGGACCGAGATTGGGAAGCCGGTCAGACCGAAATAGACTTAGAAGGTTTTGGAAGTCAGCCTTAGACGAATCGGTGGTTCCGAGTGCTCCTCACTCGGACTGTCCGAAAAAGACTTGTTCAAAGTTGTGATATGAGCATGAATAGAGTTTTGAGACAAGAAAGCATAGATAGCTAGGGAAGGTGCTTAGGCATTCTTGTCCATCCATTTGGCCAGAAAAAGAAACCAAAACAATCAAAACAACAAATGGATGTCCTTGAATGAATAAAATCATGCATTCAACATGCTCACACAATAAGATAGCAACTGAAATATGTGTCAAACATGCACAACCAAAACTCTAGCTACTAGCACACAAATTGTCGATGACTAGGTCATCTATATATGAGTATATTGACTTAGGAGTCAAATGAGAACATTTGATCATAGGTCATACTCAACGTTTAAGCACAAGTGGGGTTACCACTTTTACATAAAGCATTTATGTGTTCACATCATTTGGAGATGCTTTAGCTCAATTTTTAGAGCAAAGCTCCCCCTAGATGTGAGAACCCCTTTTAAAGGGTCAAACTAACCTTGGGTTGTCGTAGGAGACTTCATGTAGATGTTGAAGATGTGGATGCTCAATGTTGGTGTAGATCACCAAAAGTTGGGAGCAATCCTTTGGATTAGGGCACTTTCAATACCTACATGGGTTAGTCCCACAAGGAACAAACAAGAATATCCATGGACATAGAGTGAAGTACACAAGAGATGATGTCCATGAAAGCAATGATTACCTTGTCCCTTGACTTACCAACAAGAGGGTTTGTGACTCCATGAACAAGTGCATGATGTGGAAGTTGATTGCACAAGTTCTTGCCAAAATGAATATGAGTGAAGTTTGTTGGCGGAGTCACCCTCAAGAACCTACTAGTTCTTCTTCTTTGGGATCCACATCATCTTGATGGGAATCCTTGGTGTTGTAGTTGAGCTTGACGAAGTAGAACTTGATGAGTCCTTGGGAACCCACTTGACCATGGCTTGGGGTGCTTCAATGAATGCATCAATCTCCTCTTGAAGCTTGTCCTTGGCCTTTAGCTTGTGGTCTTGTGGTGGAAGGTCATCTTGAGCTTGTTCCACATTGGAAGAAGTAGGATCATACTTCTCCTTTTGTGAGACAAACTGTGGAGTAGGGTATTGACCTTCTTCCCACTCAACACCTTTGGCGTTGAACTTTCGCTCAAAACCAATCCCTTGATTCTTCCGGTGTCTTCCTTGTTTGCGAACAATCTCCTCAAAGTTCTTGCTTCCGGCAAGACTCTTGTAGACACCTTTCTCTATGATTTCCTTCAATAAGCTATTTTCTTGCTCAAGTGTAACTTGGCTTGAAACATTGTTAGTGGAATCAAGAGAACTAGTAGAAGCAACAATATTGGATTTAACATTGTTATTGTTACTACTAGAGGAAGAATTTTTCTTATGCTTGTCATGCTTAGTCTTAATAGGTGGCAAGAAATTAGACAAGAGAAGTCGTTTGGCAAGATATGAAGAACTCTTCTTTCGAAGATCATCATTGATCGCTTTTAGAAACTCATGTTCTTGCTCTAGAGTGAGCTTCTCGAAGCGTAGCTTCTCATGAGATCTTAGGAGCTCTCTATGATCTTCTTGAGTTGTTTCATGAGCTAACTTAAGAGTGTTTAGTTCTTTAGTTAGACGCTCAATCTCCTTCATAGCATTGTCATTCGACTCTTCTCGACTATAAAGACTACTAGCATTTTCATCATTACTAAGCTCACTAGATTTATCATGCAAGAGCTCATCTTCACCAAGCAAGTCATCCTCATCACTATCAAAGTCAATGAATTCAGGGTGTGTTACCTTGGGGCCTTTAGCCATGAAGCATCTTCCAATTCCCTCATTTGGTGAATCAAATAAGTCGTAGGAGTTGGAGTTGGAGGACACGAGTGCAAGTCCGGCAACACCTTCATCTTGACTATAGTCGGAGTCGGAGTGATAGCTTCCATCGGATTGACTGTCAGAGTCGGAGCCGGAGACCCATTCACCAACATGAGCTTGATGTCTTCTTCTTGTGTAGCTCCTTGATGACTTGTCTTTCCTCTCCGAATCCTTGCTTCTCCGAGAAGGTCTTCGTTCATAACGATCATCTCTACTCCTTCTCTCTCTCCGAGGTGACTCATCTCTTGCTCTTCTTCTTGGAGATTCTTCTCTTCTCTTGTGGGGAGCCGTACACTCATTTGAGAAGTGTCCGGGTCTTCCACAATTGTAGCAGTTTTGATCACGACTAGAAGATCTCTTTCCATCATATGATCTAGACTTTGAGCTTCTTTCTTTGCCTCTATTCTTGTAGAACTTGTTGAAGTTCTTGACCATTAGGCTTATCTCTTCATTGGAAACTAGCTTGTCACTTGAGGTAGTAGGAGCATCACTTGTAGCTTTGTAAGCACCACTTGACTTGTTGTGAAGCTCTTCCTTATCCTTAAGTGTCATTTCATGGGCAACAATTCTTCCAATGACTTCAGTTGGCTTGAGAGTCTTGTAGTTTGGCATCATTTGGATCAAAGTGCACACGGTGTCATACTTTCCATCCAAAGCTCTGAGAATCTTCTTAATGATGAATCGGTCGGTCATTTCTTCGCTTCCTAAGCCTGCAATCTCATTTGTGATGAGAGCAAGCCTAGAGTACATTTCAGCGACTCCTTCACCATCCTTCATCTTGAACTTGTCAAGTTGACCTTGAAGAATATCTAGCTTTGATTCCTTCACAGATTCAGTACCTTCGTGCATTTCAACCAAAGTATCCCAAATCTCTTTAGCATTCTCAAGACGGCTGATTTTGTTGAACTCTTCTGGACACAAAGCATTGAAGAGAATGTCACAAGCTTGAGCATTGTTTTGCAACATCCGCAACTCTTCGGGTGTAGCTTCGCGATCCGGAACTTTTCCTTCTTCAAAGAAATCACCTTGCATGCCAACACAAATAATGCCCCATGCGGCAGGGTTATGACCAAGAATATGCATTTTCATTTTATGCTTCCAACTAGCAAAATTTGTACCATCAAAGTAAGGACCTCTACGATAATTACCCTCACTAGACGCCATACTCTCCTAGGTTGTGAAACCAAGCTTATGGAGTCCAATGCAATGGAAACCAAGGCAATGGAGACCAAAGCTCTGATACCACTTGTAGGATCGAAAGTAGGTCTAGAGGGGGGGTGATTAGACTACTTGACAATATAAAAAAAATCTGCCTTTAGATCATGCAAAGTTTTTGGCAGTTTCACAAACAAGATCAATTCAAGTAACACCCTACACATGCAATTCTAGAGTATATGCAGCGGAAAGTAAATTGCACATGTAAAAAGGAGATGGAGAAGATCAAACGCAGTTTGGTGACACGGAGATTTTTGTCGTGGTTCCGATAGGTGGTGCTATCGTACATCCACGTTGATGGAGACTTCAACCCACGGAGGGTAACGGCTGCGCGAGTCCACGGAGGGCTCCACCCACGAAGGGTCCACGAAGAAGCAACCTTGTCTATTCCATCACGGCCTACGCCCACGGAGGACTAGCCTTACTCGGGGTAGATCTTCACGAAGTAGGCGATCTCCTTGCCCTTACAAACTTCTTGGTTCAACTCCACATCATCAAGACGGAGGCTCCCAAGCGACACCTAACCAATCTAGGAGGCACCACCCCCCAAAAGGTAATAGACGGTGTTGATGATGATGAACTCCTTGCTCTTGTGCTTCAGATGATAAACTCCCCAACACTCAACTCTCCTCACTGATATGGCTGTGGTGGAAGAAATATTTGAGTGGAAAGCAACTTGGGAAGGCTAGAGATCAAGTTTCATATGGTAGGAATGGAATGGCTTGATCTCAACACAAGGGTAGGTGGTTCACTTCTCAGAAAGTGTATGGTAGAAGTGGTGGTACTTTCTGATGGCTCTCCTCACGAATGAGGAGGGGGTGGAGGGGTATATATAGCCTCCACACAAAATCCAACCGTTACACACACATTTGACCAATCTCGGTGAGACCGAAGTGAAAACTCGGTCAGACCGAAAGTTCAAATATAGTGAACGTTGGGATTTTCGGTGGGACCGAAAATACCATCTCGGTGAGACCGAAGTGAGTCAAAGGTTAGGGTTTGCCATTTCGGTGAGACCGAAAATGTAAACTCGGATATTCCGAATTGATGTCAACTGATCACAGAAGGTTGGCAGCCCTTTTTCGGTGAGACCGAAACTCAGAATCGGTTTGACCGAGAAGCTAGGGTTTGGAGAAACAACTGAAGTGGTTCATCTCGGTGGGACTGAGTTGGAGAAATCGGTGTGACCGAGATGTTAGGGTTTGTAGAAATAACTTCATCTCGGTGGGACAGAGTTGGTTTGACCGAGATTACTTATGGGTGTGTGTTAAGTAGTGAATAGTGCTGATAGTTGAGGGAGTTAGATCACCAAGCACTTGAGCAACAAGAACATTAACACAACCTCATCCCCTTTTAATAGTATTGGCTTTTCCTATGGACTCAATGTGATCTTTGATCACTAAACCAAAAATGGAGTCTTGAGCTTTTGCCAATGCTTGTCTTAGCATTTTGAGGGGTCCACTTCTTCAGACATTTCCATACCCATATCATCGAACTTCTCTGAAATGATTCTCAAGATAATATTAGTTCAATGATATATATGTTGTTATTAATTACCAAAACCACCCGGGGATTAGTTGCACTTTCAGATGGCACAACCTGACGGGTTGGCTCTGCGGCCGACGGTTGGACCGACGCTCCTGTGCCCGGCGCTCCTCCCCGGTTTATCTCCGGCTGGTTACTGGTTCCTGCTCCTGGCGTGCTAAAGAGGTTCCTCGCCTCATAAACCGGTGGCAAGCGAGACCATTGCCTTCTCATCATTACCTCGTGTGAAGCGGTCTGATCCAACATGAGTCGATAGGCTTGAGCATCAAGCTCAGCCTGCTTTGCAGCCATCCTAGTTTTCTCAGCAGCTAGGTCCAACTTGGCTTGATCAATCCGGCTCTTCACCTGAGCGACCTCCGCATCATGCTGCTCCTTATTGGCCTGGGCAACCTCTACTGTTAATAGCGCTGTCAAAGTATCGACCAAGACGGATAAAGTTTCAGCCGGTGACGGGGCAGGATCTCCATTCCTAACCCCCACCGTGTCTGATGTTAACGCCGCTGTAGTTGAAGACTGCTGCATAGGTTGTGATCTGGCCATAAAGACGGCAACCCAATTTGGCGGATCGAGTGTCAGGACCCCGATCCTAAGTCACACAGGTCTAGCCTGTAACACACCATATCACTTTGCGGCCTCACGCACGGTATCCCCACGGGTGCCACCTTACCTGGCCCGGGACCGTTTGCGCATTTTGGCACACGTATATGATAGTGTCGCTAGCATCCATATGACAGAGAACCCGGGCCGACATGACCAGTTATAAACCAAAGTGGCACTAAATTACAGAGACAGGCATAAATGACCCAGCAACGAACGTGTCGGTCATCAACGTATGAACCCAAGTCGTAGCAAGCTACAAGGACTTAAAGGAACAACGCGTGACATTTCCCCTAAGGGACAGACACAGGAACGAAGAAGGACACATGCCGGCCAGCCTAAGTGTTCCAGAGCAGTAGCAAGCTACCAAGGCTCAGTGGAAGCACTAGGAGACATTTCCCTGTAAGATAGGCTACCAAAGGTAAACAACTAGGTGTCGGATCCCACACATAGCAATACACATTACACGTACGCATAACATGCAAGTATGTGCTGTACAACAAGGCATCACAACATAACTCAACAACTCATATAGATAAGGCCCAGAAGAGCCATCATAGCATTATTACAATCAGAGGTCACATGACCCAACATACAAAGCATACAGGCAACGGAAGCATAACATGTCTGAGTACAGACAACTACAAAAGAAAAAGGCTGGGAAGCCTGACTATCTACAAGACCCTCCCAAGGGTACAAGACCGTAGCTGAGGTAACAAGCTAAATGTCGAAGTCCACGCGGAACCACTAGCGAGACTGAGGTCCCTCTGCAAAAACATAAATTAAGCAAACGTGAGTACAAAGGTACTCAGCAAGACTTACATCAGAACTAACTACATATGCAACAGTATCAACAAGGGGGTAGTGGAGTTTGACTGCAGCAAGCCAGCTTTGACTCGTGGCTATCCTGAACTACGACTGCAAGTAACTCTTTTGAGGTGGCGCACACGAGTCCACATATTCACCAATCAATACACCACTATGGATCCGCTCTTGTCTCCCTATGAGAAGGCCATCCATAGTACTCACACTTGTCTTGAGTATTTTAGAGTATCCACTTTCGATTGTCTATGTACCACGTAAGCATCCAAGAAGTCCATATCCGCGGACCCGGCTATTCGAATAGATCAGGTTAACCCTCCAGGGGTGTACTTCTTCACACACGCTCTCGCCACTTACCGCCATGTACACGTCGTGTATCACGGCAACCTTCAAACGGAAGCCTGGCGAGGGTGTCGGCCACGACCTGACTAACCACACAAGTCTCTCGTCCAGGTTTATCGCCTATTCGGGTTCCATCCGTGGGGAGATCCGGCCGGGGTGTCGCTCACGGCCCCAAAAGATGTGCGCAGGGTTCCCAAGCCCACCTCGTCGGATGGATCTACGCTTGGTACACCGTGCCACGGTGCCTAGTCTGACCCAAGCCCACATGTACCGTGTGCCACTTGGTAGACTACTAACACTACCTACAAACACCAGAAACTAGTTGCAACTCCTGGACAGAGATCTAGTTGATTAATAAGTCGAGAGGGGTCGAGTTACCGGAACCCAATGTGTGGTAGTAACTATGTCATTGGACAACTTACACAGAACTCAGTTCTTAAGGACGGCTCCAGTGAGACAACCCACCATGTACTCCTACATGGCCTCTCACCGCTACCTTTACCAAAACATGTTCACACACTTAGCTCACACACAGTAGGACATGTTCACCACATTCCAATTCATCCCCGATGAATCAGACCTGACTCAACTCTAAGCAATAGCAGGCATAACCAGAAAGCATGAATGAGTAGGCACAACATGGCTCAAACAACTCCTACTCATGCTAGTGGGTTTCAACTATTTACTGTGGCAATGACAGGTCATGCAGAGGAAAGGGGGTTCAACTACCGCGGCAAAAGCAGTTCAATCATTGTTGTCCTAATGCAGTAAAACAGAGCAGGAGCGAGAGAGTGGGATTGTATCGGGATGCTCAATGGGGATCTGCTTGCCTGGCACTTCTGAAGATATTAATAGTTCTTCATCGGTGTCATCGAACTCATCGTCGGATCGTCGTCTACTGAGAGAGAACAAAACCGGCAAACAGAGAAAGAACACAATCAATGCAATGCAACAATATGATGCATGAATGTGACATGGCAATATGCTTTTGGTTGAGCTAATGCAACTAGCAATAAGTTAAATGAAGTTGGTTTGAACCAAGGGTTCAAATTCAAACTCCATATGTGATTATTCAAATGCCATTTATGCAAATTGCCCTAAACAGTGGCTGTAAGTTATTCAAACATGCATGAAAATGCCATAAACAGATTCCTTGGATATTTCTGATCAATTTTCATATGTAAATTATTTTCATCCGAGTTATAGATTATTTTCTATGATTTTTTTAGAAGTTTCGGCTATTTTCTGAAATAAATAAATCATTTCTGATTTATTTAAAATTCCAGAAAATACTTATTGCGTCAGCACTAGGTCATGCTGACATCAGCAAGTCAACAGGGGCTGGTCCAGTCAAACCTGACCAGTGGGGCCCACTGGTCAGTGACACTACTAGTTAACCCTATTGATTAGTGCTAAATTAAACCTAACTAAAGTGTCAGGGGGGGTGGCCCACATGTCAGTCTCTCAGGCCTAATTAAGTTTAGTTTTTAAACTAAACTAATTTAAGAGAAGCTGGCCCCACCTGTCATTGGGTTAGTGCTAAACTAAGGGCGTGCGGCCCATATGTCAGTGACTCGGGGGGGGGGGTCAACCCACCTGTTCAATGGTCAAAAGCGCCGGCGGCTCGTCGCCGGCGGAGCCAGAGACGGCGTAGGGCGTCAGAAAACGCCCACGGGCGACCAAAATGGCTGCGGAGAGTATCTACGTGAAGCCCGCGTTCCCGCGCATCCGTTGCGGCAAACGGCAGCTGCTGGGGCGGCCGGAGTTCGCCGGAATCAAGCTCACGGCGGCGGTCCCGTTCGGGCATCGACGGAGACGGTGTTGCAGCGCACAGCAGGAGCAACCGGTGTGAGTTTTGGGCTTCTGGCGTTGTGTGGAGCGCGGTTGTGTGCTCGGTTGCCGCTATAGGTGACGGTGGCCATGGCGGCGACATGGCCGGCGGGAAGGAGCTATCGGCTCCGGTGGGCAGCGGGGCTAGAGGAGGAAAACGACTGCGGGGAGAGTGGTCACTCTGTGCGTTCGGTTTATTCGGTTTACATGGTTCGGTTTATACGGTTTTTTGGTTTGTACGGTATTAATACTTCGGTAAATATGGTATGAAATGAAAATACGGTTCGGTTTCGGTATATACCAAATTATTTCGGTATGGTTTCGGTATATACCATAAAAACCAAAGTTGACGCGAATTTGAAAATGACGTAATAATAATTTACAAATTTATGACTCAAAACCAATCAAAACACATACTATTTTACATAAATAGTATATAACTATATATATAAGTATATATGCATGCATATATTCGTCCCTTAATGATTATGGACGTGCTTAGCATCTTTTAAAGAGAAAAAAACCTATGTTACAAGAAAAATGTACATGCTTAGTAGTGAATTTGACTCATGTACAAGAAAAATGACAACTTGTATGGTTGTTTGTCTCAAGAAATATAAATTTATTTTTTACTTCGGTTTATTCGGTTAACCGTTCAGTTTTTCGGTATATACCATAAAAACCAAAGTTCAAAACGGTATGAAAATTCCATACCATACCAAAACCATAAACCATAAAAACCATAAAATTGGTTCAGTTCGGTTTATTTTCGGTATGGTTTTTCGGTTCGGTTTCAAAATGCACAGCCCTAGAGAGCGGGATTGGGTAGAGGAGCTCACGGCAGGGTCGAAGAGCAGCTGAGTGGGCTCGGGGAGGCACCGGAGTCGACGAATCGGCGGCGAGGTCGACGGCGGCCGGAGGTTGAAGACGAGCACGATGACGACGAAGCAGGGCCTCCCGGCGTCCCGTAGCTTGCTGGAGAGGATGAGAAGGACGCAGCGGAGCTCGTTGGCGCGTCGGAGAGGCGAGGGGGTCATGGTGGCTACGGCTACGGCAACGACGGCGACGGTGGCGTCCGGGCGCTCGCAAGGGAGAGCGCCAGGAGAGGGGGAAGAGACCGAGGGGGAGTGAGAGGGGCCTGGGGGCATGCGTGGCGTCTCTAGGGGGGTCGGGGAGGCCCGACGGAGCAGGAGGTGGCGGGGAGACGTGGCCGCGGCCGGCTGTGCGCCGGGCACGCAGCTGCTTCTCCTCTTGGGAGGAGGAGGAAGACAGTGCTGCCCCTGGTGGGCCGGGCCTGCAGCTGGGCCACACAGGAGCTGGGCCAGGCGGGCTGCTAGGTAAGCCAGGTAGTTCCTCTCTATCTAATTTTCTGTTTTAATTTATGTTTCTATTTTTCTTTCTTTGTTTATTTTCTTTTGCCACTGTTTTGAAATTAAACAATTTCAAAAAATGCCAAAAACTCCTCTAAACAATTTTATGTTGCTAGATGGACTTTTCCAAAAGCGCATAAAATATTTCAAAGTTATTTGAAAATATATTCTATATATTATGAATATACTTCCAATTTCAAATACAATAATAAATTAAATTCCATGCCCAAAATATTCCATAGAAATGTCCATTATTTTTGGTTTGCTGCAAAAGCCTTGCCAAAAATATCCAACAAATATTAGGAACATTTTGGAAACATTGAAAGCAATTTTTTTGACTGGACCTACTTGGAATTTGAAGTGCTAGGGTTTGAACAATCCCCATTTCAAGTTTCCTTTGAAAATAAACATGATGACATGATGATCAGGCAAGGACCACAGGGGTTGATCTAGGGATGTGACAACTCACCCCCACTAAAACAAGAATCTCGTCCCGAGATTCAGGACATGAGATAAGAAAACAGAGGGGACACTAACTAACACAATCTTCTCGAATCAACTGTCCTCCTCGAAGTTGCTGATTCATTGCATCATGTTGATCTTGTCATCCTTGCTTTGAGATCTTCATCCAACTGGATGATAACTAAGACATACTCTATAGAAATCGATCTTCCTGAAGATCGAGGAACTCAAGATCAACTCAAGGGAGTGAGACATTGAAGCATCTCTTGAGCTGAGACACGAGACACACATCCAGGAGGATGGAGTGAAACAAATGATGAAGGTTCACTTGGTAGGCAAAATTCTACACCTAAGAAGATGGTGCTCGATGTCACCAGACGGGGCACCTTAGAGAAGGTGACTCGTAGAGTTATTCCCTTAAGTGGCAAAAAGAATTACTTTTGATATAGAGATCATTGAAATTCCCTATACCAGCCTGAGGCAAACAAAATAGATAGTTTGAAGGAGTTCGAGAGAACGACATACTCCATCTATAATAGATGAGGGGGGGACTACCTTGTTGAAGACAACACAACGGATGATTTAGATTATCATCGGAAATGGATGGGACCCATGGCAAGTGGCACATTGGCGGTGCAAGTTGGGAACAAAATGCAAATGCTGGGAATGATTCTGGTAACTGGAATAAATCCCAACAGTAGAGAGTAAATCTACTCTTTGAGAGGTTATAGCATAACCAGGAACACTGGGAGCAATCCCGGTTAGTGCCGGTGACAACACCTAGTGCTTGTGCGTGCTCTCAAGAACTTGAGCATTCCCATATTCATCAAGATTTTACCAGTATCCGTATCAAGGACCCTGGTAACACCACATACTACCATGATGAACGGTAATGGAGGATGCAGATGCAAAGGAAGATAACACTTTCTCAGATTTCACCTTAGCGGAGTCAAGGGCAAAATCTGGATGATCGACCGAGAGACATTTAGCACTCCGCTTCTAATGTTCTCCTTGATGTGTTAGCGTAAGCCATTCATAGATATGTTTGGTATCTTGAACATCAAGTAAAGGTCGGACTTCGGAAGCACAAGAATCCATAAGAAGCAACTAGGAAGTAAATCCTATGAAATCCTTATGGGGAGGTGGCCAACTCCTTCAATCAAAATACTACAACAATAGGTCTTCTGGCTGGTGTGTTGGCCACGTCATCCACTTTACCGGTTATCGAGAGACCAATATTATAGTTCTTGGAGAATGCTCCAACCATCATATCTGCCTGAGATTCAGTTCTGGTTGGTGTCAGGATATTCCAGACTCATTAAGTCTAGGAAGAAAAATGAATGTTTGCAACACAAATCGACGAGACGACGTTGCGACATTCTCAGGAAATGGACTGCGGTAGTAAGCTCCAAAACATGAGCTAGTTCTGCTACATACACATGAACACGTTGTCCAAGACAAGCATGACCACGTAGAAGTCTTACTATAAAACAATACCGGGTTCAGGTGGGAACCATCGTCTAGGATATCGAAGTCCTTACATAAGTCATATGATTAGCTCTTATGATGGAACTTTTCTCCTTGAACAAATCAATCAGTGGCTTGGTGTGCTAGGGATACATATGGAGTGGAGGTAATTAATCTACCAAACCATAGAATACTTTGCACGTATGCATGACTGATTTGGGATGATTCCAGGGGAAGCAGAACAAACTCTCTCAAATTCACGGTGGCAACTTACATCAATTACACGTGAGTCAGGGGAAGCCACTTCTTTCATCCAAACATATACTTCACGAACGGTTCATGAAGATAATGCTTATAAAAGTTTCCAATACTAACTGGTTGTGCAACATAGATCATGGAGAAGATAACAATGTTGCTGGTGGGCTCAACAACAATTCATCCAGGTTTCCATATAGATGGAATTCCATGACAATGTGAACAAAATGATAGCATTGGTCAGACCCAAAAGATATAATGGTGTATGCTCAAGGGAACAACCATGAGTAAGACAACACTATGAATATTGTTGGTTCTGATTTGACTTGATGATAACCCATACTCAAATCAAAGTTTGGACAGGACAATAGATCCACAAATGATCACGGGGATCAATTGAAGAAGATATCATCTATCTTCAATACACACACAAGATATCCCTTTGGAGTGAGCTATGTGGGTTAAGCTTTTATCTTCCAACTCTCCAAGTTGTTGTTTAGGTTAACCAACTAGTTCGGGATACCCAACACAGATTCTTGGAGAAGTGGTGGTTTAAAAGAAAACCAACTTGATCACGAATTCAACATAGCGGTCAGGGAACAACCTGGTAATACTTTCGAGAAGATATTCGGAAAATCACGAACCACTGATATGTTACTAAGCTCGGGAACAATCTTGCTTTTCAAGGCAAGAACACATGATCAAATGAGCAAGGACTTGACAAAATCCTAACTCATCAATCAAGGAGTGCACCAGGAAAGTGGACTAGGTAGCACGATCAATCTTAGGATGGTGATTCGGTAACCATCATGCTAAGAATGAGATTATCGTCCTTTTAACCACCTAGCATCAGGGTTGCTAGGAGTATTGAATTCACACATCACAATTCACTTGTCGGTGTTCTAGTTATAACAACGCGGAGACCAAGGAATGAACGACGATGGTGGGAAGTATTACTGTATCAAGAGTTTGTAGGAGGTTGTGCAATTCCCATGACATCCTTGATATAAAAATGGTAATACTCCAAGGTAGAACAGATTAGAAGATGGATTAACATTCTTCATCTACGCAGTACAACTTCTTTGACCCAATCCTAGGAATGGATGAGTTACTGGAATTTGTTTCTCCTAGTCATTCCAGATTAGAATGGCTTGACGGACCACAAGAATAAAAGGCATCGACGAACACGAGTGCACAACTACTCCTGACTATCAACTGATAGATGAAGGTCGGAAAATAACTGAAGGGAGACAACTCAAGGAACATATAACTTTCTAAGTTGCGGATGCATGGACTAGCATGTCGAACCAGTTCAACATATTTCTTCCAGATAACCCATGCAGAAAGTAGAATAGGCAGAGTCACAATATGAGCGGAGTACTACTCAAGAGCACTCGGGTTGTGATCTTTTGGTTCAGAAGAACTTCTGCCATGATGGTTCATGGTATTTGGAAGAAGGATATACCACGGACCTCGAGGACTATCACAAGGTTACTAATATCCTAAAGGGACGAGCAATTACTACCAACATGAAGTAGCTAGAATGAATCTTGGATTCAAGAACCCAGGAGTAGAATGCTTACTAACTAAATGGCATCACGGGATGCTTTCGAGAATAATGGCCAGAATCATCACACTGAGAATATAAAGCATTGCTAGATTACTGGGTGATCTTCTAAGACACCTAGGGTCATAGTAATAAGTCCAACCATTTGTCGAGGTAACAAGTACCTCAACACAACGACTAGTGTGGTTAATCTGGCCCAAAGGAGCATCGGGACAGGAAGAAGGGATTTGCAAATGCATCAGACTATTAGAAACCTAGGATGACTCGGACAGCATAACGGCTGCAAATGCTCGAAAATACTTTTGAGATTCAAGCAAAAAGGGTAGCATATCCACTTATCATCATAATGTCAAGGTTCTGAGACCAACAGTTGAACAAACAGAAGTAGTAGAAACTGAACTGAGGGTTGAATCCACAATAACGTGATCCTGATAAATAGAATGAGAATCCTAGTTCTTAATCCCCGTAGAAAGAAGAAGGTGACTCAGATCAGAAGGTCATAAGGTAAAGGAGTAAAAAGAGCCTTATGTTCCCTTCCACAATCAATTCCCTTATATAACTAAAGAGTTTCTAGACATGACTTTGACCAGTTTGGCTTGCTAATCCTACAGGCAGTCAGGCTCTGATACCAAAGCTGTCAGGACCCCGATCCTAAGTCACACAGGTCTAGCCTGTAACACACCATATCACTTTGCGGCCTCACGCACGGTATCCCCACGGGTGACACCTTACCTGGCCCGGGACCGTTTGCGCATTTTGGCACACGTATATGATAGTGTCGCTAGCATCCATATGACAGAGAACCCGGGCCGACATGACCAGTTATAAACCAAAAGTGGCACTAAATTACAGAGACAGGCATACATGACCCAGCAACGAACGTGTCGGTCATCAACGTATGAACCCAAGTCGTAGCAAGCTACAAGGACTTAAAGGAACAACGCGTGACATTTCCCCTAAGGGACAGACATAGGAATGAAGAAGGACACATGCCGGCCAGCCTAAGTGTTCCGGAGCAGTAGCAAGCTACCAAGGCTCAGTGGAAGCACTAAGAGACATTTCCCTGTAAGATAGGCTACCAAAGGTAAACAACTAGGTGTCGGATCCCACACATAGCAATACACATTATACGTACGCATAGCATGCAAGTATGTGTTGTACAACAAGGCATCACAACATAACTCAACAACTCATATAGATAAGGCCCAGAAGAGCCATCATTGCATTATTACAATCAGAGGTCACATGACCCAACATACAGAGCATAAAGGCAACGGAAACATAACATGTCTGAGTACAGACAACTACAAAAGAAAAAGGCTGGGAAGCCTGACTATCTACAAGACCCTCCCAAGGGTACAAGACCGTAGCTGAGGTAACAAGCTAAACGTCGAAGTCCACGCGGAACTACTAGCGAGAATGAGGTCCCTCTGCAAAAACATAAATTAAGCAAACGTGAGTACAAAGGTACTCAGCAAGACTTACATCAGAACTAACTACATATGCAACAGTATCAACAAGGGGGTAGTGGAGTTTGACTGCAGCAAGCCAGCTTTGACTCGTGGCTATCCTGAACTACGACTGCAAGTAACTCTTTTGAGGTGGCGCACACGAGTCCACATATTCACCAATCAATACACCACTATGGATCCGCTCCCGTCTCCCTACGAGAAGGCCATCCATAGTACTCACACTTGTCTTGAGTATTTTAGAGTATCCACTTTCAATTGTCTATGTACCACATAAGCATCCAAGAAGTCCATATCCGCGGACCCGGCTATTCGAATAGATCATGTTAACCCTGCAGGGGTGTACTTCTTCACACACGCTCTCGCCACTTACCGCCATGTACAAGTCGTGTATCTCGGCAACCTTCAAGCGGAAGCCTGGCGAGGGTGTCGGCCACGACCTGACTAACCACACAAGTCTCTCGTCCAGGTTTATCGCCTATTCGGGTTCCATCCGTGGGGAGATCCGGCCGGGGTGTCGCTCACGTCCCCAAAAGATGTGCGCAGGGTTCCGAAGCCCACCTCGTCGGATGGATCTACGATAGGTACACCGTGCCACGGTGCCTAGTCTGACCCGAGCCCACATGTACCGTGTGCCACTTGGTAGACTACTAACACTACCTACAAACACCAGAAACTAGTTGCAACTCCTGGACAGAGATCTAGTTGATTAATAAGTCGAGAGGGGTCGAGTTACCGGAACCCAATGTGTGGTAGTAACTATGTCATTGGACAACTTACACAGAACTCAGTTCTTAAGGACGGCTCAAGTGAGACAACCCACCATGTACTCCTACATGGCCTCTCACCGCTACTAGTTAACCCTATTGATTAGTGCTAAATTAAACCTAACTAAAGTGTCAGGGGGGGTGGCCCACATGTCAGTCTCTCAGGCCTAATTAAGTTTAGTTTTTAAACTAAACTAATTTAAGAGAAGCTGGCCCCACCTGTCATTGGGTTAGTGTTAAACTAAGGGCGTGGGGCCCATATGTCAGTGACTCGGGGGGGGGGGGTCAACCCACCGGTTCAAAGGTCAAAAGCGCCGGCGGCTCGTCGCCGGCGGAGCCAGAGATGGCGGAGGGCGTCGGAAAACGCCTACGGGCGACCAAAATGGCCGCGGAGAGTATCTACGTGAAGCCCGCGTTCCCGCGCATCCGTTGCGGCAAGCGACAGCTGCTGGGGCGGCCGGAGTTCGCCGGAATCAAGCTCGCGGCGGCGGTGGCGTTCGGGCATCGACGGAGACAATGTTGCAGCGCACAGCAGGAGCAACCGGTGTGAGTTTTGGGCTTCTGGCATTGTGTGGAGCGCGGTTGTGTGCTCGGTTGCCGCTATAGGTGACGGTGGCCACGGCGGCGACATGGCCGGCGGGAAGGAGCTATCGGCTCCGCTGGGCAGCGGGGCTAGAGGAGGAAAACGACTGCGGGGATAGCGGGATTGGGTAGAGGAGCTCACGGCAGGGTCGAAGAGCAGCTGAGTGGGCTCGGGGAGGCACCGGAGTCAACGAATCGGCGGCGAGGTCGACGGCGGCCGGAGGTTGAAGACGAGCACGATGACGACGAAGCAGGGCCTCCTTGCGTCCCGTAGCTTGCTGGAGAGGACAAGAAGGACGCAGCGGAGCTCGTTGGCGCGTCGGAGAGGCGAGGGGGTCATGGTGGCTACGGCTACGGCAACGACGGCGACAGTGGCGTTCGGGCGCTCGCAAGGGAGAGCGCCAGGAGAGGGGGAAGAGACCGAGGGGGAGTGAGAGGGGCCTGGGGGCATGCGTGGCGTCTCTAGGGGGGTCGGGAAGGCCCGACGGAGCAGGAGGTGGCGGGGAGACGTGGCCGCGGCCGGCTGTGCGCCGGGCACGCAGCTGCTTCTCCTCCTGGAAGGAGGAGGAAGACAGTGCTGCCCCTGGTGGGCCGGGCCTGCAGCTGGGCCACACAGGAGCTGGGCCAGGCGGGCTGCTAGGTAAGCCAGGTAGTTCCTCTCTCTCTAATTTTCTGTTTTAATTTCTGTTTCTATTTTTCTTTCTTTGTTTATTTTCTTTTGCCACTGTTTTGAAATTAAACAATTTCAAACAATGCCAAAAACTCCTCTGAACAATTTTATGTTGCTAGATGGACTTTTCCAAAAGCGCATAAAATATTTCAAAGTTATTTGAAAATATATTCTATATATTATGAATATACTTCAAATTTCAAATAGAATAATAAATTAAATTCCATGCCCAAAATATTCCACAGAAATGTCCATTATTTTTGGTTTGCTGCAAAAGCCTTGCCAAAAATATCCGACAAATATTAGGAACATTTTGGAAACATTGAATGCAATTTTTTTGACTGGACCTACTTGGAATTTGAAGTGCTAGGGTTTGAACAATCCCCATTTCAAGTTTCCTTTGAAAATAAACATGATGACATGATGATCAGGCAAGGACCACAGGGGTTGATCTAGGGATGTGACATCGAGGGGGCCTGGAATACTATCACCATCGAAACAGCCCTCAGATCGGCCGTCCTGCAGCAGATATAAAGATTCTGTCTCTCCGGAGTACGATTCGTCGCCGGATTAAACAATAGTCTCACCGCCAGAATCCGATCCGTACTCGGCTTGTACTCCATGCACTGCTCCAACGAAGACGTGCTTCATGGCGGGCTGAATTTGGGCAGGTATCGCACGCTGAGCTGGCTCGATGATGTTGGGGAAGCTGTCCGGCTCAGGGCCTGGTTCGCCGATCTTGCCGATGAAGACGTGGATGCCACCGAAGGGGACCCGGTACCCGTATTCGATCGAATCGGCCTCGGGGCCCCAGCCTGCATCGTCGATGTAGATCTTGCCGCGACGACTCTTAGTCATCCGGCCCACTGCGTAGCCCTTGAGTCCTTCAAAGCTGCCCTTCAAGAACTCGAAACCATCGTGCGATAGCCCCACGGTGGGCACCAACTGTCATGGTTTTGTCACGACAGATGTCCTAGCAAAAGGACTTAGTCGTGAGGCCATCGCTACGGGTTAGCTTAAAGTGGTTAAAGTGGACAAGGACACATGGATTTTTATACTAGTTCGGCCCCTTCGATGAAGGTAAAAGCCTACGTCTAGTTTGGTGTATATTGCTGAGGTTTCGATGAACAGGGAGCGAATCTGCTTTGCCTGTATCTCGAGCTATCGTTCTCTGCCCTCAACCTGTCGCCGGGTCATCCCTTTATATAAGAGATGATGCCCGGTCCGGTTTACAGAGTCCCGAGGCCGGCTCATAAACGTGTCCGCCTCAGTCTCAATTCTTTCTATCTTACATCTCAAGTTACGTAGTATGACAGTTTACAAATCACGTGCCCTAACACTTGGGTTCTAAACCTCTTGGGCTAAAGTCTCTTGCTTCATGCTCCGCTGGGCTTTAATAAAATAATCTTGATAACATAAACAGGCCCCTCCTGGGCGGTTTATACCTGGTAGAAATATCCCTGACAATATGCGTCCCATCAACTCACGCATACTCGTATGTCACACGGGTCGCGTGGCGGCACATATATTATTTTTCTATTTGGATGACAAAAAAAGTATAGTTCCACTTTGTATTGGTGTCCATATGAACCGTGCTAGTAATTTTAGTTGCAAATATTAGATAGTGCTAGTGATTTTTAGTTGCATATTTTGATAGATCGCAGTGTTACAAGGTTGACAAATGGCAATGTTACTAGATAAACAAATGTCAATCTTTCCAGTTTGACAAATGGTAACATGCCCAAAATGGCAGATATGCAAATCTTACCCCATTGTTTGTCCGTGGTTGCACACGGATCATGCAACACAACTGTTTGCGTTGTAGGGGTGAAGAAATCCTGCTCGGCACATTTTCCCTTGGCTTCCTGGGGACGGTGTCGGTTTGCATCCGGGTGTTCTAACTAAAATGTTTCCGATGAATGTTTTATATTTGAAAACCATTGACGTTTTTTTCAAAAGAAAATTGTTTGACAAGTCTGTACATTAAGAGAGGAAAACGCAAATTCGTTCAAACCATATCTTTCATTCAGTCACACTGCGAATTTATATTCATATGATCGGGAATTCGAGATACAGTATTAAACCCAAAAAAAATATTTCCTGCGGCGGCGGAGGCGGCGTGCCGTGCCGTTGTTGTCATTGTCGTCCTATGGGATGTCGTTATTGAATTCTTCAAGGCCGCACAAAATGTTCTTCACTTGTCAATCAAACATCATGTCATCGCGCGATCGACGGATGGGGCGCGGGAGGATGGCAACTGGCACCGCTGAGAGATAGTGGTCGACGGCAGCGTCCCATGCCACTGAGGGGGACGTGCGCATGGGCACGGGCCCGGCGGGTGCAGCCAAATGCACGGGGGTCGGTGTCACGGTGGGTGGAGGGGTGCGCACGGGCATGGGCGCTGGCGCCATCATTTACACGAGCTCGCGCGGGTCCACGGAAACCTCGCTGACGCCCCCAGCTTCTAGTTCTACGATAGTGCTTAGCGACCAGCCCGTCAATGCTATGGGGATGGTCGCTAGCGCGGGCGCGGGGAAGGGAGCTGGGACGGGAGCGGGGGCAGCAACCGCCACGGCTAGCTCATTCTAGGCCATGTCCATGAGCCCCCATTCCTCCTTGTTTTCTATCTCCTCCGGCTCGGAGCCGACTTCACCAAACTTGAAGACTAGTGGAAGATGATCGTTCTGCACCATGGCGTTGGTGGAGGTCTGTGGGGGGGAGGGGAATGGGAGGCGAACAGTAAGGCCGCCTGTATTAAATAGTGGCTCAGGCACCATTAATGGAGAGGAAGGCGGGCAGCCATGGAAGTCAAAGGGCTCGCTTGCGAGTGAGCCTACGCAGTGTACAGCTCGCATGCTTCCCGGTGAGCCTGTGCACTGGAGGACAGCTTGCACACCTCTCGGTCAGCATGTGCACCGGACTGCGCTCGCACGCCTCCCATTCAGTCTAGGTCAAGCAGCTTTCCACATGGCACCTCCTACAGACATTAAAACCAATACATGTGGCGTCACGTGAATGGTTAACAGAACGCACACGGTTTGAATTCTACAAACATTTGGGATATTAAAGTGGCAGCTATTTTTTCAAAATGCCTCCGTTGACTGTCATTATTCGAGTGCGCCTTCTCTCAAAATGGACACGAAAAATGCCACAACATGTCGGGTGCCATTCCATGACGGCATGCCAAGTTTCATGAATTTCAAACGAGTTTTGGATTTACTAGAATTTAAAAACCAGGCATCTCAATGTTTTGCCGGCAATCAACGGTGCCCTGGTGTTTGAAATTCATTCCCATTTCTTGCATGGGGCCTAAGCATGCACCCAAGGACACAGATTTTATTTTCCAACCAATTTATATGCACTGGAGCATGTGCATGTAGTTCAAATATGAATTATGCACATAAATGCATTGAAAACTCAATTAATGCATAAAAATGTCCAAACACTTCAAATGAACTCTAAAAAGGTTGAAAGTCGGCATGGTATCATCATTTCACCCACATAGCATGTGCAAAAAAGGATAGAGAGCTACGACAAAAATTGGAAGCACTTCGTGTACAAAATGGACAATCTCTTTCAAAATATCGGGGTTTGGGACGAAAACTCATCTGTTACAAAGGCATTTCATTTTTTGAACTTATTTGAAGTCCAGACTTATTTTGTGTTCGAAACACAACAATCAAATCCACATCATCAATTATCAACCCTTTCTGAATTCATTAGGTATTTTTCATGCATTTACTGATGTTTTTAGAGCTAAATGTCCCTGAAATTTAAAAAAACTTCAAATGAACTTTGAAAAGGATGAAAGTTGGCATGGTATCATCATTTCACCCACATAGCATGTGCAAAAATGTAGACAGGTTCACGGCAAAAACTGGATGCATTTCGTGTACAAAATGGACAATCTCTTTCGAAGTATCAGGGTTCTGCACGAAAAATCATCTGTTACAAAGGCATTTCATTTTTTGAATTTATTTGAAGTCCAAACTTTTTGTGTGTTCAAAATGGACCATTCAAATGCACATCATCAATTATCAACCCTTTCTGAGTTCATTTGGTATTTTTCATGCATTTACTAAAAAAATTAGAGCTAAATGACCCTGAAATTGAAAAACACATCGAATGAACTCTGAAAAGGTTGAAAGTTGGCATGGTATCATCATTTCACCCACATAGGTTGTGCAAAAAAGTAGAGCGGGTTACGGCAAAAACTGGATGCACTTCGTGTACAACATGGACAATCTCTTTCGAAGTATCAGGGTTTCGGACGAACACTCATCTCTTACAAAGGCATTTCATTTTTTGAACTTATTTGAATTCCAGACTTTTTGTGTGTTCAAAATGCACCATTCAAATCCACATCATCAATTATCAACCCTTTCTGAGTTCATTTGGTATTTTTCATGCATTTACTATTTTTTTATAGATAAATGACCCTGAAATTGAAAAACACTTCAAATGAACTCTAAAAAGGTTAAAAGTTGGCATCGTATAATCATTTCACCCACATAGCGTGTGCAAAAAAGTAGAGAGGGTTACGGCTAAAAATGGATGCACTTCGTGTACAAAATGGACAATCTCTTTCGAAGTATCAGGGTTTTGGACGAAAACTCATCTGTTACAAAGGCATTTCATTTTTTGAACTTATTTGATGTATAGACTTTTTATGTGCTCAAAATGCACAATTCAAATCCACAGCATCGATTATCAACCCTTTCTGAATTCATTTGGTATTTTTCATGCATTTACTGAATTTTTTTAGAGCTAAATGACCTTGAAATTGAAAAACACTTCGAATGAACTTTGAAAAGGTTGAAAGTTGGTATGGTATCGTCATTTCACCTACACATAGAATGTGCAAAAGGGTAGAGAGGTTTACGGCAAAAACTAGATGCACTTCGTGTACAAAATGGACTATCTCTTTCGAAGTATAACGGTTTTGGACGAAAACTTATCTATTACAAAGGCATTTCATTTTTTGAACTGATTTCAAGTCCAAACTATTTGTGTGTTCAAAATGCACCATTCAAATCCACATCATCAATTATCAACCCTTTCTGAGTTGATTTGGTATTTTTCATGCATTTACTGATTTTTTTAGAACTAAATGACTCTGGAATTGAAAAACACTTCAAATGAACTTTGAAAGGGTTGAAAGTTGGCATGGTATCATCATTTCACCCACACATAGCATGTGCAGAAAAGTAGAGAGGTTAACGGCAAAAACTAGATGCACTTCGTTTACAAAATGGACAACCACTTTCGAATTTAGTATCAGCTGGTCTTCGGACGAAAACCCATCTGTTACAAAGGCATTTCATTTTTTGAACTTATTTGAAGTCCAGACTTTTTGTGTGTTCAAAATGCACCATTCAAATCAATATCACCAATTATCAACCCTTTATGAGTTCATTTGGTATTTTTCATGAATTTACTGAATTTGTTTAGAGCTAAATGACCCTGAAATTGAAAAACACTTCGAATGAATTCTGAAAAGGTTGAAAGTTGGCATGGTATCATCATTTCACCCACATAGCATGTGAAAAAAAGTAGAGAGAGTTACGGTAAAAACTGGATGCACTTCGTGTACAAAATGGACAATCTCTTTCGAAGTATCAGGGTTCCACACGAACACTCATCTGTTACAAATGCATTTCATTTTTTGAACTTATTTGAAGTCCAGACTTTTTGTGTGTTCAAAACACACCAATCAAATCCACATCATCAATTATTAACCCTTTCTGAATTTATTTGCTATTTTTCATGCATTTACTATTTTTTTAGAGCTAAATGACCCTGAAATTGAAAAACACTTTGAATGAACTCTGAAAAGGTTGAAAGTTGGCATGGTATCATCATTTCACCCACATAGCTTGTGGAAAAAAGGAGAGAGAGTTACGGTAAAAACTGGATGCACTTCGTGTACAAAATGGACAATCTCTTTTGAAGTATCAGGGTTTCGGATGAAAACTCATCTGTTACAAAGGCATTTCTTTTTTTGAACTTATTTGTAGTTCGGACTTTTTTGTGTGTTCAAAATAAACCATTCAAATCCACATCATCAATTATCCACACTTTCTGAGTTCATTCCGTACTTTTTTTAGGCATTTACTGAATTATTTAGAGCTAAATGACCCTGAAATTGAAAAAAAACTTCAAATGAACTCTGAAAAGGTTGAAAGTTGGCATGGCATCAACATTTCACCCACATAGCATGTGCAAAAAAGTAGAGAGGGTTACGGCAAAAACTGGATGCACTTCGTGTACAAAATGGAAAATCTCTTTCGAAGTATCAGGGTTTCGGACGAAAACTCATATGTTACAAAGGTATTTCATTTTTTGAACTTATTTGAAGTCTAGACTTTTTGTGTGTTCAAAATGCACCATTCAAATCCACATCATCAATTATCAACCCTTTATGAGTTCATTTGGTATTTTTCATGAATTTACTGAATTTGTTTAGAGCTAAATGACCCTGAAATTGAAAAACAGTTCGAATGAAATCTGAAAAGGTTGAAAGTTGGCATGGTATCATCATTTCACCCGCATAGCATGTGAAAAAAAGTAGAGGGAGTTACGGTAAAAACTGGATGCACTTCGTGTACAAAATGAACAATTTGTTTCGAAGTATCAGGGTTTCACACGAACACTCATCTGTTACAAAGGCATTTCATTTTTTGAACTTATTTGAAGTCCAGAATTTTTGTGTGTTCAAAACACACCAATCAAATCCAAATCATCAATTATCAACCCTTTCTGAATTTATTTGCTATTTTTCATGCATTTATTGATTTTTTGAGAGCTAAATGACCCTGAAATTGAAAAACACTTTGAATGAACTCTGAAAAGGTTGAAAGTTGGCATGGTATCATCATTTCACCCACATAGCTTGTGGCAAAGAGGAGAGAGAGTTACGGTAAAAACTGGATGCACTTCGTGTACAAAATGGACAATCTCTTTCGAAGTATCAGGGTTTCGGACGAAAACTCATCTGTTACAAAGGCATTTCTTTTTTTGAACTTATTTGAAGTCCGGACTTTTTTGTGTTCAAAATGCACCATTCAAATCCACATCATCAATTATCCACACTTTCTGAGTTCATTCGGTATTTTTTTTTAGGCATTTACTGAATTATTTAGAGCTAATTGACCCTGAAATTGAAAAAACTTCAAATAAACTCTGAAAAGGTTGAAAGTTGGCATGGTATCAACATTTCACCCACATAGCATGTGCAAAAAAGTAGAGAGGGTTACGGAAAAAACTGGATGCACTTCGTGTTCAAAATGGACAATCTCTTTCGAAGTATCAGGGTTTCGGACAAAAACTCATCTGTTACAAAGGCATTTCATTTTTTGAACTTATTTGAAGTCTAGACTTTTTGTGTGTTCAAAATGCACCATTCAAATCCACATCATCAATTATCAACCCTTTCTGAGTACATTTGGTATTTTTCATGCATTTACAGAATTTTTTTAGAGCTAAATGACCCTGAAATTGAAAAACACTTCGAATGAACTCTGAAAAGGTTGAAAGTTGCCATGGTATCATCATTTCACCCACAAAGCATGTGCAAAAAAGTAGAGAGAGTTACGGAAAAAAATGGATGCACTTCGTGTACAAAATGGATAATCTCTTTCGAAGTGTGAGGGTTTTGGACGAAAACTCATCTGTTACAAAGGCGTTTAATTTTTGGAACTTATTTGAAGTCCAGACTTTTTGTGTGTTCAAAATGCACCATTCAAATCCACATCATCAATTATCAACCCTTTCTGAATTCATTTGGTATCTTGCATGTATTTACTGAATTTTTTAGAGCTAAATGACCCTGAAATTGAAAAACACTTCAAATGAACTTTGAACAGGTTGAAAGTTGGCATGGTCTCATCATTTCACCGACACATAGCATGTGCAAAAAAATTAGAGAGGTTTACGGCAAAAACTGGATGCACTTCGTGTACAAAAGGAACAATCTCTTTCGAAGTATTAGGGTTTTGGACGAAAACTCATCTGTTACAAAGGCATTTTATTTTTTGAACTTATTTCAAATCCAGAACTTTTGTGTGTTCAAAATGCACCATTCAAATCCACATCATGAATTGTCATCCCTTTCTGAGTTCATTTGTTATTTTTCATGCATTTACTGAATTTTTTAGACCTAAATGACCCTGAAATTGAAAAACACTTCAAATGAACTTTGAAAAGGTTAAAAGTTGGCATGGTATCATCATTTCACCCACACATAGCATGTGCAAAAAAAGTAGAGTGGTTTACGGCAAAAGCTGGATGCACTTCATGTACAAAATGGACAATCTCTTTCGAAGTATCAGGGTTTCGGACGAAAACTCATGTGTTACAAAGGAATTTCATTTTTTGAACTTATTTGAAGTCCAGACATTTTGTGTGTTCAAAATGCACCATTCAAATCCACATCAATAATGTTCATTTGGTATCTTTCATGCATTTACTGAATTTTTTAGAACTAAATGACCCTGAAATTGAAAAAGTCTATTGATGCCGCTCCATCATAGCATGACAAGTTTCATGAATTTCAGACGAGTTTTGGATTAACTAGAATTTAAAACCCAGGCATCTCAATGTTTTGCTGGCAATCAACAGTGCCCTGGTGTTTGAATTTCATTCCCATCTCTTGCATGGGACCTATAAATTTACCGAAGGACAGACATGTGATTTTTCAACCAACTTTGGTGCATTGGAGCATGCATGTGCTTGTAGTTCAAATTTGAATTATGCACATAAAATGCCTAGTAAACCCAGTTAATGTATAAAAAAGGCCAAACGGAACCTGAAAAATCCATTTCCATTTATTGCATGGGACCTAAGCATGCACTGAAGGACACAGATTTTATTTTCCAACCAATTAGTATGCACCGGAGCATGTTCACTACAAATAAATGGTCTAGCAATTCAAACAATGTCCATTGCCACTGTGACCCCATTTTGTAATACAAATAAATGGTCTAGCAAGCTACAAGGACTTAAAGGAACAATGCATGACATTTCCCCTAAGGGACAGACACAGGAACGAAGAAGGACACATGCCAGCCAGCCTATGTGGTCCGGAGCAGTAGCAAGCTACCAAGGCTCAGTGGAAGCACTAGGAGACATTTCCCTGTAAGATAGGCTACCAAAGGTAAACAACTAGGTGTCGGATCCCACACATAGCAATACACATTACACGTACGCATAACATGCAAGTATGTGTTGTACAACATGGCATCACAACATAACTCAACAACTCATATAGATAAAGGCCCAGAAGAGCCATCATAGCATTTATTACAAACAGGGGTCACATGACCCAACATACAGAGCATACAGGCAACGGAAGCATAACATGTCTGAGTACAGACAACTACAAAAGAAAAAGGCTAAGAAGCCTGACTATCTAAAAGACTCTCCCGAGGGCACAAGATCGTAGCTGAGGTAACAAGCTAAACGTCGAAGTCCACGCGGAACCACTAGCGAGACTCAAGTCTCTCTGCAAAAAAACATAAATTAAGCAAACGTGAGTACAAAGGTACTCAGCAAGACTTACATCAGAACTAACTACATATGCATCAGTATCAACAAAGGGATGGTGGAGTTTGACTGCAGCAAGCCAGCTTTGACTCGGTGGCTATCCTGAACTATGACTGCAAGTAACTCTTTTGAGGTGGCGCACACGAGTCCACATATTCACCAATCAATACACCACTATGGATCCGCTCCCGTCTCCCTACGAGAAGGCCATCCATAGCACTCACACTTGTCTTGAGCATTTTAGAGTATCCACTTTCACTTGTCTATGTACCACGTAAGCATCCAAGAAGTCCATAACCGCGGACCAGGCTATTCGAATAGATCATGTTAACCCTGCAGGGGTGTACTTCTTCACACACGCTCTCGCCACTTACCGCCATGTACACGTCGTGTATCTCGGCAACCTTCAAGCGGAAGCCTGGCGAGGGTGTCGGCCACGACCTGACTAACCACACAAGACTCTAGTCCAGGTTTATCGCCTATTCGGGTTCCATCCGTGGGGAGATCCGGCCGGGGTGTCGCTCACGGCCCCAAACGATGTGTACAGGGTTCCCAAGCCCACCATCCGGGTGCCACGTGGTACACCCGGCCACTGCACCTAGTCTGTCCCAAGCCCACCTGTACCGGGTGCCACTTGGTAGACTACTAGCACTACCTACAAACACCAGAAACTAGTTGCAACTCCTGGACAGAGATCTAGTTGATTAATAAGTCGAGTGGGGTCGAGTTACCGGAACCCAATGTGTGGTAGTAACTGGACATTGGACAACTTACACGGAACTCAGTTCTTAAAGACGGTTCCAGTGAGACAGCCCACCATGTACTCCTACATGGCCTCTCACCGCTACCTTTACCAAAACGTGTTCACACACTTAGCTCTCAACAGTAGGACATGTTCATATCCTCCCAATCCATCCCCGATGAATCAGACCTGACACGACTCTAAGCAATAGCAGGCATAACCAGAAAGCATGAATGAGTAGGCACAACATGGCTCAAACAACTCCTACTCATACTAGTGGGTTTCAACTATTTACTGTGGCAATGACAGGTCATGCAGAGGAAAGGGGTTCAGCTACCGCAGCAAAATAGCAGTTCAATCGTTGTTGTCCTAATGCAGTAAAGGAGAGCAGGAGCGAGAGAGTGGAATTGTATCGGAATGCTCAATGGGGGTTTTCTTGCCTGGCACTTCTGAAGATAGTAACGATCTTCATCGGTGTCATCGAACTCATCGTCGGAACGTCGTCTACTGAGAGGGGACAAATCCGACAAATAGAGAAAGAACACAATCAATGCAATTCAACAATATGATGCATGATCATGACATGGCAATATGCTGTGGATTGAGCTAATGCAACTAGCAACACAATTAAATGAAGTTGGTTTGAACCCAAGGTTCAAATTCAAGCTCCACGTGTGGTTATTTAATTATCATTTAATTGATTTGACCTGATCATCAGGTTTAACTTTTTCAAACATGCATGAAAATGCCATAAACAGATTCCTCATATTTTTCTGATCATTTTTCATATATAAATTATTTTCATCTGAGCTACGGTTGATTTTATATGATTTTTAGAAGTTTTGGCTATTTTCTGAAATAAATAATTCATTTCTGATTTATTTAAAATTCCAGAAAAGCATTTATGACATCAACACTATGTCATATTGACGTCACCTAGCCAACAGGGTTGGCCAGGGTCAAACCTGACGCATGGGACCCATTGGTCAGTGTCACATGCTGGGTGGAGTCACTGACGGGTGGGGTCGGTCAATGGCCACGTCAGTCAGGTCAATGCTGACGCGTGGGGCCACTATTATTAAAATAAACTAAACATGATTTAAGCTGTGGTTAGTTAAGGGCGTGGGGCCCATGTGTCAGTGGCTCTAGGGGTGATTAGTGGTGTAATTAGCTCCTAACTAAGTGGCCACGTTGGCAGTCACCGGAGACTGGCCAGCGGCGACCAAAACAACGGCGGAGACTCGCCGGAGTTGCTCGGGCTCGCGCTACAGACGGCGGGAGGACGCGCGAATGCCACCAGCAGATAGCCCGCACACGCCCGCATCTAGCTGGCTGCTCGGGAGGTCGCGGGGTCGCCGGGAACGATGGCCACGTCCACGGAGGCGGCGGCCGGAGTTCGGGCGTTGATGGAAACGAGGCCACGGTGCACTAGGGGAGGAACTGGTGGGTGTTGCGTGCTCCTGGGGGTCCACTGAGCATGTTGACACGCCCAGACGCAAGCTGCACTTGCTCCAGCCACGACGGCGACACGGCCGACGGAGCTGAGCTTCGGTCGTAGGTGGAGCCGCGGCTAGGGAACATGGAGAGGCAGGGGAAGAGCGTTAAACGACGGCAGAGCTCATAGTGATCACAAGGAGTGTCTCGGCTTGCTTGTGGACGGCCTGGGGCAGACGAATCGACCGGCGGCATCTCGGATGCCCGGGGTTGAAGACGACGACGTAGACGACGAAGCGGAGCCCTCCGGCTTGTTTCCTTTGGCTTGGGGATGTGGTGCTTGATTGCGGAGCTTCTCAACACGGTCACGGGTCGAGGGGTGGCCGGGGTTCATGGCTACGGCGAGCGGCGGCGACGGTGGCGTTCGGCCATGTGTGGATGGGAGTGAGGGGGAGGCGAGGGCAAGGACTGGAGAGGCCGGCTCGATCCAGACGTCAGCGGTGAGACCTTTCGCGGCGTTGCGCTGTCCTCGGGCGACTAGGCAGGCAGGTAGCGTGGCGGCACGGCCGAGCGCGCGCGCCGGCCACACGCCTGGCCGACTGGCGCCAGGAGGACGACGGTGGTGGTGGGTTGGGCCTGTGGGCCGCACAGAAACTGGGCCGGCTCTGCTGCTGGTAAGCGCCAGGTAAAACTAACTCTCTCTCTCTCTCTTCTGGTTTTGTTTCTGTTTTCTATTTCTTTGTATGTTTTTTATTTAGTTCAAAGACCAAACCATTTTGATAAATCATGAAATAAGTTGTGGGCACCTATTGAAATATTTCTAACAGCCCTCAACTAGTTTCACAATTATTAGAGCATTTAAACTATTTAAAGAATTTAAATGCCCCAATTCAAATACAATATGGTTTAATTCAAAAGTCCAAAAATGTCCTAGAAATACATTCATCATTTTTGGCAGGGGTTTCTACCTTAACCAAAAATCATGAACTTTTCTTGAGGCACTTTGGGTACAATGAAAATATTTTTTGGTTGAACCTAGTTGGGTTCTTTTGGTGCTAGGGTTTGAACAATCCCCAATTCCAGTATAAAGAAAAGTTTAGACATGATGCAACAACCAATCTAGCACTAGGCAGACAGAAGCTAGGGATGTGACAACTCACACCCACTAAGCAAGAATCTCGTCCCGAGATTTAAGTTGTGAGGTAAGAAAACAGAGGGGACACAAGCTAGCACAATCTTCATGATCCAACCGTCCTTCATATGAATGTTGATTGGTTGCCTCATGTCAATCCCGACATCCTTGCTTTCGAGATCTTTGTCCAACACAGTGACGACGAAAGAAACTCTCCAAAAATGATCTTCTGAAAGATCGAGCAACTCAAGATCAACTCATGGAGTGAGACGTTGAAACATCTCTTGAGCTGAGACACGGAACACATATCCAGAGGGATGGAGTGAAACAAGTGATGAAGGTTCACTCGGTAGGCAATAATTCCACACCTAAGAAGATGGAGATCGATGTCACCAGACAGGGCACCTTAGCGAAGGTGACTCGTAGAGTTATTCACTTAGGTGGCAAAAAGAATTACTTTTGATATAGAGATCATTGAAATTCTCTATACCAGCCTATGGCAATTACAAACGATCGTTAGACGGAGTTTGAGAGAATGACATACTCGGCCAGAACGGATGATGTGGACTACCTTGTTGAAGACAACGCAAGGGATGATTTTGGTTATCATCGGAAATGGATGGGACCCAAGGCAAGTCCACTACTGAAGATAATCCTGAACAACAGTGGCTGAGAGTGGTAACTCATGGAAAATTGGCACATTGGTGGTCCAAGTTGGGAACAAGATGCAAATGCTGGGAATGATTCGGGCAACTGGGGTAAATCCCAACAGTAGAGAGTAAATCTAATCTTTGAGAGATTATAGCATAACCAAGAACACTGGGAGCAATACCGGATAGTGCCAGTGGTAACACCTAGTGCTTGTGCGTGCTCTCAAGAACTTGAGCATTCCCATATTCATCAAGGTTTTACCAATATCCGTGTCAAGGGTGTTGACAACACAACATACGACCATGATGAATAGCGATGGACGATGCAGATGCAAAGGAAGATAACACTTTCTCAGATTTCACCTTAGCGGAGCCAAGGGGCAAAATCTGGATGATCGACTGAGAGACATTTAGCACTCCGCTTCTAATGTTCTCCTTGATGTGTTAGCGTAATCCATTCATAGATATGTTTGGTATCTTGAACATCAAGTAAAGGTCGGACTTCAGGAGCACAAGAATCCATAAGGAACAATTGTTGGAGTAAATCCTACGAAATCCTTATGGGGAGGTGGCCAACTTCTTCAATCAAGATTCTACAACAATAGGTCTTCCGGTTGGGTGTGTTGGCCACGACATCCACTTTACCGGTTATCGAGAGACCAATATTATAGTTCTTGGAAAAAGCTCCAACCATCATATCTGCCTGAGATTCAGTTTTGGTTGGTGTCAGGATATTCCAGACTCATCGAGTCTAGAAACAAAAATGAAGGTTTGCAACACAGATCGATGAGATGACGTTGCAAGATTCTCGGGGAGTGAACTACAATAGCAAGCTCCAAAACATGAGCTGATTCTTCTACATACATGTGAACACGTTGTCCAAGAGAAGCATGACCACATGGTAGTCTTATAAAGAAACACTACCGAGTTCAGGGGGAACCATCATCAAGGATAACGAAGTCCTTGCAGAAGGCATGCTCTTAAGAAGGAACTTCTTCTGCTTGAACAATTCAATCAGTGGCTTGGGTGCTAGGGAATACATATGGAATGGAGATGATCAGTCTATCAAACCATAGAATACTTCG
Organism: Secale cereale; assembly: GCA_902687465.1. Classification (NCBI taxonomy): domain Eukaryota; kingdom Viridiplantae; phylum Streptophyta; class Magnoliopsida; order Poales; family Poaceae; genus Secale; species Secale cereale. The sequence goes on along the minus strand of LR738712.1, from coordinate 722,923,621 downwards.
CACATGCGTGACTGACTTGGGATGATTCCAGAGGAAGCAAAACAAACTTTCTCAAATTCACGGCAGCAACTTGCATCAAATGCACATGAATTAGAGGAAGTCACTTCTTTCTTCCGAACATATGCTTCACGAACGGGTCATGAAGATAATGCTTACAAAAGTTTCCAATACTAACTTAATGTCCAACAAAATCATGGGGAGGATAAAGATGTTGTCGATGGGCTCAACAATAACTCATCCAGGTTTCCATATAGGTGGAATTCCACAATTAAGTGAGCACGGTGATAGCATTGGTCAGACCAAAAGATGTAATGGTGTATGCTCGAGGGATCAACCACGAGTAAGACAACATTACGAATATCGTTAGTTCTGATTTGATCTGACGATAGCCCACACTCGAATCAAAGTTTGGACAAGACAATAGATCCACAACTGATCACAGAGATCAATTGAAAAAGATATCATCTATCTTCAATATACACACAAGATATCCCTTTGAAGTGAGCTATGTGGATTAAGCTTTTATCTTCCAACTCTCCAAGTTGTTGTCTAGCTTAACCAACTAGCTCAAGGGTATGCAATACAGATTCCTGGAGAAGGATTGGTTACAAGAAACCAACTTGATCACGAGCTCAACATAGCGGTCAGGGATCAACCTGGTAATACTTCCGAGAAGATATTCAAGAAATCACGAACCACCGACATGTTATTAAGCTTGGCAACAATCTTGCTTTTCAGGGCAACTCAACATGATCAAAAGAGCGAGAGATTGATACAATCCTAACTCATTGATCGAAAAGTGCACCAGGAAATATGGACTAGTTAGCACGATCAATGTTAGAATGATGGTTCGGTAACCAGCACGCTAAGAATGAGATTATCGTCCATTAACCACCAAGCAACAGGGTTGCTAGGAGTATTGATTTCACACATCACAATTCACTTGTCGGTATTCCGGTTATAACAACACGGAGACCGAGGAATGAACGACGATGGTGAGAAGTATTACTGTATCAAGAGTTTATAGGAGGTTGTGCAATTCCCATGACATTCTTGTTATAAAGATGGTAATACTCCAAGGTAGAACAGATTAGAAGATGGATTAACATTCTTCATCTGCGGAGTACAACTTCTTTGACCCAATCCTAGGAATGGATGAGGTACTGGAGTTTGTTTCTCCTAGTCATTCCAGAATAGAATGACCTGAAGGACCACAAGAGTAAAAGGCATCGATGAACACGAATGCACAACTGCTCCTAACTATCAATTGATAGACGAAGGTCAGAATACAACTAAAGAGGGACAACTCAAGGAACACATAACTTTCTGAGCTGTGGATGCGTAGATTAGCATGTCGAACGAGTTCAACATATTTCTTCCGGATAATCCATGCAGAAAGGCAAAATTGGCAGAGTCACACCATGGAATGGAGAACTCATCAAGAGCACTTTGGTTGTGATCTTTTGGTTCAAAAGAACTTCTGCCATAACGGTTCATGGTATTGGAAGTACGATTCACCACGGACCTCGAGGACTATCACAAGGTTACTAAAATCCTAAAGGAACTAGCAAACACTAACAACATGAAGAAAGTAGGGTGAATCTCGGGTTCAAGAACCCAGAAATAGAATACCTACTAACTAAATGGCATCACGGGGTGCTTTCGAGAATGATGGCCAGAATCATCACACCGGGAATATACACACTGCTAGATTATTGGGTGATTCTCTAAGATACCTAGGGTCATAATAATAACTCCAACATATTTGTCGAGGTAATAGAGTACCTCAACTCACCGACTAGTGTGGTTAATCTGGCCTAAAAGGACATGAAGAACATGAAGGAATGATTTGCAAATGCATCATATTGTTTAGAGACCTGGGATGACTCGGACAGCATAACGGCTGTAAATGCTCAAAAGATTTTGAGAGATTCTGCAAAATGGTGGCATAACCACTCAACATCACAATAACAAGATTCTGAGAACAACTATCAACACACGGAGGTAGAAGAAACTGAACTAAGGTTTGAATCCACAATTAACGTGATCCTGATAGACAGAAGAGAAAGCCTAGTTCCTTAATCCCCGTAGAATAGAAGAAGGTGACTCAGATCAGAAGGTCATAAGGTAAAGGAGTAAAAAGAGCCTTACGTTCCCTTGCACAATCAATTCCCTTATATAACTAAAGAGTTTCTACACACAACTTCGACCAGTTTGGCTTACTAATCCTACTGGCAGTCAGGCACTGATACCAAAGCTGTCGGGACCCCGATCCTAAGTCACACAAGTCTAGCCTGTAACACATCATATCACTTCGCGGCCTCACGCACGGTATCCCCACGGGTGCCACCTTACCTGGCCCGGGACCGTTTGCGCATTTTGGCACACGTATATGATAGTGTCGCTAGCATCCATATGATAGAGAACCCGGGCCGACATGACTAGTTATAAACCAAAAGTGGCGCTAAATTACAGAGACAGGCATACATGACCCAGCAACGAACGTGTCGGTCATCAACGTATGAACCCAAGTCGTAGCAAGCTACAAGGACTTAAAGGAACAACGCGTGTCATTTCCCCTAAGGGCCAGACACAGGAACGAAGAAGGACACATGCCGGCCAGCCTAAGTGTTCTGGAGCAGTAGCAAGCTACCAAGGCTCAATGGAAGCACTAGGAGACATTTCCCTGTAAGATAGGCTACCAAAGGTAAACAACTAGGTGTCGGATCCCACACATAGCAATACACATTACACGTACGCATAACATGCAAGTATGTGTTGTACAACATGGCATCACAACATAACTTAACAACTCATATAGATAAAGGCCCAGAAGAGCCATCATAGCATTTATTACAAAAAGGGGTCACATGACCCAACATACAGAGCATACAGGCAACGGAAGCATAACATGTCTGAGTATAGACAACTACAAAAGAAAAAGGCTGAGAAGCCTGACTATCTAAAATACTCTCCCGAGGGCACAAGATCGTAGCTGAGGTAACAAGCTAAACGTCGAAGTCCACGCGGAACCACTAGCGAGACTGAAGTCTCTCTGCAAAAACATAAATTAAGCAAACGTGAGTACAAAGGTACTCAGCAAGACTTACATCAGAACTAACTACATATGCATCAGTATGAACAAAGGGATGGTGGAGTTTGACTGCAGCAAGCTAGCTTTGACTCGGTGGCTATCCTGAACTATGACTGCAAGTAACTCTTTTGAGGTGGCGCACACCAGTCCACATATTCACCAATCAATACACCACTATGGATCCGCTCCCGTTTCCCTACGAGAAGGCCATCCATAGCACTCACACTTGTCTTGAGCATTTTAGAGTATCCACTTTCACTTGTCTATGTACCACGTAAGCATCCAAGAAGTCCATAACCGCGGACCCGGCTATTCGAATAGATCATGTTAACCCTATAGGGGTGTACTTCTTCACACACGCTCTCGCCACTTACCGCCATGTACACGTCGTGTATCTCGGCAACCTTCAAGCGGAAGCCTAGCAAGGGTGTCGGCCACGACCTGACTAACCACACAAGACTCTAGTCCAGGTTTATCGCCTATTCGGGTTCCATCCGTGGGGAGATCCGGCCGGGGTGTCGCTCACGGCCCCAAACGATGTGTACAGGGTTCCCAAGCCCACCATCCGGGTGCCACTTGGTACACCGGGCCACTGCACCTAGTCTGTCCCAAGCCCACCTGTACAGGGTGCCACTTGGTAGACTACTAGCACTACCTACAAACACTAGACACTAGTTGCAACTCCTGGACAGAGATCTAGTTGATTAATAAGTCGAGAGGGGTCGAGTTACCGGAACCCAATGTGTGGTAGTAACTGGACATTGGACAACTTACACAGAACTCAGTTCTTAAAGACGGTTCCAGTGAGACAGCCCACCATGTACTCCTACATGGCCTCTCACCGCTACCTTTACCAAAACGTGTTCACACACTTAGCTCTCAACAGTAGGACATGTTCATATCCTCCCAATTCCACTACTAGAAAAAAGGCTATAGGTAATATCACTATTAGTGGCGCACCACAAACAGGTGCTCCACTAATAGTGACATTACTAGTGGCGCACCAGGTGTGGGGTGCGCCACTACTAAGTTTTTGAACAGTAACCAGCCATGCCCAGGCTTACCAGTGGCGCACCAGGACAAGGTGCGCCACTACTATTTTTGATAGTAGTGGCGCACCTTGCCCTGGTGCGCCACTGGTAAGGCTGGGCATGGTGGTCCAAAAAAAAACATAGCAGTGGCGCACCCCTTCACTGGTGCGCCACTAGTATTCCTGGCTACTAGTGGCGCACCAGTGAAGGGGTGCGCCACTGGTAACCTGGGACGCATTTTCACCAAATGCACCCCCCCC
>LR738712.1:722856637-722919226 GCA_902687465.1 Secale cereale | reverse complement strand
TGGACCGCCTTTTCAGTTAAATAAATAAATAAAAGAAAATGATAGAAATGTCAAAAAAAATAAAAAAAAATAAGATTCCAATGTGATTTGTGGTCTAGTTGTTAGCAAAATTTACAAACATGAATTTCGACTTTTTTTTGCAATATCTCTCGAGAATTTGTAAAATGGGCATAACTTTTGCATACGAACTCCGATGAAAAAGTTTTTTATATGAAAAAGCATCTACTCGAAAAGTTACATCCGAATTCAACCGGGGGAACCCCGTTGAAGATTCTTAGAATCCCCAAAAACCTAACCGAATAAAAGATACGGGGCTTTTAAGATCTAGAGGCAAAAAAATTCAAAAAAATTCAAAAATTGTAGTGGCGCACCGTGGGTGTGGTGCGCCACTAATATAGTTTTTTTTTTTAAAACTATTTTTTTTGGAATAAATATTTTTTGAAAAAATTCAAAAAAATTCAAAAATAGTAGTGGCGCACCGTGGGTGTGGTGCGCCACTAATATATTTTTTTTTTGGAAAAAATGGTTTTTTTTGAAAAAATGTTTTTTTTGAAAAAATGTTTTTTTGAAAAAAAATAGTTTTTTTGAAAAATATGATATGTAAAATGACCGGGAAGTTTGAAATATTTTTTCAAAATTTTATCACACTCATGAACATGAACAAACTCCCAGACATTAACAAGGTTTAATAGGATTGATATGATAGATATATCAACAAGTGCCTGCTAAGTGAGCTGGTGCTGGGGTTGGATAGAACTCAGAAGTTAAGCGTGCTTGGGCTGGAGTAGTGTAGGATGGGTGACCTTCTGGGAAGTTTGACCACGGAGTGCGATTTGACCTGAGATTAAGCCATAGTGACCCGAGATTAAGGAAAAAAAATTCCCGCCAAAATTGAAAAAAAAAATTTGAAAAAAAAAATTCTGGAAAAAAATTTGAAAAAAAAATTGTTACTAGTGGCGCACCTGTAGAAATATCAGTGGCGCACCTGTAGCAATTCTGAAAAAAAAATTGAAAAAAAAAATTTTGAAAAAATATCAGTGGCGCACCCTTATACTTAGTAGTGGCGCACCAGGTGGTGCGCCACTGATATCTGGATTAGTAATGGCGCACCTCTGGTGCGCCACTAATACCCATTACTAGTGGCGTGGTAATAGTGACGCACCTGAGGTGCGCCACTAATACCCAAAAGTGGTGCGCCACTAATAAGCTTTTTTCTAGTAGTGTTCATCCCCGATGAATCATACCTGACACGACTCTAAGCAATAGCAGGCATAACCAGAAAGCATGAATGAGTAGGCACAACATGGCTCAAACAACTCCTACTCATACTAGTGGGTTTCAACTATTTACTGTGGCAATGACAGGTCATGCAGAGGAAAGGGGTTCAGCTACCGCAGCAAAATAGCAGTTCAATCGTTGTTGTCCTAATGCAGTAAAGGAGAGCAGGAGCGAGAGAGTGGGATTGTATCGGAATGCTCAATGGGGGTTTGCTTGCTTGGTACTTCTGAAGATAGTAACGATCTTCATCGGTGTCATCGAACTCATCGTCGGAACGTCGTCTACTGAGAGGGGACAAAACCGACAAACAGAGAAAGAACACAATAAATACAATGCAACAATATGATGCATGATCATGACATGGCAATATGCTGTGGATTGAGCTAATGCAACTAGCAACACAATTAAATGAAGTTGGTTTGAACCCAAGGTTCAAATTCAAGCTCCACTTGTGGTTATTTAATTATCATTTAATTGATTTGACCTGATCAGCAGGTCTAACTTGTTCAAACATGCATGAAAATGCCATAAACAGATTCCTCATATTTTTCTGATCATTTTTCATATATAAATTATTTTCATCTGAGCTACGGTTGATTTTATATGATTTTTAGAAGTTTTGGCTATTTTCTGAAATAAATAATTCATTTCTGATTTATTTAAAATTCCAGAAAAGCATTTATGACATCAGCACTGTGTCATTCTGACGTCACCTAGTCAACAGGGTCGGTCAGGGTCAAACCTGACACGTGGGACCCATTGGTCAGTGTCACATGCTGGGTGGAGTCACTGACGGGTGGGGTCGGTCAATGGCCACGTCAGCCAGGTCAATGCTGACGCGTGGGGCCACTGTTATTAAAATAAACTAAACATGATTTAAGCTGTGGTTAGTTAAGGGCGTGGGGCCCATGTGTCGGTGGCTCTAGGGGTGATTAGTGGTGTAATTAGCTCCTAACTAAGTGGCCACGTTGGCAGTCACCGGAGATTGGCCAGCGGCGACCAAAACAACGGTGGAGACTCGCCAGAGTTGTTCGGGCTCGCGCTACAGACGGCGAGAGGACGCGCGAATGCCACCAGCAGATAGCCCGCACACGCCCGCATCTAGCTGGCTGCTTGGGAGGTCGCGGGGTCGCCGGGAACGACGGCCACGTCCACGGAGGCGGCGGCTGCAGTTCGGGCGTTGATGGAAACGAGGCCACGGTGCACTAGGGGAGGAACTTGTGGGTGCTGCGTGCTCCTGGGGGTCCACTGAGCATGTTGACATATTCAGACGCAAGCTGCACTTGCTCCAGCCACGGCGGCGACACGGCCGGCGGAGCTGAGCTTCGGTCGGAGGTGGAGCCGCGGCTAGGGAACGTGGAGAGGCAGGGGAAGAGCGTTAAACGACAGCGGAGCTCACAGTGATCACGAGGAGGGTCTCGGCTTGCTTGTGGATGGCCTGGGGCAGACGAATCAACCGGCGGCATCTCGGATGCCCGAGGTTGAAGACGACGACGTAGATGATGAAGCGGAGCTCTCCGGCTTGTTTCCTTCGGCTTGGGGATGTGGTGCTCGATTGCGGAGCTTCTGGACATGGTCACGGGTCGAGGGGTGGCCGGGGTTCATGGCTACGGCGAGCGGCGGCGATGGTGGCGTTCGGCTATGTGTGGATGGGAGTGAGGGAGAGGCGAGGGGAAGGACTGGAGAGGCCGGCTCGATCCAGACGTCACCGGCGAGACCTTTCGCGGCGTTGCGCTGTCCTAGGGCGACCAGGCAGGCAGGTGGCGTGGCGGCACGGCCGAGCGCGCGCGCCGGCCAAACGCCTGGCCGACTGGCGCCAGGAGGACGACGGCGATGGTGGGCTGGGCCCGTGGGCCGCACAGAAACTGGGCCGGCTCTGCTCCTGGTAAGCGCCAGGTAAAACTAACTATCTCTCTCTCTCTCTCTCTCTTCTGGTTTTGTTTCTGTTTTCTATTTCTTTGTATGTTTTTGATTTAGTTCAAAGACCACACCATTTTGATAAATAATGAAATAAGTTGTGGGCACCTATTGAAATATTTCTAACAGCCCTCAACTAGTTTCACAATTATTAGAGCATTTAAACTATTTAAAGAATTTAAATGCCCCAATTCAAATACAATATGGATTAATTCAAAAATCCAAAAATGTCCTAGAAATACATTCATCATTTTTGGCAGGGGTTTCTACCTTAACCAAAAATCATGAACTTTTCTTGAGGCACTTTGGGTACAATGAAAATATTTTTAGGTTGAACCTAGTTGGGTTCTTTTGGTGCTAGGGTTTGAACAATCCCCAATTCCAGTTTAAAGAAAAGTTTAGACATGATGCAACAACCAATCTAGCACAAGGCAGACAGAAACTAGGGATGTGACAGTGATGCTCTATATGTGCAACTATTTGCTGTGCAGTTCAATTTCATCAATAACTTTTTCAACAATACCACTATGAATTACGATATTTGGTTGCTATTAAGGATATTGCAGTTAACATGACTTTTTATTTTTTTTTCAATTGTTGTTTAGCAACATGCATTGTACTGAATGACTAAATATGCAATCCCAAGCCACATAGCAACAAGGAAGAGTGTTACCTTAATATCCTGATGATGTCTAGATATACATGTAATAAAATCTTATATAATGGGATGGATGGAGTGTTGTACTACATCATTTTTCAATTGTTGTTTAGCTTCTATTATTAACTTGGTGCTTTTAGGTACATATATCATTGCCAAAGATCCACACTTCAACCCTTTCTACGTATGAGGCAATGACATATTCATGAACCAGCATCAAGTGAGGAAACTGATAAAGATTGTTACTAAAAATGGGTCAAAAGTTGTCAATCGAACAATTTGTTTACACTTTATGCAAGACAACAGTGAACTGCGGGATGGTAAGTAAGAACCATGTAGCCTTCTTTTTACTGCCCGTAATGAGTTGTGTTAGATGACAATATCTGAATATTTTTTCTTTTGCAGTAGATCCTGAAACAGTTTACTCAAGATTACCTCTCAAACTACATGATTGGTGGCCGTCCATCACAAGGGGTTGGACTAGAGTCCTGCATGCCTGCTGCATCAAGGAGAGCACAATAGGGCCATTTCGCTTCACCTTGTTCAGCAACTGGAATGTATGTCGCCTCTTTCTTTACCATCTGTAATAGTACAAGTATAAAACCCTAGTACATCATTCTTTATTTAGTGCTTCTGTAATTCTTACACATATCTACCTGTGAATTGAATAATGCATTGGTTATTTGAACCTGATGGATATGAATAAAGCTATAGCCTACTTTCAAGTTTAAATTAGGTACAATTATAAATAGCAGCAATTAAATTAGGGAGAAATTACGTTGTGCAGGTCATTACGGCACACACGGTTGGTAAAACACAAACGTTTGCGATATACACCATAATCTGAGACGGTTCACAGAGAGGAAACGTGTGCAAGCATGCACACAGTTGCCGTTCGTAAAGCGTGTGCGATGTTAGACACTATCACATACGATGCGGGAAAACTAAATGTGTGTGATTGTCTACCTATCGTACATGGTTTACAATCATGAACTGTTTGTGATGTTCTAGGCATCGTAAATCTCCCGTGCCTGCAATCGGCATAGAATCTGCCTGGAAAGCTCACGTGTCTAGCATCTGTCTTGTTTTACGCAGAACCACTAAACTACGACTGCGATGGCAATGCGAGCACAAACGAGTAGCAAGGATGAACCGTTTGGGATACTCGAGATATTGGAAATGGTTATATAGGGACAAATGTATGCATCAAGGCTCCCTATCCCCGACGGTTTCTAGGTCATGTGGGAAGGACCCCCCCCCTATCGCCCACACTCACTTGGCGACGGTTCCAAATGCCATCGCGGAAAGGGGTTTTTAACCATTTGTTTAGGACCAACGTGCACCAGTGCTTAGTGATGTCAAGCCAGCGACTACTCCAATGCCTACCAAATGCCAACTTGACATTGATCCCAATGGTAAAGCAGTGGATCAAAAGGTATATCGTTCTATGATTGGATCCTTGCTTTACCTTTGTGCATCTAGACCGGATATCATGTTAAGTGTGGGAATTTGTGCATGGTTTCAAGCCTCACCTAAGGAAAGTCACTGTGGCGGTCAAGCGAATCTTTCGATATTTGGCTCATACCTCAAACTTTGGCTTATGGTACCCAAGAGGAGCAAACTTCAATGTTGTAGGTTTCTCGAATTCAGATTAGGCGGGAGACAAAGTGGATAGGAAGTCAACATCTGGAGGATGCCAATTTCTTGGTTCCTCTTTGGTGAGTTGGTCTTCCAAGAAGCAAAGTTGTGTATCTCTCTCTTCCACCGTAGCCGAGTATGTGACTGCTAGTAGTTGTTGTGCTCAACTTCTTTCGATGAGGCAAACTTTAAAGGATTACGGTGTCATCTGTGACAAAGCGCCTCTTTGGTGTGACAATGAAAGTGCCATCAAGATTTCTCTCAACCCGGTGCAACACTTCAAGATGAAGCATGTTGAGATTTGGTATCACTTCATCCGGGATCATATCCTACGAGGCGAGATTGATCTTCACTATGTCAACACTCATGATAACCTTGCAGATATCTTCACGAAGCCCTTGGATGAAGCAAGATTTCGCGAGTTAAGGCATGAGCTAAGTATCATTGATTTGAGCAATGTGGCTTCAAATTGTGGACACCTCCTCATACTCATCATGCTATCTTGTTTGGGTGTTGGCATGGACATAGGGGAGTCTTGTTCTATCAATGAACTCTCCCTCCCCCCATTATGCATAAATCGATCAACTCCTTCACATTCACCATTGTTGATGTTATATATGTGCTTCAAAGATGAGTAGTGGTCATGGGCCCAAGGTCAACAACTTCTTGGTGCCATACCATTTCACTCAACCACAGGTGGCCTTGGCCACGCCCTCTCCTTCGAGAGGTGTGTGTTTGTTGCCTCGTGTTCTCTCTGTTTTGTGCTTGTGGTTGTGGTGTTCTCTCTGTTCTCTTGTGGTCGTCTTTTTGTGAGCTAAGTCTTTTTCTTTCTAAAAATAAATATAGAGAAAAGGGAAGTTTAGAGCTCGTTTTCCTGGTTGGGCGGTACTACCGCTGGGAGCGCGCTGTACTACCACTTATTAACTCAAGCGGTACTACCGCCTACCCGAGCGGTACTACCACTGCGGAGCGGGACTGCGGGGTTAAGTGGGGGGTCGGGGAGTTGTCTCTCCCCATACCCATTCGCCCCCATATCCTTCTCGCTGTCCAACGACGAACTTGCCGCATGAGGACGCCGGTGGGCTGCCTCCTCCGGGACGTTCTTCACCTTTTCCTTCGGTGGGATCGGTCCCCACCCCTTCCTCAAGCCATGGATGCTGGTATTGCCGCCCATTTCTTTCTCGTTGTTTCTAGTTTTCAGATCTAGGTTTTAAGGGGCAATTGGTGTGCATTCCATGATTTTTGGCCAATCAAGGCTTGAGTAGGACGGTGAAGACCTCTGAACTGCTTGGATTGATGTTTGGTAGGACTGTTTTTGACTTTGGTCTCCCGGTAGTACCGGAGTGCGCTTGGCAGCCTAGGAACCACCGTTCCGCCGCCTGGAGCGGTACTACCGCTCCAATGGATCAGTACTACCGCTTGAAGTGGTACTACCGCCTATCCTGTGTGGTACTACCGCTGGATGCGAACATCCATAACAACCCTACCAAATGTTGATCCATGTTCCTTTTTCTCTTGACTTATGCTTATTCTTTCGTGTTGTTTTCATGTTTGTGTGTTTGGCTCCAGGTGATGGCCCTTCGGAACATTCAGCACGTCATATCAACCCCGGGCACACTAGTTCAAAGCACTATTGCACCTCTGAGGTAGCAGGTGGTTCTACAAGTGGCTCTGCTAGTGTTCCTTCCTCAAGTGCTTTGCCAACTCAGTCTCAGCAGCCGTCCAAGAATACTGCAAAGAAGCCATAAAAGAAGGCCAAGACCATCACAGAGATGTCAAACAAGGAGTTTTGGGAGAGGCGTCGGCGCAATCTCTATGAGCATGAGCAAGAGCCAACCCTTGTCAACTGTCCCTTCTGGAATCGTTTTCAGTATGCGACCTACTTTGATGTGGTCAAGGCAAAGAAGAATCTCTTTGTTAATGTTCGCTCCATCGACATTGCTCATTTGGAAAAGGACATTGCTTACTTTGGTGAAGCTCTAGAGATGTGTACTCAGTTGAATATTCTCGGCATCATGTCATTCAACAAGGACTTTTATGAGGATTTGGTGGCTTAGTTTTATGCCACAGTCCATCTTGTCACCGATGTAGAAAGAACTTTGACATGGATGACAAATGGCAAACGTCTTGCGGTCAAATGGAAAGCATTCATGGACCTTCTTGGTGTTGAAGATTGCTACTTCTCGAGCTTGCGTTGTATTCCCTCGAAGAAGAAAGGGTGATGCAGCACAGTAGCGTAAGTATTTCCCTCAGTTTTTGAGAACCAAGGTATCAATCCAGTAGGAGACCACGGGCGAGTCCCTCGCACCTACACAAACAAATAAGAACCTCGCGGCCAACGCGATAAGGGGTTGTCAATCCCTTCACGGTCACTTACGAGAGAGAGATCTGATAGATAGGATGGGATAATATTTTTGGTATTTTTGGTATAGAAACATAAACTAAATAGAGCAAAGTAAAGTAGATGGAAGATTAATATGATGAGAATAGACCCGGGGGCCATAGGTTTCACTAGTGGCTTCTCTCATGATAGCAGAATTCTACGGTGGGTGAACAAATTACTGTCGAGCAATTGATAAAAAAGCACATAGTTATGAGAAGATATAGGCATGATCATTGTATATAGGCATCACGTCCGTGACAAGTAGACAGAAACGATTCTGCATCTACTACTATTACTCCACACATTGACCGCTATCCAGCATGCACCTAGAGTATTAAGTTCATAAGAACAGAGTAACGCCTTCAGCAAGATGACATGATGTAGAGGGATAAACTCAAGCAATATGATATAAACCCCATCTTTTTATCCTCGATTGCAAAAATACTATACGTGCCTTGCTGCCCCTATTGTCAATGGGAAAGGACACCGCAAGATTGAACCCAAAGCCAAGCACTTCTCCCATTGCAAGAACAATATATCTAGTAGGCCAAACCAAACCAATAATTCGAAGAGACTTGCAAGGATATTATAATCATACATAAAAGATTAGAGAAAAGAATCCAATATTGCTCATAGATAATCTTGATCATAAACCCAGAATTCATCGGATCTCGACAAACACACAGAAAAAAGATTACATCGAATAGATCTCCTCGAAGATCGAGGAGAACTTTGTATTGAGATCCAAAGAGAGAGAAGAAGCCATCTAGCTAATAACTATGTAGAAGCCCTCCGTGATCGATGCCCCCTCCGGCGGAGCTTCGGAACATGCCCCAAGATAGGATCTCACGGGGACAGAAGGTTACGGCGGTGGAATTAGGGTTTCTTCGTGCTCTCCCATGTTTTCAGGGTATATGGGTATGTATAGGAGGAAAAAGTATGTTGGTGGAGCAACATGGGGCCCACGAGTGTGGCGGGCGCGCCCAGCCCCCTCGTGGGCACCTCATTTCTTCTCTGACTTGTACTCCAAGTCTCTCGTGAAGATATCGTTCCAAAAATAACTCTCCCGAAGGTTTCATTCCGTTTGGACTCCGTTCGATATTCCTTTTCTGCGAAACACTGAAATAGGCAAAAAACAACAATTTGCACTGGGCCTTGGGTTAGTAGGTTAGTCCCAAAAATAATATAAAAGTGTATAATAAAGCCCGTTAAACATCCAAAACAGAATATATATAATAGCATGAGCAATCAAAAAATATAGATACGTTGGAGACGTATCAAGCATCCTCAAGCTTAATTCCTGCTCGTCCTCGAGTAGGTAAATGTAAAAACAGATATTTTGATGTGGAATGCTAACCAACATAATTCTTAATGTAATTCTCTTTATTGTGGCATGAATGTTCAGATCCAAAAGATTCAAGACAAATGTCTATATTGACATAAGAATAATAATACTTCAAGCATACTAACAAAGCAATCATGTCTTCTCAAAATAACATGGCCAAAGAAAGTTCATCCCTACAAAATCATATAGTTAGTCTATGCTCCATCTTCGTCACACAAAATATTCAGAACATGCACAACCCCGATTTCAGCTAATCACTTGTTTCGTACTTTAATCTTTTCAAACTTTTTCAACTTTCACGCAATACATGAGCGTGAGCCATGGACATAGCACTATGTGGAATAGAGTGGTGGTTGTGGAGAAGACAAAGATCAAGATGGTCTCACATCAACTAGGCGTATCAATGGGCTATGGAGATGCCCATCAATAGATATCAATGTGAGTGAGTAGCGATTGCCATGCAACGGATGCACTAGAGCTATAAATGTATGAAAGCTCAACAAAAGAAACCAAGTGGGTGTGCATCCAACTTGCTTTCTCACAAAGACCTAGGGCATCCGAGGAAGCCCATCATTGGAATATACAAGCCAAGTTCTATAATGAAAATTCCCACTAGTATATGAACGTGAAAAAACAAGAGTCCAAACGGAATGAAACCTTTGCAGGAGATATTTTTGGAGGAAATCACGCACGAAAGAATTCGGGGCCAAGCCAGAGGACAGAGGGCCCACCCTCGAGGGTGGGGGCGCGCTTCCCTTCCCAGGGCGCGCCCCCCTGCCTCGAAGGCAGCCCCTGTGGCCCCCGGTGCCCCTCTTCTTCCTATATATACCTACATGCCCCAGAAACTCCATACATAGAGAGAACACCCTAATTCCATCGCCGTAGCTTCTGTTCCCGTGGAGATCCCATCTTGGATCCTGTTCCGGGAGGAGGATCCATCACGGAGGCCTTCATCATCATCATCATCGCCCTCACCATGAGTTTTGAGTAGTTTACCACAGACCTTCGGGACCATAGCTAGTATCTAGATGGATTCTTCTCTCTCTCTGGATCTCAATACAAAGTTCTCCTCGGTCTTCGAGGAGATCTATTCAATGTAATCTCTTTTTGCGGTGTGTCTGTCGAGATCCGATGAATTGTCAGTTTATGATCAAGGTTATCTATGAAAGATATTTGGTTCTTCTCTGAACTTTTTATGTGTGCTCATAATATCCTTGCAAGTCCCTTCAAATTATTGGTTTTGTTTGGCCTACTAGATCTATAGTTCTTGCAATGGGAGAAGTGCTTGGCTTTGGGTTCAATCTTGCGGTGTCCTTTCCCAGTGACAGTAGGAGCAGCAAGGCACGTATTGTATTGTTGCCATCGAGGATAAAAAGATGGGGTTTTCATCATATTGCTTGAGTTTATCCCTCTACATCATGTCATCTTGCTTAAGACGTTACTCTGTTCGTATGAACTCAATACACTAGATGCATGCTGGATAGCGGTCGATGTGTGGAGTAATAGTAGTAGATGCAGGCAGGAGTCGGTCTACTTGTCTCGGACGTGATGCCTATATACAATGATCATGCCTAGATAGTCTCATAATTATTCGCTTTTCTATCAATTGCTCTACAGTAATTTGTTTACCCGCCGTAGAATACCACTATCATGAGAGAAGCCACTAGAGAAAACTATGGCCCCCGGGTATATCTTTATAATATTACTTTCCCGTCAGTTTATATTACCGTTGTTTATTTGTTGTTTTATTAAACTAAAAAATACCAAAAATATTATCTATCATCTCTATCAGATCTCACTATCATAAGTGACCGTAAGGGGATTGACAACCCTTATCGCGTTGGTTGCGAAGTTCTTATTTGTTTGTGCAGGTGCGAGGGACTGGCGCGTGGTCTTCCACTGGATTGATACCTTGATTCTCAAAAACTGAGGGAAATACTTATGCTACTGTGCTGCATCTCCCTTTCCTCTTCGAGGGAATACAACGCAAGCTCAAGAGGTAGCAAGAAGAATTACTGGCGCCGTTGCCGGGGAGGCTTACGCAAAAGTCATATACCTAGTACTTATCACAAACCCTTATCCTTCGCATTACATTTTTTTGCCTCTCGTTTTCCTCTCCCCCACTTCACCTTTGCTGTTTTATTCGCCCTTCTTCCGTCGTGTGTTTCTCGTTCGTTTGCCTTTTGTTTGCTTGTGTGTGTTGGATTGCTTGCTTGTCACTATGGCTCAGAACAATACCAAATTGTGTGACTTCTCCAATACCAACAACAATGATTTTATTAGCACTCCGATTCCTCCTATTACCGATGCTGAATCTTGTGAGATCAATGCTGCTTTGTTGAATCTTGTCATGAAAGATCAATTCGCCGACCTTCCTAGTGAAGATGCCGCTACCCATCTAAACAACTTTGTTGATTTGTGTGATATGAAAAAGAAAAGGGAAACGGGTAACGATATTGTTAAATTGAAGTTATTTCCGTTTTCACTTAGAGATCGTGCTAAAACTTGGTTTTCCTCTTTTCCTAGAAATAGTATTGAATCGTGGAATAAGTGCAAAGATGCTTTTATCTCTAAGTATTTCTCTCCTGCTAATATCATCTCTCTTACAAACGATATTATGAATTTTAAGCAACTAGATCATGAGCATGTTGCACAAGCTTGGGAGAGAATGAAATTAATGATACGTAATTGCCCTACACATGGTTTGAATATGTGGATGATTATTCAGAACTTTTATGCTGGCTTGAATTTTTCTTCTAGAAATCTTTTAGATTCGGCCGCCGGAGGCACTTTCATGGTAATTACCTTAGAAGAAGCTACCAAACTCCTAGATAATATTATGGTTAATTATTCTCAATGGCACACCGAAAGATATACTAGTAAAAAAGTGCATGCTATCAAAGAAATTAGTGTTCTGAGTGGAAAGATGGATGAACTTATGAAATTGTTTGCTGTTAAGAGTGCTTCTTCTGATCCTAATGATATGCCTTTGTCCACTTTGATAGAGAATAACAATGAATCTTTGGATGTGAATTTTGTTGGTAGGAATAATTTTGGTAATAATGCTTATAGAGGTAATTTTAATCCTAGGCCTTTTCCTAGTAATTCTTCTAATAATTTTGGTAATTCCTACAACAACTCTTATGGAAACATGCCTTCTGAATTTGAAACTAGTGTTAAGGAGTTTATGATCTCACAAAAGAATTTCAATGCTATGCTTGAAGAGAAATTGCTTAAGGTTGATGAATTGGTTAGAAGTGTGGATAGAATTACCCTTGATGTTGATTCTTTGAAACTTAGATCTATCCCACCTAAGCATGATATCAATGAGTCTCTCAAAGCCATGAGAATTTCAATTGATGAATGCAAAGAAAGAACCGCTAGAATACGTGCTAAAAGAGAAGATTATATTAGATCGTGTTCTTCTAGTTATCGTGAAAATAAAGATGAAGATCTGAAAGTTATTGATGTGTCTCCTATTAGATCCTTGTTTTCTAGTATTAATCTTGATGAGAATAGGATTGGAGATGATTCTGCTTTAAGGTGTCTTAGTAATTCGGAGTTTTTTGATCTTGATGCTAAAATTGCTAAAAGTGGGATTGAAGAGATTATAACTTTGCATAGTGATGAACCCACTACTTTGGATTTCAAGGGATTCAATTATGATAATTGCTCTTTGATTGATTGTATTTCCTTGATGCAATCCGTGCTAAATTCTCTGCATGCTTATAGTCAAAATAAAGCTTTCACTAAACATATAGTTGATGCTTTGATGCAATATTATGAAGAAAAACTTGAGTTGGAAGTTTCTATACCTAGAAAGCTTTATGATGAATGGGAACATACTATCAAAATAAAAATAAAAGATCGTGAATGCTATGCTTTGTGTGATTTGGGTGCTAGTGTTTCCACTATCCCAAAAACTTTGTGTGATTTGCTAGGGTTCCATGAGTTTGATGATTGTTCTTTAAATTTGCATCTTGCGGATTCCACTATTAAGAAACCTATGGGAAGAATTAATGATGTTCTTATTGTTGCCAATAGGAATTATGTGCCCGTAGATTTCATTGTTCTTGATATAGATTGCAATCCTTCATGTCCTATTATTCTTGGTAGACCTTTCCTTAGAACGATTGGTGCAATTATTGATATGAAGGAAGGAAATATTAGATTCCAATTTCCGTTAAGGAAAGGCATGGAACACTTTCCTAGAAATGAAATCAAATTACCATATGAATCTATCATGAGAGCCACTTATGGATTGCCTTCCAAAGATGGCAATACCTAGATCTATCTTGTATCGTGCCTAGCTAGGGGCGTAAAACGATAGTGCTTGTTGGGAGACAACCCAATTTTATGTTTTTTGTTTTTGTTGCTGTTAGGGAATAAATATTTTATCTAGCCTCTGATTAGATGTGTTTTCATGTTTTGTTTAGTGTTTGTGCCAAGTAGAACCTTTGGTAAGACTTGTGTGATGTTTATTTGATCTTGCTGTGAAAAACAGAATCGTTAGCGCTCGCTAAAGTAGACTTCAGATTTTACTGCACCGTGATTTTTAGTTGATTCTTTTTGCTTCTGATTGGTAGAAAAATTGAGAAAATTTAACAATTTAGTTTGAATTTTTTGGAGTTCCAGAAATAGGCGAACCCAGCAGATTACTACAGACTGTTCTGTTTTTGACAGATTCTGTTTTTCGTGTGTTGTTTGCTTATTCCGATGTATCTATGATTAATATTGGAGGATATGAAACATAGGGAACTTGGATTAAAGTAGGTTTAACACCAATATAAACAATGAATGAGTTCCTTGCTATACCTTTGAATGGTGGTTTGCTTTCTCTTACGAACGGAGCTCACGAGAATTTTTGTCTAAGTTTTGTGTTGTGAAGTTTTCAAGTTTTGAGTATTGCTTTGATGGACTATGGAACAAAGAGTAGCAAAGGCCTAAGCTTGGGGATGCCCATGGAACCCCAAGTAAATTCAAGATAATCAAAAGCCTAAGCTTGGGGATTCCCCGGGCAGGCATCCCCTCTTTCGTCTTCATCCATCGGTAACTATACTTGGAGCTATATTTTTATTCGCAACATGCTATGTGTTTTGCTTGGAGCGTCTTGTATAATTTGAGTCTTTGCTTGTTAGTTTGCCACAATCAACCTTGCTGGACACACCTATTTGAGAGAGTTAAATATGGCCTAGAAATTATTAGAACACTCTATGTGCTTCACTTATATCTTTAGTGTTGAATAGTTTTTGCTCTAGTGCTTCACTTATATCTTTTAGAGCATGGTGGTGGTAATATTTTGTAGAAATTGTTGAACTCTCATGCTTCACTTATATCTATTTGAGACTCTATTAAAACAGCATGGTAAAGTGTGTAGGCTAAAGAAACTAGTCTTCACATGATAAACATCCAATGTCAATGTAGTAAAAAAAATCACATCAAGTGCATTGAATAGAAAGAGATGTTAGATGCTTGATAATTGTTTTGAGACATGAGGATAGTGATATTAGGGTCATGCTAGTGGAGTAATTATGAAATTGAGAAATATTTGTGTTAAGGTTGGTGATTCCCGTAGCATGCACGTATGGTGAACCATTATGTGACTAAGTTAAAGCATGAGGTATTTGTAGAGTGTCAACCTTTGTGTGGAGGTCGGGGGCGCGCGATGGTTAACTCCTACCAACCTCCCTCCTAGGGGCATGCATTGATTTCTTTGTTTTGATGACTCGTAGATTTTTGCAATAAGTATATGAGTTATTATGACTAATGTTGAGTCCATGGGTTATACGCACTCTCACCCTTCCACCATTGCTAGCCTCTTTTGTACCGCGCAACTTTCGCCGGTCCCATAAACCCACTATATATCCTTCCTCAAAACAGCCACCATATTGTTCCTCAAAACAGCCACCATACCTACCTATCATGGCATTTCCATAGCCATTCTGAGATATATTGCCATGCAACTTTCCACCATTTCGTTTATATGACACGCATCATATTGTCATATTGCCATTGCATGATCATGTAGTTGACATCGTATTTGTGGCAAGGCCACCATGCACAATTTTTATACATGTCACTCTTGTTTCATTGCACATACCGGTACACCGCCGGAGGCATTCATATAGAGTCATACTTTGTTGTTGTAGTATCGAGTTGTAATCTTGTGTTGTAATGAAAGTGTGATGATCATCATTTTTAGAGCGTTGTCCCATGGGAGGAAAGGCTGAATCTATAAAGCCCCTCCGCATAAAAACAAGAAAAAAAAGAAGAAGAAAAAGAAAGGCCAAAGAAAAAAAAGGCCCAAAAAAGAAAAAAGAAAAAAAAGAGAAAGAAAAAAGGAGAAAAAGAAAAAAGGGACAATTGCTACTATCTTTTTCCACACTTGTGCTTCAAAGTAGCATGTCACATCCCTAGCTAGCACTTGCATTAGGACCTGACTAGAGTGTGCATCATGTTTACTTTCAAAGAAACTTGAAATGGGATTAACAGAAACCCCAGCACCCCTCCCCTAACAACTAGGGTTTGCTAAAATATTTTCCAATGTACCCAAAATGCCCTTCAAAATGTTCATCATTTCTTCCTTGGTCTTAAACCTCTTCCAAAAATGGTGCACAATTTTCTAGGACAATCTATGGTTTTGGATTAAATCATATGGTATTTGAATTTGGGCATTTAAATACTTTTAAATATTTTAAATGCTCAAATAATCATGAACTATAATGTTTCCCACTGTTCATATTATATACAGCAGGTATGACAAGTGTCATGAGTTATAAAAATGTTTAGGCATTTTTATTAAATGAACAAAGTTGCAAAAGAAATAAAATAGAAAGAAAAATAGGAAGAATCTTACCTGAGCCCACTTACCTGCTGGCCCAGCCGGCACAGCCCACCAGGGGCACCACCGTCTTCTTCGCCGCGCCAGCGCACGAAGCAGCTCGGTGGCGAGCGCCGCCGATGCGCCGGCCACCTCCTGCCTGCCTGGCTGGCCCCTCGGCCTTCTGGACGGGCTAGAACGACGCCACGGAGCCACCCCGACCGTTTCCCCCTCTCTCCCGTGTCTCTCCCCTCCTCTCTTCCCTCCGCCGAGCTCCCCCGAGCGAGCTCGTCGCCGACGACCGCTGAAACCGCGCCCTACGCCACCTCCTCGCCTCCCAGAAGCACCACTAGCTCCGCCTCGTCGCCCCGAAGCTCCCCACCGACGCACACGACGACAGGAGCTCCGCAACGTCCCCCTCGCCGTCGTCTTCAACCTCCGGCACCGGAGATCGCCGCCGCCCGTACGCCGTCGTCCGACCGTCCCCGAGCTCACTTCGACGCCCTCTGCGACCGCTGTGAGCTCACGCTTCGAACCCCCCTCTCCACGGACTCGTTTAGGCCTTGTAGCCGCCGCCCCCTTTGCTCACCGACGATCACCGCCGCCGGCCAACTCCCCGCCGTGGCTATAGGCACCGTACCTCGCGGCCGAGCACGCCGTTAGCTTCAGTAGGTCACCAGCAAGCTAGAGCGAGCTTCAGCTCCTCCTCCCGTGCACTACAACACCATCCCGACCAACCCCGTGCGAGCACCGCCGCGGACGAGCTCGTCGCCGTCGACTCCGGCGACCCCTCGTCCAACCAGTGGCACCGCTGGATGCGGTACATCACCAGGAGCACACCGAGCCCATCCGCGCGGCAAATGGATGCCGGAATAGGGATTCCAACGAGTCACCGCCGTGCGCAATGGTCGCCGCCGGCCAACTCTGGCGGGCTGACGTGGCTCGATGATTAGGAGTTAACAGTAATTAGTTTAGTCACCCCAGTCACTGACAGTGGGCCCCCGCTGTTAGTCAAACCCAGTCAACCCTGGTTATGACCGGGATTAGCTCCTAAGACACTGACATGAGGGACCCACCAGTCAGGTTTGACCTGGACTGGCCCTGTTGACTGGCTGACGTCAGCATGATGTCATGCTGACGCAGTAAAGGTTTTTCTGGGATTTTTAGATTTAATTTAATTCAGGAAATTCCAGAAAATACTCAAAACTTCTAAAAATCATATAAAATCAACCATAACTCAGATGGAAAAGATTTATATATGAAAAATGATCAGAAAAATCCAATCTATCTAATGGCACTGGTTTCATGCATGTTTGAACAAGTTAACTTGCTGTTTATGTCAAAAACATGATAATGCACTTATTTAAATAATAGTTTGAACTTCAATTTGAATCCTTGATTCAAATAGGTTCAAACCCCTCTGGTCTAAGTTGCATTAGCCAACACACATGCATCTTGCCATGTCATAAACATGCATCATATTGTTGCATTTGTTTGTTAATGATTGTATCGTCGGTATTTCCTGTATTAGGTCCTGCTCCCGAGGATACTGCTGCGTATCCAGTTGAAGAGCAGTACCCGACAACTACCTTGTCAGGCAAGCAATCATTGATCATTCCGATACAACCCAATCTTCTCGCTCCTGCTCTCTTTTACTGCATTAAGGCAACAGCGCGTGAACTGCTACTTGCTGCGGTAGTTGAACCCTATTCCCTTGCATGACCTGTCATTGCCACAGTAAATAGTTGAAACCCACTAGCATGTGTAGGAGTTGATTGAGCCATGTGATGTGTGATCCACCATGCTATTTTGTTATGTTGCCTGCTATGCTTAGAGTTGTGTCTGGTCTGATTCATCTGGGTGATGAATCAGAGTGAAACAATCTTTCGATAAAGAGAAGGAAGTGTGGAATACTTTTAGTAAAGGTATCGATGAAAGGCCATGTAGGAGTACGTGGTGGGTTGTTTCATTGGAATCGTCCATAGGACCCGAGATCTGTATGTGTGGTTCAAGTTACAGCTACTACCATGCATTGGGATCCTTAATTGACCCTCTCGGCTTATTAATTACCCTTGATCTCTGTCCAGGAGTTGCAACTAGTTTCTAGTGTTTATAGCTTACTGGAGGTCGTGCACAACGCTGACCCTCGGGGTGGGTTGTGATGCGACAGGTACGTGGCACGGTGTACCGGTTGCCCGTTTGGTGACTCGGGAACCCTGTACACATCGTTTGGGGCCGTGAGCGACACCCCGGCCGGATCTCCCCACGGATGGAACCCAAATAGGCGATAAACCTGGACGAGAGACTTGAGTAGTTAGTCAGGTCATGGCCGACACCCTCGCTGGGCTTCCGCTTGAAGGTTGCCGAGTACACGCCGAGTAAACGGCGATAAGCGGTGGAAGCGTGTGTGAAGAAGTACACCCCTGCAGGGTTATCAAACTATTCGAATAGCCGTTGTTCGCGGTACGAACTACTTGGTTACTCTTACAGTTCATAGACAAGTTGATGGATACTACTAAAAGCCTCAAGATAAGCGTGAGTGCCGTGGATGGCCCTTCCAAAGGATGACGGAAGAGGATCCTCGGTAGTGTATTGATGTGGTGATTAGTGGACTCGTGTTCGTAATAACTTCTTACAATTTGTTGAGAGTTGTAGTATAGGTTAGCCAAGGTCAAAGCTGGCATTCTGCTATAAACTCCACTACCCCCTTTGATAATGTTGCATGTACGATAGGTTCTGTGTTAAGACTTGCTGAGTACCTTTGTACTCATGTTTGCTTAATAACTGTTGCAGAGGAGAACCATGCCCCTGCTGATGGGTTTTACATAGACGTTGACGTCGACGAGTAGCTTGACACCCAGACGGTGATCTGGAGCTTGTGAAGGGCCTTGTAGATAGTCAGGCTACACCAAGCCTGTTTATTTTCTAAGTTGTCTGTACTCAGACATGTAGCTTCCGCTTGTGCTTGTATGACTGTATGACTTGAGTGTTGGGTCATGTGACCCCTACCTGTATGACTATGTTATGTATGGCTCTTGGAGCCTTTTAAATAAAGTACTTTGAGTCATAGAGTTCTGTTGTGATGCAATGTTGTATTTGCACATATTGAGCATATTGCGTGTATGATTGAAATGCTTGGTATGTGTGGGATCCTACACCTAGTTGTTTTCCTTTGGTAGCTTATCTTACAGGGAAATGCCTCCTAGTGATTCCAATGAGCCTTGGTAGCTTGCTACTGCTCGGAACACGTAGGCTGGCCGGCATGTGTCCTTCTTCGTTCCTGTGTCTGTCCCTTAGGGGAAATGTCACGCGTTGTTCCTTTAAGTCCATGTAGCTTGCTACGACTTGGGTTCATACGTTGATGACCGACACGTTCGTTGCTGGGTCATGGATGCCTGTCTCTGTAATTTAGTGCCACTTTTGGATTATAACTAGCCATGTCGGCCCGGGTTCTCTGTCATATGGAAGCTAGCGACACTGTCATATACGTGTGCCAAAATGCGCAAACGGTCCCGGGCCAGGTAAGGTGGCACCCGTGGGGTTTCCGTGCGTGAGGCCGCAAAGTGATATGACGTGTTACAGCTAGATCGGTGTGACTTAGGATCGGGGTCCTGACAGCGTTGGCATCAGAGCTGGACTGCCTGTAGGTTTCTCAAGCCAAACTGGTCGATGTTGAGTCTAGAAAAATTCTTAGTTATATGTAGGGGAATTGATTGTGGAAGGGAACGTAAGGCTCTTTTACTCCTTTACCTTATGCCCTTCTGATCTGAGTCTGTCTATTCTTTCTACGGGGATTTAGGACTAGGCCTCTTATCCTTACTAGGTTCACGTGTTACTAATTCGTAGACTCTTAGGATTGTTGGTTTCAAGCCTCAGTACAGTTTCTATCCCTTTGAGTATAATGATTATTGAACCGGAACCTTGATATGGAATTGTTGAGTGGCTATGCTATCATTTGTATGATGTCTCAAATCCTTGTTTGAGCATTTACAGTTGTTATGCTGCCCGATTTCTTCCAGAAACACTAATGCCTTTGCATTATTTGGTGTTTCAGATGTCTGGCCGCATTCCTCACCAAGTGGTTCGTTTGACTCGGTGCATTAATGTGCCCGGTCACACGGCCATGCTAGTCCGTGTGATGACTGAGACCGGTTATCGCTGGTATCCTGAATACACTGTGGAGGAACAGTATCGGGATTTCAATCAAAGTCAGTATTTCTGCACAGTCCGGATATACCCCTCATATCCCGGAGCTAATGATCCCATCCATTGGTCTTATGGACTCGGGATTACCATCGAGATGGCAGTGCAGGATGCCGCTTATTCGATGATGACCATTCTCCGTGCTAGGCATGCCCTGTTGCTGAACACTGAGTTCTGTTACATGCCAGCTTCACTCCCCGAAGAAGAAGGCTACTACACTGGTCTGTATACTGATGCTGCTCATGAAGAGCCACTGCTTCAGACTACTGTTCAGATGTTGGAGGATAGGGACCGTGAGGTCCGTGCCCTCCGAATGGAGCTGTATAACACCCGAGCCGCTCACTGGACTACTTTGACACGGCTTGCACCTGCTGTGCACGCCGGATATCTGGACATGCGGGATTTGTATCCTGTGCGGACTCGTCTGCCTGATCGCATGGATTGGCGTGACGTTGGGGGTATTACACCTCCACGTGGGCGTCGGTTACCACCAGCATCGGGACCGAGACCACACCCATGCCCTTTTGGTCCACAACCTTCGAGTGCTCGCGAGTTCCAAGATCCGTCTGTACCACTTCCAGGCTACGGTGGTAATCTTTACGAGGATTACTACGCGAATGTCTGAGCTAGTCCGTGGTAGTAGTAGTATTGTAGTAGTTGTATTTCCACAGTCCTGCGCGTCTTGTGGAATATGACTTAGTGTGTACTGGATTCCGGAGGTGTAGTTAAATAATGTATAGGAGCTTGGAATGCCTCTGATGGGATGTATCGTCTTTCACCGCAGTTGTACTTTAGCCTTGGCTTGTACTAAACTTTGTATGGTGTGTATGACCACTGGTGTATATATAGCAGTTTCTATATTACCATGTCGTACGGATGAACATCTCTGCATTCTGTGTCATCCATTACATTCTGCACTTCTATGTCAAATTTTGCCATCCATGTCTAAACCGTTGTTTTGTTTTCCTAGGATGGTCAACACTCGCAACACTCCTGCTGCTCAGGAGCAGGGTGAGGCTAGTGGGGCTAGAGATGGAAATCTGCCCCAGCCACCCTCCTTGGCGGAAGTTATGCTTGAAGCAGAACGGAACAAGAGAGAGACCAACCGTCTGCTGGAACGCATAGAGCAAAACACTGGGTTCCGTCAGAGGAATGACGTGGTGTCAATCCACGATTTTATCAAGATGTGTCCACCGAAGTTCCATCACTCCACTGAACCTCTGGATGCTGATGACTGGCTACGTAGTATCACCCACAAGCTACACTCTGCCCGTGTGGCCGAAGCTGACAAGGTTATCTACGCCGCCTACCATCTTGAGGGCCCTGCCAGTCTTTGGTGGGAAAACTTTGAAGCTATGCGTCCTGCTGGCCAAGTCACTACCTGGGTTGAGTTCAGTGAGGCTTTCCGTGAACATCACATTCCGGAAGGTCTCATGGATCGCAAGCGGGAGGAATTCTGCAATTTCACCCAGGGCCGTCTGACTGTGGATGGCTACAGTCGTGAGTTTGGTAATCTGGCACGCTATGCACCTGAGGAAGTATCCACCGATGCTAAGAAACAGGCAAGGTTCCGCAAGGGACTCAGCCCTGAACTTCGTCGTGATCTACGTCTGCACGAGTGCACCTCTTTCCAGAAGTTGGTTAACAAGGCTATCAGTGCTGAGACAGGCCAGACCGACTTCGAGGCCACCCGCAAGCATACTCGAGACCTTGGTTCCTCATCCGGCTCTGGTTCTCACAAGCGCCGTGTATGGGTTCCTAACACTGCTCTGCCACCCAAGTATACACCGAGGCCATCCTATGAGGCGCCCCGTCCAACTCAACAGTTTGCACCTGCTAAGACCTATGGAGGTCCACCCTCCAACTTTGCTCCACGCACCACCACTGTGACATGTTTCAAGTGTGGAGAACCGGGACACTACATGCGTGATTGTCCCCAGAACCAGCCAGGAAAACCCGTTGGCCGTGGTAAGCCAACCGGCAAGGTGAACTATGTCAAGCCAATCCCCACTGCATGTGGTCATGTCAACTATGTTTCTGCCGAAGAAGCTTATGAGGATCCTAACATCGTCCTTGGTACGCTTCTCGTAAACTGCCATCCGGCATCTGTTCTTTTTGATACTGGAGCATCCCATTCGTTCATATCTGAGAGCTATGCTCGATTGCACAACATGACTTTTTGTGACATGCCTACTTCCATGGTTATTCAAACTCCTGGTTCAAAGTGGCAAACCTCTAGGGTAAGCCATGGAAATGAAATCCTTGTCGATAGACTTGTTTTCCTTGCATCTTTAATCGCTCTCAAGTCCTCGGACATAAACATCATCTTGGGTATGGATTGGATGACAACTCATTATGCCAAGATTGATTGCTTTACTAGGACCGTTCAACTTACACATCCATCCGGCAAGATAGTCAATGTCTTGACCCGAATGGCTGAACGTCGGCTCTACTCTCTTAATGCCAGCCCTCTACCAGAACTCGAAGATATCCCGGTAGTCTGTGACTTTCCGGATGTTTTTCCAGAAGAACTGCCAGGAGTTCCACCTGACAGAGATGTCGAGTTCATGATAGATCTTATTCCTGGAACTGTCCCAATCTCTAGGAGACCTTATAAGATGGCACCACTAGAATTAGCTGAGCTAAAGAAACAACTCGATGAGTCCTTGCAAAAGGGTTTCATCCGTCCTAGTTCTTCCCCTTGGGCTTGCCCCGTCCTCTTCGTCAAGAAGAAGGATGGAATGGAGCGGATGGTTGTAGATTACCGACCTGTCAATCTGGTCACCATAAAGAATAAGTATCCGCTTCCCAGGATCAACGACCTGTATGATCAGCTCGCTGGATCCTCAGTCTTCTCTAAGATGGATTTGAGGTTGGGCTACCATCAAATCAAAATCAAGAACGGGGACATTCCTAAAACGGCTTTCGTTACTCGTTATGGCCAATATGAGTACACCGTCATGTCCTTCGGATTAACCAATGCCCCAGCTACCTTTTCTCGGTTAATGAATTCTATATTCATGGAGTATTTGGATAAATTCGTCGTGGTATACCTCGATGATATACTCATTTTCTCCAAGAACAAGGAAGATCATGCCGAGCATTTAAGGCTGGTATTGACAAAACTTCGAGAGCACCGCCTTTATGCCAAATTCTCTAAATGTGAATTTTGGTTGCCAGAAGTAACCTATCTAGGTCATGTGATCTCTGGCAAGGGTATTGCTATCAATCTCGAGCGAGTCCAAGCCGTCCTTGATTGGACTTCCCCTGAATCGGTCAAGCAAGTTAGGAGTTTTCTTGGCTTAGCGAGCTATTGCCGACGTTTCGTCGAGAACTTCTCCAAGGTTGCTAAACCTCTAACCGAACTCCTCAAGAAAGATAAAAAGTTTGAGTGGACCCCACAGTGCGAGTCCAGTTTTCAGGAACTGAAAAGACGCCTGACATCTGCACCTGTACTGGTACCACCAGATTTTTCCAAGGATTTTATAATCTATTGCGACGCCTCGCGACAAGGACTAGGTTGCATTCTTATGCAAGATCGTCAAGTGATTGCATACGCATCCCGACAGTTGCGTCCACATGAGGATAACTATCCTACTCATGATTTAGAGCTTGCAGCTGTAGTCCATGCACTCAAAACATGGCGGCATTACCTCCTTGGTAATCGCTGTGAAATCTTCACCGATCACCAAAGTTTGAAGTATATCTTCACCCAACCGGATCTAAATCTCAGACAAAGACGTTGGGTTGAGTTACTCACCGACTACGACTTAGGAATCACTTACACTCCTGGAAAGGCCAATGTCATGGCTGATGCACTAAGTCGTAAGTCTTATTGTAACAATTTAATGTTACAACAAAGTCAACCACTTCTCCACGAGGAATTTCGTAAGCTTAACCTTCACATTGTTCCTCGAGGATTCCTTTCCACCTTGGTGGCGAAACCTACCCTTTTGGATCAAATCATAGTTGCCCAGCGGTATGATAAAGGCATATCTCGGATCAAGGAGAACATCGCTAGCGGACTCGCTAGAAGTTTCTCTATGGATGATCGAGGTGTAGTGTACTTTGAGAACAGCTTGGTGGTGCCCAAGAAACCACAACTACGACAACTGATTCTCAAGGAGGCTCATGAATCTCCTCTCACGATTCATCCCGATAGTACCAAAATGTATCAAGACCTACGTCAAAGATTCTGGTGGACTAGGATGAAGAGAGAAATCGCTCAGTTCATTGCTAACTACGACGTTTGTCGTCGAGTTAAAGCAGAGCATCAACGGCCTGCTGGCACCCTTCAACCTCTAGCTATTCCTGAATGGAAATGGGATAAAGTCGGTATGGACTTCATTACCGGGTTTCCCAGGTCCAGGAAAGGGAATAATGCTATCTTCGTCGTTATCGACCGCCTCTCTAAAGTAGCTCACTTTCTGCCTGTTTGGGAGAGTATTACCGCTAGCCAGCTAGCAGACTTATATATCTCTCGAATAGTATCACTACATGGTGTACCGTTGGAGATTAACTCAGACCGTGGAAGTCTCTTCACTTCCTGATTTTGGGAAAGTTTCCAGAACGCTATGGGAACTCATCTCTCTTTCAGTACTGCCTTCCATCCGTAGTCAAGTGGTCAAGTGGATCGATTCAATCAAATTCTGGAAGACATGCTTCGAGCCTCTGTCATTTCTTTCGGTATGGAATGGGAAAAGTGTCTTCCATTTGCCGAATTCGCTTATAACAATAGTTATCAAGCCAGCTTGGGTAAAGCTCCCTTCGAAGTTCTATATGGACGAAGGTGTCGAACACCTCTTAACTGGTCAGAAACCGGCGACAGACAATTCTTTGGCCCGGATATGATTCAGGAAGCAGAGGAACAAGTTCGCATCGTTCGTGAGAGATTGAAAACAGCCCAGTCTCGCCAAAAGAGCCAATATGATAGTCATCATAAGGCTGTGACTTTTGAAGTCGGCGATAAGGCTTACCTTCGGGTTACTCCTCTTAAGGGAACCCATCGCTTCGGTATCAAAGGCAAATTGGCCCCTCGTTTCATCGGTCCTTTTCGCATTCTTGCCAAACGAGGAGAAGTTGCCTACCAATTGGAACTACCTCCGCACCTCTCCAGAGTTCATGATGTTTTCCACGTTTCCCAACTCAGGCGTTGCTTCTCGGATCCTATCCGCGGAGTGGACCACGAAACGCTTGATCTCCAAGACAATCTCACATATCGAGAATACCCCATTCGTATTCTTGATCAAACTGAGCGCACCACTCGACGCCACAATATCAAGTTTCTCAAGGTTCAATGGTCACATCATTCCGAGAGTGAAGCCACTTGGGAAAGGGAGGATCGTCTTCGACTTGAGTACACCACCCTCTTTCCGGAGGAACCCGAATCTCGGGACGCGATTCTTTTAAGTGGGGGTGAGTTGTCACATCCCTAGCTAGCACTTGCATTAGGACCTGACTAGAGTGTGCATCATGTTTACTTTCAAAGAAACTTGAAATGGGATTAACAGAAACCCCAGCACCCCTCCCCTAACAACTAGGGTTTGCTAAAATATTTTCCAATGTACCCAAAATGCCCTTCAAAATGTTCATCATTTCTGCCTTGGTCTTAAACCTCTGCCAAAAATGGTGCACAATTTTCTAGGACAATCTATGGTTTTGGATTAAATCATATGGTATTTGAATTTGGGCATTTAAATACTTTTAAATATTTTAAATGCTCAAATAATCATGAACTATAATGTTTCCCACTGTTCATATTATATACAGCAGGTATGACAAGTGTCATGAGTTATAAAAATGTTTAGGCATTTTTATTAAATGAACAAAGTTGCAAAAGAAATAAAACAGAAAGAAAATAGGAAAAGAAAAATAGGAAGAATCTTACCTGAGCCCACTTACCTGCTGGCCCAGCCGGCCCAGCCCACCAGGGGCACCACCGTCTTCTTCGCCGCGCCAGCGCACGAAGCAGCTCGGTGGCGAGCGCCGCCGATGCGCCGGCCACCTCCTGCCTGCCTGGCTGGCCCCTCGGCCTTCTGGACGGGCTAGAACGACGCCACGGAGCCACCCCGACCGTTTCCCCCTCTCTCCCGTGTCTCTCCCCTCCTCTCTTCCCTCCGCCGAGCTCCCCCGAGCGAGCTCGTCGCCGACGACCGCTGAAACCGCGCCCTACGCCACCTCCTCGCCTCCCAGAAGCACCACTAGCTCCGCCTCGTCGCCCCGAAGCTCCCCACCGACGCACACGACGACAGGAGCTCCGCAACGTCCCCCTCGCCGTCGTCTTCAACCTCCGGCACCGGAGATCGCCGCCGCCCGTACGCCGTCGTCCGACCGTCCCCAAGCTCACTTCGACACCCTCTGCGACCGCTGTGAGCTCACGCTTCGAACCCCCCTCTCCACGGACTCGTTTAGGCCTTGTAGCCGCCGCCCCCTTTGCTCACCGACGATCACCGCCGCCGGCCAACTCCCCGCCGTGGCTATAGGCACCGTACCTCGCGGCCGAGCACGCCGTTAGCTTCAGTAGGTCACCAGCAAGCTAGAGCGAGCTTCAGCTCCTCCTCCCATGCACTACAACACCATCCCGACCAACCCCGTGCGAGCACCGCCGCGGACGAGCTCATCGCCGTCGACTCCGGCGACCCCTCGTCCAACCAGTGGCACCGCTGGATGCGGTACATCACCAGGAGCACACCGAGCCCATCCGCGCGGCAAATGGATGCCGGAATAGGGATTCCGACGAGTCACCGCCGTGCGCAATGGTCGCCGCCGGCCAACTCCGGCGGGCTGACGTGGCTCGATGATTAGGAGTTAACAGTAATTAGTTTAGTCACCCCAGTCACTGACAGTGGGCCCCCGCTGTTAGTCAAACCCAGTCAACCCTGGTTATGACCGGGATTAGCTCCTAAGACACTGACATGAGGGACCCACCAGTCAGGTTTGACCTGGACTGGCCCTGTTGACTGGCTGACGTCAGCATGATGTCATGCTGACGCAGTAAAGGTTTTTCTGGGATTTTTAGATTTAATTTAATTCAGGAAATTCCAGAAAATACCCAAAACTTCTAAAAATCATATAAAATCAACCATAACTCAGATGGAAAAGATTTATATATGAAAAATGATCAGAAAAATCCAATCTATCTAATGGCACTGGTTTCATGCATGTTTGAACAAGTTAACTTGCTGTTTATGTCAAAAACATGATAATGCACTTATTTAAATAATAGTTTGAACTTCAATTTGAATCCTTGATTCAAATAGGTTCAAACCCCTCTGGTCTTAGTTGCATTAGCCAACACACATGCATCTTGCCATGTCATAAACATGCATCATATTGTTGCATTTGTTTGTTAATGATTGTATCGTCGGTATTTCCTGTATTAGGTCCTGCTCCCGAGGATACTGCTGCGTATCCAGTTGAAGAGCAGTACCCGACAACTACCTTGTCAGGCAAGCAATCATTGATCATTCCGATACAACCCAATCTTCTCGCTCCTGCTCTCTTTTACTGCATTAAGGCAACAGCGCGTGAACTGCTACTTGCTGCGGTAGTTGAACCCTATTCCCTTGCATGACCTGTCATTGCCACAGTAAATAGTTGAAACCCACTAGCATGTGTAGGAGTTGATTGAGCCATGTGATGTGTGATCCACCATGCTATTTTGTTATGTTGCCTGCTATGCTTAGAGTTGTGTCTGGTCTGATTCATCTGGGTGATGAATCAGAGTGAAACAATCTTTCGATAAAGAGAAGGAAGTGTGGAATACTTTTGGTAAAGGTATCGATGAAAGGCCATGTAGGAGTACGTGGTGGGTTGTTTCATTGGAATCGTCCATAGGACCCGAGATCTGTATGTGTGATTCAAGTTACAGCTACTACCATGCATTGGGATCCTTAATTGACCCTCTCGGCTTATTAATTACCTTGATCTCTGTCCAGGAGTTGCAACTAGTTTCTGGTGTTTATAGCTTACTGGAGGTCGTGCACAACGCTGACCCTCGGGGTGGGTTGTGATGCGACAGGTACGTGGCACGGTGTACCGGTTGCCCGTTTGGTGACTCGGGAACCCTGTACACATCGTTTGGGGCCGTGAGCGACACCCCGGCCGGATCTCCCCACGGATGGAACCCAAATAGGCGATAAACCTGGACGAGAGACTTGAGTAGTTAGTCAGGTCGTGGCCGACACCCTCGCTGGGCTTCCGCTTGAAGGTTGCCGAGTACACGCCGAGTAAACGGCGATAAGCGGTGGAAGCGTGTGTGAAGAAGTACACCCCTGCAGGGTTATCAAACTATTCGAATAGCCGTTGTTCGCGGTACGAACTACTTGGTTACTCTTACAGTTCATAGACAAGTTGATGGATACTACTAAAAGCCTCAAGATAAGCGTGAGTGCCGTGGATGGCCCTTCCGTAGGATGACGGAAGAGGATCCTCGGTAGTGTATTGATGTGGTGACTAGAGGACTCGTGTTCGTAATAACATCTTGCAATCTGTTGGAAGTTGTAGTATAGGTTAGCCAAGGTCAAAGCTGGCATTCTGCTATAAACTCCACTACCCCCTTTGATAATGTTGCATGTAAGATAGGTTCTGTGGTAAGACTTGCTGAGTACCTTTGTACTCATGTTTGCTTAATAACTGTTACAGAGGAGAACCCTGCCCCTGCTGATGGGTTCTACATAGACGTTGACGTCGACGAGTAGCTTGACACCCAGACGGTGATCTGGAGCTTGTGAAGGGCCTTGTAGATAGTCAGGCTACACCAAGCCTGTTTTATTTTCTAAGTTGTCTGTACTCAGACATGTAGCTTCCGCTTGTGCTTGTATGACTGTATGACTTGAGTGTTGGGTCATGTGACCCCTACCTGTATGACTATGTTATGTATGGCTCTTGGAGCCTTTTAAA
The DNA here is from genome assembly GCA_902687465.1 of Secale cereale. Lineage (NCBI taxonomy): Eukaryota > Viridiplantae > Streptophyta > Magnoliopsida > Poales > Poaceae > Secale > Secale cereale. Next base: position 722,890,083 of record LR738712.1, on the reverse strand, counting down.
TAAAGTACTTTGAGTCATAGAGTTCTGTTGTGATGCAATGTTGTATTTGCACATATTGAGCATATTGCGTGTATGATTGAAATGCTTGGTATGTGTGGGATCCGACACCTAGTTGTTTTCCTTTGGTAGCTTATCTTACAGGGAAATGCCTCCTAGTGATTCCAATGAGCCTTGGTAGCTTGCTACTGCTCGGAACACGTAGGCTGGCCGGCATGTGTCCTTCTTCGTTCCTGTGTCTGTCCCTTAGGGGAAATGTCACGCGTTGTTCCTTTAAGTCCATGTAGCTTGCTACGACTTGGGTTCATACGTTGATGACCGACACGTTCGTTGCTGGGTCATGGATGCCTGTCTCTGTAATTTAGTGCCACTTTTGGATTATAACTAGCCATGTCGGCCCGGGTTCTCTGTCATATGGAAGCTAGCGACACTGTCATATACGTGTGCCAAAATGCGCAAACGGTCCCGGGCCAGGTAAGGTGGCACCCGTGGGGTTACCATGCGTGAGGCCGCAAAGTGATATGACGTGTTACAGCTAGATCGGTGTGACTTAGGATCGGGGTCCTGACATAGCACCATGTTCTTCATTGTAGAAAGTCTCATGTTTAGTCACTTTCATATACTAGTGGGAATTTTTGTTATAGAACTTGGCTTGTATATTCCAACGATGGGCTTCCTCAAATGACCTAGGTCTTCGTGAGCAAGCAAGTTGGATGCACACCCACTAGTTTCTTTTGTTGATCTTTCATTCATATTTAGCTCTAGTGCATCCGTTGCATGGCAATCCCTACTCACTCACATTGGTATCTATTGATGGGCATCTCCATAGCCCGTTGATACGTCTAGTCGATGTGACACTATCTCCCTCTTTTTGTCTTCTCCACAACCACCTCTATTCCACCCATAGTGCTATATCCATGGCTCACGCTCATGTATTGCGTGAAAGTTGAAAGGTTTGAAAAGATAGAGCATGAAAACAAATGCTTGGCCGAAATCGGGGTTGTGCATGATATGAATATTTTGTGTGATAATAAGGGAGCATCGCCAACACTATATGATTTTGTAGGGATAACTTTCTTTAGCCATGGTATTTTGAGAAGACGTGATTGCTTTGTTAGTATTCCTTGAAGTATTGTTATTTCTTATGTCAATATAGACTTTTATCTTGAATCTTTCAGATCTGAACATTCATGCCACAATTAAGAGAATTACATTGAAAAACTATATTGGTTAGCATTCCACATCAAAAATTCTTTCTTTATCATTTACCTACTCGAGGACGAGCAAGAATTAAGCTTGGGGATGCTTGATACGTCTCCAGCGTATCTATAATTTTTTATTGTTCCATGCTATTATTTATGAAGTCTTGAATGTTTAATGGGCTTTATCATTCACTTTTATATCATTTTTGGGACTAGCCCACTAACCCAAAGGCCTAGTCTAGATTGCTGTTTTTTTTCCTATTTTAGGGTTTTGCAGAAAAAGAATATCAAACGGAGTCCAAACGGAATGAAACCTTCGCAGGAGACATTTTTGGAGGAAATCACGCACGAAAGACTTCGGGGCCAAGACAGAGGACAGAGGTCCCACCCTCGAGGGTGGGGGCGCGCCCCCCTGCCTTGAGGGCAGCCCCTGTGGCCCCCGGTGCCCCTCTGTAGGGGAACGTTGCATGGAAAACAAAAAATTTTCTCTATGTTCACCAAGATCAATCTAGTAGATGCAACTACGAGGGGAGAGTAGGATCCACATACCCTTGTAGATCGCTAAGCGGAAGCGTTAAGAACGCGGTTGATGGAGTCGTACTCGCCGCGATTCAGATCACCGAAGATCCTAGCACCGAAGCAACGGTGCCTCCGCGTTCTTCACACGTACGGCTCGGGGACGTCTCCTCCTTCTTGATCCAGCAAGGGGTGGAGGAGAGGTTGATGGAGAACCGGCAGCACGACGGCGTGGTGGTGTTGGTGGAGGAGAATTCCAGCAGGGCTTCGCCTAAGCACCGCGGGAGAAGAAGATGTTGTGGGAGAGGGAGGGCAGCACCGAGGCACAAACGTGTGTTCGCTGCCCTCCCTCTACCTCTCTATATATAGGGGGAAGGAGGAGAGGGGGGCGCCCTAGGGTTTCCCCTAGGGGGGCCGGCGGCCAGGGCAGGGGGGGGGGCGGCGGCTAAGGGTTGCGCCTGGCCCTAGGGTTTCCCCCCTAGGTGCCTTGCCCCCCACTCCAAGGGGTGCGGCTGCCCTAGGGGGTCCCACCCCCTTAGCCGCATGAGGAGAGGGCCCAGGGGGGGCGCACAGCCCTATGAGGGCTGTGGTGTCCCCCCTTGTGGCCCATTAGGCCCAGAACTACTTCCGGAACCCCCGAAACCCCTTTCGGTCGTCCGCCGATTTCCCGATGCTCCCCGGAACACTTCCGGACTCCGAAACCTTTCATCCTATATATCAATCTTCGTCTCCGGACCATTCCGGAGACCCTCGTCATGTCCGGGATCTCATCCGGGACTCCGAACAACCTTCGGTAACCATGCACTATTCTCACTAACAACCCTAGCGTCACCGAACCTTAAGTGTGTAGACCCTGCGGGTTCGGAAACCATGTAGACATGACCGAGACATTCCCAGGTCAATAACCAATAGCGGGATCTGGATACCCATATTGGTTCCCACATGTTTCTCGATGATCTCATCGGATGAACCACGATGTCAAGGATTCAGGCAATCCCGTATACAGTTCCCTTTGTCTCGTCGGTATGTTACTTGCCCGAGATTCGATCGTCGGTATCTCTATACCTAGTTCAATCTCGTTACCGGCAAGTCTCTTTACTCGTTACCGTAATACATAATCCCGTGACCAACTACTTAGTCACTTTGAGCTCATTGAGATGACGTATTACCGAGTGGGCCCGGAGATACCTCTCCGTCACACGGAGTGACAAATCCCAGTCTCGATCCATGTCAACTCAACAGACACCCTCGGAGATACCTGTAGAGTACCTTTATAGTCACCCAGTTATGTTGTGACGTTTGGCACACACAAAGCACTCCTACGGTGTCAGTGAGTTACATGATCTCATGGTCATAGGAACTTATACTTGACATGCAGAAAACTATAGCGATAACTGACACGATGAAAAGCTATGTTTAACGTTTGGGTCTCGTCCATCACATCATTCTCCTAATGATGTGATCCCGTTATCAAATGACAACTCATGTCTATGACCTGGAAACCGCGGTCATCTTTGATCAACGAGCTAGTCCTGTAGAGGCTCACTAGGGACACAAAGTCTGTCTATTTATCCACACATGTATTTGAGTTTCCAATCAATACAATTATAGCATGGATAATAAACGATTATCATGAACAAGGAAATATAATAATAACTCTTTTATTATTGCCTCTAGGGCATATTTCCAACAGTCTCCCACTTGCACTAGAGTCAATAATCTAGCATTACAAGGTAATGAATCTAACACCCATAGAGTCTTGGTGTTGATCGTGCTTAGCCCGTGGAAGAGGCTTAGTCAACGGATCTGCAACATTCAAATCCGTGTGTACTTTGCAAATGTTTATGTCCTCCTCCTTGACCGAATCGCGGATGGAATTGAAGCGTCGCTTTATGTGTCTGGTCCTCTTGTGAAACCTTGGTTCCTTGGCTAGAGCAATGGCACCAGTGTTGTCACAGAACAGAGTCATTGTGTTCAGTGCACTAGGCACAACTCCAAGATCTGTCATGAACTCCTTCATCCAGACACCTTCCTTTGCCGCCTCCGAGGCAGCTATATACTCCGCTTCACATGTAGAATCAGCTACCACGCTCTGCTTGGAACTGCACCAGCTTACCGCTCCCCCGTTGAGAATATATACGTATCCGGTTTGAGACTTAGAGTCATCCGGATCAGTGTCAAAGCTTGCATCGACGTAACCCTTTACGACGAGCTCTTGATCACCTCCATAAACGAGAAACATCTCCTTAGTCCTTTTCAGGTACTTTAGGATATTCTTGACCGCTGTCCAGTGATCCATACCAGGATTACTTTGAAACCTTCCGGCCATACTTATGGCAAGGCTGACATCTGGTCTTGTGCACAGCATTGCATACATGATAGAGCCTATGGCTGAAGCATAGGGGACGACACTCATCTTTTCTCTATCTTCCGCAGTCACTGGGCATTGAGTCTTACTCAACTTCGTACCTTTCAATACCGGCAAGAACCCCTTCTTGGATTGATCCATTTTGAACTTCTTCAAAACTTTATCAAGGTATGTACTTTGTGAAAGTCCTATCAAGCGTCTTGATCTATCTCTATAGATCTTGATGCCCAATATGAAAGCAGCTTCACCGAGATCTTTCATCGAAAAACTCTTGTTCAAATACCCCTTCACGCTATCCAAAAATTCTATATTGTTTCCAATCAGCAATATGTCATCCACATATAATATTAGAAACGCTATAGAGCTCCCACTCACTTTCTTGTAAATACAAGCTTCATTGTAAACTTGTATAAACCCAAACGCTTTGATCACCTCATCAAAGCGAAGATTCCAACTCCGAGATGCTTGCACCAGCCCATAAATGGAACGCTGGAGCTTGCATACTTTGTCAGCATTCTCTGGATCGACAAAACCCTCCGGTTGCATCATATACAACTCTTCCTTAAGAAAACCGTTAAGGAACGCCGTTTTGACATCCATCTGCCAAATTTCATAATCGAAATATGCAGCTATTGCTAACATGATTCGGACGGATTTAAGCATCGCTACGGGTGAGAAAGTCTCATCGTAGTCAATCCCTTGAACTTGTGAAAAACCCTTTGCCACAAGTCGAGCTTTATACACAGTGACATTACCGTCAGCGTCCGTCTTCCTCTTAAAAATCCATTTATTCTGAATGGCCTTCCGCCCTTCAGGTAATACTTCCAAAGTCCATACTTTGTTTTCATACATGGATCCCATCTCGTATTTCATGGCCTCTAACCATTTGTCGGAATCCGGGCCCACCATCGCTTCTCCATAGCTCGTAGGTTCACCGTTGTCTAACAACATGACCTCCAAGACAGGGTTACCATACCACTCAGGTGCAGTGCGTACCCTTGTCGACCTACGAGGTTCGGTAGTAACTTGATCAGAAGCTCCTTGATCATCATCATTGGCTTCCTCTTCAACCTCTGCAGGCTCCACAAAAACATCTTTCTGCGCTGCGCTACTCTCTGGTTGAAGCAGAGGTTCGATAACCTCATCAAGTTCTACCTTCCTCCCACTCAATTCTTTCGAGAGAAACTCTTTCTCGAGAAAGGACCCGTTCTTAGCGACAAACATTTTGCCCTCGGATCTGAGATAGAAGGTGTACCCAACTGTTTCTTTTGGGTATCCTATGAAGACACATTTGTCCGCTTTGGGTTCGAGCTTTTCTGGCTGAAGCCTTTTGACATAAGCATCGCAACCCCAAACCTTGAGAAAAGACAACTTAGGTTTCTTACCAAACCACAGTTCATATGGTGTTGTCTCAACGGACTTAGATGGAGCCCTATTTAAAGTGAATGCAGCTGTCTCTAACGCATATCCCCAAAACGATAGTGGCAAATCGGCAAGAGACATCATAGAACGTACCATATCTAATAGGGTTCGATTACGACGTTCGGACACACCATTACGCTGTGGTGTTCCAGGTGGCGTCAACTGTGAAACAATTCCACATTTTCTTAAGTGATCACCAAACTCATAACTCAGATATTCTCCCCCTCGATCAGATCGTAGGAACTTGATCTTCTTGTTACGATGATTTTCAACTTCACTCTGAAATTGCTTGAATTTTTCAAAAGTTTCAGACTTATGCTTCATCAAGTAAATATACCCATATCTACTTAAGTCGTCAGTGAAGGTGAGAAAATAACGATATCCACCGCGCGCCGTTACACTCATCGGACCGCACACATCAGTATGTATGATTTCCAATAAGTCACTTGCCCGTTCCATTGTCCCTGAAAACGGGGTCCTTGTCATCTTGCCCATGAGGCACGGCTCGCACGTGTCAAGTGATTCAAAATCAAGAGACTCCAAAAGTCCATCAGCATGGAGCTTCCTCATGCGTTTCACGCCGATATGACCCAGACGGCAGTGCCACAAGAAAGTGGTATTATCATTATCAACTCTACATCTTTTGGCATCAATGTTATGAACATGTGTATCATCACTATCGAGATTCAATAAGAATAAACCCCTAACTTCGGGTGCATGACCATAAAAGATATTACTCATATAAATAGAACAACCATTATTCTCTGACTTAAATGAGTAACCGTCTCGGAATAAACAAGATCCAGATATAATGTTCATGCTTAACGCAGGCACTAAATAACAATTATTCAGGTTCATAACTAATCCCGATGGTAATCGAAGAGCGAGCGTGCCGACGGCGATCACATCAACCTTGGAACCATTTCCCACGCGCATCGTCACTTCGTCCTTCGCCAGCCTCCGTTTATTCCGCAGTTCCTGTTTAGAGTTGCAAATGTGAGCAACCGAACCGGTATCAAATACCCAGGCACTACAACGAGAGTTGGTAAGGTACACATCAATAACATGTATATCACATATACCTTTGTTGTTGTTGGCCCCCTTCTTGTCCGCCAGATACTTGGGGCAGTTCCGCTTCCAGTGGCCGTTCCCCTTGCAATAGAAACACTCAGTCTCTGGCTTGGGCCCAGCCTTGGGTTTCTTCACTGGATGAGCAACTGCTTTGCCACCCTTCTTAGAGTTACCCTTCTTGCCCTTGCCATTCTTCTTGAAACTGGTGGTTTTATTGACCATCAACACTTGATACTCCTTCTGGATGTCTGCCTCAGCGACTTTCAGCATCGAAAACAGCTCGGCGATGGTCTTGTTCATCCCTTGCATGTTATACTGCTGCATGAAGCTCTTGTAGCTTGGAGGGAGTGACTGGAGAATTCTGTCAATGATAGCCTCATCCGGGAACACAAGTCCCAGATCATCTATGCGGGTATAGTACCCAGACATCTTCAGTAAGTGCTCACTGACAGACGAATTCTCCTCCATCTTGCAAGCAAAGAATTTATCGGTGGTCTCATACCTCTCGATCTTAGCATTCTTTTCAAAGATGAACTTCAACTCCGTGTACATCTCATATGCACCATGACGTTCAAAACGCCTTTGAAGTCCTCCTTCCAAGCCGTACAACATGGCACACTGCACTATCGAATAGTCATCCGAACGTGTCTGCCAGACGTTCAAAACGTCCGCAGGGGCTGTAGGAGCGGGGGGGTCACCTAGCGGTGCATTTAGGACATAAACCTTTTGGGCAGCTGTGAGGATGATCCTCAGATTGCGGAGCCAGTCCACAAAGTTGCTCCCATCATCTTTCAGTTTAGCTTTCTCTAGGAACGCATTAAAATTCAGGGGAGCTACTGCGCGAGCCATCTACAACAAAATTTGCAAAGACATTTTAGACTATTGTTCATGATAAGTGAGTTACTACCTAATCAAATTAATTATAACTCCCACTCAAATTGACATCCCTCTGGTCATTCGAGCGTGACATGATCCAAATTCACCAACCCAAGTCCGATCATCACGTGAGATGAGGTGGTGTCAATGGTGAACATCAACATGTTGATCATATCTACTATATGACTCATGCTCGACCTTTCGGTCCTCCGTGTTCCGAGGCCATGTCTGTACATGCTAGGCTCGTCAAGTTTAACCCGAGTGTTCTGCATGTGCAAAACTGGCTTGCACCCGTTGTATGCGAACGTAGAGTCTATCACACCCGATCATCACGTGGTGCTTCGAAACGACGAACCTTCGCAACGGCGCACACTCGGGGGGAACACAATTTTATCTTGAAATTTTAGTGAAGGATCATCTTATAATGCTACCGTCGTCCTAAGCAAAATAAGATGCATAAAAGGATTAACATCACATGCAAATCATAAGTGACATGATATGGCCATCAACTCGTGCTTTTGATCTCCATCTCCAAAGCACCGGCATGATCTCCATCGTCACCGGCGCCACACCATGATCCCCATCATCATGATCTCCATCATCGTGTCGCCATCGGGGTTGTCGGCGCCCACCATGCTCTTACTACTATTGCTACCGTTTAGCGATAAAGTAAAGCATTACAAAGCGCTTAATGATTGACACGCAGGTCATACAAAATTTAAAGACAACCCTATGGCTCCTGCCGGTTGCCGTATGCATCGACATGCAAGTCGATATTAACTATTACAACATGATCATCTCATACATCAAATATATCTCATCATGTCATTGGCCATATCATATCACATACATACCCTGCAAAAACAAGTTAGACGTCCTCTAATTTGTTGTTGCATGTTTTACGTGGCTGCTATGGGTATCTAGCAAGAACGCTTCTTACCTACGCAAAACCACAACGGTGATATTCAAGTTGCTATTTAACCTTCTACAAGGACCGCCTTGTTCTATTCCGATTCAACTAAGATAGGAGAGACAGACACCCGCCAGCCATCTTATGCAACAAAAGTCACATGTCTGTCGATGGAACCGGTCTCATGTACGTGGACATGTAAAGTTGGTCCGGGCCGCTTCATCCCATAATACCGCTGAATCAAGAAAGACTAAGGAGGGCAGCAATTTAAACATCAACGCCACAAACCCTTTTGTGTTCTACTCGAGAAAGCATCTACGCAAGATCCTAGCTCTGATACCACTGTAGGGGAACGTTGCATGGAAAACAAAAAAATTTCTCTACGTTCACCAAGATCAATCTAGTAGATGCAACTACGAGGGGAGAGTAGGATCCACATACCCTTGTAGATCGCTAAGCGGAAGCGTTAAGAACGCGGTTGATGGAGTCGTACTCGCCGCGATTCAGATCGCCGAAGATCCTAGCACCGAAGCAACGGTGCCTCCGCGTTCTTCACACGTACGGCTCGGGGACGTCTCCTCCTTCTTGATCCAGCAAGGGGTGGAGGAGAGGTTGATGGAGAACCGGCAGCACGACGGCGTGGTGGTGTTGGTGGAGGAGAATTCCAGCAGGGCTTCGCCTAAGCACCGCGGGAGAAGAAGATGTTGTGGGAGAGGGAGGGCAGCACCGAGGCACAAACGTGTGTTCGCTGCCCTCCCTCTACCTCTCTATATATAGGGGGAAGGAGGAGAGGGGGGCGCCCTAGGGTTTCCCCTAGGGGGGCCGGCGGCCAGGGCAGGGGGGGGCGGCGGCTAAGGGCTGCGCCTGGCCCTAGGGTTTCCCCCCCTAGGTGCCTTGCCCCCCACTCCAAGGGGTGCGGCTGCCCTAGGGGGTCCCACCCCCTTAGCCGCATGAGGAGAGGGCCCAGGGGGGGCGCACAGCCCTATGAGGGCTGTGGTGTCCCCCCTTGTGGCCCATTAGGCCCAGAACTACTTCCGGAACCCCCGAAACCCCTTTCGGTCGTCCGCCGATTTCCCGATGCTCCCCGGAACACTTCCGGACTCCGAAACCTTTCATCCTATATATCAATCTTCGTCTCCGGACCATTCCGGAGACCCTCATCATGTCCGGGATCTCATCCGGGACTCCGAACAACCTTCGGTAACCATGCACTATTCTCACTAACAACCCTAGCGTCACCGAACCTTAAGTGTGTAGACCCTGCGGGTTCGGAAACCATGTAGACATGACCGAGACATTCCCAGGTCAATAACCAATAGCGGGATCTGGATACCCATATTGGTTCCCACATGTTTCTCGATGATCTCATCGGATGAACCACGATGTCAAGGATTCAGGCAATCCCGTATACAGTTCCCTTTGTCTCGTCGGTATGTTACTTGCCCGAGATTCGATCGTCGGTATCTCTATACCTAGTTCAATCTCGTTACCGGCAAGTCTCTTTACTCGTTACCGTAATACATAATCCCGTGACCAACTACTTAGTCACTTTGAGCTCATTGAGATGACGTATTACCGAGTGGGCCCGGAGATACCTCTCCGTCACACGGAGTGACAAATCCCAGTCTCGATCCATGTCAACTCAATAGACACCCTCGGAGATACCTGTAGAGTACCTTTATAGTCACCCAGTTACGTTGCGACGTTTGGCACACACAAAGCACTCCTACGGTGTCAGTGAGTTACATGATCTCATGGTCATAGGAACTTATACTTGACATGCAGAAAACTATAGCGATAACTGACACGATCAAAAGCTATGTTAACGTTTGGGTCTCGTCCATCACATCATTCTCCTAATGATGTGATCCCGTTATCAAATGACAACTCATGTCTATGACCTGGAAACCGCGGTCATCTTTGATCAACGAGCTAGTCCTGTAGAGGCACACTAGGGACACAAAGTCTGTCTATTCATCCACACGTGTATCTGAGTTTCCAATCAATACAGTTATAGCATGGATAATAAACGATTATCATGAACAAGGAAATATAATAATAACTCTTTTATTATTGCCTCTAGGGCATATTTCCACTGTTGGGGAACGTTGCATGGGAAACAAAAATTTTTCCTACCGTTCACCAAGATCAATCTAGTAGATGCAACTACGAGGAAGGAGTGTGATCTACGTACCCTTGTAGATCGCTAAGCGGAAGCGTTATGAACGCGGATGATGGAGTCGTACTCGTCGCGATTCAGATCGCCGAAGACCTAGCACCGAAGCAACGGTGCCTCCGCGTTCTTCACACGTACGGCTCGGGGACGTCTCCTCCTTCTTGATCCAGCAAGGGGTGGAGGAGAGGTTGATGGAGAACCGGCAGCACGACGGCGTGGTGGTGATGGTGGAGAAGAACTCCAGCAGGGCTTCGCCTAAGCACCGCGGGAGAAGAAGATATGACGGGAGAGGGAGGGCAGCACCGAGGCACGAACTGTGTTGGCTGCCCTCCCTTTGCCCCACTATATATAGGGGGGGTGGAGAGGCTAGGGCGCCCTAGGGTTTCCCCTAGGGGCCGGCGGCCAGGGCAAGGGGAGGGGGGCGGCGGCCAGGGCAGGGGGAGGCGCCCAGGCCCTAGGGTTTCCCCCTTAGGTGCCTTGCCCCCCAAGTCCCAAGGGGTGCGGCCAGCCCTAGGGGGTCCCACCCCCTTAGCCGCATGGGGAGAGGGCCCAGGGGGGGCGCACAGCCCCCTGAGGGCTGTGGTGTCCCCCCTTGTGGCCCAATAGGCCCAGAACACCTTCCGGACCCCCCGAAAACCTTCCCGGTACTCCGCCGATTTCCCGATGCTCCCCGGAACACTTCCGGTACTCCGAAACCTTTCATCCTATATATCAATCTTCGTCTCCGGACCATTCCGGAGACCCTCGTCATGTCCGGGATCTCATCCGGGACTCCGAACAACCTTCGGTAACCATGCACTCTTCTCACTAACAACCCTAGCGTCACCGAACGTTAAGTGTGTAGACCCTGCGGGTTCGGAAACCATGTAGACATGACCGAGACACTCTCAGGTCAATAACCAATAGCGGGATCTGGATACCCATATTGGTCCCTACATGTTTCTCGATGATCTCATCGGATGAACCACGATGTCAAGGATTCAGGCAATCCCGTATACAGTTCCCTTTGTCTCGTCGGTATGTTACTTGCCCGAGATTCGATCGTCGGTATCTCTATACCTAGTTCAATCTCGTTACCGGCAAGTCTCTTTACTCGTTACCGTAATACATAATCCCGTGACCAACTACTTAGTCACTTTTGAGCTCATTGAGATGACGTATTACCGAGTGGGCCCGGAGATACCTCTCCGTCACACGGAGTGACAAATCCCAGTCTTGATCCATGTCAACTCAACAGACACCCTCGGAGATACCTGTAGAGTACCTTTATAGTCACCCAGTTACGTTGTGACGTTTGGCACACACAAAGCACTCCTACGGTGTCAGTGAGTTACATGATCTCATGGTCATAGGAACTTATACTTGACATGCAGAAAACTATAGCGATAACTGACACGATCAAAAGCTATGTTTAACGTTTGGGTCTCGTCCATCACATCATTCTCCTAATGATGTGATCCCGTTATCAAATGACAACTCATGTCTATGACCTGGAAACCGCGGTCATCTTTGATCAACGAGCTAGTCCAGTAGAGGCTCACTAGGGACACAAAGTCTGTCTATTCATCCACACATGTATTTGAGTTTCCAATCAATACAATTATAGCATGGATAATAAACGATTATCATGAACAAGGAAATATAATAATAACTCTTTTATTATTGCCTCTAGGGCATATTTCCAACACCCTCTTCTTTCTATATATACCTACGTACCCCAGAAACTCCATACGAAGAGAGAAACCCCTAATTCCACCGCCGTAGCTTCTGTTCCCGTGGAGATCCCATCTTGGAGCCTGTTCCGGGAGGGGGATCCATCACGGAGGCCTTCATCATCATCATCATCGCCCTCACCATGAGTTGTGAGTAGTTTACCACACACCTTCGGGTCCATAGCTAGTATCTAGATGGCTTCTTCTCTCTCTCTCTCTGGATCTCAATACAAAGTTCTCCTCGGTCTTCGAGGAGATCTATTCGATGTAATCTCTTTTTGCGGTGTGTTTGTTGAGATCCGATGAATTGTGAGTTTATGATCAAGGTTATCTATGGAAGATATTTGGTTCTTCTTTGAACTTTTTATGAGTGCTCATAATATCCTTACAAGTCTCTTCGAATTATTAGTTTGGTTTGGCCTACTAGATCTATAGTTCTTGCAATGGGAGAAGTGCTTGGCTTTGGGTTCAATCTTGCGGTGTCCTTTCCCAGTGATAGTAGGGGCAGCAAGGCACGTATTGTATTATTACCATCGAGGATAAAAAAGATGGGGTTTTCATCATATTTCTTGAGTTTATCCCTCTACATCATGTCATCCTGCTTAAGGCGTTACTCTGTTCGTATGAACTCAATACACTAGATGCATGCTAGATAGCGGTCGATGTGTGGAGTAATAGTAGTAGATGTAGGCAGGAGTCGGTCTACTTGTCTCGGACGTGATGCCTATATACAATGATCATGCCTAGATAGTCTCATAATTATTCACTTTTCTAGCAATTGCTCGACAGTAATTTGTTTACCCGCCGTAGAATACCGCTATCATGAGAGAAGCCACTAGAGAAAACTATGGCCCCCGGGTCTATCTTTATCATATTACTTTCCCATCAATTTATATTACCGTTGTTTATTTTCTGTTTTATTAAACTAAAAAATACCAAAAATATTATCTATCATCTCTATCAGATCTCACTATCATAAGTGACCGTAATGGGATTGACAACCCCTTATCGCGTTGGCTGCGAAGTTATTTGTTTATGCAAGTGCGAGGGACTTGTGCGTGGTCTCCTACTGGATTGATACCTTGGTTCTCAAAAACTGAGGGAAATACTTACGCTACTGTGGTGCATCTCCCTTTCCTCTTCGAGGGAATACAACGCAAGCTCAAGAGGTACCATTGGGTGGAGGAATTAGCCTCTGTGCTATGGAGCATCAACACTACACCTAACAGATCTACAGGGTACACGCCTTTCTTCATGGTATATGGACCTGAAGCGGTCCTCCCTAGCGATATCCGTCATGATTCGCTGCGAGTGGCGGCTTATGTCGAAACTGATAATGAAAGGGCATGGCAAGATGCCTTAGACCGGCTGGATGAGGAACGGGACACGGCAGCAGCTCGATCGGCGATTTATCAGCAAGATATGTGCTGGTACCACAGTCGCCGGGTTAAAACCAAAATGTTTCAAGAAGGAGATCTGGTGCTCCGGCTCATCCAAGACCAGACAGACATGCACAAGTTATCCCCGCCTTGGGAAGGACCCTTTGTGGTCAGCAAGAACCTGCACAACGGATCATACTACCTCGTGGACGTTCGAAAACATAAGGACTCACGCACTGCGGAGGAGGAGACCCGACAGCCATGGAACATCGCTCTTCTTCGACCTTACTACACCTGAGCTATAGGCTCCACTTTATGTACATATATTTGCAATGTATATATTATGATCAATATAATAAACCGGCGTCCCCGATAAAGCGGGGTATCAGACGCCTTTTTTCATAAGAGTTTGTCACATGGGGGCTTTTGTGTGCAAGGGAGTTCCTATGGCCTCTTATACTGGCGGTCACCTCAAGGCCATCATAAGAGCATAGCTCTGGTTGCTTCGACAATCCCCACATGATGATGAGGGTCAAAAGAGAGTTTTGATGCCTAGCACAACACAAACATAGGCCCTGACGAGCATAGCTCAAATGCTACCTGGGGGCTCCTGATGCATAGCATCAACGAGTTGACAACCCTTGTAGTAGGCTATCAAGCCATGGCTTGGAAGCCTGGTGTATACACCTAAAACCCCGGATTAGCCTGCCTGCATTAAGTAAGTCACTCCGCCCAGGTAAACCTGGTACGACCCGTCGAACGTATACACAAGTCAATCTTTACAGACCCTGAACTTGGTAATGTTAAATTGATGATCATCGAGTATTTACACAAGTCAATCTTTACAGATCCTGAACTTGGTAACATTAACATTGATGATTTGGTTAAGGATTGAGGACCATCTTAACAAGCTTTGAGAAATGGTTAATGACAGTAGCCTGGCAGCTCATAAAAAGCCTCGAATTTGGAGCCTGGCAGCTCATAAAAATCCTCGACTACACGGTCTTATTTGCCCAAAATTTTATTTTTGACTTTTTATAAAAAAAAAATATCTTCAAGGTCATTGGTGTTCATCCAAGTCCATTGGTTCAGCGAGTGGATGACTATAAGTTGCAACTACACCTGCGTTTACAGAACCTTAGTCTGGTTTGATTATACAAATGCCAGTACTGACTACATTTAAACCGGAGTTTATCATAACCCGGTTCGGTCCCATCATGAACCGGCAAATGATCAAGGGAGTCATCAATACTTGCATCTTGGATCGTTATCTTTTGCTATCGACTATTGATTAAGGTTAATCATGACATACTTAATCATGGGTATGATACATACTTTATATTTTATACACAGTTCAGGTTATAAACTTAGACCATGTGTTTGGGCATTATGACCCGTCTAGCGATAAACCACCAGGACACTTTAAACATTGTTTTATGCAGAAATAGGTGGAGTAAACCATCAAAAGCATTATAAGCAAGGAATACTTGTGAAAGTTGCTAGTTGTAGCAATCTCATGCAAAAGACAGTATGTGTGAAAGCATAAAGTATTTCAGCTACCCTATTACAAGGTGCTGGAGAGCCCAGAAGAATATCAGTTTTTTCCTAAAGTACTGGACCATAAAATTTAAACCGGCACCGGCTTAGGACTCTGTGTCAGCTTGGTGTGAAGGTCGTGGATCAGTTCGCTCCGGTTCTTCGACGGTCTCTTACAGCTGCTGGAAGTCAGTGGTTGTCCAATCAATCTTGGTCAGCGCTCGGAAATAAACTTCATCGTTCACGAGTTCAGACGGATCAATTCCTGGAGCGAAAGTGTGCTTACGAGCGGGCGGAATAAGATTTTCAATCTCATAAGCCGGAAGCTCGGCCCGCACGTTCTCAGCGTTGTATGCTGGATGATAATGAGACAGATCAGCCTCATCAGACAGTTTGCTGGCCAAAGGCCGCATTTCCTTCGCCTGAGCACGCAAATCATTGTATCCAAAAGCTGATCCGTCCTCCTTCATGCTCGGATAGCCATTCATTGCTTCCGTCGAAACAAAGTCAGGCACCCAAGCTTTCGCTCGAGTTAGGGCCATCAGAGCACCGGCCCATGTAGAAGATTTCTTCAGTTCTATAAGGCGGGCAGGTAGAATGGATAATTTTTCCAAAGTACCCTGGATTGTTGTGGGAGCCGGTTTATTGTGCGAGGCAGCGCAGACAATCCTCTGGGCACCAGAATATAGCTGTTCTACCAGAGTGTACACAGCCTTCAATTTTCTTCACATATCATTGCCAAGATGAGCAATGTGTTTTACTACATCGAAAAGTATGTGTTAAACCAGAGAGGTGCGGGACTGCAATATTCAGGGCTATGATAAACAACACTTACCAAAAATAGCATTTGTCATGGCGTTAATCTGCTACTTTAATCCGGACAATTATTCTGTCACCGGATTAAGAGCATCCTCTGCATCAGTGGCCCTCTTCTCCAAGATAGCTTTCTCAGCATCCCAATCTGACCGTTCTTTTTCAAAGTCTTGCTTCAGCTTTTCTATGTTTGCTAAAGCAAGTGTCAGCTTGTCTTTGACTTTGATAGCAGCAGTTTCTTGGAACTTCAAAGTATCTCCGAGCTCGGTCACTTCAGAGGTTTTCCGGTTCAAGTCAGTCTGCCAAGAGGAAAGCACATTATATATTCATGAGACGTCTCAATCAAGTCCCAAGCACATAACAAGTTATGCACTTGACACTTGGGGGCTAATGTGTATTTGCAGTTAAACAGGCCTTTTTCAGTCAAGTCCCAAGCACATAACAAGTAATACACTTGGCACTTGGGGGCTAATGTGACATTGTTCAGAACAGAATTCAAGTTGAAGTCCCGGTTCATCCTAAAGGAGTAAACCGCCCCTTGGGATCTACTCAAAGTCTCGGTTCACCCTAAAGGGCTAAACCGGCACTTGGGGGCTACAATGGAGTAAAGACAGGCTACGAGAAATAAGCAGGAATAGAGTGCAAGTCAGAAAACAGAAAAGGTTACCTCGTAGCGCTCCTTCATCATATTTACCAAGCCGACTTCATGATCACGGTTGGTGTATAGCCGGTTTAGATAGCCGGAATGGAGTTATTGGGCATTGAGCTGAGCATAACTGGATAAATCAGTACTCCATTTTCCTTTGTCCTTGCTGGGAACTTCATCCTTGGCAGTATGCTTGGACAAAGCGACAGACTCACCAGGAGTAGTATAGCCAATCCCAGTGATTTCAACATCTTTAGTTGAAGCGGCTATTTGCTTAGCCGGACTAGCAGGAGCAGTGCTGGCTTGGGCAAGATTGGCCGGTTCAGGATCATGATCCATTGGATCATTCCCTTGGTCAACAAAGACTTCATGATCCGTGGGAATAGGATCGTCATGCAAAGTGTCAATATGATCTTCAGCAGGTTCAGGATCCTTTGCTGGTTCAAGAATCGCGTTGTCATCTACCGGCTTATTCAATTTGGCCTTCTTGCTAGGCCTGGGCTTACTGCGGAAAGTTAAAAATGGTGAAAATCAGAAGAGTTAAGACAAAAAATTAAACCGGCCACGCGAAAAAACTTACCAAGGAATAGTCTTGAGGGGAGGAATCTGTGTGGCTGTTGATTCGCCAGAAGAGGAATGAGGAGTTTCCTAATAATTTGAATCAGACGGATTAAGAGGTTGTCGAATAAGACCTGCCTTAGGATAAAGAACGTCTGGAGTGTGTAAAACCTCGGAACGACGCCTCCGAGTTGGAGTGTGTGTTAATCCGGTGGACTCAATGGCGTGGCCACTGTGCCGCGTGGTGCGGCGAGCTTCGTGTTGTTGTTTCTTCAAAAGAAAGTTTGGGTCCAAGTAAGCGAAAGGATGAGAAAACTGTACTTTCCGGGTAGCTCGACGAAATTTTGGTGTTGGGAGAGGTTCTGAACCGGAAGAAAGAGTAATTACCTCAACATCATCCACGTTGCTGCCTTCAGCGCGTCCCTGGGTACAGTCATTGTTAATAAAATGCAGATAAAGAAAGGTCAAAGAAATCAAGAGAATCAGGTAATACCTCGGAGGCCGGTTCATCATCTTCCGGATTGGATCCAGATGCGCCAGTGGTTTTCTTTGTGACAGCCTTCTTGGTAGCCTTGGTTTTTTGGCGAGGCACTTTAGCCGGTTTATCCTGGGCCTTCCTCTTCCAGAATGGGTCATTGCCCTGTTGAAGAAATGAAGACATTCAAAAGACAAGTACGGAAGACGGATTAAAATAAAGCAAAGCAATATGAAAGAAATTTTTACCGAGGGTGGTTTGTTGAGCGCACAGAAAGGAGCCAATCCGGTTTGACTACAAGCTTCTATAGGTTCATTCAGCAGTTTCTTGACGGATTCGTTGATCTCATTTTCTGATAGCATCGCTTCTGTATGGCGCAAAGGATCTTTGGGGTTCCCAGTATACTCACACATTAAACCGGAACGACGGCTTAGCAGGAGAATACTCCAAGAAATCCAGCAGCGGACAAGATCAACCCCTGGCAAACCATTGGCCGTAAAGGCCCTGAGCTTTGAGAGCTGAGGAGCGTAACGAAGTCGTTCCTGGGCACTTAGCCGCTGTGGAAAAGGGTGGTTCTCCAAAAGACGGTGGGAGCGATAACCCGGCAATGGATTCTGATCTTCCAGGGAAGTATCTAGGCAGTAGAACCAAGTCTGATTCCACTCTTTTGGATGGCTGTGGAGACTGGCATGAGGAAAACTAACATCCTTTATTTTCTGAATAGACATCCCGTCGAGTTTAGTGTTTGGACCGTCATGAAATTCTGTGCGACGGTTTAGATGAAAGAAATCCCGGAACAGCTCAACTAACGGCTCCTCTTGCAGATAAGCTTCACAAAAGACATGGAAGTTGCAAATGTTTGACACAGAGTTGGGTCCGATATGTTGCGGATGAAGTTGGAAATTGGCTAGCACATCACGGAAGAATTTCGACACGGGAGGATTGAATCCACGGGCTAAGTGATCAAGAAAGACAACAACTTCTCCCTCTTTTGGCTCTGGAGGACATTCTTATCCGGGGACCCTCTAGTGAAGGACATCTTTTGGGCCTAAGGCACCAATTTCGGCTAGTTTCTCCAAATCCTCCTCAGTAACCCGGGATTGGACCCAGTTGCAGGAGGTAAACTGCTTGGCTTGAGTGGCCATTTTGGAAGGAAAAGTCTGAAAATATAATGAAAAGCCGGTTTACAATCTAGGCAAGTTTAAACCGGCAGCCTCTATAAAGGTACTTGTCTAAATGGCGGTTTAGTCAAGGGCCTAATGGTATCTACCAGATTAAAATATCTGGAACAGCTAAAACAATGGCATCTGCCGGATTATAGTGTCTGAAAAAGCTAAACCGCCAACAAGGGTATACGAGATACAGATCTGAAGTTATGAAGAAACAGTTTTCGCACAGGCAGTAAATAAAATATGGATCTACAGCATTTTGGAAATTAAGAAATATTCAATTTATATTCAACAGACATGATGAAGGCTCTAGCAGATGCAATCTATACTAGTAATATTGGGAACGATAAAGGCACTATGAAGAAGCGGAGTTACTCCTATAGCTATCAAACAGGAGAGTAAGATCTACGCTAAAACTATCGGGATATGGCAAAGAACTATGAAGAACAGTGTCTACCCGCAGGCTCGTATGAAGAAGAAACCCTAATGAGATCTAGGGGCGGGATAAGAAGGAAACTTACCAGAGCAAACGAGTGCGGAGGCGCGCCGGAGTTTTCTGGTCTGATCAGGTTGATGCAGCAGCCAAGCTTGACGAAGAACCGAGGGTCAACGGCGGCGGCGGAACTTGAGCTCGAGCGGGAGCGAGGAAGAAGAAGAGGCAAGGGAGCAAGGGGGTAGGGGGGGAAGAGATACCCCTCAGCCTTATTTATAAGCCGCAAAATGAAACGGCAGGCGCGGGAATCAAGGAGCCAAAAAAGCGGATATGGCAAGATACTGTTGCCTCGATCTTCGAAGCTTTTAATGAATGAAAGATAAAAAACAGGTACAAGTGTAAGTGGGCAAATGACGTCACGACAGTTTAGCGATCTGGGAAGATGACGTCACGACGGTTTATGAAGTACTTGAAGCAGCGAAGGGGAAATCTG
Source organism: Secale cereale (assembly GCA_902687465.1). Classification (NCBI taxonomy): domain Eukaryota; kingdom Viridiplantae; phylum Streptophyta; class Magnoliopsida; order Poales; family Poaceae; genus Secale; species Secale cereale. The sequence continues at coordinate 722,870,331 of LR738712.1, read as the reverse complement.
TACAAAGACGTTGAAGATTGACATGAACGGGTTCAAATCAATCTGGGGCCTAATGTCAGGGATATTACTACCAGGTATAAACCACCCAGGAGGGGCCGATTTATGTCTATCAAGATCACTTTTACTAAAGACCAGCAGAGCATGGAACAAGACGTTTTAGCCCAGGAGGTTTAGAACCTAAGTGTTAGGGCCCATGATTTGTAAGCCGCCATACTGCGTGTAATTTGTGATGTAAGATAGGATGGATAGAGACCGAGCCGGACACATTTATGAGCCGGCCTCGGGATTCTGTAAACCGGACTGGGCGTCACCTCGTGTATATAAAGGGACGACCCAGCGACGGTTCAGGGGCAGAGAACAACAGCTCGAGACATAGGCAAAGCGGATTCGATCCCTGGTCATCGAAACCCTAGCAATACTACACCAAACTAGACGTAGGCTTTTACCTTCATCGAAGGGGTCGAACTAGTATAAAAACCTTGTGTCCTTGTCCACTTTAACCCCTTTAAGCTAACCCGTAGCGATGGCCTCACGACTAAGTCCTTGCTGCCCCTACTGTCACTGGGAAAGGATATGATATAAACCCCATATTTTTATCCTCGATGGCAACAATACAATATGTGCCTTGCTGCCCCTACTGTCACTGGAAAAGGACACCGCAAGATTGAACCCAAAGCCAAGCACTTCTCCCATTGCAAGAACTATAGATATAGTAGGCCAAACCAAACCAATAATTCAAAGAGACTTGCAAGGATATTATAATCGTACATAAAAGATTTCAGAAAAGAATCCAACATTGTTCATAGATAATCTTGATCATAAACCCACAATTCATTGGATCTCGACAAACACACCGCAAAAAGATTACATCGAATAGATCTCCTCGAAGATCGAGGAGAACTTTGTATTGAGATCCAAAGAGAGAGAAGCCTCAGAGGTGCTATGGTGTTGATGTAGAAGCCCTCTGTGATCGATGCCCCCTCCGGCGGAGCTCTGGCACAGGCCCCAAGATGGGATCTCACGGGAATAGAAGGTTACGGCGGTGGAATTATGGTTTCTTCATGCTCTTCGATGTTTTCAGGGTATATGGGTATATATAGGAGGAAAAAGTACGTCGGTGGAGCAACATGGGGCCCACGAGGGTGGGGGCGTGCCTACCCCCCTGGGCGCGCCCTGCCCCCTTGTGGGCACCTCATTTCTTCTCTGACTTGTACTCCAAGTCTCTCGTGAAGATATCGTTCGAAAATTAACTCTCCCGAAGGGTTCATTCCGTTTGAACTCCATTTGATATTCCTTTTCCGTGAAACACAAAAATAGGCAAAAAAAACAACAATTTGCACTGTGCCGTGGGTTAGTAGGTTAGTCCCAAAAATAATATAAAACTGTATAATAAAGCCCATTAAACATCCAAAACAGAATATATAATAGCATGGAACAATCAAAAATTATAGATACGTTGGAGACGTATCAAAGATCAACGGCTTGAGAATCCGGTTGGTTTTCAACCTCATCACAATGCCACCTCCACTCACAAGCAATCCCTCTAGCCTTATTGTACTGTGAAGGTTAACCTTGAGACGCAAAAGGAGACGCATGAGCTGCCTGTTTTTCTGGACATCCTTCATCGCATCTTCAGGGAGACTCTCTTTCCTCGTATTGGGAACCTGGATATGGTTCACTCATATCTTGTGGACATGCTACTTTTCTGCCAGCATCATAAGGAAACAAACATTGGAGAAACCCTGGATATCTCTCATGTCATGTGGTCTGAGTTGTTGTCTTCCATCTCTGAGTGCAAGTGTCCTATCAATGCTCCTTTTATCATGCTGCTGATTGAGAAGGGTTGGGAGCACACCTATATTGGGTACCCGCTAGAGACTAGCGAGTTGGTCTCTCACAAGGTCAAGAGGCTTAGGCGGAAGGATCTCTGGAACACTCCGGTCTCTCGTTTTGATATTCCGTCTGGTGCTGATGATGCTGAGGCAGAGGTTGATCATGATGATGATGAGGATTATATGCCCTCTGGAGCGGAGCCCTCTTGGGCAAAGATGCTCAAGTGTAAGATGAAGAAGTTGTTCAGCATGGAGTCTCACGGTCAGTACCTGGCCCATGTGTCTGAGAAGAAGGCCAGGAGCCGTCATAAGGAGATCATGCGTCAGGTTGGTGCAACGGTTGTCAGCGGCTCTGAAGGCCGGATCACTGATGAGGAGGAATGGGTTCAGCAGCACTGCCATTGGGCTGATTCTGACCCCGAGCAGCCCCCAGCCGATGACGGAGGTGCAGATGATCACGCGGTGATGTGATGATGGAGTGCGTCTATTCTGCTATTACATGTGCCTATTGCTTCTCTTTGTTCCCTTTTCGTTGTATCGATGTTAAAGGGGAAGAGGATTTAGGGATTTGTCGAGTTGCGAGTGTGTGTTTATTGTGTGCTTTCTGCCTTGTCTTTCCTTCTCGCAAACTCTCTTTGTTTGGTTTAGTTTATGTTCGTGAGACCCTGTTACTGTTAATGTGTGTGAGACCTATGCTACCTTGTATGTCAAGTACTTTAGTAGGGTGTGAGCTTATTTCATGTTCTATCTTTACTCACCTACTACTTTATCCGATTATATGTCTCCTCATTGTTAGATGTTATCGGACTATAAAATATAGGGGGAGTATTGATCCTAGTGTGCGTGCTTTGCATTCCAAAGGAAACTCGTTTAAATGCACACATCTAGGAGGAGCCCGTCTATATTTTGTAGTCTTTGGGGTTTGCTTAATCTTCTTGTTAATATTCTGTGAAAATCCCGTGTTATCATCCATGCACCAAAAAGAGGGAGATTGTAAGGGCATGTCCCTTCCTATGTGGTTTTGGTGATTGATCACAATGCGTTTGCAGACTAATCATGTGTGCTAAGTATTTTAGAGATTAATCCATTGGCACGAGACCGTTAATTTCTCCTCGAAGCTTTAAGCAGAAGACGTGTCGTCTCCCTCGGGTTTTTTTGGGTGGACTTGAGTCGTAGGAGATACCGTACTATCAAGAGGGGGTCCGCATTGGATAGGCTAGGGTGGAATCATCACGTACACTTCTTTTTGGCACCCTCAGCTCCTTTCCTTGCCTTGGAGCTCTCTGCTTCTTCCGAAGATGAGGTTTGTTGATGGGAGCGGTAGTACCGCCGCTGGTGCAGTAGTGCCGCCTATGGCCACCAAGAGGTAATACCGCTGCGCAGCGCGGTAGTACCGCTTGGGGCATATGCGGCTGTACCGCTCCAGTCTGGTTCCACTACCGTGTCGATTCGAGAGGGCTTTTTCTCATGTCGGACTTTACGGTAGTAGCAGCGGTAGTAGCAGTGGTAGTACCGCTTATAAGCGGTAGTACCGCTGCCACCATCGTTACTACTACTGCTCCCCTCTCCTAAGCCTCGACTTTTCCACTGCGTGGTAGTACCGCTGGGGGCCGTGGTAGTACCATTGGGAATTGCGATAGTATCGCTCCACCCAGCGGTAGTACCGCTCTGTGCGGGCAGATATGGGGATAACGGTTCACTTATCCCCACTACTATATAAAGAGGTCTCCTTCCTCAAGACGACCTACCTCTTCTCCCCCAAGCTCCATTGTTGCTCCAAAAGCTTATTTTCGCCCGATCTCTCTCCCTAGCTAATCAAACTTGTTGATTTTCTAGGGATTGATTGATAAGGCCCAGATCTACACTTCCACTAATAGAAATTTGATTCCCCCCACTAATCCCTTGCGGATCTTGTTACTCTTGGGTATTTGCGCACGCTAGACGGTTGATGTCACCTCGAAGCCATATTCTATTGTGGTGAAGCTTCGTGGTTTTGTTGGGAGCCTCCAATTAAGTTGTGGAGATAGCCCCAACCTTATTTGTAAAGGTTCGGTCGCCGCCTTCAAGGGCACCAATAGTGGAATCACGGCATCTCGCATTGTGTGAGGGCGTGAGGAGAATATAGTGGCACTAGTGGCTTCTTCGGGAGCATTGTGCCTCCACACCGCTCCAACGGAGACGTACTTCCCCTCAAAGGGAAGGAACTTCGGTAACACATCCTCGTCTCCACCGGTTCCACTCTTGGTTATCTCTTACCTTTACTTGTGCAAGCTTTATTGTGTTAGTTCCTTGTGCTAGCTTATGCGCTTGTAATTATTGCATCACAATGGTTGCCAACGTAGTTGCACATCTAGACAACCTATTTTGTTGCTAAGTTCAATTTGGTCAAGAAAAGCTAAAAATTGTTAGTTGCCTATTCACCCCCCCCCCCTCTAGTCAACCATATCGATCCTTTCACAGGGAGGTTCACCAAGTCCAAGGAGAAGGATGATACGTCCATTTTGCATCATGCTTATATGTTGATATTTATTGCACTATGGGCTGTTATTACATGTTTTGTCACAATACTTATGCCTTTTCTCTCTTATTTTACAAGGTTTACATGAAAAGGGAGAATGCCGGCAGCTAGAATTCTGGGCTGGAAAAGGAGCAAACTATGGAAACCTATTCTACACAACTCCAAAAGCCCCGAAACTCAACAGAACTCTATTTCAGAAAATATAACAAATATCTGGCGAAAGAAGTCCATGAGGGGGGACACCGGCTGTCCACGAGGGTGGGGGGCGCGCCCCCCTTCCCAGGGCACGCCCCCTGTCTCGTGGGCCCCCCGATGGTCCCCCGATGCCCATCTTCTCCTATATGAGGTGTTTTGACCTGGAAAAATAAGGAGGCTTTTGGTACCACACGTCGCCGTCTCGAGGCGGAACCAAGGCGGAAACCAATCTAGGGCTCCGGTAGAGCTGTTCTGCCGGGGATACTTCCCTCCGGGAGGGGGAAATCGTCACCGCTGTCATCACCAACAACTCTCCCATCTTAGGGAGGGCTATCTTCATCAACATCTTCACCAGAACCATCTCCTCTCAAACACTACTTCATCTCTTGTATCCAATCTTTGTACCCAAACCTCATATTGATACATGTGGGTTGCTAGTAGTGTTGATTACTCCTTGTAGTTGATGCTAGTTGGTTTATTTGGTGGAAGATTATATGTTTAGATCCATTATGCATATTAATACCCCTCTGATCATGAACAATATTATGTCTTGTGAGTAGTTACTTTTGTTCCTGAGGACATAGGAGAAGTCTTGCTATTAGTAGTCATGTGAATTTGGTCTTCGTTCTATATTTTGATGAGATGTATGTTGTCTGGTGTCATGTGAACGTCGACTACATGACACTTCACCATTATTTGGTCCTAGAGGAAGGCATTGGGAAGTAATAAGTAGATGATGGGTTGCTAGAGTGACAGAAGCTTAAACCCTAGTTTATGCGTTGCTTCGTAAGGGGATGATTTGGATCCATATGTTTCAGGCTATGGTTAGGTTTACCTTAATACTTCTTTTGTAGTTGCGGATGCTTGCATTAGAGGTTAATCATAAGTGGGAGGCTTGTCCAAGTAAGGACAGCACCCAAGCACCGATCCACCCACATACCAAATTATCAAAGTAGCGAACGCGAATCAGATGATCGTGATGAAAACTAGCTTGACGATAATTCCCATGTGTCCTCGGGAGCGCTTTCCTTTATATAAGAGTTTGTCCAGGCTTGTCCGTTGCTACAAAAAGGATTGGGCCACCTTGCTGCACCTTATCTACTTTTACCTTTTGTCACTTGCTACCAATTACCTTATCACAAAACTATCTGTTACCTATAATTTCAGTGCTTGCAGAAAATACCTTACTGAAAACTGCCTATCATTTCCTTCTGCTCCTCGTTGGGTTCGACACTCTTACTTATCGAAAGGACTACGATAGATCCCTACACTTGTGGGTCATCAAAGGACGCGAAGGTCGCATCGAAGACGGAGACAATCAGCATGAAGATGCATCTCTGCCCAGGCGACCCCGTGCCCAAGGGCTCTTGGGACCCGTCGCACGGGCTACCTAGAAACTCTCTAGATACCCCATGCGCACGGGCCCAGAATGACCCTGTGCGCACCGGGTCCCTCGCTGGAGAAGCTGCTAAGGGCGTGTACCGTGCGTTCGGGTCTCACTTACCCCGTGCACATGGGCCTCCAGGGAGACTATCGTGAAGGCCCTGTTTGGCCCACCTTTTCTTCCCCTTTCTCCACCTACCTATATATTTCGTCCCCTTGACATTTGTTAGGGTTAGCAAAGTGTAAGCTAGATAATTTGAGACCTTTTCTCATCTACCCCTTCTCTTGGAGAACAAGGCCTTCAAGGAGAAGAATCCTTGTGGATTTCAAGGCCCCCTCAAGGCGAAGGCTATCATCAAGGCCTCATCTCTTAGGAGTGGGAAGATCATTTACCAAGTGTTTGTTTTCTTTGATTGATCATGTATTCTTGTGGATCTATGTGTTTGCTACTCTAGTGGATGTGTAATTGGGTTTTGTTGGAGTGAATTCCTCTTTGTGTTCTTGTTCATCCCTTTTCTCCTCCAAGTGTGAAAAAGCCCTTCCCTAGGGTTCCACCCTAGATCAATTTCCCTGGCAATAAATCCATATTTGTCATAGTTTAAGACCGCCCTCATCTTACCTCTCAGTAAATCATGGTCAGAGAAAGCATTAACATTAAGTCTAACAAACCGCACTAGAGGACACGATGCTGACTGTGACCAATTTGAATCCTTCTCCCGGCCAGTAGTTGCAAATACACCTTGATTTTGAAGAACACGATCTAGGTGGTATCAATCTTAGTCTACCGCAAATCAGTCATCGCTGATGGTGACCCGATAATTACTTGACCTGGCGGGCACGCAGTGGTGCTGGAGACAAGTCACAATGGAGACACACTTGACTCGGAGTACATCAGACCGTTAAGTGCCCGAGTCAAAACGTCATGTGAAAATATTTCAAATTCAAAATCAATACTTGCTCGTACATCTAATTAACTAACTACTACTCCCTCTGTCCGAAAATACTTGTCATCAAAATGGATAGAAAATGATGTATTTAGAACTAAAATACATCTAGATACATCTTCTTTTATCCATTTTGATGACAAGTATTTCTAGACAGAGAGAGTACTAGTACTAGATAAGTACTAAAAATGACATTGGACTATGACATATTGACATGTAGTATACGGTTTCTAAAAAACTTAAGAGAGGAGTGCGTGAGACACATGTTCGAACCCGCGCCGGCCGCGCTCTGGCCACTGGGCGATGAGCCCAGGAGATTTTTTAATGGGAAGAAAAATCTGTACGTATTGTTTGCATAAGAATCTTTTGGTAGCTTTTAGAGCATCTTTAGTAGACCATTTAAAAGTGGTTAAACTCTTGTAATTTTTGCGTTATAAGGTTTTTTGTTGAAGAAAATGTCCAGAACAGAAACCATAAAAGTGGTTCAACCCGTATATTTTTTAAAGGACATCAAAAATCCACATCCGAGACCCTTATTTTTGAAGCTTGACGCCAAACCGAGGATGCCCCGTATACCGGTCGAACCTCGTCTGAGCAAACACGCCGCCGTGGAATTTATCGGAATCGATCGCCGCCGATTCGAATTGGACGAGCTTGACCTCGCCGTGGCCTCCCGTGACCTCAGCCTGGCCGCCGGAATCCTCCCGGCACGGCCGGCAAAGGGGGATGGCTCAGCCGGTGCGGCCGGCAACAGAGCAGGGCGTAGCCGGCGGGTGACGGGTTGTGGCCGGCGGGGCTGGGCGCGGACCGCGCGGACGATGTGGTGACGAGGAGTGGTTGACAGCCGACGGGGCTAGCCACGACCGGCGTGGTAGGCGCGCCCGGCTAGGGGAAGGGTGGAGCCGGCTGGGCTGGAGGAAGGAGCTCTTATCCCAGTTTTACAGTATCTATTAAGCCGTAGCTAAAATGAACTCTTCAAATGCCTTTTATCCACCCTTATCCCAGTTTTATAGTTTGTAGTTTTAAGAAGTCTGTTAGTGATGCTCTTATGTTGTTTCGAAAAATGAAAAATCGTATATAAAAAAAACTATGTAGCACTGTCAACAGTTCTGCCTTAGCTTCTTCACCGAAATATTTAAGCCGAAAGAAGCTCAATTCTGCATAGAGCTATATAGTATAGACACAACACACAAGTAGTGCCGACCACAGGCTAAGAGCATCTATAACCAATCTAGGGGGTGGATTAACGAGTTGCTCGGCTCGTTAAGTTCGTGATCGTTAAGTTTGCGCTCGTTAAGGCTCGCCTCGTTAAGCTAGTTAAGATTAACGAACAGAAAACTCTGCTCGGATTAGTTTGTTTAAAGCTCGTTAAGCTCATGAGCGCTTGCGAGTGCTCGTTAACAGATTTTTGATGCGTTACAGTATATAGGATGAGTTTTTATATTTGGTTATTAAGGAGGAAAATGGTGACTACAAAAGGGAATGCACTAAGTCACTAGTTTGTTGCGTCCTATGTAGATTAGATTGAATAGATGGGATGAGGAGCTACGGAACTTTTGTCTTGTAAGATGAAACTATATATTGTGTTGTTACTAACGAGGTTAACGAGCTACTAATTAAATTCATTAAGCTCATTAAGATTAACAAGCTGAAGTCAATGATTGGCTCTGTTCATTAAGAAGTGAGCCACGATTTTCACGAGCCGAACAATTGAACGCTAATTAATCTCGTGAACTACGAGCTTTTACTCCAGACTAAATCAATCCCTTCTAATTTAGTCCCTACGGCCTCTTAGAGCATCTACTACCGGACTCCTTATACCCGCCCCAAACACCCTCTAGCAGGCTGCCCGGACACTGCCCGGATGAAAAAACGACATGCAACCGCACCGCTTAAATCCGGCAAAAATGTCCGAACGGACTGCAGTCCCCATATGTAAGGCAGATATTGGGACGCTCGGACACGCCTGTCATGTAGGCCTGACAGCAAGGGCCCACAAGGTCATACACAGAGACCGTTTGTCCGATGGGCGCCTCCTTTGGTTTTTGGTGCGGACGCATTCATGGCGCCGCATGGCGCCACTCCGGAGTGCCACCCGAGGGAGCAAGTCCGGCTATTTGAGTAGGACGGTGAGAACCAACCCTAGCCCATGCCCATTCCTTTCCTCTCTCTCCCACTTGTGCCACCAGTTTCCATCTGCTCACCCTGTAGCCGCTACCCATGGCCCACTAGAGGTTAGCTACCTATGCCATGTTGACGTCGGAGCGCCAGTTGCGGCTACTGGAGGAGATCCGGGCCAGGCGCGCTGCTCGTTTCGCTACCAGCCTACCTCTGGATTCCCCACAGCCGCGGGAGGAGGATGAGGGGGCAGAGGAGAAGGGGGAGCAGCAGCCAAAAGCGGAGCAAGACCCTCCAGCCCATGGAGGGGACGGATCCGGAGGAGGAGGACATGGCGGAGCGAGAGGAGGAGGCGGAGCCGGCTGCAGGCTTCGCCATGGAAGATGTCAAGGTGGAGTTCGAGGTCGCCCAAGCGTAGGAGATGGAAGAGCAGACCACCATCCTCAAGTCCATCAAGGATAAGGACTATGTGAAGGCCAACCGATGCTTTATCCGGTAGCAGAGGACAGAGATTGAAAAATCTTCACCTCTAGTGAGTCTGACGATGAGTCGGAGCTGCCACAAGTGCCCATCTACCCGGAGCTCGGTATGGAGACCGTGGACATCTCCGACGATGACTAGTTGGATATGTACATAATACGTAGGTTTTTATTCTACATGTAGCTTGTATGAATTTGAAGTATCAAGTTTGAGGTACATGGACACAGCAGACGAGTTTTGAAGTGTGACCCATCAATGCCCATGGACGCGTCCGGGCGCATCCTCGGACGTTTGAGAGCCCGGATTTAGTGACCGTGTCTGTAGATGCTCTTATTCCTTAACTCCTCAAATTTGCTCCTCTAAAAATTAGCGGTTCCTAGCCGATCCCTTAGACTTAACTCCCTAAACAAATGAAACACAAATTCATGTAAATTTAATTCGAACTCAATTCAAACTCGATTGAAACTAGTAGCGCAAACTACATTGCATAAATTTAAATGAAATTTAAACTAAAAATGCATAAGAACTAAAGAAATTTAGTCCTCCTCAGCCATGATCTTCTCCCAATTCGGTTCACCGTTGACATCCTCGTCGTTGCAGCTAACGTCAATGGGGCAAAGGTCGATGACTGACGCATTAGCCGGCCCGGCTCCGTCGTTCTTCCCTGACTTGTACAGCTCGAACTACTGGCGCTCCTCCTCGACTTGCTTCGGATACCGACGACGCAGCTCTGCCATGTACTCTTCGTCGCCTTGCTCGGGCTCGGGACGGCTGCGCATGGCAGCGTGGATCCAAGCTTCTAATCGGTGGTTGGACCGGCGGCAGCTAGATCTGGCCATATGGGTGGCGGGGCGGAGTGGGAGTGTATGTGGGCCAGGGCGCGTCAGTGGGGATGCATGGTGCTTAGTAGGGTTGTTGACGGATTGGGCGGCGCCGGAATGGATGAGGTCGAACGGTGCGGGTAGGGGAGGATTTTACTCCACAGGTGGTGAGGTGGACGACTGAGTATATTTAAGAGTGGACGGCGATGAATTTAAAAATTTACTCCTCTAACATCGATAGGGATTGTTAGGTGCGGTTTAGAGGGGCAAAACTGAACTTTTATTTCTATAAATTTTTATAAAGGATCGGTTAGAGATGCTCTAAATAAACTCTCGGCAAATTCCACAAAAAAGGAGAACTCTCTACGGAATAAGAAGAAAAATTATGGTTCCATAGTTAGGTGTTGACTACTAGTCATACTAATACTGATCAACTGAAAGGGGCTGGCCAGAAATAAGTAGAAAAAAAATGGTCTGCCATTCCTTTTTTCAGGTGACTTGCTGATAAGTACAGTATGTGCCACGGGCTGAGTTGATCATCTGGACCGAGAGTAGAACAACAGCAGGCAGTTCTAGCTAGGCATGGCGATCATCCTGCTGCTCTTGCTCAGCTGCCTCAGCACGCAGTTGCAGGAGGCGGCCGCCGATGCGTTCTGCGACAACGTTAAGGTCCTCGCCGCCACCCTCCCCAACAAAACCTCCTCATCCCCGGTACACTTCGCCACCGCCACCGTCGGCCAAGCCCCTAACATCGTCTACGCGCTCGCTCTCTGCCGTGGTGACATTCTCAACGACACTGCCTGCGCCCAGAGCGTCGCCAACACGTTCGGCTTGGTGCGGAACGCCACGCCGCAGGGCGTGGAGTGCTACGGGGGATCCTCCTCTACAACTTCAATGACATCCTTGCTCCCTCAATATACACCAATAGTATGGGAGGACAAAACGGTGGCAAGCCTCCCTTCGAGAGGTGGAACGTCAAGAACGTCACCGGCGACGTGCCCCTCATCGCCGGCCTCATCCGCGAGCTGCTGGTGGAGACCGTGGAGAAGGCAGCCAGCGCGACGCCGAGGCGGTTCGCCACGGGCGTCACGGATAGCGGCACGACCTTCCCAAAGGAGTACTCGTTGGCGCAGTGTACGCCGGACCTGTCCACACGGGGGACTGCCTGGCGTGCCTGCATCTAGGGCTGGACGCTCGAGCGAGCTTTTCAGCTCGGCCCGAAACTCGCTTCAGCTCGGCCCGACTCAGCTCGGCCCGATAAGGAAATAGGGCGAGCCGAGCTCCAACTTTCGGCCCGTTGGGCGAGCGAGCCGAGCCGGTTTTCGCTCGGTCCAGCTCGGCGGCTCGTTTCGCGGCCCAGTGATTTATTTTAGGGAATTTGCAGCCCAGTACAGCAGCCAACACGAGTGCCTAAGCCCACTGCGAATCATTCCCCGACTACCCAGGCCAGGGACCCGACGCTGGCCTCCTCTGCTTCAGAAATCCCCCCATGCCGCTAGGGTTTGTGCCGCGCCGCCGCCGCTCTTGCCACCACCTGAAGCCGTCCTCCTCGGTCCTCGCTGTCACGCCCGATGCCGGCGTCATCCTCGTCGCGCCCGACACTGGACGCTCTCGGCATCGACGGCGAATGTGCCCTTTCGTCGCCGCGTTGGACCACGCTGTACGTTGCTCACATGGGCCTAGCCTGCTGCCGTCCCCAGCGTCTGCAGCACTTTCGTCGCCGCGTCAGACGCCGCCGCTCGTCGTTCACATGGAGGCACAAGCAGGTATGACCTCCCTGCCTCCCTCCCATCCTTGCCCTCTCTTTCTGACAATGACTCGGGCACCCAGCTACCGGCCGCCGGCGCGCACGCAGATTGCACACACTCACGCTCACGCACACATCACCGGCTAGTAGGCACACAATATGCACATGCGCTGTTACCTGTATCTGTATGTATACTGCACAGCCGTAGACACACACAGCAGTTCATACGCGAGCTGATCGGGCTGGACCGAGCAAGATGCTAAACGAGTCGAGCCTCTAAAAGTAGGCTCGTTCAACCAGCGAGCCGAGCCGAGCTGGGCTCGCTTTAGGCGAGCCAAAGCCAGGCTCGGACTGAACTCGGCTCGGCTCGGCTCGTGTCCAGCCCTACCTGCATCATCTCCTCGGCTTGATCAACTCCACCATGTCCCTGCGCATGGGAGGACAGATGGGCGTCATACGGTGTTACTTCAGGTATGAGGCGTCTCCGTTCTACCAAGGCCAGCCCATGATAAGCCTCGGGCCGCCGGCTCCGACTCCAATGAAACAGAAGAGTAAGCCTATACCCTTGTTGATTCTTCTAGTTATGCCAAGAATTAAGAACATGTAGAAGACTAATTCAGAGCTAACATGCTTGGTTGGCATGCTATCTATTATGTATGTTCATATCAGGCCGCATGAGCAAGCTGTGGATAATTGCCATAGTTTTAGTACCTCTAGCGGCGGCAGCATTTCTCTTTTTCATCCTATACTCTCGTCGGCTCACAAAGCAAAGAAAAGGTACGCCGCTAATTAATTAATCAAGTTCTTAAACGATGTTCCATTCTATTATTTGAATTACTTCCAGTTTATCCTAATGTTAGATGCTACTACGTACTAAACGTGAGGGATTTCACTTATTCTCAATCATATACTCCCTCCGTCCCAAAATTCTTGTCTTAGATTTGTCCAAATACGAATGTATCTAGTTATGATTTAGTGTTAGATACATCTATATCTAAACAAATTTTAGACAAGAATTTTGGGACGGAGGAAGTATTTATTTAGCTACACTGCTGAGATTACAAGGATCAAGGCGTTCTCAAGATTTGGAAGGAGAGGAACTAGCTAGTTTGGCAAGTGGGGAATTCAGAGTTCATGGTGTTTGACATTGAACAGATACTAGAGGCCACTAATAATTTTTCAGAAGGAAACAAATTTGGACAAGGTGGCTTTGGCCCTGTCTACAAGGTAAATTAGTATGCTTATATGATTTCCGTATTTATTAGGAACTACTCATTCTCTTCACAAATATAAGATGTTCTAACTTTTTTTGTGAATCGGATGTATATATACAGGCATGTTTTACTGTGTTCGTTCACTCCTTTCAGTCTGTATTCAGTTCATAACTTCGTACTGAAATATCCAAAACATCTTATATTTGTGAAGGGAGGGAGTATTTAGTTAGTCTATATGAATTATAATTATTGTGGGAACGAAATAATTTATAAGCCCAAATTTTGTGACCAACCTCCAGCTGGCAATTTGGAATTGAGAAGCAGATTAGAAGCTTTTTAACCCACAGGGCAAAACGCCTGTTTCATTCACATTGAAAAGACAACCAAATTACAGTACTACAGACGAACAAAGCCAGCAAATGCTGAGAGAAGGGGGGGGGGG
>LR738712.1:722842822-722856627 GCA_902687465.1 Secale cereale | reverse complement strand
AGCTCATAGCCAAACTCCAGCACAACAATTTGGTTAGGCTTTTGGGATGTTGCTATCAAGACGAGGAGAAAATATTGGTGTATGAATACTTGCGAAACAAAAGCTTGGATTTCTTCATCTTTGGTACACATTTGCATTTCTTAAGTGAGTGTACATACTTTTTTTCTCACGGATTAAGTGCCTAGAAATTGACTCAACATTTTGTTACTGCTAGCCCCATGAGTATAGTTGTATTCCCTAGGTAACTGGCCTGTACAGAATATGATCATTTACCTTGTCTATTCCCCTGTTATACTAATATATCTAATTGATGTGCAGATGAAAAAAGAAGAGAATTACTGGAATGGTCAAAACTTGTAGCCATAATCGAAGGAATAACACATGGACTGCTTTACCTACATAAGCACTCCCGGTTGCGTGTCATTCATCGAGATCTGAAACCTAGCAACATTCTGTTGGACAGTGAAATGAACCCAAAAATTTCAGATTTTGGGCTAGCAAAAATATTTAGCTCAAACACCGAAGAAAACACAACAAGGAGAGTGGTTGGTACATAGTAAGTTTCATATAAATAAAATCATCTCATAAGTATTTATATTACACTTGAACAATACACACTAATTTTTACACGTGTCATATACAATTTTAGTGGCTACATGGCACCTGAGTATGCGTCACAAGGTGTCTTCTCTATCAAATCCAACGTCTTCAGCTTTGGTGTTATTATCTTTGAGATCCTTAGTGGAAAACGGAATTCTGGAAACGAACAATTTGGAGATTTCATCAATCTTCTTGGATATGTGAGATTATATACAGAAACTTAAGCATGCATTTTTTAATTTGTTGTACAATTTCCAATTACTTAGGACTCAGAAGTAATAACACAACCTCCAATTTGCAAACAGGCATGTCAATTATGGGATGAGGGAAGATGGATTGATCTCGTTAGTTCATCATCGTTTTCCAAAAGTCACTCGACAAAGATGATGAGGTGCATTAACATAGCATTATTGTGTGTAAAAGAGAATGCAGCCGATCGACCAACTATGGCTGATGTTATAGCTATGTTAAGCAATGAGACTGTGACCATCGATGAGCCTAAGCAGCCGGCGTATTTCCCTCGGTTTTTGAAAACCAAGATATCAATCCAGTAGAAGACCACGCGTGAGTCCCTCGCACCTGCAGAAACAAATAAGAACCTCGCAGCCAACGCGATAAGGGGTTGTCAATCCCTTCACGGTCACTTACGAGAGTGAGATCTAATAGATAGGATAGGATAATATTTTTTGGTATTTTTGGTATAGGAACAAAAAGTAAAGAAAGCAAATAAGCAACGGCAATAGAAATTAGTAGGGCTGGACCAAAAGCTCGTAGCTCGCGAGCATAATGAGCGCTCGATAGTTCGGCTCGTTAAGCTCGTGTAACATCCCAAATTTTCAATTTGGAATGTTATACATAGATCAAAATTGCATTTCATGTTTTTGCATTTTTTTTCGTGGAGTTCCTCGAAATTCTAAGCAACTCAAGGACCTACGGAGAGAGTTGGGGATTTTACCGTTTTCGTATTTGAGTTCGCTCGAATACTGGTACGAGGACAGTGTGATTCTAAATATTTTTCTCTCCTAAAAATATTTCTAAATACAAAATATGAGTGGAGATAATATGACTTCTCCATAATAACAGAAATATTGGAGGTAAATATTAAAATCACTTTTGGTATTTTTCTGGATTTATTTTCGGATTTATTTGCATAGGAAAAATATGCATTTTTCAAAATTGCATTTAGGTCCAGGAAAAATGTTCACTTTGTCCTAAATATTATTAGAGGATGGTGAAATTTATTTCAGGAATTTTGGAGTCCGTTTGATATTTTTTTCGTTAGTTTTTCTGCGCCGGTACTCTTTTAGAAAAAAAACGGAAACCGAATAGGAGTCTTATTCGCCCAGGACTCCTGGGCTTTATAAGCCGCCCCAGGCCGGCCCAAGTCGCCACAGCCCCGCAGCCCGCGCCCCCAAACCCTAGCCCGAGCCGCCCCGCCGCCGCCGCCGGTTTCGTCGTCGCCGCCGCCGGTTCCCGCCGCCGCCCTGCCTCGTCGCGCCGCCGCCGCCTCCCGCCGCCGCGCCGCCACCCGCCACCGCCTCCCGCCGCACCGCCGCGCAGCCGCCGCCGCCGCCCCTCGCCGGAGTTCGTCGGAGTGAGGTAGTTTTCTTTTTGTTTTTTTCGGTTTTTAGATCGGTTCGTTTAGGAAAACCTAGATCTGTTTTTTTTAACAGATCGGTTCGGTTTTTTTTCCACCGGTTTAGTTAAATAGCGGACGTTCGTCCGTACGTTCATTTTAACGAACGGTTTTCGTTAGTTAACCGCAGACAGCGAACGTTCGTTCGTTAGACTGTTCGTCGTTTTTCTTTTTCGGGGTATTTATCCGCGATTTTTCCGATCGCGATTTCTGCCCTGATCTTGTTTTTCGTTTTTCTTTTCGCTCGGGAGTCGGAATCAGGTGATTCAAAATCCCAGATCTTCGTCTCGAAGCCCTCTTTACGTTTAATCAACTGGAACAAGATTTTGGCTACTGTAAAATTTGACTTTAGGCCAACTAGTAAACCGGAGCTCGTTTCTATTGCAGTTTGAGTTTCGTTGCTTCTTTCGAGTTGATTCTTTTTGCAAACCGGAGTTCTTAAGTTGAACTTTCTGGTTAGATCTCTTATTTGAGTTTTACCCGTGCATTAGTTAAATACTTATTGTATGCTTGTTTGTTTGATTGCGATAGAGTACCCGGAGTGCGCCGCTTGCTACTTTGAGTCTCTAGGTTTTGCGGATCATCAGCAAGGCAAGTAACACTTTGATCATGCTTTCCAATTACCCAGTTTTCATTGCATTAGTTAAACCCTCACACATTGCATGAGTAGGATCAATTAACTTGTGGGATTGGGAAGTAGTTTGAGGTAGTACCTATTACCTGCATTACATTCAAACCCTTGGGAGTTACTTCTACGTTTGCTGCTAGGACATGCTATGCTCGTAGACGTGGATTGGGTGAGTGAAATCCATGACAGATGTGAGATTGTTTAATTAATGGTTCAACTTAAGGTGGCAACATTAATACACATCTGGGTGGATTGAGGCATCTGGGTATTCCAGGATTGCCTGTTTTTCTTTTGGACCGCCACCCAGGCTCAAAGGGATCATGAGATTATTCATACTAGAAACTTCTGTGTGCAACCACAAATCTATTATGGGCTCTAGCATAGTATGAATAAGTTGTGTGAACTCTTACAGTGGTGGACTAGCAGATATAGGGGATGTAGGTTGGTACGGTCCGCCCGATCGTAAGGTGCTAGCGCTTCTGAAAGACTATGTCTCGGTCATCCGTTTCTCAAACACCATGCAGTGCGAGAAACCAAACGAAGGCGATCGAGTCTTGTGGGAAAAGTGCACAAATCTCTGCAGAGTGTACAAACTGATCATGATTAGCCGTGTCCCCGGTTATGGACGTCTTGAGTATCTAGTACTTGGATTTTCATGTGCATCTCCACATGTTACTTTAATTTAATTTTGTTGGGTTTAATGATTACTTTAATTGGGGTTGAGAGGATGTCTATCTTCTCAACGATGTTTCAACTACCATGATAGTTAATTAAAATGCATTTCTTTGAAGTAGGGAAAAATTGGTTTTACGCAAAAACTTAACCATAGAGCTTTCCACCAGCCATATTGCATATAGTATAGTTTTACTTTCATTGCATTCTCTTGTGTTACCTTGCCAGCATATTCCATGTGCTGACCCGTTTTCGGGCTGCAACGTTTCATGTTGCAAACTTTTCAGACGACGAGTAAGATGCCCTTTTAGGTCGTGGTTCTATACTCAGTGATGCCGCTGGAATTGATGGACTCACTTATCTTCCAAGCCTTTCGCAGTTATCGTGTTAGATGGCCTTCAGCCATATTATTTGTAATACTTTCATCGTTGGGCTATCGATGTAATAAGTGTGTGATTGCTACTCTGTTATAAATCCTTCAAGTACCGTGCGTGTCAGCATTACTGATCCAGGGATGACACTGATGCACGGAGATCAGACTGTTTGAGGTCTGGTCGCTACAAGATGGTATCAGAGCACACGCTGACTGTACGACACGACCACTAAGACAAGCCCTAGAACACAATCCACTCTTCTCTTTTCTGACTCCTCATCTTTTCTACTCTTTAGGATGGTGGAAGCAAAGCACAAGTTCATGCAACCGGATGATGATACAACCTTTGGATGACACCTGAAGGAAGTCACAAGATATCTCAACATTGGATTACCAAGTTTCACTGGAACCTACAATGCCTCTCTACCTGAGGAGGAGCGTTGGTTGATTCAAGCCCAAGTTCCAGGAAGGACATTCGCACCCGTCACCTCACTCATAGCATTTTCCTTTAATGCACCTACATGGAGCCTAGGAAGGAGTATGGCAGCCCACATTGCTATGGGAAGGATTAGAGAAGTCTACAAGCAGGAGCTAAAAGACACTATCTACCAGATTTGTGGACGGCGAGACGAGAATTGGGATATGATCAGCACTCGGAAGGGTATGTCCATTGCAGCATTCATCCAGGAGTTGAACCACCACATTCGTCGCCAAGAGCACCAGATGTGTGCTGTGATGATAGATTTGAAGAAGGCCCTAAATAGGAATTTGGAGCTAGAGGAAGAACTCAAGTCTACACGCGACGGATATGAGGAGGAGATGAAGATACTTGTGGAGAAGAATGATGATTTGACCCGGAAGTTAGGAATACTCATGGGAGAAGAAGACGAGGAAGAAGAACCCAAGGAAATTCCACCGGAAGATTATATCATCATAGATGATACGGATTCGGAAGCTGAGGATAGCAAGGATGAATACTATGAAGATGAAGCTGGAGCAGATATTATGGAATCATCTGCCGATCAATATTTTTAGATGACCACCCTGTGACTAGTAGTTTACCTCCATATATTAGATTTAGAGCACCTTTGTAACGATCGTTAGATTTGTAAGACCTTGTTTGAAATTGATTGGTGTGATATGATTGTGTGTTTGTCTCATGTGCATATGGGTAGTGATTTTCCCTCAGACCTCTTTTCTATTCTAATCTCTTCCCTCTACACCCATCAGATGCCTCCAAGACGTGAATTCGAGTTTCCCCCTGAGCTCACTCAGTTGATCCAGCAGCAGAACATCCTGATGCAACTTCTTGTCCAGAACACTCAGAACAACCAGAACAACAACAACAACAACAACAACAACAACAACCCTCCACCACCACCACCTGTGGACAACCTGACACGTTTCTTAAGGTTGCAACCACCCGTGTTTGCTAGCAGCATCGAACCAATTGTGGCTGATGAATGGCTACGCAAGATTGGAAGGGATTTGACCACCTCCAATTGCTCGGATGCTCAGAAGGTGCGATTTGTCGCACACTAGTTGTCTGGACCAGCCGCAGCATGGTGGGAGAATTACACAGCCACTTACCCCGTAGCCAATGTGACTTGGGATCAGTTTCAGCAAGCTTTTCGTACCGCCCATGTCTCAACTGGAGCCATGAGTATGAAGAAGCAGGAGTTTCGCAACTTGCGCCAAGGGAACCGTACTGTGGCTTAGTACGTGGATGAGTTTAGTACCCTATCTCGTTATGCCCCAAATGATGTGGCCACGGATGCCAAGAAGCAGGAGAGATTCATGGAAGGGCTGAATGATGAGATGAGTGTACAGTTGATGGTGGCAACTTTCAATAACTATCAGGAGTTGGTTGACCGAGCCCTGATGATTGAAAGGAAGCATCAGCAGATTGAGAGTCGCAAGAGGAAGTATGGGCAAGGGAAGTATAACTCTGGAGCTCAGCAGAAGCCCCGCTTTACCCCTAAAGCGGTAGGACAGTTTCAGCATACCCATGGAGGAAGTAGCTCGCACAACCACAATGGCACCAAGAATGGAAATGGGAATGGAAACGGGAATGGAGCCAATGGAAACCAGAACCGCCCTACATCGTCCACACCCACCAAGAGGGATTTTAGCCATGTCTTACAAGTGCGGGAAGACTGGACATTATGCTAATGAATGCCCAGAAGTTAAGAATGGGAACGGCAATGGAAGCGCCGGGAAGAAGCCCAACCCATTCAACAAAGGACAAGTGAACCACGTGACCGTGGAAGAAGTAGAAGAGCAACCAGATGCAGTTATAGGTAAGTTCTTAGTTAGGTCCTTTACTGCACTCGTTCTTTTCGATACTGGTGCATCGCATTCATATATTTCAAGGGGATTCGTGGATAAGTATAAACTGCAGACCCAAGCCCTTAGATCGCCCATGTTATTAACCTCGCCAGGAGCAGAGTATATGGCTAAGTCATGGTGTGATCAGTTGCCCTTAAGGATTGGTAATTACATATTCACTTCGGGCCTAATAGTATTGGAATCTCAAGGACTGGATGTGATATTAGGCATGGATTGGTTATCTAAGTATGAAGGGAATATTGAATGTGCCAGTAAGACCATTTTGCTTACTACGCCGGAAGGAAGAAGGATCAAGTATGTATCCCGGCATGAGTCAAAGAGGAGTAGATTAAATTCCCTGTCAGGAGTTGTACAGGAGGAAGTGCCAGTAGTGAAGGATTATCCGGATGTGTTTCCAGAGGAGTTACCTGGCATGCCACCGGATAGAGATATAGAGTTTCTGATTGAACTTTTGCCAGGCACCGGGCCAATTTCTAAGAGAACATATAGGATGCCTGCAAAGGATTTGGAGGAAATTAAGAAGCAGATTAAGGAGTTACTGGATAAAGGATTTATACGCCCAAGTTCTTCGCCTTGGGGTTCGCCAGTACTTCTAGTAGAGAAGAAAGATGGATCGTTAAGAATGGTTGTTGATTACCGAGGACTGAATGAAGTAACGATAAAAAATAAGTACCCACTGCCAATGATCAATGATCTATTCGATAGATTGCAAGGAGCTAAGGTATTTTCCAAGATCGATCTGCGATCAGGGTACCATCAATTGAAGATCCGAGAGCAGGATATACCTAAGACGGCCTTTACCACTAGGTATGGGTTGTACGAGTATACTGTTATGTCGTTTGGTCTGACAAACGCACCGGCATACTTTATGAACTTGATGAACAAAGTGTTTATGGAGTATTTGGATAAGTTCGTCGTAGTGTTCATAGATGATATATTGATCTTCTCGAAGGATGAAGAGGAGCATGAAGAGCATTTGTGTTTGGTATTGGAGAAGTTCAGAGAACATCAATTATATGCCAAGTTTAGCAAATGTGAGTTTTGGTTGAAGGAAGTCGGATTCCTCGGACATGTTATATCCGGAGAAGGAATAGCAGTAGATCCCGCCAAGGTGGACACTGTGACCAATTGGGAAGCACCGACAACAGTTGGAGAGATCCGGAGTTTTCTTGGACTCGCAGGATACTACCGGAGATTTATCGAGAATTTCTCGAAGATTGCCAAGCCAATGACGGAGTTGTTGAAGAAGGACACCAAGTTCAGTTGGACCGAAGAATGTGAGACTAGTTTCCAGGAGTTGAAGAAAAGGTTGGTATCATCCCCTGTGTTGATTCTGCCAGATCAACATAAGGATTATGAGGTGTACTACGACGCTTCACGTCGAGGACTTGGAGCTGTTCTTATGCAGGAAGGAAGAGTTGTTTCGTATGCTTCACGACAACTAAAACCTCATGAGATGAACTATGCCACCCACATTTGGAATTAGCAGCCGTAGTGCATGCATTGAAGACGTGGAGACATTTTCTCATTGGAAACCATTGTGAAGTATATACGGATCATAAGAGTTTGAAGTATATATTCACTCAGAAGGAGTTGAATCTTAGGCAAAGGAGATGGCTAGAACTCATTAAGGATTATGACATGAGATTGCATTATCATCCCGGAAAGGCTAACGTAGTAGCCGATGCGCTAAGCCGTAAGAGTCATATCAATACCCTAATGATGGAGGAGTTTCCAAAGGAATTAGCCGAGGACCTACGAGAACTACGTATGGAGATAGTTCCGAGAGGCTATGTAGCAACATTAGAAATCCAGTCTACCCTGATGAATAAAATTAGAGAAGCTCAAAAAGCGGACAAAGAGATTGTCGCTATAAAGGAGAGGATGAGCGAAGGAAAAGCTAAAGGTTTTCGTGAGGATGAACACGACACCCTATGGTTTGAGGATCGAATCTATGTGCCCAATGACCCGGAGATCAGGAAGTTGATTTTACAGGAGGCCCATGATTCGCCATACTTGATTCACCCAGGAAATACTAAGATGTATTTGGATTTGAAGGATATTTTCTGGTGGACCGGTATGAAGAAGGATATTGCGGAGTACGTAGCAGTTTGTCATGTATGTCAGAGAGTAAAGGCAGAACATCAGAAGCCAGCAGGATTGTTACAACCTATGCCAATACCCGAATGGAAGTGGGAGAAGCTTGGCATGGATTTTATCACCGGATTGCCCAGGACCAAAGCAGGATATGATTCAATCTAGGTAGTAGTAGACCGATTGACGAAGGTAGCACACTTTATTCCTGTGAAAACCACTTATACCAGTGCGAAGTTGGCTAAGATATACATGACCAGAATTGTATGTCTGCATGGAGTTCCGACGAGCATCGTATCAGATAGAGGAACCTAGTTTACCTCAAAGTTCTGGAATCAGTTACATGAAACCTTGGGTACCAGGCTAGAGTTTAGCACAGCGTTTCATCCGCAGACAGATGGACAGACAGAGAGAGTCAATCAGATTCTGGAGGATATGTTGAGAGCCTGTGCATTAGATTATGGATCTAGTTGGGATGACAACTTGCCTTACGCAGAGTTCTCATACAACAACAGTTACCAGGCCAGTTGGAAGATGGCACCGTTCGAGGCATTGTATGGAAGGAGATGCCGAACACCGTTGTCATGGGATGAAGTTGGAGACCGACAACTGTTTGGACCAGACTTAATCAAAGAGTCTGAGGAGAAGGTGAAGTTGATTCGAGATAGACTGAAGGTAGCTCAGTCCAGGCAGAAGAGTTATGCCGACTCAAAGCGTAAGGAGATAACCTATGAGGTCGGAGACAGAGCATACTTGAGAGTATCGCCTCTGCGAGGAGTTAAACGTTTCGGAGTTAAAGGGAAGTTAGCCCCGAGATTTGTGTGACCTTACCGTGTTTTGGAACGCATGGGAGAGGTTGCCTATAAGTTGGAATTGCCCGAAGGATTGTCAGGAGTGCACGACGTGTTTCACGTTTCGCAACTGAAGAAGTGCCACGCGGAGATGGCCGATATACCGCTTAGAGGCACAGTGCCCCTGGAAGCCATTCAGTTGGACAGTGATCTGACTTACGAGGAGAAGCCGGTTAAGATTCTCGAATTTTTGAGCAGAGTCACCCGCAGTAAGGTTATCAAGTTTTGCAAAGTTCAGTGGAGTCACCACACCGAGGAAGAAGCCACCTGGGAGCGAGAAGATGATCTACGCAAGGACCACCCACACATGTTCTCTAGCCAAGTCGAATCTCGAGGGCGAGATTCATTCTAAGGGGGATAGGTTTGTAACATCCCAAATTTTCAATTTGGAATGTTATACATAGATCAAAATTGCATTTCATGTTTTTGCATTTTTTGTTCGTGGAGTTCCTCGAAATTCTAAGCAACTCAAGGACCTACGGAGAGAGTTGGGGATTTTACCGTTTTCGTATTTGAGTTCGCTCGAATACCGGTACGAGGACAGTGTGATTCTAATTATTTTTCTCTCCTAAAAATATTTCTAAATACAAAATATGAGCGGAGATGATATGACTTCTCCAAAATAACAGAAATATTGGAGGAAAAATATTAAAATCACTTTTGGTATTTTTCTGGATTTATTTTCGGATTTATTTACATAGGAAAAATACGCGTTTTTCAAAATTGCATTTAGGTCTGGGAAAAATGTTCACTTTGCCCTAAATATTATTAGAGGACGGTGAAATTTATTTCAGGAATTTTGGAGTCCGTTTGATACTTCTTTCGTTAGTTTTTCTACGCCGGGACTCTTTTAGAAAAAAAAACGGAAACCGACTAGGAGTCTTATTCGCCAGGACTCCTGGGCTTTATAAGCCGCCCCAGGCCGGCCCAAGTCGCCACAGCCCCGCAGCCCGCGCCCCCAAACCCTAGCCCGAGCCGCCCTACCTATGCCATGTTGACGTCGGAGCGCCAGTTGCGGCTACTGGAGGAGATCCGGGCCAGGCGCGCTGCTCGTTTCGCTACCAGCCTACCTCTGGATTCCCCACAGCCGCGGGAGGAGGATGAGGGGGCAGAGGAGAAGGGGGAGCAGCAGCCAAAAGCGGAGCAAGACCCTCCAGCCCATGGAGGGGACGGATCCGGAGGAGGAGGACATGGCGGAGCGAGAGGAGGAGGCGGAGCCGGCTGCAGGCTTCGCCATGGAAGATGCCAAGGTGGAGTTCGAGGTCGCCCAAGCGGAGGAGATGGAAGAGCAGACCACCATCCTCAAGTCCATCAAGGATAAGGACTATGTGAAGGCCAACCGATGCTTTATCCGGTAGCAGAGGACAGAGATTGAAAAATCTTCACCTCTAGTGAGTCTGACGATGAGTCGGAGCTGCCACAAGTGCCCATCTACCCGGAGCTCGGTATGGAGACCGTGGACATCTCCGACGATGACTAGTTGGATATGTACATAGTACGTAGGTTTTTATTCTACATGTAGCTTGTATGAATTTGAAGTATCAAGTTTGAGGTACATGGACACAGCAGACGAGTTTTGAAGTGTGACCCATCAATGCCCATGGACGCGTCCGGGCGCATCCTCGGACGTTTGAGAGCCCGGATTTAGTGACCGTGTCTGTAGATGCTCTTATTCCTTAACTCCTCAAATTTGCTCCTCTAAAAATTAGCGGTTCCTAGCCGATCCCTTAGACTTAACTCCCTAAACAAATGAAACACAAATTCATGTAAATTTAATTCGAACTCAATTCAAACTCGATTGAAACTAGTAGCGCAAACTACATTGCATAAATTTAAATGAAATTTAAACTAAAAATGCATAAGAACTAAAGAAATTTAGTCCTCCTCAGCCATGATCTTCTCCCAATTCGGTTCACCGTTGACATCCTCGTCGTTGCAGCTAACGTCAATGGGGCAAAGGTCGATGACCGACGCATTAGCCGGCCCGGCTCCATCATTCTTCCCTGACTTGTACAGCTCGAACTACTGGCGCTCCTCCTCGACTTGCTTCGGATACCGACGACGCAGCTCTGCCATGTACTCTTCGTCGCCTTGCTCGGGCTCGGGACGGCTGCGCATGGCAGCGTGGATCCAAGCTTCTAATCGGTGGTTGGACCGGCGGCAGCTAGATCTGGCCATATGGGTGGCGGGGCGGAGTGGGAGTGTATGTGGGCCAGGGCGCGTCAGTGGGGATGCATGGTGCTTAGTAGGGTTGTTGACGGATTGGGCGGCGCCGGAATGGATGAGGTCGAACGGTGCGGGTAGGGGAGGATTTTACTCCACAGGTGGTGAGGTGGACGACTGAGTATATTTAAGAGTGGACGGCGATGAATTTAAAAATTTACTCCTCTAACATCGATTGGGATTGTTAGGTGCGGTTTAGAGGGGCAAAACTGAACTTTTATTTCTATAAATTTTTATAAAGGATCGGTTAGAGATGCTCTAAATAAACTCTCGGCAAATTCCACAAAAAAGGAGAACTCTCTACGGAATAAGAAGAAAAATTATGGTTCCATAGTTAGGTGTTGACTACTAGTCATACTAATACTGATCAACTGAAAGGGGCTGGCCAGAAATAAGTAGAAAAAAAATGGTCTGCCATTCCTTTTTTCAGGTGACTTGCTGATAAGTACAGTATGTGCCACGGGCTGAGTTGATCATCTGGACCGAGAGTAGAACAACAGCAGGCAGTTCTAGCTAGGCATGGCGATCATCCTGCTGCTCTTGCTCAGCTGCCTCAGCACGCAGTTGCAGGAGGCGGCCGCCGATGCGTTCTGCGACAACGTTAAGGTCCTCGCCGCCACCCTCCCCAACAAAACCTCCTCATCCCCGGTACACTTCGCCACCGCCACCGTCGGCCAAGCCCCTAACATCGTCTACGCGCTCGCTCTCTGCCGTGGTGACATTCTCAACGACACTGCCTGCGCCCAGAGCGTCGCCAACACGTTCGGCTTGGTGCGGAACGCCACGCCGCAGGGCGTGGAGTGCTACGGGGGATCCTCCTCTACAACTTCAATGACATCCTTGCTCCCTCAATATACACCAATAGTATGGGAGGACAAAACGGTGGCAAGCCTCCCTTCGAGAGGTGGAACGTCAAGAACGTCACCGGCGACGTGCCCCTCATCGCCGGCCTCATCCGCGAGCTGCTGGTGGAGACCGTGGAGAAGGCAGCCAGCGCGACGCCGAGGCGGTTCGCCACGGGCGTCACGGATAGCGGCACGACCTTCCCAAAGGAGTACTCGTTGGCGCAGTGTACGCCGGACCTGTCCACACGGGGGACTGCCTGGCGTGCCTGCATCATCTCCTCGGCTTGATCAACTCCACCATGTCCCTGCGCATGGGAGGACAGATGGGCGTCATACGGTGTTACTTCAGGTATGAGGCGTCTCCGTTCTACCAAGGCCAGCCCATGATAAGCCTCGGGCCGCCGGCTCCGACTCCAATGAAACAGAAGAGTAAGCCTATACCCTTGTTGATTCTTCTAGTTATGCCAAGAATTAAGAACATGTAGAAGACTAATTCAGAGCTAACATGCTTGGTTGGCATGCTATCTATTATGTATGTTCATATCAGGCCGCATGAGCAAGCTGTGGATAATTGCCATAGTTTTAGTACCTCTAGCGGCGGCAGCATTTCTCTTTTTCATCCTATACTCTCGTCGGCTCACAAAGCAAAGAAAAGGTACGCCGCTAATTAATTAATCAAGTTCTTAAACGATGTTCCATTCTATTATTTGAATTACTTCCAGTTTATCCTAATGTTAGATGCTACTACGTACTAAACGTGAGGGATTTCACTTATTCTCAATCATATACTCCCTCCGTCCCAAAATTCTTGTCTTAGATTTGTCCAAATACGAATGTATCTAGTTATGATTTAGTGTTAGATACATCTATATCTAAACAAATTTTAGACAAGAATTTTGAGACG
Organism: Secale cereale; assembly: GCA_902687465.1. Classification (NCBI taxonomy): domain Eukaryota; kingdom Viridiplantae; phylum Streptophyta; class Magnoliopsida; order Poales; family Poaceae; genus Secale; species Secale cereale. The sequence goes on along the minus strand of LR738712.1, from coordinate 722,843,452 downwards.
GAGGAAGTATTTATTTAGCTACACTGCTGAGATTACAAGGATCAAGGCGTTCTCAAGATTTGGAAGGAGAGGAACTAGCTAGTTTGGCAAGTGGGGAATTCAGAGTTCATGGTGTTTGACATTGAACAGATACTAGAGGCCACTAATAATTTTTCAGAAGGAAACAAATTTGGACAAGGTGGCTTTGGCCCTGTCTACAAGGTAAATTAGTATGCTTATATGATTTCCGTATTTATTAGGAACTACTCCTTCTCTTCACAAATATAAGATGTTCTAACTTTTTTTGTGAATCGGATATATATATACAGGCATGTTTTACTGTGTTCGTTCACTCCTTTCAGTCTGTATTCAGTTCATAACTTCGTACTGAAATATCCAAAACATCTTATATTTGTGAAGGGAGGGAGTATTTAGTTAGTCTATATGAATTATAATTATTGTGGGAACGAAATAATTTATAAGCCCAAATTTTGTGACCAACCTCCAGCTGGCAATTTGGAATTGAGAAGCAGATTAGAAGCTTTTTAACCCACAGGGCAAAACGCCTGTTTCATTCACATTGAAAAGACAACCAAATTACAGTACTACAGACGAACAAAGCCAGCAAATGCTGAGAGAAGGGGGGGGGGG
>LR738712.1:722773773-722842386 GCA_902687465.1 Secale cereale | reverse complement strand
CTAACAGCTCGACATGACCAGGATGGAAGGATAATTTACATGAGGGGGGTCAACTGGTAGAGCCTAACTTTTGAATACATATTTTTCCCAGGGCAAGCTTACTGATGGACTAGAGATAGCAGTTAAGCCACTTGCTTCACATTCTAGTCAAGGTTTCACAGAGTTCAAAAATGAAGTCAAGCTCATAGCCAAACTCCAGCACAACAATTTGGTTAGGCTTTTGGGATGTTGCTATCAAGACGAGGAGAAAATATTGGTGTATGAATACTTGCGAAACAAAAGCTTGGATTTCTTCATCTTTGGTACACATTTGCATTTCTTAAGTGAGTGTACATACTTTTTTTCTCACGGATTAAGTGCCTAGAAATTGACTCAACATTTTGTTACTGCTAGCCCCATGAGTATAGTTGTATTCCCTAGGTAACTGGCCTGTACAGAATATGATCATTTACCTTGTCTATTCCCCTGTTATACTAATATATCTAATTGATGTGCAGATGAAAAAAGAAGAGAATTACTGGAATGGTCAAAACTTGTAGCCATAATCGAAGGAATAACACATGGACTGCTTTACCTACATAAGCACTCCCGGTTGCGTGTCATTCATCGAGATCTGAAACCTAGCAACATTCTGTTGGACAGTGAAATGAACCCAAAAATTTCAGATTTTGGGCTAGCAAAAATATTTAGCTCAAACACCGAAGAAAACACAACAAGGAGAGTGGTTGGTACATAGTAAGTTTCATATAAATAAAATCATCTCATAAGTATTTATGTTACACTTGAACAATACACACTAATTTTTACACGTGTCATATACAATTTTAGTGGCTACATGGCACCTGAGTATGCGTCACAAGGTGTCTTCTCTATCAAATCCAACGTCTTCAGCTTTGGTGTTATTATCTTTGAGATCCTTAGTGGAAAACGGAATTCTGGAAACGAACAATTTGGAGATTTCATCAATCTTCTTGGATATGTGAGATTATATACAGAAACTTAAGCATGCATTTTTTAATTTGTTGTACAATTTCCAATTACTTAGGACTCAGAAGTAATAACACAACCTCCAATTTGCAAACAGGCATGTCAATTATGGGATGAGGGAAGATGGATTGATCTCGTTAGTTCATCATCGTTTTCCGAAAGTCACTCGACAAAGATGATGAGGTGCATTAACATAGCATTATTGTGTGTACAAGAGAATGCAGCCGATCGACCAACTATGGCTGATGTTATAGCTATGTTAAGCAATGAGACTGTGACCATCGATGAGCCTAAGCAGCCGGCGTATTTCCCTCAGTTTTTGAAAACCAAGATATCAATCCAGTAGGAGACCACGCGTGAGTCCCTCACACCTGCAGAAACAAATAAGAACCTCGCAGCCAACGCGATAAGGGGTTGTCAATCCCTTCACGGTCACTTACGAGAGTGAGATCTAATAGATAGGATAGGATAATATTTTTTGGTATTTTTGGTATAGGAACAAAAAGTAAAGAAAGCAAATAAGCAACGGCAATAGAAATTAGTAGGGCTGGACCAAAAGCTCGTAGCTCGCGAGCATAATGAGCGCTCGATAGTTCGGCTCGTTAAGCTCGTGTAACATCCCAAATTTTCAATTTGGAATGTTATACATAGATCAAAATTGTATTTCATGTTTTTGCATTTTTTTTCGTGGAGTTCCTCGAAATTCTAAGCAACTCAAGGACCTACGGAGAGAGTTGGGGATTTTACCGTTTTCGTATTTGAGTTCGCTCGAATACTGGTACGAGGACAGTGTGATTTTAAATATTTTTCTCTCCTAAAAATATTTCTAAATACAAAATATGAGCGGAGATAATATGACTTCTCCAAAATAACAGAAATATTGGAGGAAAAATATTAAAATCACTTTTGGTATTTTTCTGAATTTATTTTCGGATTTATTTGCATAGGAAAAATACGCATTTTTCAAAATTGCATTTAGGTCCAGGAAAAATGTTCACTTTGTCCTAAATATTATTAGAGGATGGTGAAATTTATTTCAGGAATTTTGGAGTCCGTTTGATATTTTTTTCGTTAGTTTTTCTGCGCCGGGACTCTTTTAGAAAAAAAAACGAAAACCGAATAGGAGTCTTATTCGCCCAGGACTCCTGGGCTTTATAAGCCGCCCCAGGCCGGCCCAAGTCGCCACAGCCCCGCAGCCCGCGCCCCCAAACCCTAGCCCGAGCCGCCCCGCCGCCGCCGCCGGTTTCGCCGCCGCCGCCGCCGGTTCCCGCCGCCGCCCTGCCTCGCCGCGCCGCCGCCGCCTCCCGCCGCCGCGCCGCCACCCGCCACCGCCTCCCGCCGCACCGCCGCGCAGCCGCCGCCGCCGCCCCTCGCCGGAGTTCGTCGGAGTGAGGTAGTTTTCTTTTTTTTTCGGTTTTTAGATCGGTTCGTTTTGGAAAACCTAGATCTGTTTTTTTTAACAGATCGGTTCGGTTTTTTTTTCCACCGGTTTAGTTAAATAGCGGACGTTCGTCCGTACGTTCATTTTAACGAACGGTTTTCGTTAGTTAACCGCAGACAGCGAACGTTCGTTCATTAGCCTGTTCGTCGTTTTTCTTTTTCGGGGTATTTATCCGCGATTTTTCCGATCGCGATTTCTGCCCTGATCTTGTTTTTCGTTTTTCTTTTCGCTCGGGAGTCAGAATCAGGTGATTCAAAATCCCAGATCTTCGTCTCGAAGCCCTCTTTACGTTTAATCAACTGGAACAAGATTTTGGCTACTGTAAAATTTGACTTTAGGCCAACTAGTAAACCGAAGCTCGTTTCTATTGCAGTTTGAGTTTCGTTGCTTCTTTCGAGTTGATTCTTTTTGCAAACCGGAGTTCTTAAGTTGAACTTTCTGGTTAGATCTCTTATTTGAGTTTAGCCGTGCATTAGTTAAGTACTTATTGTATGCTTGTTTGTTTGATTGCGATAGAGTACCCGGAGTGCGCCGCTTGCTACTTTGAGTCTCTAGGTTTTGCGGATCATCAGCAAGGCAAGTAACACTTTGATCATGCTTTCCAATTACCCAGTTTTCATTGCATTAGTTAAACCCTCACACATTGCATGAGTAGTATCAATTAACTTGTGGGATTGGGAAGTAGTTTGAGTTAGTACCTATTACCTGCATTACATTCAAACCCTTGGGAGTTACTTCTACGTTTGCTGCTAGGACATGCTATGCTCGTAGACGTGAATTGGGTGAGTGAAATCCATGACAGATGTGAGATTGTTTAATTAATGGTTCAACTTAAGGTGGCAACATTAATACACATCTGGGTGGATTGAGGCATCTGGGTATTCCAGGATTGCCTGTTTTTCTTTTGGACCGCCACCCAGGCTCAAAGGGATCATGAGATTATTCATACTAGAAACTTCTGTGTGCAACCACAAAGCTATTATGGGCTCTAGCATAGTATGAATAAGTTGTGCGAACTCTTACAGTGGTGGACTAGCAGATATAGGGGATGTAGGTTGGTACGGTCCGCCCGATCGTAAGGTGCTAGCGCTTCTGAAAGACTATGTCTCGGTCATCCGTTTCTCAAACACCATGCAGTGCGAGAAACCAAACGAAGGCGATCGAGTCTTGTGGGAAAAGTGCACAAATCTCTGCAGAGTGTACAAACTGATCATGATTAACCGTGTCCCCGGTTATGGACGTCTTGAGTATCTAGTACTTGGATTTTCATGTGCATCTCCACATGTTACTTTAATTTAATTTTGTTGGGTTTAATGATTACTTTAATTGGGGTTGAGAGGATGTCTATCTTCTCAACGATGTTTCAACTACCATGATAGTTAATTAAAATGCATTCCTTTGAAGTAGGGAAAAATTGGTTTTACGCAAAAACTTAACCATAGAGCTTTCCACCAGCCATATTGCATATAGTATAGTTTTACTTTCATTGCATTCTCTTGTGTTACCTTGCCAGCATATTCCATGTGCTGACCCGTTTTCGGGCTGCAACGTTTCATGTTGCAAACTTTTCAGACGACGAGTAAGATGCCCTTTTAGGTCGTGGTTCTATACTCAGTGATGCTGCTGGAGTTGATGGACTCACTTATCTTCCAAGCCTTTCGCAGTTATCGTGTTAGATGGCCTTCAGCCATATTATTTCTAATACTTTCATCGTTGGGCTATCGATGTAATAAGTGTGTGATTGCTACTCTGTTATAAATCCTTCAAGTACCGTGCGTGTCAGCATTACTGATCCAGGGATGACACTGATGCACGGAGATCAGACTGTTTGAGGTCTGATCGCTACAAGATGGTATCAGAGCACACGCTGACTGTACGACACGACCACTAAGACAAGCCCTAGAACACAATCCACTCTTCTCTTTTCTGACTCCTCATCTTTTCTACTCTTTAGGATGGTGGAAGCAAAGCACAAGTTCATGCAACCGGATGATGATACACCCTTTGGATGACACCTGAAGGAAGTCACAAGATATCTCAACATTGGATTACCAAGTTTCACTGGAACCTACAATGCCTCTCTACCTGAGGAGGAGCGTTGGTTGATTCAAGCCCAAGTTCCAGGAAGGACGTTCGCACCCGTCACCTCACTCATAGCATTTTCCTTTAATGCACCTACATGGAGCCTAGGAAGGAGTATGGCAGCCCACATTGCTATGGGAAGGATTGGAGAAGTCTACAAGCAGGAGCTAAAAGACACTATCTACCAGATTTGTGGACGCCGAGACGAGAATTGGGATATGATCAGCACTCGGAAGGGTATGTCCATTGCAGCATTCATCCAGGAGTTGAACCACCACATTCGTCGCCAAGAGCACCAGATGTGTGCTGTGATGATAGATTTGAAGAAGGCCCTAAATAGGAATTTGGAGCTAGAGGAAGAACTCAAGTCTACACGCGACGGATATGAGGAGGAGATGAAGATACTTGTGGAGAAGAATGATGATTTGACCCGGAAGTTAGGAATACTCATGGGAGAAGAAGACGAGGAAGAAGAACCCAAGGAAATTCCACCGGAAGATTATATCATCATAGATGATACGGATTCGGAAGCTGAGGATAGCAAGGATGAATACTATGAAGATGAAGCTGGAGCAGATATTATGGAATCATCTGCCGATCAATATTTTTAGATGACCACCCTGTGACTAGTAGTTTACCTCCATATATTAGATTTAGAGCACCTTTGTAACGATCGTTTGATTTGTAAGACCTTGTTTGAAATTGATTGGTGTGATATGATTGTGTGTTTGTCTCATGTGCATATGGGTAGTGATTTTCCCTTAGACCTCTTTTCTATTCTAATATCTTCCCTCTACACCCATCAGATGCCTCCAAGACGTGAATTCGAGTTTCCCCCTGAGCTCACTCAGTTGATTCAGCAGCAGTACACCTTGATGCAACTTCTTGTCCAGAACACTCAGAACAACCAGAACAACAACAACAACAACAACAACAACAACCCTCCACCACCACCACTTGTGGACAACCTGACACGTTTCTTAAGGTTGCAACCACCCGTGTTTGCTAGCAGCATCGAACCAATTGTGGCTGATGAATGGCTACGCAAGATTGGAAGGGATTTGACCACCGCCAATTGCTCGGATGCTCAGAAGGTGCGATTTGCCGCACACTAGTTGTCTGGACCAGCCGCAGCATGGTGGGAGAATTACACAGCCACTTACCCCGTAGCCAATTTGACTTGGGATCAGTTTCAGCAAGCTTTTCGTACCGCCCATGTCTCAACTGGAGCCATGAGTATGAAGAAGCAGGAGTTTCGCAACTTGCGCCAAGGGAACCGTACTGTGGCTTAGTACGTGGATGAGTTTAGTACCCTATCTCGTTATGCCCCAAATGATGTGGCCACAGATGCCAAGAAGCAGGAGAGATTCATGGAAGGGCTGAATGATGAGATGAGTGTACAGTTGATGGTGGCAACTTTCAATAACTATCAGGAGTTGGTTGACCGAGCCCTGATGATTGAAAGGAAGCATCAGCAGATTGAGAGTCGCAAGAGGAAGTATGGGCAAGGGAAGTATAACTCTGGAGCTCAGCAGAAGCCCCGCTTTACCCCTAAAGCGGTAGGACAGTTTCAGCATACCCATGGAGGAAGTAGCTCGCACAACCACAATGGCACCAAGAATGGAAATAGGAATGGAAACGGGAATGGAGCCAATGGAAACCAGAACCGCCCTACACCGTCCACACCCACCAAGAGGGATTTTAGCCATGTCTTACAAGTGCGGGAAGACTGGACATTATGCTAATGAATGCCCAGAAGTTAAGAATGGGAACAGCAATGGAAGCGCCGGGAAGAAGCCCAACCCGTTCAACAAAGGACAAGTGAACCACGTGACCGTGGAAGAAGTAGAAGAGCAACCAGATGCAGTTATAGGTAAGTTCTTAGTTAAGTCCTTTACTGCACTCGTTCTTTTCGATACTGGTGCATCGCATTCATATATTTCAAGGGGATTCGTGGATAAGTATAAACTGCAGACCCAAGCCCTTAGATCGCCCATGTTATTAACCTCGCCAGGAGCAGAGTATATGGCTAAGTCATGGTGTGATCAGTTGCCCTTAAGGATTGGTAATTACATATTCCCTTCGGGCCTAATAGTATTGGAATCTCAAGGACTGGATGTGATATTAGGCATGGATTGGTTATCTAAGTATGAAGGGAATATTGAATGTGCCAGTAAGACCATTTTGCTTACTACGCCGGAAGGAAGAAGGATCAAGTATGTATCCCGGCATGAGTCAAAGAGGAGTAGATTAAATTCCCTGTCAGGAGTTGTACAGGAGGAAGTGCCAGTAGTGAAGGATTATCCGGATGTGTTTCCAGAGGAGTTACCTGGCATGCCACCGGATAGAGATATAGAGTTTCTGATTGAACTTTTGCCAGGCACCGGGCCAATTTCTAAGAGAACATATAGGATGCCTGCAAAGGATTTGGAGGAAATTAAGAAGCAGATTAAGGAGTTACTGGATAAAGGATTTATACGCCCAAGTTCTTCGCCTTGGGGTTCGCCAGTACTTCTAGTAGAGAAGAAAGATGGATCGTTAAGAATGGTTGTTGATTACCGAGGACTGAATGAAGTAACGATAAAAAATAAGTACCCACTGCCAATGATCAATGATCTATTCGATAGATTGCAAGGAGCTAAGGTATTTTCCAAGATCGATCTGCGATCAGGGTACCATCAATTGAAGATCCGAGAGCAGGATATACCTAAGACGGCCTTTACCACTAGGTATGGGTTGTACGAGTATACTGTTATGTCGTTTGGTCTGACAAACGCACCGGCATACTTTATGAACCTGATGAACAAAGTGTTTATGGAGTATTTGGATAAGTTCGTCGTAGTGTTCATAGATGATATATTGATCTTCTCGAAGGATGAAGAGGAGCATGAAGAGCATTTGCGTTTGGTATTGGAGAAGTTCAGAGAACATCAATTATATGCCAAGTTTAGCAAATGTGAGTTTTGGTTGAAGGAAGTCGGATTCCTCGGACATGTTATATCCGGAGAAGGAATAGCAGTAGATCCCGCCAAGGTGGACACTGTGACCAATTGGGAAGCACCGACAACAGTTGGAGAGATCCGGAGTTTTCTTGGACTCGCGGGATACTACCGGAGATTTATCGAGAATTTCTCGAAGATTGCCAAGCCAATGACGGAGTTGTTGAAGAAGGACACCAAGTTCAGTTGGACCGAAGAATGTGAGACTAGTTTCCAGGAGTTGAAGAAAAGGTTGGTATCATCCCCTGTGTTGATTCTGCCAGATCAACATAAGGATTATGAGGTGTACTACGACGCTTCACGTCGAGGACTTGGAGCTGTTCTTATGCAGGAAGGAAGAGTTGTTTCGTATGCTTCACGACAACTAAAACCTCATGAGATGAACTATGCCACCCATGATTTGGAATTAGCAGCCGTAGTGCATGCATTGAAGACGTGGAGACATTTTCTCATTGGAAACCATTGTGAAGTATATACGGATCATAAGAGTTTGAAGTATATATTCACTCAGAAGGAGTTGAATCTTAGGCAAAGGAGATGGCTAGAACTCATTAAGGATTATGACATGAGATTGCATTATCATCCCGGAAAGGCTAACGTAGTAGCCGATGCGCTAAGCCGTAAGAGTCATATCAATACCCTAATGATGGAGGAGTTTCCAAAGGAATTAGCCGAGGACCTACGAGAACTACGTATGGAGATAGTTCCGAGAGGCTATGTAGCAAGATTAGAAATCCAGTCTACCCTGATGAATAAAATTAGAGAAGCTCAAAAAGCGGACAAAGAGATTGTCGCTATAAAGGAGAGGATGAGCGAAGGAAAAGCTAAAGGTTTTCGTGAGGATGAACACGACACCCTATGGTTTGAGGATCGAATCTATGTGCCCAATGACCCGGAGATCAGGAAGTTGATTTTACAGGAGGCCCATGATTCGCCATACTCGATTCACCCAGGAAATACTAAGATGTATTTGGATTTGAAGGATATTTTCTGGTGGACCGGTATGAAGAAGGATATTGCGGAGTACGTAGCAGTTTGTGATGTATGTCAGAGAGTAAAGGCAGAACATCAGAAGCCAGCAGTATTGTTACAACCTATGCCAATACCCGAATGGAAGTAGGAGAAGCTTGGCATGGATTTTATCACCGGATTGCCCAGGACCAAAGCAGGATATGATTCAATCTAGGTAGTAGTAGACCGATTGACGAAGGTAGCACACTTTATTCCTGTGAAAACCACTTATACCAGTGCGAAGTTGGCTAAGATATACATGACCAGAATTGTATGTCTGCATGGAGTTCCGAGGAGCATCGTATCAGATAGAGGAACCTAGTTTACCTCAAAGTTCTGGAATCAGTTACATGAAACCTTGGGTACTAGGCTAGAGTTTAGCACAGCGTTTCATCCGCAGACAGATGGACAGACGGAGAGAGTCAATCAGATTCTGGAGGATATGTTGAGAGCCTGTGCATTAGATTATGGATCTAGTTGGGATGACAACTTGCCTTACGCAGAATTCTCATACAACAACAGTTACCAGGCCAGTTTGAAGATGGCACCGTTCGAGGCATTGTATGGAAGGAGATGCCGAACACCGTTGTCGTGGGATGAAGTTGGAGACCGACAACTGTTTGGACCAGACTTAATCAAAGAGTCTGAGGAGAAGGTGAAGTTGATTCGAGATAGACTGAAGGTAGCTCAGTCCTGGCAGAAGAGTTATCCCGACTCAAAGCGTAAGGAGATAACCTATGAGGTCGGAGACAGAGCATACTTGAGAGTATCGCCTCTGCGAGGAGTTAAACGTTTCGGAGTTAAAGGGAAGTTAGCCCCGAGATTTGTGGGACCTTACCGTGTTTTGGAACGCATGGGAGATGTTGCCTATAAGTTGGAATTGCCCGAAGGATTGTCAGGAGTGCACGACGTGTTTCACGTTTCGCAACTGAAGAAGTGCCACGCGGAGATGGCCGATATACCGCTTAGAGGCACAGTGCCCCTGGAAGCCATTCAGTTGGACAGTGATCTGAGTTACGAGGAGAAGCCGGTTAAGATTCTCGAATTTTCGAGCAGAGTCACCCGCAGTAAGGTTATCAAGTTTTGCAAAGTTCAGTGGAGTCACCACACCGAGGAAGAAGCCACCTGGGAGCGAGAAGATGATCTACGCAAGGACCACCCACACCTGTTCTCTAGCCAAGTCGAATCTCGAGGGCGAGATTCATTCTAAGGGGGATAGGTTTGTAACATCCCAAATTTTCAATTTGGAATGTTATACATAGATCAAAATTGCATTTCATGTTTTTGCATTTTTTGTTCGTGGAGTTCCTCAAAATTCTAAGCAACTCAAAGACCTACGGAGAGAGTTGGGGATTTTACCGTTTTCGTATTTGAGTTCGCTCGAATACCGGTACGAGGACAGTGTGATTCTAATTATTTTTCTCTCCTAAAAATATTTCTAAATACAAAATATGAGCGGAGATGATATGACTTCTCCAAAATAACAGAAATATTGGAGGAAAAATATTAAAATCACTTTTGGTATTTTTCTGGATTTATTTTCGGATTTATTTACATAGGAAAAATACGCGTTTTTCAAAATTGCATTTAGGTCTGGGAAAAATGTTCACTTTGCCCTAAATATTATTAGAGGACGGTGAAATTTATTTCAGGAATTTTGGAGTCCGTTTGATACTTCTTTCGTTAGTTTTTCTACGCCGGGACTCTTTTAGAAAAAAAACGGAAACCGACTAGGAGTCTTATTCGCCAGGACTCCTGGGCTTTATAAGCCGCCCCAGGCCGGCCCAAGTCGCCACAGCCCCGCAGCCCGCGCCCCCAAACCCTAGCCCGAGCCGCCCTACCTATGCCATGTTGACGTCGGAGCGCCAGTTGCGGCTACTGGAGGAGATCCGGGCCAGGCGCGCTGCTCGGTTCGCTACCAGCCTACCTCTGGATTCCCCACAGCCGCGGGAGGAGGATGAGGGGGCAGAGGAGAAGGGGGAGCAGCAGCCAAAAGCGGAGCAAGACCCTCCAGCCCATGGAGGGGACGGATCCGGAGGAGGAGGACATGGCGGAGCGAGAGGAGGAGGCGGAGCCGGCTGCAGGCTTCGCCATGGAAGATGCCAAGGTGGAGTTCGAGGTCGCCCAAGCGGAGGAGATGGAAGAGCAGACCACCATCCTCAAGTCCATCAAGGATAAGGACTATGTGAAGGCCAACCGATGCTTTATCCGGTAGCAGAGGACAGAGATTGAAAAATCTTCACATCTAGTGAGTCTGACGATGAGTCGGAGCTGCCACAAGTGCCCATCTACCCGGAGCTCGGTATGGAGACCGTGGACATCTCCGACGATGACTAGTTGGATATGTACATAGTACGTAGGTTTTTATTCTACATGTAGCTTGTATGAATTTGAAGTATCAAGTTTGAGGTACATGGACACAGCAGACGAGTTTTGAAGTGTGACCCATCAATGCCCATGAACGCGTCCGGGCGCATCCTCGGACGTTTGAGAGCCCGGATTTAGTGACCGTGTCTGTAGATGCTCTTATTCCTTAACTCCTCAAATTTGCTCCTCTAAAAATTAGCGGTTCCTAGCCGATCCCTTAGACTTAACTCCCTAAACAAATGAAACACAAATTCATGTAAATTTAATTCGAACTCAATTCAAACTCGATTGAAACTAGTAGCGCAAACTACATTGCATAAATTTAAATGAAATTTAAACTAAAAATGCATAAGAACTAAAGAAATTTAGTCCTCCTTAGCCATGATCTTCTCCCAATTCGGTTCACCGTTGACATCCTCGTCGTTGCAGCTAACGTCAATGGGGCAAAGGTCGATGACCGACGCATTAGCCGGCCCGGCTCCGTCGTTCTTCCCTGACTTGTACAGCTCGAACTACTGGCGCTCCTCCTCGACTTGCTTCGGATACCGACGACGCAGCTCTGCCATGTACTCTTCGTCGCCTTGCTCGGGCTCGGGACGGCTGCGCATGGCAGCGTGGATCCAAGCTTCTAATTGGTGGTTGGACCGGCGGCAGCTAGATCTGGCCATATGGGTGGCGGGGCGGAGTGGGAGTGTATGTGGGCCAGGGCGCGTCAGTGGGGATGCATGGTGCTTAGTAGGGTTGTTGACGGATTGGGCGGCGCCGGAATGGATGAGGTCGAACGGTGCGGGTAGGGGAGGATTTTACTCCACAGGTGGTGAGGTGGACGACTGAGTATATTTAAGAGTGGACGGCGATGAATTTAAAAATTTACTCCTCTAACATCGATAGGGATTGTTAGGTGCGGTTTAGAGGGGCAAAACTGAACTTTTATTTCTATAAATTTTTATAAAGGATCGGTTAGAGATGCTCTAAATAAACTCTCGGCAAATTCCACAAAAAAGGAGAACTCTCTACGGAATAAGAAGAAAAATTATGGTTCCATAGTTAGGTGTTGACTACTAGTCATACTAATACTGATCCACCAGCCGCACGCACGCCCAATCCCCACCCCTCCCATTAACCCTTGCGGCTGCTGCATCTTCTCCTCCCCCTCCTCAATCCCCATCTCAAAAACTCTCAGATCTGAAGCTTTTGTCCGTGGATTTCTTCCCCCTTCGATCCTACAAGGTACACTCCTCCGATCCCCTTCTTTCTATCCATACATTTTCTCTTTTTTGCAAGATTTGTGTAATTCTTTTTAGATTAGATTAGAATATTGCATATGTGGGATTTGTGATTTGTAGATGATGATGTTAGATGGTATTTGATGGTATTAGATTATGTTAGTGTAGTTAGTATTCAAGTAGTGTTAGTTTAGTTAGATGAGTTAGATGAATTTAGGAGAGGGGGAGGATGATGTTAGTGTAGTTAGTAACTTAGTAGGCTTAGTTAGTATGTTAGTGTAGTAAGATGAGTTAGATGAATTTAGGAGAGGGGGAGGATGATCTTACTGTAGTTAGTATGTATTGAAAATAGACTATGTTAGATGGTATTAGATGAGTTAGGATATTATTTTAGATTAGTTAGTTGTTATTTTAGATGGAAACCTACATTATGTTAGATGGTATTAGATGTTATGTTAGATGAGTTAGGATGATATTTTAGATGAGTTAGATGTTATTTTAGATGGAACCCACATTATGTTGGAAACTCTTCTATGTTGAACCTACATCGTGTTGAATACATTTTTTCAATTTTTTTCAAATTGTTAGGCTGATGGAGTGGCTTCTCGATGATCATACAGCATCTTGAATGCGGCTTGCTTCGCCTTCCATGCCTTGCCGTACTTCACCTTGTAATGAAATATGGCTTTCACAAGATCAATGACATGTTGGACGCTCATTGTTGGAAGTGTGGATATTGAGTTGGACAACCTGTAAGCAATGAACTCGGACGTGAGTTGTTTGTGGCCTTCAGACACGATCTTGCCATCCACCCTTTTGCCTTGGCACATGTGAGTTGGCACACAACTCACTACATGCCAAGTTGGACCACCTTTCCATGGTCTTGCACGCACAATCCATGGACATTTTTCATCTTCACTTGCACATGCAACCGTGTAGCGCACATTGATGTCCGAGTGCACCACCTTGTGTGGACGATAATGCGTAACAGAGTAGTTGTCCAGCCACATCTTCATTTCCAACAAGGTTTCGAACTTAGAACCTTTAGCCATCCGGTTGTCGTCACCCATATCACGGTGAGAGCTTGGCCTAACACCGAGTGATACACATCGGCCACCATCTACCACGGCTTCATCCGCGAGACTAACATCCTTGAACAATTTAGTCCGATGATCCCGACGGAATACCTTCTCAAAAGCTTCGGCCTCCTTCACCGTGAACCCCTCCGCATCAACTTCTTCATCGGGACCATCGTCATCCGAGTCCGATGCATATGCACGGGAAAAAGGTATGGATTGGTCCATTGTCTCTTGCAAATGATATTTGTCGAGATCACCCACATTGTTGGCATGGAGATCAACTTCATTGTCATCGTCCGCATAATCATAATTGTCCTCTTCCTCTTGCAAAGCTTCATCTTGGTTGTTTGTAAACGGACTCAATGTTTGACGCACTTCTTGGGTCAAAATAGGTTCATCAATTTCATCTCGCATCAAGGGTGGTGGCCTACTATGAACCAAAGGAGGTTCATCAATTGCATCTCGCTTAGAGGGTGGAGGGCTACTATGAACCAAAGGGGAAGGTTCCCGGTTCAAGTCCAAATGCAAACTTGAATCAACCTTCTTCGTTGCAAATAACTCAAGAGCCTTGTCAAGTGATTCGGCCACCGTTTCTTTGTATGCAACCCAACGTTGCTCCGAGTTGACGCGCATTGTCTTCCAACGGACGTGCATTCCATAGCCTACATTATGCCTTCCCTCCAACTCAACGATATCACTAAGGTCCATCCAATTCAATTCTTTCCTAACTTGTTGCAAGAGCTCCGCATAGCTAGGACTACTATCAAACACAATGTCAAGCTCATCCGGGTCCGGTTCAATATTTCCTTTCAAAAATGCGTCTTTGTCCCCATGATGAACATACACACATGTTCTTCCCATCCCTATAAGCATTCCAAAAATACAAGGTAACATTGCTTTCATGAGTACTAAATGCAAAGATTACCAAATAATGGAAACCATAATATATATATCAAACAACCCCCTAACCATAACCCTAACCATAACCCTAACCCTAACCCTAACCCTAACCCTAACCATAACCCTAACCATAACCTAACCCTAACAACAAAATAAGAACACCCATAAGAACACACATAGAGCACCCCAAATCACTAAATCTCACTTCTCCATTCAAATCACTAGATCCAAGCATAACTAGCAACATTTGAGCAATTTGATAACATTTCTTGGATCAAAACAAGGGGATCGGAGGTGATTACCTTTAGGGAGGCCTTGACTCCGAAATCCACGGACAAATTCTTCAAATAAGCAAGATTTGAGAGAGGATTTGAGAGGGGAAGAGAGTGGGAGAGGGGCCTAAGCTCGGGTGGGGGAGTGGGAGAGAGTGTGGGTGGGGGAGTGGGGGTCCAGCGCGGCTGGTGGATAAGTGGTAGTGCAGCGCCTGGCTCGGGGGCGCTGCACATTACAATGTGCAGCGCCTGGCTCGGGGGCGCTGCACATTACAATGTGCAGCGCCTGAGTGGGAGGCGTTGCACGGCCTGGGTGCGGGCCAGGGGCTGCCACGGTGGACAGGTGTGCAACGCCTCTGCTGCAGGCGCTGCACAGAAGGGTGCAGCGCCGTCGTGGCGGGCGCTGCACAAAAGGGTTACGGGAGTGAAATAGTTTCGCGAGCAGTTCATTTTGTGAATTTGTTGCCACAACAGGTCAAAATAGTCAAATTTGCCCAACTGAAAGGGGCTGGCCAGAAATAAGTAGAAAAAAAATGGTCTGCCATTCCTTTTTTCAGGTGACTTGCTGATAAGTACAGTATGTGCCACGGGCTGAGTTGATCATCTGGACCGAGAGTAGAACAACAGCAGGCAGTTCTAGCTAGGCATGGCGATCATCCTGCTGCTCTTGCTCAGCTGCCTCAGCACGCAGTTGCAGGAGGCGGCCGCCGATGCGTTCTGCGACAACGTTAAGGTCCTCGCCGCCACCCTCCCCAACAAAACCTCCTCATCCCCGGTACACTTCGCCACCGCCACCGTCGGCCAAGCCCCTAACATCGTCTACGCGCTCGCTCTCTGCCGTGGTGACATTCTCAACGACACTGCCTGCGCCCAGAGCGTCGCCAACACGTTCGGCTTGGTGCGGAACGCCACGCCGCAGGGCGTGGAGTGCTACGGGGGATCCTCCTCTACAACTTCAATGACATCCTTGCTCCCTCAATATACACCAATAGTATGGGAGGACAAAACGGTGGCAAGCCTCCCTTCGAGAGGTGGAACGTCAAGAACGTCACCGGCGACGTGCCCCTCATCGCCGGCCTCATCCGCGAGCTGCTGGTGGAGAGACCGTGGAGAAGGCAGCCAGCGCGACGCCGAGGCGGTTCGCCACGGGCGTCACGGATAGCGGCACGACCTTCCCAAAGGAGTACTCGTTGGCGCAGTGTACGCCGGACCTGTCCACACGGGGGACTGCCTGGCGTGCCTGCATCATCTCCTCGGCTTGATCAACTCCACCATGTCCCTGCGCATGGGAGGACAGATGGGCGTCATACGGTGTTACTTCAGGTATGAGGCGTCTCCGTTCTACCAAGGCCAGCCCATGATAAGCCTCGGGCCGCCGGCTCCGACTCCAATGAAACAGAAGAGTCAGCCTATACCCTTGTTGATTCTTCTAGTTATGCCAAGAATTAAGAACATGTAGAAGACTAATTCAGAGCTAACATGCTTGGTTGGCATGCTATCTATTATGTATGTTCATATCAGGCCGCATGAGCAAGCTGTGGATAATTGCCATAGTTTTAGTACCTCTAGCGGCGGCAGCATTTCTCTTTTTCATCCTATACTCTCGTCGGCTCACAAAGCAAAGAAAAGGTACGCCGCTAATTAATTAATCAAGTTCTTAAACGATGTTCCATTCTATTATTTGAATTACTTCCAGTTTATCCTAATGTTAGATGCTACTACGTACTAAACGTGAGGGATTTCACTTATTCTCAATCATATACTCCCTCCGTCCCAAAATTCTTGTCTTATATTTGTCCAAATACGAATGTATCTAGTTATGATTTAGTGTTAGATACATCTATATCTAAACAAATTTTAGACAAGAATTTTGGGACGGAGGAAGTATTTATTTAGCTACACTGCTGAGATTACAAGGATCAAGGCGTTCTCAAGATTTGGAAGGAGAGGAACTAGCTAGTTTGGCAAGTGGGGAATTCAGAGTTCATGGTGTTTGACATTGAACAGATGTAGGGGATGTAGGTTGGTACGGTCCGCCCGATCGTAAGGTGCTAGCGCTTCTGAAAGACTATGTCCCGGTGATGGCTTCTCGCCCCTCGTTGGTTACCCCAAGTGGAAGGTTTGAGATGCAGTGTAGCGGAAATTTTCCCTTGGCAAAGATACCAAGGATCGATTTCCCCTGAGACTCCCAGTTTCAACAAGAAGGTGTCAACTGCTAACGGCGCCAGATATTAGCAATCAACGTGGACCTGCACACAGATACAAATAACTTTGCTCCCAACGAGTACAGAGAGGTTGTCAATCCCTCCGGCCTTGTCGTTTACAAAGGGTCAAACGCAAGTGATAATAGTGATAGGTATTGCTGCAATAGTAAGTAAAAAGCAGAAAGTAAATAGCGGATGTGATCAGTGATGGTAATATGGACCAGGGTCCCATGATGTTCACTAGTGATGTCTCTCTCCCAAAAGACGTTAAAACAACTATGTGAGGTAAACGAATTACAGCTGGGCAATTGACAGAATTATGTGCGCAAACCAATGCTAACTATGTTGCAAGAAAGGTAGAGCTTCAAAGCATGGACGGTACGCCAAGGCAAGTAGACTGAAATCTATCTGCATCTACTACTAATCATCCATCCTGAGATATCTATCCAGAACATCTCGCTGGTATTAAGTTGCGAGTCCCACCCATAGTGTAAACTCAAAGCAACAGACAACTGCATTAAAAGAACTTTGCGTAAAGTAAACAATCCTTGCACCTGCGGGCACAAGCACCGTTGTTTTCCCCCTTGTGGCAACAGCACATCCCCTAGACTCATGTTTCTGTCACTCAAGCTAGTCATCGAGGGGCATGAACCCACAATCGAGCATAACGTTCCCTCTTGGAGTCACTACCTACTACTCGGCCAAAGCAATAAATAGCAACGGAGAACATGCAAGAATTACTTACGAACATAATTATAAAAGAGGTAAATCAAATATATTACTCAAACACAATCTGAACATAATCTCACAATCCATCGGATCCCGGCAAACTCATCATAGCAACAGCATAAGGATTACATATGTGCCTCGATCATGTAGGGTAGCTCACGAGGTCTAATTAGTGAAGCACAAGAACGGGAGGAGAACATCACATAGCTACTGGTCATGGACCCATGGTCCAAGGGAGATTACTCACAACTCTTCCGGGAGGCGTCCATGGTGGTGGAGAGGCTCCCGGTGGTGATCCTCCCCTCCGGCAGGGTGCCGGGAAGAGTTCTCCTGGTGCTCCCGATCTTGGAAGCGCGGCGGCGGCGGAACAGAGATGAGATCGCGAAAAAGGGTTCCCGTCTCGAGGGTTTCGGGACGCGTGTTAAATATATGCCAAATGGGGGCATCAGCTGAGGCCTGGGGGGCCCAGGCGCCCCCCCCCCCGGCGCGGCCAGGAGGGGGGCCGCGCCACCAGGGCGCCTGGAGCCCTGGTGGCCCCCCTCCGGCTCTACTTTGGCTACCGGGAAGCTTCTGGAACGCTGATTTTTTATATAATTTTTCCGGGATTTTTCTGGCAGTTTACGTGATGGGAAAACCTGAAATACAAAAACAGCAGAAAACAGAAACTGGCACTGAGGTGCACTGAGTTAATAGGTTAGTCCAAATATGATCAAAAGTGTATGGAAGTGTATAAATATCATAGCAATATCACCCAAAATAGGCATGGAGCAAGCAGAAATTATAGATACGTTTTGGACGTATCAACATCCCCAAGCTTAATTCCTGCTCGTCCTCGAGTAGGTAAATGATAACAAGAATAATTTCTGCGGTGACATGCTATTAACCATATAGGACTTTTCATAGTCATATGACAAAAGCTTACTGAGACAACGAATCTTTAGTAATTAAGTTGCCTCATGAGAAAATCACAAAGAACTGGAAGTTATACAACATGATACTGAAACATCAAAAATATTTGTAATGAGCATGGTGTGCAAATATGATAAAGCGATATCTCGCTTGCCCCCTTTAGTGAAGCAAAACATAAATGCAGGGGCACCTCCAAGGTTTAAGTGATGACTAGATACAATTATTTCAGAATAAACGATATCACAATCATGCAAAAGACAATTCTACTTTGGGACAATGCACATTACACTCAGAATGACAATCATGCTCTTAATAGTTGGTGCTTTTTAAAAGAAGGTGAAGACTCTCGAACCGTGGCTTTTGTTGGCAAGGTTGAAAACCCGTAGTCGGAAACAAAGACAAAGCATGTACCAGAGCTCTTGGTTTTAAAAACAGAGGTAATAATTTTTTTTAGATTATGCATGTTCCGTCAACGAATGCTAGTAAACAACTCAATCACTTCTTGAGATGGACAAGTTTCGAGGAACGGCTCCCGAATGAGGACGATCACATCCTCTTAATCTCCTTTGTTTATCACTGCCAAAGTTTTTTGATTTCTCATGAACAAAGCGTGAAGGAGGGTTTGTTTGTTATATTCTTTTTGAGCCGGGCGCACTCTTTGCCAGTTCCTTCTCGTATTATGGTTTGCACATTAGACATGCAATCCCGGGGTGAAGCTTGTCTAACTTACAAAGATCATGAATTAACTACTACCTCCTCATGAACTAAAACAGAGGCACAAAATAGGAATGCTTTTTTTTGAATAATTTCGAGATGGCACATGAAAGTCTTCGTTAGGAATGGCAGGTAAATACCATGTATAGGAAGGTATGGTGGACTCATATGGCATAACTGGTTTAAAGGAATTTGGATGCACAAGCAGTCAGTCTGCTTAGTACAGGTGGAGGTTAGTAAAAGACTGGGAGCGACCAACTAAAAGAGCAATGACGGTCATAATCATGCAGAGCGACAAAGCAACATTGAATCAGGCATGGAAGTTATATCGCTACTCAGAAACAAAAGATCATTAAGGCTTGATAGACTTTCTTTACAGTCTTAAATATGCGTGAGCATATGCCAAGTCAATCAAAATAAATTCTTGAAGGAAGATATTACTAAACTATACCACATCATAGGCAAACAAATCATGTTGGTACTCCAATAACACATTGGGAATCCCCCCAGCTATTTGAGACTAACCATGAGAAAACATGAACTACTAAGCACCATTATGCACGTAGCATTTTTATCATAGACATATCAACCAACGCAACAGAAGCAAACTCTCTTAATAAGATAAGCATGATAACTAAAGAGAGTTCAAGCAACCAACTAAACAAAAGCTCTTTAAAAAGATAAGCATGAATACTAAGAGCTGAACATGATAATAGCTATTGAAAGACAAAGAACACACACAGCAAAGATAGACATGAAAATTCTATGTTATGTTCTAGGTAGAAGTGGAGCGTGTTTCTCTCCCACATAAAGAAAGCTGAGTTCCGACTCGTTATGAAAAGCTAAAGAAAACTAAAAAGGAAAACAAAAGCAAGACGCTCCAAGCATAGCACATAACACATGAAGTGATAAAAATATAGTGGAACGAAGGACGAACTGATAATGTTGATGGAAAAGGGGATGCACGGGGGCATCCCCAAGCTTAGACGCTTGAGTTTCCTTGAATATTTCTTGGGGGTGCATGGGGGCATCCCCAAGCTTGAGCGTTTGACACTCCTGAATCTTTTTATCATCTTCCCTCGCACACTTGAAAATTCCCTTCATACATAACTCATCATAATCTGATTAGCGAGGTTAGTACCCATAATAAAATAATTGTTCCTTGCTGGAAATAAAGATATTCTTGGAGGTCTACTGTTTCTCAAGATTGCCAAAAGGTTTTTGCAAAGAAAAAGCATGCTCTAGGTTTGCAAAATGAAGGAAAGGCAAAACAGGACAGAATCTGTGAAAAACAGAACAGAGGTAGTAAATGATTTTTTCGGGGAACTTCTGCAACTCTAATCAAAAAACTCAGAACAGACGCACGAAAGACAATTGTATAGAGCACGCTGTCGAAAAAATTCAGACCAAAAAGATGATCTGGTGATTTTATACGAATTTTTCTATCGAAGGACAGAATCTGTTTCCTGGACAGCACGTCACAACTTTTGAACTTTCTTGCAATCAGAGGCTACACTTGGCACTAAATTGAAAAGTAAAGATACAATGATGATGCTACTGTAGTAACAACATCAAGACACAACAAAAGCAAAATAAAATTTTATTCATTGGGCTGCCTCCCAAAAGCGCTTTCTTGTATGCCTTTAAGCTAGGCATAATGCATAGAGATCAAGTTGTATCAATTGAACCATCATCAAGATCATCAAAAAGCTCTTCAATAATACAACTAGTCTTTAGAGGACTTTCAAATAAAGGCCTCATAGAGATACTTCTAGGGAGAAGACCAAAAGGATAAAAGTCAAGGGAAGATTCATTTATAAATTCATCAAAAAGAGGTGTTTCTTCCAAAGTCTTTACAGTTTCAACCCCTTTGGCAATAGATGGATTACTTTTAGAACGGGGAGCCTTTGGAACGTGAACGAACTTAGGCTCCTTCCTTGCCGGAGTTTCTACCTTTTTGGTTTTGATTGAGGAGAAAGTAGTTCCTAGAGTATCAAAGATTTCCTCAATTTTGTCTATCCTAGAAGAGTCCAAGTCATGGGATTTGATGGTCTCCAAAGTTTTGAAAATTTTATGCATGGAGCTATCAAGCCTATTCAAATTCCCTTGGATCTTACGATCCAACTCATTTATCTTATTAATGTTTGGCATCTCTAGCTCTATCTTTTCAAGTTTTTTCATAATGTGAGCTAGGGTGATGTCCTCTTGAATGCTAACAACAGGGGGATTCCCAACAAGATTTTCAATAATACTAAGAGACTCCCAAACTGGGGCCTCTAGGAAATTCCCATTGATAGCAGTATCTAGAATAAACCTATTCCAAGAAGTAATTCCAACATAAAAAATTCTAAGCAGGATAGTAGTAGGTTGCTTCTTGGTGGCTCTTTTATGAGAATCATTAATTCTATACCAAGCATCTTTCAAACTTTCCCCACCTCTTTGTTTAAAGGTGAGAACTTCTGCCTCGTCAAAGACAAAAGGACCCGACATAATGACAACTAAAGAATGAGATAACTATTTTTGTGATTTTCGATAAAAGATACTAAAGCAAAACTGAAAGGTAAACTAACAAGACTAAAAAGCAAAGGTAAAAGATAGCGTGCAACTCCCCTATCTTGAAGAGTGGAGTCCCCGGCAACGGCGCCAGAAAACTTTGCTTGATGGCTTCTCGCCCCTCGTTGGTTACCCCAAGTGGAAGGTTTGAGATGCAGTGTAGCGGAAGTTTTCCCTTGGCAAAGATACCAAGGATCGATTTCCCCTGAGACTCCCAGTTTCAACAAGAAGGTGTCAACTGCTAACGGCGCCAGATATTAGCAATCAACGTGGACCTGCACACAGATACAAATAACTTTGCTCCCAACGAGTACAGAGAGGTTGTCAATCCCTCCGGCCTTGTCGTTTACAAAGGGTCAAACGCAAGTGATAATAGTGATAGGTATTGCTGCAATAGTAAGTAAAAAGCGGAAAGTAAATAGCGGATGTGATCAGTGATGGTAATATGGACCTGGGTCCCATGATGTTCACTAGTGATGTCTCTCTCCCAAAAGACGATAAAACAACTATTTGAGGTAAACGAATTACAGCTGGGCAATTGACAGAATTATGTGCGCAAACCAATGCTAACTATGTTGCAAGAAAGGTAGAGGTTCAAAGCATGGGCGGTACGCCAAGGCAAGTAGACCGAAATCCATCTGCATCTACTACTAATCATCCACCTTCAGATATCTATCCAGAACATCTCGTTCGTATTAAGTTGCGAGTCCCACCCATAGTGTAAACTCAAAGCAACAGACAACTGCATTAAAAGAACTTTGCGTAAATTAAACAATCCTTGCACCCGCGGGCACAAGCACCGTTGTTTTCCCCCTTGTGGCAACAGCACATCCCCTAGACTCAGGTTTCTGTCACTCAAGCTAGTCATCGAGGGGCATGAACCCACAATCGAGCATAACGTTCCCTCTTGGAGTCACTACCTACTACTCGGCCAAAGCAATAAATAGCAACGGAGAACATGCAAGAATTACTTATAAACACAAATATAAAAGAGGTAAATCAAATATATTACTCAAACACAATCTCACAATCCATCGGATCCCAGCAAACTCATCATAGCAACAGCATAAGGATTACATATGTGCCTCGATCATGTAGGGCAGCTCACGAGGTCTAATTAGTAAAGCACAAGAACGGGAGGAGAACATCACATAGCTACTGGTCATTGACCCATGGTCCAAGGGAGACTACTCACAACTCATCTGGGAGGCGTCCATGGTGGTGGAGAGGCTCCCGGTGGTGATCCTCCCCTCCGGCAGGGTGCCGGGAAGAGTTCTCCTGGTGCTCCCGATCTTGGAAGCGCGGCGGCGGCGGAACAGAGATGAGATCGCGAAAAAGGGTTCCCATCTCGAGGGTTTCGGGACGCGTGTTAAATATATGCCAAAGGGGGGCATCAGCGGAGGCCTGGGGGGCCCAGGCGCCCCCCCCCCCCCCCGGCGCGGCCAGGAGGGGGGCCGCGCCACCAGGGCGCCTGGAGCCCTGGTGGCCCCCCTCCGGCTCTACTTTGGCTACCGGGAAGCTTCTGGAACGCTGATTGTTTATATAATTTTTTCGGGATTTTTCTGGCAGTTTACGTGATGGGAAAACCTGAAATACAAAAACAGCAGAAAACAGAAACTGGCACTGGGGTACACTGAGTTAATAGGTTAGTCCAAATATGATCAAAAGTGTATGGAAGTGTATAAATATCATAGCAATATCACCCAAAAGAGGCATGGAGCAAGCAGAAATTATAGATACGTTTTGGACGTATCACTCGTTCATCCGTTTCTCAAACACAATGCAGTGCGAGAAACCAAACAGAGGCGATCGAGTCTTGTGGGAAAAGTGCACAAACCTCTGCAGAGTGTACAAACTGATCATGATTAGTTGTGTCCCCGGTTATGGACGTCTTGAGTATCTAGTACTTGGATTTTCATGTGCATCTCAACATGTTACTTTAATTTAATTTTGTTGGGTTTAATGATTACTTTAATTGGGGTTGAGAGGATGTCTATCTTCTCAACGATGTTTCAACTACCATGATAGTTAATTAAAATGCATTCCTTTGAAGTAGGGAAAAAATTGGCTTTACGCAAAAACTTAACCATAGAGCTTTCCACCAGCCATATTGCATATAGTATAGTTTTACTTTCATTGCATTCTCTTGTGTTACCTTGCCAGCATATTCCATGTGCTGACCCGTTTTCGGGCTGCAACGTTTCATGTTGCAGACTTTTCAGACGATGAGTAAGATGCCCTTTTAGGTCGTGGTTCTATACTCAGTGATGCCGCTGGAGTTGATGAACTCACTTATCTTCCAAGCCTTCTGCTGTTATCGTGTTAGATGGCCTTCAGCCATATTATTTGTAATACTTTCATCGTTGGGCTATCGATGTAATAAGTGTGTGATTGCTAATCTGTTATAAATCCTTCAAGTACCGTGCGTGTCAGCATTACTGATCCAGGGATGACACTGATGCACGGAGATCAGACTGTTTGAGGTCTGGTCGCTACAGCTCGTGGCTCGCTTCTTAATGAACAGAGCCAAGCATTGATTTCAGCTTGTTAAGCTTAACGAGCTTAACAAACGAGCTAACGAGTTTCACGAGTAGCTCGTTAAGCTCGTTAGTAACAACACAACACATATTTTCATCTTAATTGACAACAATTTCATAGCACCTCAACCCATTTATTCAACCTAATCTACATAGGAGGTAACAAACTAGTGCATTTCATTTTGTAGTCACCATTTTTCTTCTTAAAACCACATATAAACACTCATCCTATAGACCATAAGTCATCAGAATCTATTAACGAGCGCCCGCGAGCGCTCACGAGCTTAACGAGCTTCAAACGAACCGATCCGAGCAGAGTTTTCTGCTCGTTAATCTTAACGAGCTTAACGAGCCGAGCCTTAACGAGCACGAGCTTAACGAGCCAAGCAGCTCGTTAATCCACCCCTAGAAATTAGCTAGTTGAAAAGAAAGTAATATGATAAGGATAGACCCGGGTGCCATAGGTTTCACTAGTGGCTTCTCTCATGATAGCAGAATTCTACGGTGGGTGAACAAATTACTGTCGAGGAATCTATTATATATAAAAAGTACTTGACGAGGTTATCAGAAAAAAGATAAATAAGCTAGAAATTACCACAATAATTAGAAACATCTGGTCGTTGATTTGGTGGACCCATAACTTAAAAGACATAATTAATGGATTAGATCTAAGGGAGCGCTTCATCTAAAAAAAATACAACTATCCTTGCCTGTACGTTAGATCAAAAAGAAAAAGAAAAAGACAGCTATTTCTAACCTCTACGTATGTAACAATAGCAAGTTGTCCTTAGAATGTACGTTAGATCAAATATAAAAAAACTTGTACATTACATCAAAAAGAAAAAAAAAACTGCAGCTATCCTTAGCTTGTACGTACATAATTAATGGAAGAAAAAAAAATGCAGCTACCCTTTGCCTGTACGTACATAATTAATGGATTTTTTAGGGGAATTAATTGATTATTTGATCTATATAAGAGCGCTCCATCTCAAAAAGAAAAAAAAATACCTGCGACTATCCTTAGCCTGTATATGCGGCTCAATCCTAAAATAAAGATCGCGTGCAGTTCATATTTTTCATAAAATCCTTCCTTCGGAAAACAAAAACACACACGCGTGTCTTAATCATAGAATAAAGATCATAGCCGCAGTCCCTCGGAAAACAAAACACATGCAACCGCCGTTCCCTATCTCCTTGACCTCACAATGAGTCTCTGCACCAGCGCTGCCAGTCTTGCTTAGGGATCAGTGATCTCTTCACCAATGCCTAGCTACAAAGAAAAACTATCAACTCCCAATATCTTTTTGTAGAAAGAAACCAATGTTCAAGGCATCAATTCTCGATCGACTTCTTCAGGTTGAAAAAAAATCTTCTCTCAGCCAGTGTTCTCACTCCATGTCAGAGCCTTCGATCAACTAGCTTCATCGATCCTGACTGCCAAGTTGTTGCCTCTGGACGTACAAGCCTATGATCCACCAACTCCCTTGATCTTGGCCGCAAAGTTATTGTTTCCGGAGTAGGCACATCGGGAAGTTTAGATCCTGCGGCAGTAGATGTATATGGAGGGCAACAACTGTTGTGATATTACGGTGAAGGTGTTGGCAGTGAGTACGTGGCTTTAGATCAAGGGTACGAGTGTCGTTTTCTGTAGCTCAGGCTACATGGTACCTCCAATCTTGCCATCCATTTCTACATCGCGATCCGTGCAGGCACATTTGCCTTTTTTGTTTCTGTCAAACGACACAACATATAAACTTCAAATTTTGCAGAACAACAATACATTCTAACTAAAATCTGGGAAAAAAACTTTCAGATTTTTTCATGCATTTTAAATACTTAAAATAATATTTTTAGTAAAAAATAATCTCATTTTGTATATTTATATCAGACCAAAAAATCTGAAAGTTTTTTCACACATTGATGTTCTAATGTTTGTTCGATCTGCAAAGTTTGAAGTTCATATGTTGTTTCATTTTAGAGAAACAAAAAAGAGAAATGTTCTTGTTGTAAGTTAGTTGTAGAGTACGGATCTCAAAGCAAGGTTGAAGGGGTGAGGATAAGAGGTTCCATGTAGCCTGAGCTACAAAGAAACTTTGTGGTGGCTTTAGGCATGAAGCGGATGACATTTGATTAGGTTCCTTGCATTTCTTTAGAACAATATATGTCATATGCGAGTCTCAAGCTTTAATATAGTGCGACCAATAGTAAGAGCATCGGGACATTGTTATATTTTATACTCCCTCCATTCCTAAATATAAGTCTTTTTAGACATTTCAAATGGACTACAACATACGGATGTGTGTAGACATATTTTAGAGTGTAGATTCACTCATTTTGCTCCGTATGTAGTCATTTGTTGAAAACTCTAGAAAGACTTATATTTAGGAACAGAGGGAGTATATAGAATGCAATCAAACATGTTTTCTTATCCAGTTACTAAATCCTAACATGTCTTTGGGAGTTTGTTGAATATTAATAGGTGTAGGGGGGCCTAACACTGCCAATGTTGGTCCAAAGACGACAAAAAGTGGATGGAACATAAACAAACTAACACTATGACTTTGTTTTTGACCTCCATAGCTTAATATCATCATTATGTAACTTGGCCATATGTCAACCGAGTGAAGATGCAGAGGAGATATCATACAGGGTTGTAGAGTCACTAGCAAAAACTACCTTGATTAATTTATTAGTTCAATTGCATGCTGACAAAAAAAAGGGGGAGTGAGACCTGCAGATCAAATAATTAGACCTATCTCTATCTAAACATGTGTTTACACATGGAGAACTATACGTAGCATTCTCACCTTTTATTGATATATGCAGCAAAAAACTTTTAGAATAGTTCTTCAACAAGATGTTGCTACTCACCTTTTATTAGACTAGCATAATAGTACATGAAAAATATGTATACTACAAACTATCTTCAAAATAATAACTAACATATCATTGCTAACATGATATGGCCGGATGGATATGGTCTACTGATATGTAGAAGTAATGGAAATGTACATCGGCATTTGATGGAAACAACTCATTCATACCTAACGTCGATTCTCAATATTATTTTATATTTGAGGTTCATTACATAGTTGAGAGCTCGAGGGGCAACTACAAATGTCAATCCCAAGCATAAATAAAGTGGATAGGGATAAACAAAATAATATTTATACTAACTTAATTACATCGGTTCAACACTGCAAACACGGGAAAAAGATACAAAAGAAAGGGAGAATATAACATAAATAGGTAAGGGAATAAGGTTGGACCTACGGGCGAAAAATGGAAGCCTCTATGGAGGATGAAGATGACGTGTCGGCTGGCTTTAATTTTCACTAATATGGATGTGTTTTCTGGAGGATGAACTGAAATGAGAAATGGGACAAAGGAAATTTGGCAAGATCAGCCAGCACGAGTGTGAAGGTGTGTACTGTGGTGTGGGAGAGATGCATGAACATCGTGTGCATCTGCGTGAGTCTGTTGGGCTAATGGCCCAAGTGATCATTCAAGTGCGAAAAAATCAGTTAACTACAAACAACACAAACAATCAGCTCTCAATTGTTCAAAAATAATAATCTATGAATTACAAAAAACACCCATGATTAAGGTACATAATCTAGGAGGAAAAGCATAGTGCATTTACATATTTTTAGCGTAAACTATGTAATATTTGGTGATGCAAAGTTTTTTAATACGCCTCATGGGAATATGAACCAAAAAAATATAAACATTACAAAATCACCCATATTGAACAAAATTTGATGCATGTGATACATCTTGGAAAAACATTATATACCAGAAATAAGATACTTGAATATGCCTCAACAAGATTGTCAAGCGAGCCACACACCATGTAGACATCACTGCACCCCCATAGTTAAACACGTGGATTGGAGGACGTGGTACAAAAGGGGGTAACTCTAATGTATCCTTCAAATCACCACTTCACGACCAACCGAAAGAATTGGTAATGAAATTATTTCAACGACACTATAAAATACAAGCGCGCGCGAAGAGCGGGCCACTTCGCTAGTTGATATAAAAGCGCATAGTTATGAGAATATCTAGGCATGATCATTGTATAGGCATCACGTCCGTGACAAGTAGACCGAAACGATTCTGCATCTACTACTATTACTCCACACATCGACCGCTATCCAGCATGCATCTAGAGTATTAAGTTCATAAGAACAGAGTAACACCTTAAGCAAGATGACATGATGTAGAGGGATAAACTCAAGCAATAAGATATAAACCCCATCTTTTTATCCTCGAAGGCAACAATACTATGCGTGCCTTGCCGCCCCTACTTTCATTGGGAAAGGACACCACAAGATTGAACCCAAAGCCAAGCACTTCTCCCATTGCAAGAACTATAGATCTAGTAGGCCAAACCAAACCAATAATTCGAAGAGACTTGCAAGGATATTATAATCATACATAAAAGATTTCAGAAAAGAATCCAATATTGTTCATAGATAATCATGATCATAAACCCACAATTCATCGGATCTCGAAAAACACACCGCAAAAAGATTACATCGAATATATCACCTCGAAGATCGAGGAGAACTTTGTATTGAGATCCAAAGAGAGAGAAGAAGCCATATAGCTAATAACTATGGACCCGAAGGTCTATGGTAAACTACTCACAACTCATCGGAGAGGCTATGGTGTTGATGTAGAAGCCCTCCGTGATCGATGCCCCCTCCGGCGGAGCTCCGGAATAGGCCCCAAGATGGGATATCACAGGAACAGAAGGTTATGGCGGTGGAATTAGGGTTTCTTCGTGCTCCTCGATGTTTTCAGGGTACATGGGTATATATAGGAGGAAAAAGTACGTCGGTGGTGGGGCCCACGAGGGTGGGGGCGTGCCCTGCCCCCTCGTGGGCACCTCGTTTCTTCTCTGACTTGTACTCCAAGTTTCTCGTGAAGATATCGTTCCAAAAATAACTCTCCCAAAGGTTTCATTCCGTTTGGACTCCGTTTGATATTCCTTTTCTGCGAAACACTGAAATAGGCAAAAAACAGCAATTTGCACTGGGCCTTGGGTTAGTAGGTTAGTCCCAAAATAATATAAAAGTGTAGAATAAAGCTCATTAAACATCCAAAACAGAATATATAATAGCATGGAACAATCAAAAATTATAGATACGTTGGAGACGTATTAGACATTGTTATCCTGCAGCTTTTTTCTCATGTATGGTGCGTGTTAATACACATTCACCAGCAGCAGTTTGCCCTTAGGCCTGCTCCTTCGCTGCCTGAGCAGCCCTTAGCTTTTCCCCCATTTGGTCTACTGGCCCTGTTGCTACAGATTAAAACAATGTATACTTAAAGATCATTGATCGGTACGGGACCATACAGTTTGGATACTATTGTTCTTACCATCAGAGCTATTCTTGGACTTCTTTGAATTCTCCAACTCGGTGGTAACAGTAGTAAGCTTGGTTTGGCACTCTTTCAATTCCTTGGATAAAGTGTTATTCTTTTCCTTGGGTACCTATGAACACAATGATCCTTAAATCAGTTGGGCCTGCTGCTTTAAGTCTCGGGGGCTATTGGCATATGAACATTGAATTAAACACTCACCCGCATGTCCTTGGAAAGCTGGTGAGTGGCTCCGGCAAGTCCATCTCGAGCGGCTCAGATATACTCATCCGCAGAACTGAAGGCGTTAAATGCATCCTTGGTGAAAGCTGGGTCATGCATGGACGCTTTGCGCCGTCGATGATTCATCCCGCTCTCCACTTCGGAATTGGTAACTGATACATCATCCAAATCCTCTTGAAGAGGACAATCCAGCGTTACCCCCGCATCCACCCTAGTCCTTGTGGATGGGCCGGGGACAGGATTGGGTGGGGCATGACCTGCAGGATCACCGAACACAGTCAGGCGTATACTCTTCCTAAAAAATAGAAGATAAAACGAAAAATTATAATCCGGCTCCACCACCAGACATATGTTAAAGAGTCATACCTCTTCGATAAAGGAAGAGGTTCGGTGGTGTCTCCAGTCCCCTTTTGTTTCCGAGACCCGCCATGCGTAGGTTTCGCCCCCTGGGGAGACACTCTTGATGTAGTTCGGCGGGAGGAGCGCCGCCCCTTTTGAGCACAAGATAATGCGATGGGTGAGGCGCGCTCGTGATACGTCCAAAACGTATCTATAATTTTTGCTTGCTCCATGCCTTTTTTGGGTGATATTGCTATGATATTCATACACTTCCATACACTTTTGATCATATTTGGACTAACCTATTAACTCAGTGCACCCCAGTGCCAGTTTCTGTTTTCGGCTGTTTTTGTATTTCAGGTTTTCACATTACGAGAACTGCCAGGAAAAATCCAGAAAAATTATATAAAAAATCAGCATTCCAGAACCTACCGTGCGCCCGAAGGACTGCCCGGGGGGCCACCAGGGCTCCAGGCGCCCTGGCGGCGCCCCCCCCCCCTGGGCCGCGCCGGGGGGGGCCTGGGGCCCCCGAGCCCCGTCTGGTGCCCCCCTTTGGCATATATTTAGAGCGTCCTCCGAAACCCTCGAGACGGGAACTCTTTTTCGCGATCTCATCTCTGTTCCGCCGCCGCCACCGCTTCCAAGATCGGGAGCACCAGGAGAACTCTTCCCGGCACCCTGCCGGAGGGGAGGATCACCACCGGGAGCCTCTCCACCACCATGGACGCCTCCCGGATGAGTTGTGAGTAGTCTCCCTTGGACCATGAGTCCATGACCAGTAGCTATGTGATGTTCTCGTCCCGTTCTTGTGCTTCACTAATTAGTCCTCGTGAGCTACCCTACATGATTGAGGCACATATGTAATCCTTATGCTGTTGCTATGATGAGTTTCTGGGATCCGATGGATTATGAGATTATGTTCAGATTGTGATTGAGTAATATATTTGATCTACCTCTTTTATATTTATGTTCGTAAGTAATTCTTGCATGTTCTCCGTTGTTATTTATTGCTTTCGCCAAGTAGTAGGTAGTGACTCCAAGAGGGAACGTTATGATTGATTGTGGGTTCATGCCCCTCGATGACTAGCTTGAGTGACAGAAACATCAGTCTAGGGGATGTGTTGTTGCCACAAGGGGGAATACAACGGTGCTTGTGCCCGCGGGTGCAAGGATTGTTTACTTTACGCAAAGTTCTTTTAATGCAGTTGTCTGTTGCTTTGAGTTTAAACTATGGGTGGGACTCGCAACTTAATACCAGCGGAATGTTCTGGATAGATATCTCAAGGTGGATGATTAGTAGTAGATATTGATGGATTTCGGTCTACTTACTTTGGCATACCGCCCATGCTTTGAACCTCAACCTTTCTTGCAATGTAGTCAGCATTGGTTTGCACACATGGTCCTGTCAATTGCCCAGCTGTAATTCGTTTACCTCACATAGATGTTTTATCGTCTTTTGGGAGAGAGACATCACTAGTGAACATCATGAGACTCCGGTCCATATTACCATCATTGATCACATCCGCTATTTACTTTTCGCTATTATTTACTATTGCAAACACTATCTATCACTACTATCATTTGCGTTTAATCCTTTGTGAACTACAAGGACGGAGGGATTGACAACCTCTCTGTACTCGTTGGGAGCAAAGTTATTTGTATCTGTGTGCAGGTCCACGTTGATTGCTAATATCTGGCGCCGTTAGCAGTTGACACCTTCTTGTTGAACCTAGGAGTCTCTGGGGATTCGATCCTTGGTATCTTGCCAAGGGAAAAACTGCCGCCACACTACATCTCACACCTTCCACTTGGGGTAACCAACGAGGGGTTAGAGGCCCATCAGCTGGGAATATTCTCTTTGAAGAGGAATTTCCTGGGCATTTACCTAAGAGAAGGGAAGAAGACCAGGATAGTCGGCTATAATAGCCACTTCGGTACCATTGTGGCTGGTTTGGTAAAAGACTCCGTCTTTAAGATCTATACCAATATCCGGATCCTCTTCGAATCCGGGATCAGGTCTCGAATATGGTTCTCTCGCTATGGGATAGGACTGTTAATCTTTCTGACCACCTTCCTCCACTCCTGTTGAAAGCAGCCGAACTCTGTCCGGTTAATTAAATAAAAGTGTAGTGAAGCTAGCGATCAGGGAAAGCCTTACCCAATCGATGGGGTTGTGCATGGAGAAACCCCCCCAGCATTCCAAGCGAAGAAAGTCCTCCTTCTCTCCTTTGTAGAGATCAGGCAGAATAGCAGCTAAAGAGGCGGGGTTGTTTGGGCCCTGGTGTAGGCAGCGTGAGGCATCATCCTGGCCATTATAGTGCCACATAGGAAATCCTCTGGCCTGGAGCGGCTGCACGCATCGCGCTATTGAAATCGCCATCACCTCGATTATCGTCATCTTGAGGTGGGCAAGTAATCTAATCTTGCTGGCCAGTCTTTTTACCTCCGCATTGTCTTCTTCCTTGAGACTGCGGGGACGCCAGTTGAGACGCTTCATTAGAGGATCACTGGAGTATTCGGGAAGCCCTTGCCGGATTGTATCATCCGGCAAGACAACGTCTTTGATATAAAACCATCCCGATGTCCACTCTTTAGATGCCTTCTTCGGAGTGCCGGGAAGGTAACCTGTCCCAGCTATACGCCACACTTTAGCGCCGCCTACCTCGAATTTGGATCCCTTCTGGGAGCAAGGAACAAGGCAGAAGAATTTTCGCCATAACCCAAAATAAGCCTCGCAGCCTAGAAAGAGCTTGCACAGAGCAACAAAGCCCGCAATGTGCGGGATAGACCCCGGCGTAAGATCGTGCAGTTGGAGGCCATAGAACTCCATAAACCCCCTAAGAAAGGGGTGAATAGGAAATCCAACACCTCTTAGGAGGAAGGAGACGAAGCACACCTGTCGTGGTTTTATCACGACAGATGTCCTAGCATAATGACTTAGTCGTGGAGCCATCGCGACGGGTTATCTTAAAGGGGTTAAAGCGGACAAAGGACACAGGGAATTTTATACTAGTTAGGCCCCTTGCGGTGAAGGTAAAGGCCTACTCTAGTTGTTGTGGTATTGCTAGGGTTTCGATGACCAGGGAGCGAATCCGCTTTACCTGGCTCTCGAGTTGTCGCCTGTCGTCCCTGAACCGCCGTCGGGTCGTCCCTTTATATACACAGGATGACGCCCGGCCGGTTTACAGAATCCCGAGGCCGGCTCATAAATGTGTCTGGCTCGGTTTCTACCTTTCCTATCATACAACACAAGTTACACATCATATGGCGGTTTATGTCTACGGGCCCTAATCCGCCTTTGGTCCCTGGGCCTTTTAGTTCTTTCTAGCAAAACGCCATACTCCTTGTCTTCATGGGCTTCAATATGGATAATTCAGTACAGGTATAACCCGGCCCCTCCTGGGCGGTTTATACCCAGTAGTTATATCCCCAACATTAGGCCCCAGATTGATTTGACCCTATTCATGTCAATCTTCAACACTTAGGAAAGTTTCTTCGTCAATGCCTTCGAATGACCTTGTAAACTGCCATGATGTCATCTTCCAGGATCATAGTAAACCGACATGAGATCACCTATTCATTAAAAACCCGTATATATTTAACTTTTATTAATGAGCCTCCGAAAACTGAGGCGACAGCTCTGTCCCATATCCATTTTTTGGGTTCCTTGATTCCCGCGCCTGTCATTTATCCCTTTATCTTATAAATAGGGCCAGGGGTCCTTCTCCTTTGCACCCTTGCCTCTTCGCCTTTCATCCACCTCGCGACACCTCTGTGGCTCAGCGCTGCCGCCGCCGTCGACCTTCGCCTCTGCACCAACTTTGGCCGCTGCATCAACCTGTTTTGACCAGAGTTCCGCCAGCGCGCCTCCGCGTTCAACAGCTTTGTTAAGTCATTTCTTTGCTCCTCCCATAGATCTCATTAGGGCTTTTCCACAAGTTCATCGAAGCACTCGTGATGTTCTTCCCTGTTCTTCACCATGGCCTCAACAGCGAGTATAAATCTCATGTTTTCCTGTGTGGTTGTAGCTATAATCCCTCTTCTCATCATTAGTGCATCTCTCTCTAACATAATCTCATCTAGATCTGATGACTTGCTTAAGTACCTGTTAACTTAGGTGTCGTTCGCTTGCCTCTTGTTTGCTTGTGTGTGTTGGATTGCTTGTTTGTCACTATGGCTCAGAACAATACCAAATTGTGTGACTTCTCCAATACCAACAACAATGATTTTATTAGCACTCCGATTGCTCCTATTACCGATGTTGAATCTTGTGAGATCAATGCTGCTTTGTTGAATCTTGTCATGAAAGATCAATTCGCTGGCCTTCCTAGTGAAGATGCCGCTACCCATCTAAACAACTTTGTTGATTTGTGTGATATGAAAAAGAAAAGGGAAACGGGTAACGATATTGTTAAATTGAAGTTATTTCCGTTTTCACTTAGAGATCGTGCTAAAACTTGGTTTTCCTCTTTTCCTAGAAATAGTATTGAATCGTGGAATAAGTGCAAAGATGCTTTTATCTCTAAGTATTTCTCTCCTGCTAATATCATCTCTCTTACAAACGATATTATGAATTTTAAGCAACTAGATCATGAGCATGTTGCACAAGCTTGGGAGAGAATGAAATTAATGATACGTAATTGCCCTACACATGGTTTGAATATGTGGATGATTATTCAGAACTTTTATGCTGGCTTGAATTTTTCTTCTAGAAATCTTTTAGATTCGGCCGCCGGAGGCACTTTCATGGAAATTACCTTAGGGGAAGCTACCAAACTCCTAGATAATATTATGGTTAATTATTCTCAATGGCACACCGAAAGATCTACTAGTAAAAAAGTGCATGCTATCAAAGAAATTAGTGTTCTGAGTGGAAAGATGGATGAACTTATGAAATTGTTTGCTGCTAAGAGTGCTTCTTCTGATCCTAATGATATGCCTTTGTCCACTTTCATTGAGAATAACAATGAATCTTTGGATGTGAATTTTGTTGGTAGGAATAATTTTGGTAACAATGCTTATAGAGGTAATTTAATCCTAGGCCTTTTCCTAGTAATTCCTCTAATAATATTGGTAATTCCTACAACAACTCTTATGGAAAGATGCCTTCTGAATTTGAAACTAGTGTTAAGGAGTTTATGATCTCGCAAAAGAATTTCAATGCTATGCTTGAAGAGAAATTGCTTAAGGTTGATGAATTGGCTAGAAGTGTGGATAGAATTACCCTTGATGTTGATTCTTTGAAAATTAGATCTATCCCACCTAAGCATGATATCAATGAGTCTCTCAAAGCCATGAGAATTTCAATTGATGAATGCAAAGAAAGAACCGCTAGAATGCGTGCTAAAAGAGAAGATTATATTAGATCGTGTTCTTCTAGTTATCGTGAAAATAAATATGAAGATCTGAAAGTTATTGATGTGTCTCCTATTAGATCCTTGTTTTCTAGTATTAATCTTGATGAGAATAGGATTGGAGATGATTCTGCTTTAAGGTGTCTTAGTAATTCGGAGTTTTTTGATCTTGATGCTAAAATTGCTAAAAGTGGGATTGAAGAGATTATAACTTTGCATAGTGATGAACCCACTACTTTGGATTTCAAGGGATTCAATTATGATAATTGCTCTTTGATTGATTGTATTTCCTTGATGCAATCCGTGCTAAATTCTCTGCATGCTTATAGTCAAAATAAAGCTTTCACTAAACATATAGTTGATGCTTTGATGCAATATTATGAAGAAAAACTTGAGTTGGAAGTTTCTATACCTAGAAAGCTTTATGATGAATGGGAACATACTATCAAAATAAAAATAAAAGATCGTGAATGCTATGCTTTGTGTGAGTTGGGTGCTAGTGTTTCCACTATCCCAAAAACTTTGTGTGATTTGCTAGGGTTCCATGAGTTTGATGATTGTTCTTTAAATTTGCATCTTGCGGATTCCACTATTAAGAAACCTATGGGAAGAATTAATGATGTTCTTATTGTTGCCAATAGGAATTATGTGCCCGTAGATTTCATTGTTCTTGATATAGATTGCAATCCTTCATGTCCTATTATTCTTGGTAGACCTTTCCTTAGAACGATTGGTGCAATTATTGATATGAAGGAAGGAAATATTAGATTCCAATTTCCGTTAAGGAAAGGCATGGAACACTTTCCTAGAAATAAAATCAAATTACCATATGAATCTATCATGAGAGACACTTATGGATTGCCTTCCAAAGATGGCAATACCTAGATCTATCTTGTATCGTGCCTAGCTAGGGGCGTAAAACGATAGTGCTTGTTGGGAGGCAACCCAATTTTATGTTTTTTTGTTTTTGTTGCTGTTAGGGAATAAATATTGCATCTAGCCTCTGATTAGATGTGTTTTCATGTTTTGTTTAGTGTTTGTGCCAAGTAGAACCTTTGGTAAGACTTGTGTGAAGTTTATTTGATCTTGCTGTGAAAAACAGAATCGTTAGCGCTCGCTAAAGTAGACTTCAGATTTTACTGCTGCGTGATTTTTAGTTGATTCTTTTTGCTTCTGATTGGTAGACAAATTGAGAAAATTTAACAATTTAGTTTGAATTTTTTGGAGTTCCAGAAATAGGCGAACCCAGCAGATTACTACAGAGTGTTCTGTTTTTGACAGATTCTGTTTTTCGTGTGTTGTTTGCTTATTCCGATGTATCTATGAGTAATATTGGAGGATATGAACCATAGGGAACTTGGATTAAAGTAGGTTTAACACCAATATAAACAATGAATGAATTCCTTGCTATACCTTTGAATGGTGGTTTGCTTTCTCTTACGAACGGAGCTCACGAGAATTTTTGTCTAAGTTTTGTGTTGTGAAGTTTTCAAGTTTTGAGCATTGCTTTGATGGACTATGGAACAAGGAGTAGCAAAGGCCTAAGCTTGGGGATGCCCATGGAACCCCAAGTAAATTCAAGATAATCAAAAGCCTAAGCTTGGGGATTCCCCGGGCAGGCATCCCCTCTTTCGTCTTCATCCATCGGTAACTATACTTGGAGCTATATTTTTATTCGCAACATGCTATGTGTTTTGCTTGGAGCGTCTTGTATAATTTGAGTCTTTGCTTGTTAGTTTTCCACAATCAACCTTGCTGGACACACCTATTTGAGAGAGTTAAATATGGCCTAGAAATTATTAGAACACTCTATGTGCTTCACTTATATCTTTAGTGTTGAATAGTTTTTGCTCTAGTGCTTCACTTATATCTTTTAGAGCATGGTGGTGGTAATATTTTGTAGAAATTTTTGAACTCTCATGCTTCACTTATATCTATTTGAGACTCTATTAAAACAGCATGGTAAAGTGTGTAGGCTAAAGAAACTAGTCTTCACATGATAAACATCCAATGTCAATGTAGTAAAAAAATCACATCAAGTGCATTGAATAGAAAGAGATGTTAGATGCTTGATAATTGTTTTGAGACATGAGGATAGTGATATTAGGGTCATGCTAGTGGAGTAATTATGAAATTGAGAAATATTTGTGTTAAGGTTGGTGATTCCCGTAGCATGCACGTATGGTGAAC
The DNA here is from genome assembly GCA_902687465.1 of Secale cereale. Classification (NCBI taxonomy): domain Eukaryota; kingdom Viridiplantae; phylum Streptophyta; class Magnoliopsida; order Poales; family Poaceae; genus Secale; species Secale cereale. The sequence goes on along the minus strand of LR738712.1, from coordinate 722,804,880 downwards.
CATTATGTGACTAAGTTAAAGCATGAGGTATTTGTAGAGTGTCAACCTTTGTGTGGAGGTCGGGGGCGCGCGATGGTTAACTCCTACCAACCTCCCTCCTAGGGGCATGCGTTGATTTCTTTGTTTTGATGACTCGTAGATTTTTGCAATAAGTATATGAGTTCTTATGACTAATGTTGAGTCCATGGGTTATACGCACTCTCACCCTTCCACCATTGCTAGCCTCTCTTGTACCGTGCAACTTTCGTCAGTCCCATAAACCCACTATATATCCTTCCTCAAAACAGCCACCATATTCTTCCTCAAAACAGCCACCATACCTACCTAGCATGGCATTTCCATAGCCATTCCGAGATATATTGCCATGCAACTTTCCACCGTTTCGTTTATATGACACGCATCATATTGTCATATTGCCATTGCATGATCATGTAGTTGACATCGTATTTGTGGCAAGGCCACCATGCACAATTTTTATACATGTCACTCTTGTTTCATTGCACATACCGGTACACCGCCGGAGGCATTCATATAGAGTCATAGTTTGTTGTTGTAGTATCGAGTTGTAATCTTGTGTTGTAATGAAAGTGTGATGATCATCATTTTTAGAGCGTTGTCCCATGGGAGGAAAGGCTGAATCTATAAAGCCCCTCCGCAAAAAAACAAGAAAAAAAAAGAAGAAGAAAAAAGAAAGGCCAAAGAAAAAAAAAGGCCCAAAAAAGAAAAAAGAAAAAAAAAGAAAAAGAAAAAAGGAGAAAAAGAAAAAAGGGACAATTGCTACTATCTTTTTCCACACTTGTGCTTCAAAGTAGCACCATGTTCTTCATTGTAGAAAGTCTCATGTTTAGTCACATTCATATACTAGTGGGAATTTTTGTTATAGAACTTGGCTTGTATATTCCAACGATGGGCTTCCTCAAATGACCTAGGTCTTCGTGAGCAAGCAAGTTGGATGCACACCCACTAGTTTCTTTTGTTGATCTTTCATTCATATTTAGCTCTAGTGCATCCGTTGCATGGCAATCCCTACTCACTCACATTGGTATCTATTGATGGGCATCTCCATAGCCCGTTGATACGTCTAGTCGATGTGACACTATCTCCCTCTTTTTGTCTTCTCCACAACCACCTCTATTCCACCCATAGTGCTATATCCATGGCTCAAGCTCATGTATTGTGTGAAAGTTGAAAGGTTTGAAAAGATAGAGCATGAAAACAAATGCTTGGCCGAAATCGGGGTTGTGCATGATATGAATATTTTGTGTGATAATAAGGGAGCATCGCCAACACTATATGATTTTGTAGGGATAACTTTCTTTAGCCATGGTATTTTGAGAAGACGTGATTGCTTTGTTAGTATTGCTTGAAGTATTGTTATTTCTTATGTCAATATAGACTTTTATCTTGAATCTTTCAGATCTGAACATTCATGCCACAATTAAGAGAATTACATTGAAAAACTATATTGGTTAGCATTCCACATCAAAAATTCTTTCTTTATCATTTACCTACTCGAGGACGAGCAAGAATTAAGCTTGGGGATGCTTGATACGTCTCCAGCGTATCTATAATTTTTTATTGTTCCATGCTATTATTTATGAAGTCTTGAATGTTTAATGGGCTTTATCATTCACTTTTATATCATTTTTGGGACTAGCCCACTAACCCAAAGGCCTAGTCTAGATTGTTGTTTTTTGCCTATTTCAGGGTTTTGCAGAAAAAGAATATCAAACGGAGTCCAAACGGAATGAAACCTTCGCAGGAGACATTTTTGGAGGAAATCACGCACGAAAGACTTCGGGGCCAAGCCAGAGGACAGAGGTCCCACCCTCGAGGGTGGGGGGCGTGCCCCCCTGCCTCGAGGGCAGCCCCTGTGGCCCCCGGTGCCCCTCTTCTTCCTATATATACCTACGTACCCCAGAAACTCCATACGGAGAGAGAAACCCCTAATTCCACCGCCGTAGCTTCTGTTCCCGTGGAGATCCCATCTTGGATCCTGTTCCGGGAGGGGGATCCATCACGGAGGCCTTCATCATCATCATCATCGCCCTCACCATGAGTTGTGAGTAGTTTACCACACACCTTCGGGTCCATAGCTAGTATCTAGATGTCTTCTTCTCTCTCTCTCTCTGGATCTCAATACAAAGTTCTCCTCGGTCTTCGAGTAGATCTATTCGATGTAATCTCTTTTTGCGGTGTGTTTGTCGAGATCCGATGAATTGTGAGTTTATGATCAAGGATATCTATGAAAGATATTTGGTTCTTCTTTGAACTTTTTATGAGTGCTCATAATATCCTTACAAGTCTCTTCGAATTATTGGTTTGGTTTGGCCTACTAGATCTATAGTTCTTGCAATGGGAGAAGTGCTTGGCTTTGGGTTCAATCTTGCGGTGTCCTTTCCCAGTGACAGTAGGGGCAGCAAGGCACGTATTGTATTGTTACCATCGAGGATAAAAAAAGATGGGGTTTTCATCATATTGCTTGAGTTTATCCCTCTACATCATGTCATCTTGCTTAAGGCGTTACTCTGTTCGTATGAACTCAATACACTAGATGCATGCTGGATAGCGGTCGATGTGTGGATTAATAGTAGTAGATGTAGGCAGGAGTCGGTCTACTTGTCTCGGACGTGATGCCTATATACAATGATCATGCCTAGATAGTCTCATAATTATTCGCTTTTCTATCAATTGCTCGACAGTAATTTGTTTACCCGCCGTAGAATACCGCTATCATGAGAGAAGCCACTAGAGAAAACTATGGCCCCCGGGTCTATCTTTATCATATTACTTTCCCGTCAATTTATATTACCGTTGTTTATTTTCTGTTTTATTAAACTAAAAAATACCAAAAATATTATCTATCATCTCTATCAGATCTCACTATCATAAGTGACCGTAAAGGTATTGACAACCCCTTATCGCGTTGGCTGCGAAGTTATTTGTTTATGCAAGTGCGAGGGACTTGTGCGTGGTCTCCTACTGGATTGATACCTTGGTTCTCAAAAACTAAGGGAAATACTTACGCTACTGTGGTGCATCTCCCTTTCCTCTTCGAGGGAATACAACGCAATCTCAAGAGGTAGCATTGGGTGGAGGAATTACCCTCTGTGCTATGGAGCATCAACACTACACCTAACAGATCTACAGGGTACACGCCTTTCTTCATGGTATATGGACCTGAAGCGGTCCTCCCTAGCGATATCCGTCATGATTCGCCGCGAGTGGCGGCTTATGTCGAAACTGATAATGAAAGGGCATGGCAAGATGCCTTAGACCGGCTGGATGAGGAACGGGACACGGCAGCAGCTCGATCGGCGATTTATCAGCAAGATATGCGCTGGTACCACAGTCGCCGGGTTAAAACCAAAACGTTTCAAGAAGGAGATCTGGTGCTCCGGCTCATCCAAGACCAGACAGACATGCACAAGTTATCCCCGCCTTGGGAAGGACCCTTTGTGGTCAGCAAGAACCTGCACAACGGATCATACTACCTCGTGGACGTTCGAGAACATAAGGACTCACGCACTGCGGAGGAGGAGACCCGACGGCCGTGGAACATCGCTCTTCTTCGACCTTACTACACCTGAGCTAAAGGCTCCACTTTATGTACATATATTTGCAATGTATATATTATGATCAATATAATAAACCGGCATCCCCGATAAAGCGGGGTATCAGTCGCCTTTTTTTCATAAGAGTTTGTCACATGGGGGCTTTTGTGTGCAAGGGAGTTCCTATGGCCTCTTATACCGGCGGTCACCTCAAGGCCATCATAAGAGCATAGCTCTGGTTGCTTCGGCAATCCCCACATGATGATGAGGGTCAAAAGAGAGTTTTGATGCCTAGCACAACACAAACATAGGCCCCGACGAGCATAGCTCAAATGCTACCTGGGGGCTCCTGATGCATAGCATCAACGAGTTGACAACCCTTGTAGTAGGCTACCAAGCCATGGCTTGGAAGCCTGGTGTATACACCTAAAACCCCGGATTAGCCTGCCTGCATTAAGTAAGTCACTCCGCCCAGGTAAACTTGGTACGACCCGTCGAACGTATACACAAGTCAATCTTTACAGACCTTGAACTTGGTAATGTTAAATTGATGATCATCGAGTATTTACACAAGTCAATCTTTACAGATCCTGAACTTGGTAACATTAACATTGATGATTTGGTTAAGGATTGAGGACCATCTTAACAAGCTTTGTGAAATGGTTAATGACAGTAGCCTGGCAACTCATAAAAAGCCTCGAATTTGGAGCCTGGCAGCTCATAAAAATCCTCGACTACACGGTCTTATTTGCCCAAAATTTTATTTTTGATTTTTTATAAAAAATATATCTTCAAGGTCATTAGTGTTCATCCAAGTCCATTGGTTCAGCGAGTGGATGACTATAAGTTGCCACTACACCTGCGTTTACAGAACCTTAGTCTGGTTTGATTATACAAATGCCAGTACTGACTACATTTAAACCGGAGTTTATCATAACCCGGTTCGGTCCCATCATGAACCGGCAAATGATCAAGGGAGTCATCAATACTTGCATCTTGGATCGTTATCTTTTGCTATCGACTATTGATTAAGGTTAATCATGACATACTTAATCACGGGTATGATACATACTTTATATTTTATACACAGTTTAGGTTATAAACTTAGACCATGTGTTTGGGCATTATGACCCGTCTGGCGATAAACCACCAGGACACTTTAAACATTGTTTTATGCAGAAATAGGTGGAGTAAACCGTCAAAAGCATTATAAGCAAGGAATACTTGTGAAAGTTCCAGTTGTAGCAATCTCATGCAAAAGACAGTATGTGTGAAAGCATAAAGTATTTCAGCTACCCTATTACAAGGTGCTGGAGAGCCCAGAAGAATATCAGTTTTTTCCTAAAGTACTGGACCATAAAATTTAAACCGGCACCGGCTTAGGACTCTGCGTCAGCTTGGGGTGAAGGTCGTGGATCAGTTCGCTCCGGTTCTTCGACGGTCTCTTCCAGCTGCTGGAAGTCAGTGGTTGTCCAATCAATCTTGGTCAGCGCTCGGAAATAAACTTCATCGTTCACGAGTTCAGACGGATCAATTTCTGGAGCGAAAGTATGCTTACGAGCGGGCGGAATAAGATTTTCAATCTCATAAGCCGGAAGCTCGGCCCGCACGTTCTCAGCGTTGTATGCCGGATGATAACGAGACAGATCAGCCTCATCAGACAGTTTGCTGGCCAGAGGCCGCATTTCCTTCGCCAGAGCATGCAAATCATTGTCTCCAAAAGCTGATCCGTCCTCCTTCATGCTCGGATAGCCATTCATTGCTTCCGTCGAAACAAAGTCAGGCACCCAAGCTTTCGCTCGAGTTAGGGCCATCAGAGCACCGGCCCATGTAGAAGATTTCTTCAGTTCTATAAGGCGGGCAGGTAGAATGGATAATTTTTCCAAAGTACCCTGGATTGTTGTGGGAGCCGGTTTATTGTGCGAGGCAGCGCAGACAATCCTCTGGGCACCGGAATATAGCTGTTCTACCAGAGTGTACGCAGCCTTCAATTTTCTTCACATATCATTGCCAAGATGAGCAATGTGTTTTACTACATCGAAAAGTATGAGTTAAACCAGAGAGGTGCGGGACTGCAATATTCAGGGCTATGATAAACAACACTTACCAAAAATAGCATTTGTCATGGCGTTAATCTGCTATTTTAATCCGGACAATTCTTCTGTCACCGGATTAAGAGCATCCTCTGCATCAGTGGCCCTCTTCTCCAAGATAGCTTTCTCAGCATCCCAATCTGACCGTTCTTTTTCAAAGTCTTGCTTCAGCTTTTCTATGTTTGCTAAAGCAAATGTCAGCTTGTCTTTGACTTTGATAGCAGCAGTTTCTTGGAACTTCAAAGTATCTCTGAGCTCGGTCACTTCAGAGGTTTTCCAGTTCAAGTCAGTTTGCCAAGAGGAAAGCACATTATATATTCATGAGACGTCTCAGTCAAGTCCCAAGCACATAACAAGTTATGCACTTGACACTTGGGGGCTAATGTGTATTTGCAGTTAAACAGGCCTTTTTCAGTCAAGTCCCAAGCACATAACAAGTAATACACTTGGCACTTGGGGGCTAATGTGACATTGTTCAGAACAGAATTCAAGTTGAAGTCCCGGTTCATCCTAAAGGAGTAAACCAGCCCTTGGGATCTACTCAAAGTCTCGCTTCACCCTAAAGGGCTAAACCGGCACTTGGGGGCTACAATGGAGTAAAGACAGGCTACGAGAAATAAGCAGGAATAGAGTGCAAGTCAGAAAACAGAAAAGGTTACCTCGTAGCGCTCCTTCATCATATTTACCAAGCCGACTTCATGATCACGGTTGGTGCATAGCCGGTTTAGATAGCCGGAATGGAGTTATTGGGCGTTGAGCTGAGCATAACTGGATAAATCGGTACTCCATTTTCCTTTGTCCTTGCTGGGAACTTCATCCTTGGCAGTATGCTTGGACAAAGCGACAGACTCACCAGGAGTAGTATAGCCAATCCCAGTGATTTCAACATCTTCAGTTGAAGCGGCTATTTGCTTAGCCGAACTAGCAGGAGCAGTGCTGGCTTGGGCAAGATTGGCCGGTTCAGGATCATGATCCATTGGATCATTCCCTTGGTCAACAAAGACTTCATGATCCGTGGGAATAGGATCGTCATGCAAAGTGTCAATATGATCTTCAGCAGGTTCAGGATCCTTTGCTGGTTCAAGAATCGCGTTGTCATCTACCGGCTTATTCAATTTGGCCTTCTTGCTAGGCCTGGGCTTACTGCGGAAAGTTAAAAATGGTGAAAATCAGAAGAGTTAAGACAAAAAATTAAACCGGCCACACGAAAAAACTTACCAAGGAACAGTCTTGAGGGGAGGAATCTGTGTGGCTGTTGATTCGCCAGAAGAGGAATGAGGAGTTTCCTGATAATTTGAATCAGACGGATTAAGAGGTTGTCGAATAAGACATGCCTTAGGATAAAGAACGTCTAGAGTGTGTAATACCTCGGAACGACGCCTCCGAGTTGGAGTGTGTGTTAATCCGGTGGACTCAATGGCGTGGCCACTGTGCCGCATGGTGCGGCGAGCTTCGTGTTGTTGTTTCTTCAAAAGAAAGTTTGGGTCCAAGTAAGCGAAAGGATGAGAAAATTGTACTTTTTGGGTAGCTCGACGAAATTTTGGTGTTGGGAGAGGTTCTGAACCGGAAGAAAGAGTAATTACCTCAACATCATCCACTTTGCTGCCTTCAGCGCGTACCTGGGTACAGTCATTGTTAATAAAATGCAGATAAAGAAAGGTCAAAGAAATCAAGAGAATCAGGTAATACCTCGGAGGCCGGTTCATCATCTTCTGGATTGGATCCAGATGCGCCAGTGGTTTTCTTTGTGACAGCCTTCTTGGTAGCCTTGGTTTTTTGGCGAGGCACTTTAGCCGGTTTATCCTGGGCCTTCCTCTTCCAGAATGGGTCATTGCCCTGTTGAAGAAATGAAGACATTCAAAAGACAAGTACGGAAGACGGATTAAAATAAAGCAAAGCAATATGAAAGAAATTTTTACCGAGCGTGGTTTGTTGAGCGCACAGAAAGGAGCCAATCCGGTTTGACTACAAGCTTCTATAGGTTCATTCAGCAGTTTCTTGACGGATTCGTTGATCTCATTTTCTGATAGCACCGCTTCTGTATGGCGCAAAGGATCTTTGGGGTTCCCAGTATACTCACACATTAAACCGGAACGCCGGCTTAGCAGGAGAATACTCCAAGAAATCCAGCAGCGGACAAGATCAACCCCTGGCAAACCATTGGCCGTAAAGGCCCTGAGCTTTGAGAGCTGAGGAGCGTAACGAACTCGTTCCTGGGCACTTAGCCACTGTGGAAAAGGGTGGTTCCCCGAAAGACGGTGGGAGCGATAACCCGGCAATGGATTCTGATCTTCCAGGGAAGTATCTAGGCAGTAGAACCAAGTCTGATTCCACTCTTTTGGATGGTTGTGGAGACTGGCATGAGGAAAACTAACATCCTTTATTTTCTGAATACACATCCCGTCGAGTTTAGTGTTTGGACCGTCATGAAATTCTATGCGACGGTTTAGATGAAAGAAATCCCGGAACAGCTCAACTGACGGCTCCTCTTGCAGATAAGCTTCACAAAAGACTTGGAAGTTGCAAATGTTTGACACAGAGTTGGGTCCGATATGTTGCGGATGAAGTTGGAAATTGGCTAGCACATCACGGAAGAATTTCGACCCGGGAGGATTGAATCCACGGGCTAATTGATCAAGAAAGACAACAACTTCTCCCTCTTTTGGCTCTGGAGGACATTCTTATCCGGGGACCCTCCAGTGAAGGACATCTTTTGGGCCTAAGGCACCAATTTCGGCCAGTTTCTCCAAATCCTCCTCAGTAACCCGGGATTGGACCCAGTTGCAGGAGGTAAACTGCTTGGCTTGAGTGGCCATTTTGGAAGGAAAAGTCCGAAAATATAATGAAAAGCCGGTTTACAATCTAAGCAAGTTTAAACCGGCAGCCTCTATAAAGGTACTTGTCTAAATGGCGGTCTAGTCAAGGGCCTAATGGTATCTACCGGATTAAAATATCTGGAACAGCTAAAACAATGGCATCTGCCGGATTATAGTGCCTGAAAAAAGCTAAACCGCCAACAAGGGTATACGAGATACAGATCTGAAGTTATGAAGAAACAGTTTTCCCACAGGTAGTAAATAAAATATGGATCTACAGCATACTGGAAATTTAGAAATATTCAATTTATATTCAACAGACATGATGAAGGCTCTAGCAGATGCAATCTATACTAGTAATATTGGGAACGATAAAGGCACTATGAAGAAGCGGAGTTACTCCTATAGCTATCAAACAGGAGAGTAAGATCTACGCTAAAACTATCGGGATATGGCAAAGAACTATGAAGAACAGTGTCTACCCGCAGGCTCGTATGAAGAAGAAACCCTAATGAGATCTAGGGGCGGGATAAGAAGGAAACTTACTAGAGCAAACGAGTGTGGAGGCGCGCCGGAGTTTTCTGGTCTGATCAGGTTGATGCAGCAGCCAAGCTTGACGAAGAATCGAGGGTCAACGGCGGCGGCGGAACTTAAGCTCGAGCGGGCGCGAGGAAGAAGAAGAGGCAAGGGAGCAGGGGAGAAGAGATACCCCTCTGCCCTATTTATAAGCCGCAAAATGAAACGGCAGGCGCGGGAATCAAGGAGCCAAAAAAGAGGATATGGCAAGATACTGTTGCCTCGATCTTCGAAGCTTTTAATGAATGAAAGATAAAAAACAGGTACAAGTGTAAGTGGGCAAATGACGTCACGACGGTTTAATGCGATCTGGGAAGATGATGTCACGACGGTTTATGAAGTACTTGAAGCAGCGTAGGGGAAATCTGTACAAAGATGTTGAAGATTGACATAAACGGGTTCAAATCAATCTCGGACCTAATGTCAGGGATATTACTACCAGGTATAAACCACCCAGGAGGGGCCGGTTTATGTCTATCAAGATTACCTTTACTAAAGACCAGCAGAGCATGGAACAAGACGTTTTAGCCCAGGAGGTTTAGAACCCAAGTGTTAGGGCCCATGATTTGTAAGCCGCCATACTGCGTGTAACTTCTGATGTAAGATAGGATGGATAGAGACCGATCCGGACACATTTATGAGCCGGCCTCGGGATTCTGTAAACCGGACCGGGCGTCACCTCGTGTATATAAAGGGACGACCCGGCGACGGTTCAGGGGCAGAGAACAACAGCTCGAGACATAGGCAAAGCGGATTCGATCCCTGGTCATCGAAACCCTAGCAATACTACACCAAACTAGACATAGGCTTTTACCTTCATCGAAGGGGTCGAACTAGTATAAAAACCTGGTGTCCTTGTCCACTTTAACCCCTTTAAGCTAACCCGTAGCGATGGCCTCACGACTAAGTCCTTGCTGCCCCTACTGTCACTGGGAAAGGATATGATATAAACCCCATATTTTTATCCTCGATGGCAACAATACAATACGTGCCTTGCTGCCCCTACTGTCACTGGAAAAGGACACCGCAAGATTGAACCCAAAGCCAAGCACTTCTCCCATTGCAAGAACTATAGATATAGTAGGCCAAACCAAACCAATAATTCGAAGAGACTTGCAAGGATATTATAATCGTACATAAAAGATTTCAGAAAAGAATCCAACATTGTTCATAGATAATCTTGATCATAAACCCACAATTCATCGGATCTCGACAAACACACCGCAAAAAGATTACATTGAATAGATCTCCTCGAAGATCAAGGAGAACTTTGTATTGAGATCCAAAGAGAGAGAAGCCATCTAGCTAATAACTATGGACCCGAAGGTCTGTGGTAAACTACTCACAACTCATCAGAGGTGCTATGGTGTTGATGTAGAAGCCCTCTGTGATCGATGCCCCCTCCGGCGGAGCTCCGGCACAGGCCCCAAGATGGGATCTCACAGGAATAGAAGGTTACGGCGGTGGAATTATGGTTTCGTCATGCTCTTCGATGTTTTCAGGGTGTATGGGTATATATAGGAGGAAAAAGTACGTCGGTGGAGCAACATGGGGCCCACGAGGGTGGGGGCGTGCCTACCCCCCTGGGCGCACCCTGCCCCCTTGTGGGCACCTCATTTCTTCTCTGACTTGTACTCCAAGTCTCTTGTGAAGATATCGTTCGAAAATTAACTCTCCCGAAGGGTTCATTCCGTTTGAACTCCATTTGATATTCCTTTTCCGTGAAACACAAAAATAGGCAAAAAAACAACAATTTGCACTGTGCCGTGGGTTAGTAGGTTAGTCCCAAAAATAATATAAAAGTGTATAATAAAGCCCATTAAACATACAAAACAGAATATATAATAGCATGGAACAATCAAAAATTATAGATACGTTGGAGACGTATCAAAGATCAACGGGTTGAGAATCCGGTTGGTTTTCAACCTCATCACAATGCCACCTCCACTCACAAGCAATCCCTCTAGCCTTATTGTACTGTGAAGGTTAACCTTGAGACGCAGAAGGAGACGCATGAGCTGCCTGTTTTTCTGGACATCCTTCATCGCATCTTCAAGGAGACTCTCTTTCCTCGTATTGGGAACCTGGATATGGTTCACTCATATCTTGTGGACATGCTACTTTTCTGCCAGCATCAGAAGGAAACAAACATTGGAGAAACCCTGTATATCTCTCATGTCATGTGGTCTGAGTTGTTGTCTTCCATCTCTGAGTGCAACTGTCCTATCTATGCTCCTTTTATCATGCTGCTGATTGAGAAGGGTTGGGAGCACACCTATATTGGGTACCCGCTAGAGACTAGCGAGTTGGTCTCTCACAAGGTCAAGAGGCTTAGGCGGAAGGATCTCTGGAACACTCCGGTCTCTCGTTTTGATATTCCGTCTGGTGCTGATGATGCTGAGGCAGAGGTTGATCATGATGATGATGAGGATTATATGCCCTCTGGAGCGGAGCCCTCTTGGGCAAAGTTGCTCAAGTGTAAGATGAAGAAGTTGTTCAGCATGGAGTCTCACGGTCAGTACCTGGCCCATGTGTCTGAGATGAAGGCCAGGAGCCGTCATAAGGAGATCATGCGTCAGGTTGGTGCAACGGTTGTCAGCGGCTCTGAAGGCCGGATCACCGATGAGGAGGAATGGGTTCAGCAGCACTGCCATTGGGCTGATTCTGACCCCGAGCAGCCCCCAGCCGATGACGGAGGTGCAGATGATCACGCGGTGATGTGATGATGGAGTGCGTCTATTCTGCTATTACATGTGCCTATTGCTTCTCTTTGTTCCCTTTTCGTTGTATCGATGTTAAAGGGGAAGAGGATTTAGGGATTTGTCGAGTTGCGAGTGTGTGTTTATTGCGTGCTTTCTGCCTTGTCTTTCCTTCTCGCAAACTCTCTTTGTTTGGTTTGGTTTATGTTCGTGAGACCCTGTTACTGTTAATGTGTGTGAGTCCTATGCTACCTTGTATGTCAAGTACTTTAGTAGGGTGTGAGCTTATTTCATGTTCTATCTTTACTCACCTACTACTTTATCCGATTATATGTCTCCTCATTGTTAGATGTTATCGGACTATAAAATATAGGGGGAGTATTGATCCTAGTGTGTGTTCTTTGCATTCCAAAGGCAACTCGTTTAAATGCACACATCTAGGAGGAGCCCGTCTATATTTTGTAGTCTTTGGGGTTTGCTTAATCTTCTTGTTAATATTCTGTGAAAATCCCGTGTTATCATCCATGCACCAAAAAGAGGGAGATTGTAAGGGCATGTCCCTTCCTATGTGGTTTTGGTGATTGATGACAATGTGTTTGCAGACTAATCATGTGTGCTAAGTATTTCAGAGATTAATACATTGGCACGAGACCGTTAATTTCTCCTCGAAGCTTTAAGCAGAAGACGTGTCGTCTCCCTCAGTTTTTTTTTTGGTGGACTTGAGTCGTAGGAGATACCGTACTATCAAGAGGGGGTCCGCATTGGATAGGCTAGGGTGGAATCATCACGTACACTTCTTTTTGGCACCCTCAGCTCCTTTCCTTGCCTTGGAGCTCTCTGCTTCTTCCGAAGATGAGGTTTGTTGATGGGAGCGGTAGTACCGCCGCTGGTGCAGTAGTGCCGCCTATGGCCACCAAGAGGTAATACCACTGCGCAGCGCGGTAGTACCGCTTGGGGCATATGCGGCTGTACCGCTCCAGTCTGGTTCCACTACCGTGTCGATTCGAGAGGGCTTTCTCTCATGTCGGACTTTACGGTAGTAGCAGTGGTAGTACCGCTTATAAGCGGTAGTACCGCTGCCACCACCGTTACTACTACTGCTCCCCTCTCCTAAGCCTCGACTTTTCCACTGCGCGGTAGTACCGCTGGGGGCCGTGGTAGTACCATTGGGACTTGCGATAGTATCGCTCCACCCAGCGGTAGTACCGCTCTGTGCGGGCAGATATGGGGATAACGGTTCACTTATCCCCACTACTATATAAAGAGGTCTCCTTCCTCAAGAAGACCTACCTCTTCTCCCCCAAGCTCCATTGTTGCTCCAAAAGCTTATTTTCGCCCGATCTCTCTCCCTAGCTAATCAAACTTGTTGATTTTCTAGGGATTGATTGATAAGGCCCAGATCTACACTTCCACTAATAGAAATTTGATTCCCCCCACTAATCCCTTGCGGATCTTGTTACTCTTGGGTATTTGCGCACCCTAGACGGTTGATGTCACCTCGAAGCCATATTCTATTGTGGTGAAGCTTCGTGGTTTTGTTGGGAGCCTCCAATTAAGTTGTGGAGATAGCCCCAACCTTATTTGTAAAGGTTCGGTCGCCGCCTTCAAGGGCACCAATAGTGGAATCACGGCATCTCGCATTGTGTGAGGGCGTGAGGAGAATATAGTGGCACTAGTGGCTTCTTGGGGAGCATTGTGCCTCCACACCGCTCCAACGAAGACGTACTTCCCCTCAAAGGGAAGGAACTTCGGTAACACATCCTCGTCTCCACCGGTTCCACTCTTGGTTATCTCTTACCTTTACTTGTGCAAGCTTTATTGTGTTAGTTCCTTGTGCTAGCTTATGTGCTTGTAATTATTGCATCACATTGGTTGCCAACGTAGTTTCACATCTAGACAACCTATTTTGTTGCTAAGTTCAATTTGGTCAAGAAGAGCTAAAAATTGTTAGTTGCCTATTCACCCGCCCCCCCTCTAGTCAACCATATCGATCCTTTCACAGGGAGGTTCACCAAGTCCAAGGAGAAGGATGATACGTCCATTTTGCATCATGCTTATATGTTGATATTTATTGCACTATGGGCTGTTATTACATGTTTTGTCACAATACTTATGCCTTTTCTCTCTTATTTTACAAGGTTTACATGAAAAGGGAGAATGCCGGCAGCTAGAATTCTGGGCTGGAAAAGGAGCAAACTGTGGAAACCTATTCTACACAACTCCAAAAGCCCCGAAACTCAACAGAACTCTATTTCAAAAAATATAACAAATATCTGGCGAAAGAAGTCCATGAGGGGGGACACCGGCTGTCCACGAGGGTGGGGGGCGCGCCCCCCTTCCCAGGGCACGCCCCCCTGTCTCGTGGGCCCCCCGATGGTCCCCCGATGCCCATCTTCTCCTATATGAGGTGTTTTGACCTGGAAAAATAATAAGGAGGCTTTTGGTACCACACGTCGCCGTCTCGAGGCGGAACCAAGGCGGAAACCAATCTAGGGCTCCGGTAGAGCTGTTCTGCCGGGGATACTTCCCTCCGGGAGGGGGAAATCGTCACCGCCGTCATCACCAACAACTCTCCCATCTTAGGGAGGGCTATCTTCATCAACATCTTCACCAGCACCATCTCCTCTCAAACACTACTTCATCTCTTGTATCCAATCTTTGTACCCCAAACCTCATATTGGTACCTGTGGGTTGCTAGTAGTGTTGATTACTCCTTGTAGTTGATGCTAGTTGGTTTATTTGGTGGAAGATTATATGTTTAGATCCATTATGCATATTAATACCCCTCTGATCATGAACAATATTATGTCTTGTGAGTAGTTACTTTTGTTCCTGAGGACATAGGAGAAGTCTTGCTATTAGTAGTCATGTGAATTTGGTCTTCGTTCGATATTTTGATGAGATGTATGTTGTCTGGTGTCATGTGAACGTCGACTACATGACACTTCACCATTATTTGGTCCTAGAGGAAGGCATTGGGAAGTAATAAGTAGATGATGGGTTGCTAGAGTGACAGAAGCTTAAACCCTAGTTTATGCGTTGCTTCGTAAGGGGATGATTTGGATCCATATGTTTCAGGCTATGGTTAGGTTTACCTTAATACTTCTTTTGTAGTTGCGGATGCTTGCATTAGAGGTTAATCATAAGTGGGATGCTTGTCCAAGTAAGGACAGCACCCAAGCACCGATCCACCCACATACCAAATTATCAAAGTAGCAAACGCGAATCAGATGATCGTGATGAAAACTAGCTTGACGATAATTCCCATGTGTCCTCGGGAGCGCTTTCCTTTATATAAGAGTTTGTCCAGGCTTGTCCGTTGCTACAAAAAGTATTGGGCCACCTTGCTGCACCTTATCTACTTTTACCTTTTGTCACTTGCTACCAATTACCTTATCACAAAACTATCTGTTACCTATAATTTCAGTGCTTGCAGAAAATACCTTACTGAAAACTGCCTATCATTTCCTTCTGCTCCTCGTTGGGTTCGACACTCTTACTTATCGAAAGGACTACGATAGATCCCTACACTTGTGGGTCATCAAAGGACGCGAAGGTCGCATCGAAGACGGAGGCAATCAGCATGAAGATGCATCTCTGCCCAGGCGACCCCATGCCCATGGGCTCTTGGGACCCGTCGCACGGGCTACCTAGAAACTCTCTAGATACCCCGTGCGCACGGGCCCAGAATGACCCTGTGCGCACCGGGTCCCTCGCTGGAGAAGCTGCTAAGGGCGTGTACCGTGCGTTCGGGCCTCACTTACCCCGTGCACATGGGCCTCCAGGGAGACTATCGTGAAGGCCCTGTTTGGCCCACCTTTTCTTCCCCTTTCTCCACCTACCTATATATTTCGTCCCCTTGACATTTGTTAGGGTTAGCAAAGTGTAAGCTAGATAATTTGAGACCTTTTCTCATCTACCCCTCCTCTTGGAGAACAAGACCTTCAAGGAGAAGAATCCTTGTGGAATTCAAGGCCCCCTCAAGGCGAAGACTATCATCAAGGCCTCATCTCTTAGGAGTGGGAAGATCATTTACCAAGTGTTTGTTTTCTTTGATTGATCATGTATTCTTGTGGATCTATGTGTTTGCTACTCTAGTGGATGTGTAATTGGGTTTTGTTGGAGTGAATTCCTCTTTGTGTTCTTGTTCATCCCTTTTCTCCTCCAAGTGTGAAAAAGCCCTTCCCTAGGGTTCCACCCTAGATCAATTTCCCTGGCAATAAATCGATATTTGTCATAGTTTAAGACCGCCCTCATCTTACCTCTCAGTAAATCATGGTCAGAGAAAGCATTAACATTAAGTCTAACAAACCGCACTAGAGGACACGATGCTGACCGTGACCAATTTGAATCCTTCTCCCGGCCAGTAGTTGCAAATACACCTTGATTTTGAAGAACATGATCTAGGTGGTATCAATCTTAGTCTACCGCAAATCAGTCATCGCTGATGGTGACCCGATAATTACTTGACCTGGCGGGCACGCAGTGGTGCTGGAGACAAGTCACAATGGAGACACACTTGACTCGGAGTACATCAGACCGTTAAGTGCCCGAGTCAAAACGTCATGTGAAAATATTTCAAATTCAAAATCAATACTTGCTCGTACATCTAATTAACTAACTACTACTCCCTCCGTCCGAAAATACTTGTCATCAAAATGGATAGAAAGTGATGTATTTAGAACTAAAATACATCTAGATACATCTTCTTTTATCTATTTTGATGACAAGTATTTCTAGACGGAGAGAATACTACTAGATAAGTACTAAAAATGACATTGGACTATGACATATTGACATGTAGTATACGGTTTCTAAAAAACTTAAGAGAGGAGTGCGTGAGACACATGTTCGAACCCGCGCCGGCCGCGCTCTGGCCACTGGGCGATGAGCCCAGGAGATTTTTTAATGGGAAGAAAAATCTGTACGTATTGTTTGCATAAGAATCTTTTGGTAGCTTTTAGAGCATCTTTAGTAGACCATTTAAAAGTGGTTAAACTCTTGTAATTTTTGCGTTATAAGGTTTTTTGTTGAAGAAAATGTCCAGAACAGAAACCATAAAAATGGTCCAACCCGTATATTTTTTAAAAGACACCGAAAATCCACATCCGAGACCCTTATTTTTGAAGCTTGACGCCAAACCGAGGATGCCCCGTATATCGGTCGAACTTCGTCTGAGCAAACACGCCGCCGTGGAATTTATCGGAATCGATCGCCGCCGATTCGAATTGGACGAGCTTGACCTCGCCGTGGCCTCCCGTGACCTCAGCCTGGCCGCCGGAATCCTCCCGGCACGGCCGGCAAAGGGGGATGGCTCAGCCGGTGCGGCCGGCAACAGAGCAGGGCGTAGCCGGCGGGTGACGGGTTGTGGCCGGCGGGGCTGGGCGCGGACCGCGCGGACGATGTGGTGACGGGGAGTGGTTGACAGCCGACGGGGCTAGCCACGACCGGCGTGGCAGGCGCGCCCGGCTAGGGGAAGAGTGGAGCCGGCTGGGCTGGAGGAAGGAGCTCTTATCCCAGTTTTACAGTATCTGTTAAGCCGTAGCTAAAATGAACTCTTCAAATGCCTTTTATCGACCCTTATCCCAGTTTTATAGTTTGTAGTTTTAAGAAGTCTGTTAGTGATGCTCTTATGTTGTTTCAAAAAATGAAAGATCGTATATAAAAAAAACTATGTAGCACTGTCAATAGTTCTGCCTTAGCTTCTTCACCGAAATATTTAAGCCGAAAGAAGCTCAATTCTGCATAGAGCTATATAGTATAGACACAACACACAAGTAGTGCCGACCACAGGCTAAGAGCATCTATAACCAATCTAGGGGGTGGATTAACGAGTTGCTCGGCTCGTTAAGTTTGCGCTCGTTAAGGCTCGGCTCGTTAAGCTAGTTAAGATTAACGAACAGAAAACTCTGCTCGGATTAGTTTGTTTAAAGCTCGTTAAGCTCATGAGCGCTCGCGAGTGCTCGTTAACATATTTTTGATGCGTTACGGTATATAGGATGAGTTTTTATATTTGGTTATTAAGGAGGAAAATGGTGACTGCAAAAGGGAATGCACTAAGTCACTAGTTTGTTGCGTCCTATGTAGATTAGATTGAATAGATGGGATGAGGAGCTACGGAACTTTTGTCTTGTAAGATGAAACTATATATTGTGTTGTTACTAACGAGGTTAACGAGCTACTAATTAAATTCATTAGCTCATTCATTAAGCTCATTAAGATTAACAAGCTGAAATCAATGATTGGCTCTGTTCATTAAGAAGTGAGCCACGAGTTTCACGAGCCGAACAATTGAACGCTAATTAATCTCGTGAACTACGAGCTTTTGCTCCAGACTAAACCAATCCCTTCTAATTTAGTCCCTACGGCCTCTTAGAGCATCTACTACCGGACTCCTTATACCCGCCCCAAACACCCTCTAGCAGGCTGCCCGGACACTGCCCGGATGAAAAAACGACATGCAACCGCACCGCTTAAATCCGGCCAAAATGTCCGGACGGACTGCAGTCCTCATATGTAAGGCAGATATTGGGACGCTCGGACACGCCTGTCATGTAGGCCTGACAGCAAGGGCCCACAAGGTCATACACAGAGACCGTTTGTCCGATGGGCGCCTCCTTTGGTTTTTGGTGCGGACGCATTCATGGCGCCGCATGGCACCACTCCAGAGTGCCACCCGAGGGAGCAAGTCCGGCTATTTGAGTAGGACGGTGAGAACCAACCCTAGCCCATCCCCATTCCTTTCCTCTCTCTCCCACTCGTGCCACCAGTTTCCATCTGCTCACCCTGTAGCCGCTACCCATGGCCCACTAGAGGTTTGTTGGGGAACGTAGAATTTTAAAATTTTCCTACGATCACGCAAGATCTATCTACCAGATGCATAGCAACGAGAAGGAAGAGTGTGTCTACGTACCCTTGTAGACCGGAAGCGGAAGCGTCAAGTGACGCGGTTGATGTAGTCGAACTTCTTCGCAATTCAACCGATCAAGCACCGAACGTACGGCACCTCCGCGTTCAGCACACGTTCAGCTTGATGACGTCCCACGAGCTCTTGATCCAGTTGAGCTTCACGGGAGAGTTTCGTCAGCACGACGGCGTGGTGACGGATATGATGTATCTACCGGCGCAGGGCTTCGCCTAAGCACTGCGACAGTATGACCGAGGTGTGTTTCTGTGGAGGGGGGCACCGCACACGGCTGGAACAATTCAACTTGTGTGTCCTAGGGTGCCCCCTGCCCCCGTATATAAAGGAGCAAGGGAGAGGCCGGCCCTAGAGGGGGCGCGCCAAGTGTGGGGAGTCCTACTAGGACTCCCAAGTCCTAGTAGGATTCCCCTTTCCTTTCCGGAGTAGGAGAGAAGGAAAGAGGTGGAGAGGGGGAAGGAAAAGGGGGCTGCACCCCTTGTCCAATTCGGACCAGAGGGGGGGCACGCGCCTCCTTCCTTTTGGCCTTTCTCCTCTATTCCCGTATGGCCCAATAAGGCCCATATACTCCGAAAAATACCCGAATCACTCGGAACCTTTCCGATGTCCGAATATAGTCGTCCAATATATCGATCTTTACGTCTCGACCATTTCGAGACTCCTCCTCATGTCCCCGGTCTCATCCGGGACTCCGAACTCCTTCGGTACATCAAAACTCATAAACTCATAATACCGATCGTCATCAAACGTTAAGCGTGCGGACCCTACGGGTTCGAGAACTATGTAGACATGACCGAGACTCATCTCCGGTCAATAACCAATAGCGGAACCTGGATGCTCATATTGGTTCCTACATATTCTACGAAGATCTTTATCGGTCAAACCGCATAACAACATACGTTGTTCCTTTTATCATCAGTATGTTACTTGCCCGAGATTTGATCGTCGGTATCTCTATACCTAGTTCAATCTCGTTACCGGCAAGTCTCTTTACTCGTTCCGTAACACATTATCTCGTGACTAACTCATTAGTCTTTTGCTTGCAAGGCTTATTATGATGTGTGTTACCGAGAGGGCCAAGAGATACCTCTCCGACACTCGGAGTGATAAATCCTAATCTTGATCTATGCCAACACCACGAATACTTTCGAAACACCTGTAGAGCATCTTTATGATCACCCAGTTACGTTGTGACGTTTGATAGCACACAAGGTGTTCCTACGGTATTCGGGAGTTGCATAATCTCATAGTCATAGGAACATGTATAAGTCATGAAGAAAGCAATAGCAGTAAAACTAAACGATCATAGTGCTATGCTAACGGATGGGTCTTGTCCATCACATTATTCTCCTAATGATGTGATCCCGTTGATCAAATGACAACTCATGTCTATGGCTAGGAAACATAACCATCATTGATCAATGAGCTAGTCTAGTAGAGGCATACTAGGGACATACTGTTTTGTCTATGTATTCACACATGTACTAAGTTTCCGGTTAATACAATTCTAGCATAAATAAAAGACATTTATCATGATATAAGGAAATACAAATAATCATCTTTATTATTGCCTCTAGGGCATATTTCCTTCAGTCTCCCACTTGCACTAGAGTCAATAATCTAGCTCACATCGCCATGTGATTTAATACCGATAGTTCACATTGTTATGTGAATAACACCCATAGTTCACATCACCATGTGACCAATACCCAAAGGGTTTACTAAAGTCAATAATCTAGTTCACATCGCTATGTGATTAATACCCAAGAGTAATAAGGTGTGATCATGTTTTGCTTGTGAGAGAAGTTTAGTCAACGAGTCTGTCACATTCAGATCCGTATGTATTTCGCAAATTTCTATGTCTACAATGCTCTGCATGGAGCTACTCTAGCTAATTGCTCCCACTTTCAATACGCATCCAGATTGATACTTAGAGTCATCTGGATTTAGTGTCAAAGCTTGCATCGGCGTAACCCTTTACGAAGAACTCTTTATCACCTCCATAATCGAGAAATATTTCCTTTAGTCATCCAATTACTAATGATAATTTTGACCGCTGTACAGTGATCTACTCCTAGATCACTATTGTACCTCCCTGTCAAACACATGGCAAGGTACACAACGTGTTTTGTACACAGCATGGCATACTTTATAGAACCTATGGCTGAGGCATAGGGAATGACTTTCATTCTCTCTATATTTTTCTGCCGTGGTCTGGCTTTGAGTCTTACTCAACTTCACACCTTACAAGTCAGGCAAGAACTCCTTCTTTGACTGATCCATTTTGAACTACTTCAAAATCTTATCAAGGTATGTACTCATCGAAAGTCTTATCAAGCGTCTTGATCTATCTCTATAGATCTTGATGCCCAATATGTAAGCAGCTTCACCAAGGTCTTTCTTTGAAAAACTCCTTTCAAACACTCCTTTATGCTTTCCAGAAAATTCTACATCATTTCCGATTGACAATATGTCATTCACATATACTTATCAGAAAGGTTGTAGTGCTCCCTCTCACTTCTTGTAAATACAGGCTTCACCACAAGTCTGTATAAATCTATATGCTTTGATCAACTTATCAAAGCATATATTCCAACTCCGAGATGCTTGCACCAGTCCATAGATGGATCGCTGGAGCTTGCACATTTTGTTAGCACCTTTAGGATTGACAAAACCTTCTGGTTGCATCATATACAAGTCTTCTTTAATAAATCCATTAAAGAATGCAGTTTTGTTATCCATTTGCCAGATTTCACAAAATACGGCAATTACTAACATGATTCGGACAGACTTAAGCATCGCTACGGGTGAGAAAGTCTCATCGTAGTCAACTCCTTGAACTTGTCGAAACCCTTTCGCAACAAGTCGAGCTTTGTAAACAGTAACATTACCGTTTGCGTCGGTCTTCCTCTTGAAGATCCATTTATTTTCGATGGCTTGCCGATCATCGGGCAAGTCAACCAAAGTCCATACTTTGTTCTAATACATGGATCCCATCTCAGATTTCATGGTCTCAAGCCATTTTGCGGAATCTGGGCTCATCATCGCTTCCTCATAGTTTGTAGGTTCATCATGGTCTAGTAACATGACTTCCAGAACTGGGTTGCCGTACCACTCTGGTGCGGAACGAACTCTGGTTGATCTACGAAGTTCAGCAGAAACTTGATCTGAAGTTTCATGATCATCATTAGCTTCCTCACTAATTGGTGTAGGAATCACTGGAGCGAGTTTCTGTGATGTACTACCTTCCAATTCGGGAGAAGGTACAATTACCTCATCAAGTTCTACTTTCCTCCCACTCACTTCTTTCGAGAGAAACTCCTTCTCTAGAAAGGATCCACTCTTAGCAGCAAAGACCTTGCCTTAGGATCTGTGATAGAAGGTGTACCCAACAGTTTCTTTTTGGGTATCCTATGAAGATTTACTTCTCCAATTTGGGTTCGAGCTTATCATGTTGAAACTTTTTCACATAAGCATCGCAGTCCCAAACTTAAAGAAATGACAGCTTAGGTTTCTCGTCAAACCACAGTTCATACGGTGTCATCTCCACGGATTTAGATGGTGCCCTATTTAACGTGAATGTAGCTGTCTCTAATGCGTAACCCCAAAAGCGATAGTGGTAGATCGGTAAGAGACATCTTCGATCGCACCATATCTAATAAAGTACGGTTATGACGTTCGGACACACCATTACACTGTGGTGTTCCAGGTGGCGTGAGTAGTGAAACTATTTCACATTGTTTTTATTGAAGGCCAAACTCGCTAACTCAAATATTTTACCTCTACGATCATATCGTAGAAACTCTTATTTTCTTGTTACGATGATTCTCCACTTCACTCTGAAATTCTTTGAACTTTTCAAATGTTTCAGACTTGTGCTTCATTAAGTAGATATACCCATATCTGCTCAAATCATCAGTGAAGGTCAGAAAATAACGATACCTGCCGCGAGCTTCAACACTCATTGGTCCGCATACATCAGTATGTATGATTTCCAACAACTCTGTTGCTCGCTCCACGGTTCCGGAGAACGGAGTTTTAGTCATCTTGCCCATGAGGCATGGTTCGCAAGCACCAAGTGATTCATAATCAAGTGATTCCAAAAGTCCATCACTATGGAGTTTCTTCATGCGCTTTACACCAATATGACCTAAACGGCAGTGCCACAAATAAGTTGCACTATCATTATTAACCTTGCATCTTTTGGCTTCAATATTATGAATATGTGTATCACACGATCGAGATCCAACAAACCATTTTCATTGGGTGTATGACCATAGAAGGTTTTATTCATGTAAACAGAACAACAATTATTCTCTAACTTACATGAATAACTGTATTGCAATAAACATGATCAAATCATATTCATGCTCAACACAAACACCAAATAACACTTATTTAGGTTCAACACTAGTCCCGAAAGTATAGGGAGTGTGCGATGATGATCTTATCAATCTTGGAACTACTTCCAATACACATCGTCACTTCATCCTTTAACTAGTTTCTGTTCATTATGCAACTCCCATTTCGAGTTACTACTCTTTAGCAACTGAACCAATATCAAATACCGAGGGGTTGCTATGAACACTAGTAAAATACACATCAATAATTTGTATATCAAATATACCTTTGTTCACTTTGCCATCCTTCTTATCCGCCAAATATTTAGGGCAGTTCCACTTCTAGTGACCATTTCCTTTGCAGTAGAAGCACTTAGTTTCAGGCTTGAGTTTAGCTTTGGGTTTCTTCACGGGAGTGACAACTTGCTTGTCATTCTTCTTGAAGTTCCCCTTCTATCCCTTTGCCCTTTACTTGAAACAAGTGGTCTGGTTAACCATCAACACTTGATGCTCTTTCTTGATTTCTACCTTCGCCGATTTCAGCATCGTGAAGAGCTCGGGAATTACTTTCGTCATCCCTTGCATATTATAGTTCATCACGAAGTTCTACTAACTTGGTGATAGTGTCTAGAGAACTTTGTCAATTACTATCTTATCTGGAAGATTAACTCCCACTTGATTCAAGCAATTGTACTGCCCAGACAATCTGAGCACATGCTCACTGGCTGAGCTATTCTCCTCCATCTTGTAGGCAAAGTACTGTCAGAGGTCTTATACCTCTCGACACGGGCATGAGTATGAAATACTAATTTCAACTCTTGGAACATCTCATATGCTCCGTGGCGTTTCAAAACGTTTTTGAAGTCCCGGTTATAAGCCGTAAAGCATGGTGCACTAAACTATCAAGTAGTCATCATATCGAGCTTTTGTCAAAAACGTTCATAACGTCTACATCTGCTCCTGCAATAGGTCTGTCACCTAGCGGTGCATCAAGGACATAATTCTTCTGTGCAGCAATGAGGATAATCCTCAGATCACGGAACAATTCCGCATCATTGCTACTAACATCTTTCAACTTGGTTTTCTCTAGGAACATATGAAAAATAAACGGGGAGCAACATCGCGAGCTATTGATCTACAACATAGATATGCTAATACTACCAAGACTAAGTTCATGATAAATTAAAGTTCAATTAATCATATTACTTAAGAACTCCCACTTAGATAGACATCCCTCCGGTCATCTAAATGATCACGTGATCCAAATCAACTAAACCATGTCCGATCATCACGTGAGATGGAGTAGTTTCAATGGTGAACATCTTATGTTGATCATATCTACTATATGATTCACGCTCGACCTTTCGGTCTCCAGTGTTCCGAGGCCATATCTGCATATGCTAGGCTCGTCAAGTTTAACCCGAGTATTCTGCGTGTGCAAAACTGGCTTACACCCGTTGTATTTGAACGTAGAGCTTATCACACCCGATCATCACGTGGTGTCTCGGCACGACGAACTTTCGCAACGGTGCATACTCAGGGAGAACACTTATACCTTAAAATTTAGTAAGGGATCATCTTATAATGCTACCGTCGTTATAAGCAAAATAAGAAGCATAATAAGCTAAACATCACATGCAATAAAAATATGTGACATGATATGGCCATCATCATCTTGTGCTTTTGATCTCCATCTCCAAAGCACCGTCATGATCACCTTCGTCACCGGTGCGACACCTTGATCTCCATCGTACCATCGTTGTCGTTTCGCCAACTATTGCTTCTACGACTATCGCTACCACTTAGTGATAAAGTAAAGCAATTACATGGCGATTGCATTTCATACAATAAAGCGACAACCATATGGCTCCTGCCAGTTGCCGATAACATTACAAAACATGATCATCTCATACAAAACCGTATAACTCATCATGTCTTGACCATATCACATCACAACATGCCCTGCAAAAACAAGTTAGACGTCCTCTACTTTGTTGTTGCAAGTTTTACGTGGCTGCTACGGGCTTAGCAAGAACCGTTCTTACCTACGCATACAAAACCACAACGATGTTTCGTCAAGTATGTGCTGTTTTAACCTTCACAAGGACCGGGCGTAGCCACACTTGATTCAGCTAAAGTGAGAGAGACA
The DNA here is from genome assembly GCA_902687465.1 of Secale cereale. NCBI lineage: Eukaryota > Viridiplantae > Streptophyta > Magnoliopsida > Poales > Poaceae > Secale > Secale cereale. The sequence goes on along the minus strand of LR738712.1, from coordinate 722,779,731 downwards.
GACACCCGCCAGTCACCTTTAAGCAGCGAGTGCTCGTAACGGTGAAACCAGTCTCGCGTAAGCGTACGCGTAATGTCGGTCCGGGCCGCTTCATCTCACAATACCGCCGAAGCAAAGTATGACATGCTGGTAAGCAGTATGACTAGTATCGCCCACAACTCATTGTGTTCTACTCGTGCATATCATCTACGCATAGACCTGGCTCTGATACCACTGTTGGGGAACGTAGTATTTTAAAATTTTCCTACGATCACGCAAGATCTATCTACCAGATGCATAGCAACGAGAAGGAAGAGTGTGTCTACGTACCCTCGTAGACCGGAAGCGGAAGCGTCAAGTGACGCGGTTGATGTAGTCGAACTTCTTCGCGATTCAACCGATCAAGCACCGAACGTACGGCACCTCCGCGTTCAGCACACGTTCAGCTTGATGACGTCCCACGAGCTCTTGATCCAGTTGAGCTTCACGGGAGAGTTTCGTCAGCACGACGGCGTGGTGACGGATATGATGTATCTACCGGCGCAGGGCTTCGCCTAAGCACTGCGACAGTATGACCGAGGTGTGTTTCTGTGGAGGGGGGCACCGCACACGGCTGGAACAATTCAACTTCTGTGTCCTAGGGTGCCCCCTGCCCCCATATATAAAGGAGCAAGGGAGAGGCCGGCCCTAGAGGGGGCGCGCCAAGTGTGGGGAGTCCTACTAGGACTCCCAAGTCCTAGTAGGATTCCCCTTTCCTTTCCGGAGTAGGAGAGAAGGAAAGAGGTGGAGAGGGGGAAGGAAAAGGGGGCTGCACCCCTTGTCCAATTCGGACCAGAGGGGGGGCACGCGCCTCCTTCCTTTTGGCCTTTCTCCTCTATTCCCGTATGGCCCAATAAGGCCCATATACTCCGAAAAATACCCGAATCACTCGGAACCTTTCCGATGTCCGAATATAGTCGTCCAATATATCGATCTTTACGTCTCGACCATTTCGAGACTCCTCGTCATGTCCCCGGTCTCATCCGGGACTCCGAACTCCTTCGGTAGATCAAAACTCATAAACTCATAATACCGATCGTCATCAAACGTTAAGCGTGCGGACCCTACGGGTTCGAGAACTATGTAGACATGACCGAGACTCATCTCCGGTCAATAACCAATAGCGGAACCTGGATGCTCATATTGGTTCCTACATATACTACGAAGATCTTTATCGGTCAAACCGCATAACAACATACGTTGTTCCTTTTGTCATCGGTATGTTACTTGCCCGAGATTTGATCGTCGGTATCTCTATACCTAGTTCAATCTCGTTACCGGCAAGTCTCTTTACTCGTTTCGTAACACATTATCTCGTGACTAACTCATTAGTCTTTTGCTTGCAAGGCTTATTATGATGTGTGTTACCGAGAGGGCCCAGAGATACCTCTCCGACACTCGGAGTGACAAATCCTAATCTTGATCTATGCCAACACCACGAATACTTTCGGAGACACCTGTAGAGCATCTTTATGATCACCCAGTTACGTTGTGACGTTTGATAGCACACAAGGTGTTCCTACGGTATTCGGGAGTTGCATAATCTCATAGTCATAGGAACATGTATAAGTCATGAAGAAAGCACTAGCAGTAAAACTAAACGATCATAGTGCTATGCTAACGGATGGGTCTTGTCCATCACATCATTCTCCTAATGATGTGATCCCGTTGATCAAATGACAACTCATGTCTATGGCTAGGAAACATAACCATCTTTGATCAATGAGCTAGTCTAGTAGAGGCATACTAGAGACATACTGTTTTGTCCATGTATTGACACATGTACTAAGTTTCCGGTTAATACAATTCTAGTATAAATAAAAGACATTTATCATGATATAAGGAAATACAAATAATCATCTTTATTATTGCCTCTAGGGCATATTTCCTTCAAGGTTAGCTACCTATGCCATGTTGACGTCGGAGCGCCAGTTGCGGCTACTGGAGGAGATCCGGGCCAGGCGCGCTGCTCGTTTCGCTACCAGCCTACCTCTGGATTCCCCACAGCCGCGGGAGGAGGATGAGGGGGCAGAGGAGAAGGGGGAGCAGCAGCCAAAAGCGGAGCAAGACCCTCCAGCCCATGGAGGGGACGGATCCGGAGGAGGAGGACATGGCGGAGCGAGAGGAGGAGGCGGAGCCGGCTGCAGGCTTCGCCATGGAAGATGCCAAGGCGGAGTTCGAGGTCGCCCAAGCGAAGGAGATGGAAGACCAGACCACCATCCTCAAGTCCATCAAGGATAAGGACTATGTGAAGGCCAACCGATGCTTTATCCGGTAGCAGAAGACAGAGATTGAAAAATCTTCACCTCTAGTGAGTCTGACGATGAGTCGGAGCTGCCACAAGTGCCCATCTACCCGGAGCTCGGTATGGAGACCGTGGACATCTCCGACGATGACTAGTTGGATATGTACATAGTACGTAGGTTTTTATTCTACATGTAGCTTGTATGAATTTGAAGTATCAAGTTTGAGGTACATGGACGCAGCAGACGAGTTTTGAAGTGTGACCCATCAATGCCCATGGACGCGTCCGGGCGCATCCTCGGACGTTTGAAAGCCCGGATTTAGTGACCGTGTCTGTAGATGCTCTTATTCCTTAACTCCTCAAATTTGCTCCTCTAAAAATTAGCGGTTCCTAGCCGATCCCTTAGACTTAACTCCCTAAACAAATGAAACACAAATTCATGTAAATTTAATTCGAACTCAATTCAAACTCGATTGAAACTAGTAGCGCAAACTACATTGCATAAATTTAAATGAAATTTAAACTAAAAATGCATAAGAACTAAAGAAATTTAGTCCTCCTCAGCCATGATCTTCTCCCAATTCGGTTCACCGTTGACATCCTCGTCGTTGCAGCTAACGTCAATGGGGCAAAGGTCGATGACCGACGCATTAGCCGGCCCGGCTCCGTCGTTCTTCCCTGACTTGTACAGCTCGAACTACTGGCGCTCCTCCTCGACTTGCTTCGGATACCAACGACGCAGCTCTGCCATGTACTCTTCGTCGCCTTGCTCGGGCTCGGGACGGCTGCGCATGGCAGCGTGGATCCAAGCTTCTAATCGGTGGTGGGACCGGCGGAAGCTAGATCTGGCCATATGGGTGGCGGGGCGGAGTGGGAGTGTATGTGGGCCAGGGCGCGTCAGTGGGGATGCATGGTGCTTAGTAGGGTTGTTGACGGATTGGGCGGCGCCGGAATGGATGAGGTCGAACGGTGCGGGTAGGGGAGGATTTTACTCCACAGGTGGTGAGGTGGACGACTGAGTATATTTAAGAGTGGACGGCGATGAATTTAAAAATTTACTCCTCTAACATCGATAGGGATTGTTAGGTGCGGTTTAGAGGGGCAAAACTGAACTTTTATTTCTATAAATTTTTATAATGGATCGGTTAGAGATGCTCTAAATAAACTCTCGGCAAATTCCACAAAAAAGGAGAACTCTCTACGGAATAAGAAGAAAAATTATGGTTCCATAGTTAGGTGTTGACTACTAGTCATACTAATACTGATCAACTGAAAGGGGCTGGCCAGAAATAAGTAGAAAAAAAATGGTCTGCCATTCCTTTTTTCAGGTGACTTGCTGATAAGTACAGTATGTGCCACGGGCTGAGTTGATCATCTGGACCGAGAGTAGAACAACAGCAGGCAGTTCTAGCTAGGCATGGCGATCATCCTGCTGCTCTTGCTCAGCTGCCTCAGCACGCAGTTGCAGGAGGCGGCCGCCGATGCGTTCTGCGACAACGTTAAGGTCCTCGCCGCCACCCTCCCCAACAAAACCTCCTCATCCCCGGTACACTTCGCCACCGCCACCGTCGGCCAAGCCCCTAACATCGTCTACGCGCTCGCTCTCTGCCGTGGTGACATTCTCAACGACACTGCCTGCGCCCAGAGCGTCGCCAACACGTTCGGCTTGGTGCGGAACGCCACGCCGCAGGGCGTGGAGTGCTACGGGGGATCCTCCTCTACAACTTCAATGACATCCTTGCTCCCTCAATATACACCAATAGTATGGGAGGACAAAACGGTGGCAAGCCTCCCTTCGAGAGGTGGAACGTCAAGAACGTCACCGGCGACGTGCCCCTCATCGCCGGCCTCATCCGCGAGCTGCTGGTGGAGACCGTGGAGAAGGCAGCCAGCGCGACGCCGAGGCGGTTCGCCACGGGCGTCACGGATAGCGGCACGACCTTCCCAAAGGTGTACTCGTTGGCGCAGTGTACGCCGGACCTGTCCACACGGGGGACTGCCTGGCGTGCCTGCATCATCTCCTCGGCTTGATCAACTCCACCATGTCCCTGCGCATGGGAGGACAGATGGGCGTCATACGGTGCTACTTCAGGTATGAGGCGTCTCCGTTCTACCAAGGCCAGCCCATGATAAGCCTCGGGCCGCCGGCTCCGACTCCAATGAAACAGAAGAGTAAGCCTATACCCTTGTTGATTCTTCTAGTTATGCCAAGAGTTAAGAACATGTAGAAGACTAATTCAGAGCTAACATGCTTGGTTGGCATGCTATTATGTACTCCCTCCGGTCCTTTTTACTTTGCATATTAGGTTTGTCTGAAGTCAATCTTAATCAACTTTGACCAAGTTTATATAAAAAAATATTGACATTCACATAACAATACCAATATCATTACATTCATCTCGAAATATATTTTCATATTATATTTATTAGATATTATAGATGCTAATAATTTCTAACATAAACTTGGTCAAACTTAGCAAAGTTTGACTTTCGACAATTCCAATGTGCAGAGTAAAAAGGACCGGAGGGAGTACTCCCTCCGTTCCTAAATATAAGTCTTTCTAGAGATTTCACCATGAACCACATACGGATGTATATAGATGCATTTTAGAGTGTAGATTCACTCATTTTGCTTCGTATGTGGTCCATAGTGAAATCTCTCCAAAGACTTATATTTAGGAACGGAGGAAGTATGTTCATATCAGGCCGCATGAGCAAGCTGTGGATAATTGCCATAGTTTTAGTACCTCTAGCGGCGGCAGCATTTCTCTTTTTCATCCTATACTCTCGTCGGCTCACAAAGCAAAGAAAAGGTACGCCGCTAATTAATTAATCAAGTTCTTAAACGATGTTCCATTCTATTATTTGAATTACTTCCAGTTTATCCTAATGTTAGATGCTACTACGTACTAAACGTGAGGGATTTCACTTATTCTCAATCATATACTCCCTCCGTCCCAAAATTCTTGTCTTAGATTTGTCCAAATACGAATGTATCTAGTTATGATTTAGTGTTAGATACATCTATATCTAAACAAATTTTAGACAAGAATTTTGGGACGGAGGAAGTATTTATTTAGCTACACTGCTGAGATTACAAGGATCAAGGCGTTCTCAAGATTTGGAAGGAGAGGAACTAGCTAGTTTGGCAAGTGGGGAATTCAGAGTTCATGGTGTTTGACATTGAACAGATACTAGAGGCCACTAATAATTTTTCAGAAGGAAACAAATTTGGACAAGGTGGCTTTGGCCCTGTCTACAAGGTAAATTAGTATGCTTATATGATTTCCGTATTTATTAGGAACTACTCCTTCTCTTCACAAATATAAGATGTTCTAACTTTTTTTGTGAATCGGATGTATATATACAGGCATGTTTTACTGTGTTCGTTCACTCCTTTCAGTCTGTATTCAGTTCATAACTTCGTACTGAAATATCCAAAACATCTTATATTTGTGAAGGGAGGGAGTATTTAGTTAGTCTATATGAATTATAATTATTGTGGGAACGAAATAATTTATAAGCCCAAATTTTGTGACCAACCTCCAGCTGGCAATTTGGAATTGAGAAGCAGATTAGAAGCTTTTTAACCCACAGGGCAAAACGCCTGTTTCATTCACATTGAAAAGACAACCAAATTACAGCACTACAGACGAACAAAGCCAGCAAATGCTGAGAGAAGGGGGGGGGGGGGG
>LR738712.1:722729815-722773709 GCA_902687465.1 Secale cereale | reverse complement strand
CTAACAGCTCGACATGACCAGGATGGAAGGATAATTTACATGAGGGGGGTCAACTGGTAGAGCCTAACTTTTGAATACATATTTTTCCCAGGGCAAGCTTACTGATGGACTAGAGATAGCAGTTAGGCCACTTGCTTCACATTCTAGTCAAGGTTTCACAGAGTTCAAAAATGAAGTCCAGCTCATAGCCAAACTCCAGCACAACAATTTGGTTAGGCTTTTGGGATGTTGCTATCAAGACGAGGAGAAAATATTGGTGTATGAATACTTGCGAAACAAAAGCTTGGATTTCTTCATCTTTGGTACACATTTTCATTTCTTAAGTGAGTGTACATACTTTTTTTTCTCACGGATTAAGTGCCTAGAAATTGACTCAACATTTTGTTACTGCTAGCCCCATGAGTATAGTTGTATTCCCTAGGTAACTGGCCTGTACAGAATATGATCATTTACCTTGTCTATTCCCCTGTTATACTAATATATCTAATTGATGTGCAGATGAAAAAAGAAGAGAATTACTGGAATGGTCAAAACTTGTAGCCATAATCGAAGGAATAGTACATGGACTGCTTTACCTACATAAGCACTCCCGGTTGCGTGTCATTCATCGAGATCTGAAACCTAGCAACCTAATAACACAACCTCCAATTTGCAAACAGGCATGTCAATTATGGGATGAGGGAAGATGGATTGATCTCGTTAGTTCATCATCGTTTTCCGGAAGTCACTCGACAAAGATGATGAGGTGCATTAACATAGCATTATTGTGTGTACAAGAGAATGCAGCCGATCGACCAACTATGGCTGATGTTATAGCTATGTTAAGCAATGAGACTGTGACCATCGATGAGCCTAAGCAGCCGGCGTATTTCCCTCAGTTTTTGAAAACCAAGATATCAATCCAGTAGGAGACCACGCGTGAGTCCCTCGCACCTGCAGAAACAAATAAGAACCTCGCAGCCAACGCGATAAGGGGTTGTCAATCCCTTCACGGTCACTTACGAGAGTGAGATCTAATAGATAGGATAGGATAATATTTTTTGGTATTTTTGGTATAGGAACAAAAAGTAAAGAAAGCAAATAAGCAACGGCAATAGAAATTAGTAGGGCTGGACCAAAAGCTCGTAGCTCGCGAGCATAATGAGCGCTCGATAGTTCGGCTCGTTAAGCTCGTGTAACATCCCAAATTTTCAAATCGGAATGTTATACATAGATCAAAATTGCATTTCATGTTTTTGCATTTTTTGTTCGTGGAGTTCCTCGAAATTCTAAGCAACTCAAGGACCTACGGAGAGAGTTGGGGATTTTACCGTTTTCGTATTTGAGTTCGCTCGAATACTGGTACGAGGACAGTGTGATTCTAATTATTTTTCTCTCCTAAAAATATTAGTAAATACAAAATATGAGCGGAGATAATATGACTTCTCCAAAATAACAGAAATATTGGAGGAAAAATATTAAAATCACTTTTGGTATTTTTCTGGATTTATTTTCGGATTTATTTGCATAGGAAAAATACGCGTTTTTCAAAATTGCATTTAGGTCCGGAAAAAATATTCAATTTGTCCTAAATATTATTAGAGGAAGGTGAAATTTATTTCAGGAATTTTGGAGTCCGTTTGGTATTTTTTCGTTAGTTTTTCTGCGCCGGGACTCTTTTAGGAAAAAAAAACGGAAACCGACTAGGAGTCTTATTCGCCCAGGACTCCTGGGCTTTATAAGCCGCCCCTGGCCGGCCCAAGTCGCCACAGCCCCGCAGCCCGCGCCCCCAAACCCTAGCCCGAGCCGCCCCGCCGCCGCCGCCGGTTTCGCCTCCGCCGCCGCCGGTTCCCGCCGCCGCCCTGCCTCGCCGCGCCGCCGCCACCACCCGCCACCGCCTCCCGCCGCACCGCCGCGCAGCCGCCGCCGCCCCTCGCCGGAGTTCGCCGGAGTGAGGTAGTTTTCTTTTTGTTTTTTTCGGTTTTTAGATCGGTTCGTTTAGGAAAACCTAGATCTGTTTTTTTTAACAGATCGGTTCGGTTTTTTTATTTTCTGCCGGTTTAGTTAAATAGCGGACGTTCGTCCATACGTTCATTTTAACGAACGGTTTTCGTTAGTTAACCGCAGACAGCGAACGTTCGTTCGTTAGCCTGTTTGTCGTTTTTCTTTTTCGGGGTATTTATCTGCGATTTTTCCGATCGCGATTTCTACCCTGATCTTGTTTTTCGTTTTTCTTTTCGCTCGAGAGTCGGAATCAGGTGATTCAAAATCCCAGATCTTCGTCTCGAAGCCCACTTTACGTTGAATCAACTGGAACAAGATTTTGGCTACTGTAAAATTTGACATTAGGCCAACTAGTAAACCGGAGCTCGTTTCTTTTGCAGTTTGAGTTTCGTTGCTTCTTTCGAGTTGATTCTTTTTGCAAACCGGAGTTCTTAAGTTGAACTTTATGGTTAGATCTCTTATTTGAGTTTTACCCGTGCATTAGTTAAGTACTTATTGTATGCTTGTTTGTTTGATTGCGATAGAGTACCCGAAGTGCGCCGCTTGCTACTTTGAGTCTCTAGGTTTTGCGGATCATCAGCAAGTTGCTTTCCAATTACCCAGTTTTCATTGCATTAGTTAAACCCTCACAAATTGCATGAGTAGGATCAATTAACTAGTGGGATTGGGAAGTAGTTTGAGGTAGTACCTATTACCTGCATTACATTCAAACCCTTGGGAGTTACTTCTACGTTTGCTGCTAGGACATGCTATGCTCGTAGACGTGGATTGGGTGAGTGAAATCCATGACAGATATGAGATTGTTTAATTAATGGTTCAACTTAAGGTGGCAACATTAATACACATCTGGGTGGATTGAGGCATCTGGGTATTCCAGGATTGCCTGTTTTTCTTTTGGACCGCCACCCAGGCTCAAAGGGATCATGAGATTATTCATACTAGAAACTTCCGTGTGCAACCACAATGCTATTATGGGCTCTAGCATAGTATGAGTAAGTTGTGCGAACTCTTACAGTGGTGGACTAGCAGATGTAGGGGATGTAGGTTGGTATGGTCCGCCCGATCGTAAGGTGCTAGCGCTTCTGAAAGACTATGTCTCGGTCATCCGTTTCTCAAACACCATGCAGTGCGAGAAACCAAACGAAGGCGATCGAGTTTTGTGGGAAAAGTGCACAAACCTCTGCAGAGTGTACAAACTGATCATGATTAGCCGTGTCCCCGGTTATGGACGTCTTGAGTATCTAGTACTTGGATTTTCATGTGCATCTCAACATGTTACTTTAATTTAATTTTGTTGGGTTTAATGATTACTTTAATTGGGGTTGAGAGGATGTCTATCTTCTCAACGATGTTTCAACTACCATGATAGTTAATTAAAATGCATTCCTTTGAAGTAGGGAAAAATTGGCTTTACGCAAAAACTTAACCATAGAGCTTTCCACCAGCCATATTGCATATAGTATAGTTTTACTTTCATTGCATTCTCTTGTGTTACCTTGCCAGCATATTCCATGTGCTGACCCGTTTTCGGGCTGCAACGTTTCATGTTGCAGACTTTTCAGACGACGAGTAAGATGCCCTTTTAGGTCGTGGTTCTATACTCAGTGATGCCGCTGGAGTTGATGGACTCACTTATTTTCCAAGCCTTCCGCTGTTATCGTGTTAGATGGCCTTCAGCCATATTATTTGTAATACTTTCATCGTTCGGCTATCGATGTAATAAGTGTGTGATTGCTACACTGTTATAAATATTTCAAGTACCGTGCGTGTCAGCATTACTGATCCAGGGATGACACTGATGCACGGAGATCAGACTGTTTGAGGTATGGTCGCTACAAGATGGTATCAGAGCACACGCTGACTGTACGACACGACCACTAAGACAAGCCCTAGAACACAATCCACTCTTCTCTTTTCTGACTCCTCATATTTTCTACTCTTTAGGATGGTGGAAGCAAAGCACAAGTTCATGCAACCGGATGATGATACACCCTTTGGACGACACCTGAAGGAAGTCACAAGATATCTCAACATTGGATTACCAAGTTTCACTGGAACCTACAATGCCACTCTACCTGAGGAGGAGCGTTGGTTGATTCAAGCCCAAGTTCCAGGAAGGACGTTTGCACCCGTCACCTCACTCATAGCATTTTCCTTTAATGCACCTACATGGAGCCTAGGAAGGAGTATGGCAGCCCACATTGCTATGGGAAGGATGGGAGAAGTCTACAAGCAGAAGCTAAAAGACACTATCTACCAGATTTGTGGACGCCGAGACGAGAATTGGGATATGATCAGCACTCGGAAGGGTATGTCCATTGCAGCATTCATCCAGGAGTTGAACCACCACATTCGTCGCCAAGAGCACCAGATGTGTGCTGTGATGATAGATTTGAAGAAGGCCCTAAATAGGAATTTGGAGCTGGAGGAAGAACTCAAGTCTACACGCGACGGATATGAGGAGGAGATGAAGATACTTGTGGAGAAGAATGATGATTTGACCCGGAAGTTAGGAATACTCATGGGAGAAGAAGACGAGGAAGAAGAACCCAAGGAAATTCCACCGGAAGATTATATCATCATAGATGATACGGATTCGGAAGCTGAGGATAGCAAGGATGAAGACTATGAAGATGAAGCTGGAGCAGATATTATGGAATCATCTGCCGATCAATATTTTTAGATGACCACCCTGTGACTAGTAGTTTACCTCCATATATTAGATTTAGAGCACCTTTGTAACGATCGTTAGATTTGTAAGACCTTGTTTGAAATTGATTGGTGTGATATGATTGTGTGTTTGTCTCATGTGCATATGGGTAGTGATTTTCCCTTAGACCTCTTTTCTATTCTAATCTCTTCCCTCTACACCCATCAGATGCCTCCAAGACGTGAATTCGAGTTTCCCCCTGAGCTCACTCAGTTGATCCAGCAGCAGAACACCCTGATGCAACTTCTTGTCCAGAACACTCAGAACAACCAGAACAACAACAACAACAACCCTCAACCACCACCACCTGTGGACAACCTGACACGTTTCTTAAGGTTGCAACCACCCGTGTTTGCTAGCAGCATCGAACCAATTGTGGCTGATGACTGGCTACGCAAGATTGGAAGGGATTTGACCACCGCCAATTGCTCGGATGCTGAGAAGGTGCGATTTGCCGCACACTAGTTGTCTGGACCAGCCGCAGCATGGTGGGAGAATTACACAGCCACTTACCCCGTAGCCAATGTGACTTGGGATCAGTTTCAGCAAGCTTTTCGTACCGCCCATGTCTCAACTGGAGCCATGAGTATGAAGAAGCAGGAGTTTCGCAACTTGCGCCAAGGGAACCGTACTGTGGCTCAGTACGTGGATGAGTTTAGTACCCTATCTCGTTATGCCCCAAATGATGTGGCCACAGATGCCAAGAAGCAGGAGAGATTCATGGAAGGGCTGAATGATGAGATGAGTGTACAGTTGATGGTGGCAACTTTCAATAACTATCAGGAGTTGGTTGACCGAGCCCTGATGATTGAAAGGAAGCATCAGCAGATTGAGAGTCGCAAGAGGAAGTATGGGCAAGGGAAGTATAACTCTGGAGCTCAGCAGAAGCCCCGCTTTACCCCTAAAGCGGTAGGATAGTTTCAGCATACCCATGGAGGAAGTAGCTCGCACAACCACAATGGCACCAAGAATGGAAATGGGAATGGAAACGGGAATGGAGCCAATGGAAACCAGAACCGCCCTACACCGTCCACACCCACCAAGAGGGATTTTAGCCATGTTTTACAAGTGCGGGAAGACTAGACATTATGCTAATCAATGCCCAGAAGTTAAGAATGGGAACGGCAATGGAAGCGTCGGGAAGAAGCCCAACCCGTTCAACAAAGGACAAGTGAACCACGTGACCGTGGAAGAAGTAGAAGAGCAACCAGATGCAGTTATAGGTAAGTTCTTAGTTAAGTCCTTTACTGCACTCGTTCTTTTCGATACTGGTGCATCGCATTCATATATTTCAAGGGGATTCGTGGATAAGTATAAACTGCAGACCCAAGCCCTTAGATCGCCCATGTTAGTAACCTCGCCAGGAGCAGAGTATATGGCTAAGTCATGGTGTGATCAGTTGCCCTTAAGGATTGGTAATTACATATTCCCTTCAGGCCTAATAGTATTGGAATCTCAAGGACTGGATGTGATATTAGGCATGGATTGGTTATCTAAGTATGAAGGGAATACTGAATGTGCCAGTAAGACCATTTTGCTTACTACGCCGGAAGGAAGAAGGATCAAGTATGTATCCCGGCATGAGTCAAAGAGGAGTAGATTAAATTCCCTGTCAGGAGTTGTACAGGAGGAAGTGCCAGTAGTGAAGGATTATCCGGATGTGTTTCCAGAGGAGTTACCTGGCATGCCACCGGATAGAGATATAGAGTTTCTGATTGAACTTTTGCCAAGCACCGGGCCAATTTCTAAGAGAACATATAGGATGCCTGCAAAGGATTTGGAGGAAATTAAGAAGCAGATTAAGGAGTTACTGGATAAAGGATTTATACGCCCAAGTTCTTTGCCTTGGGGTTCACCAGTACTTCTAGTAGAGAAGAAAGATGGATCGTTAAGAATGGTTGTTGATTACCGAGGACTGAATGAAGTAACGATCAAGAATAAGTACCCACTGCCAATGATCAATGATCTGTTCGATAGATTGCAAGGAGCTAAGGTATTTTCCAAGATCGATCTGCGATCAGGGTACCATCAATTGAAGATCCGAGAGCAGGATATACCTAAGACGGCCTTTACCACTAGGTATGGGTTGTACGAGTATACCGTTATGTCGTTTGGTCTGACAAACGCACCGGCATACTTTATGAACCTGATGAACAAAGTGTTTATGGAGTATTTGGATAAGTTCGTCGTAGTGTTCATAGATGATATATTGATCTTCTCGAAGGATGAAGAGGAGCATGAAGAGCATTTGCGTTTGGTATTGGAGAAGTTCAGAGAACATCAGTTATATGCCAAGTTTAGCAAATGTGAGTTTTGGTTGAAGGAAGTCGGATTCCTCGGACATGTTATATCCGGAGAAGGAATAGCAGTAGATCCCGCCAAGGTGGACACTGTGACCAATTGGGAAGCACCGACAACAGTTGGAGAGATCCGGAGTTTTCTTGGACTCGCAGGATACTACCGGAGATTTATCGAGAATTTCTCGAAGATTGCCAAGCCAATGACGAAGTTGTTGAAGAAGGACACCAAGTTCAGTTGGACCGAAGAATGTGAGACTAGTTTCCAGGAGTTGAAGAAAAGGTTGGTATCATCGCCTGTGTTGATTCTGCCAGATCAACATAAGGATTATGAGGTGTACTACGACGCTTCACGTCGAGGACTTGGAGCTGTTCTTATGCAGGAAGGAAGAGTTGTTTCGTATGCTTCACGACAACTAAAACCTCATGAGATGAACTATGCCACCCATGATTTGGAATTAGCAGCCGTAGTGCATGCATTGAAGACGTGGAGACATTTTCTCATTGGAAACCATTGTGAAGTATATACGGATCATAAGAGTTTGAAGTATATATTCACTCAGAAGGAGTTGAATCTTAGGCAAAGGTGATGGCTGGAACTCATTAAGGATTATGACATGAGATTGCATTATCATCCCGGAAGGGCTAACGTAGTAGACGATGCGCTAAGCCGTAAGAGTCATATCAATACCCTAATGATGGAGGACTTTCCAAAGGAATTAGCCGAGGACCTACGAGAACTACGTATGGAGATAGTTCCGAGAGGCTATGTAGCAACATTAGAAATCCAGTCTACCCTGATGGATAAAATTAGAGAAGCTCAAAAAGCGGACAAAGAGATTGTCGCTATAAAGGAGAGGATGAGCGAAGGAAAAGCTAAAGGTTTTCGTGAGGATGAACACGACACCCTATGGTTTGAGGATCGAATCTATGTGCCCAATGACCCGGAGATCAGGAAGTTGATTTTACAGGAGGCCCATGATTCACCATACTCGATTCACCCAGGAAATACTAAGATGTATTTGGATTTGAAGGATATTTTCTGGTGGACCGGTATGAAGAAGGATATTGCGGAGTACGTAGCAGTTTGTGATGTATGTCAGAGAGTAAAGGCAGAACATCAGAAGCCAGCAGGATTGTTACAACCTATGCCAATACCCGAATGGAAGTGGGAGAAGCTTGGCATGGATTTTATCATCGGATTGCCCAGGACCAAAGCAGGATATGATTCAATCTGGGTAGTAGTAGACCGATTGACGAAGGTAGCACACTTTATTCCTGTGAAAACCACTTATTCCAGTGCGAAGTTGGCTAAGATATACATGACCAGAATTGTATGTCTGCATGGAGTTCCGAGGAGCATCGTATCAGATAGAGGAACCTAGTTTACCTCAAAGTTCTGGAATCAGTTACATGAAACCTTGGGTACCAGGCTAGAGTTTAGCACAGCGTTTCATCCGCAGACAGATGGACAGACGGAGAGAGTCAATCAGATTCTGGAGGATATGTTGAGAGCCTGTGCATTAGATTATGGATCTAGTTGGGATGACAACTTGCCTTACGCAGAGTTCTCATACAACAACAGTAACCAGGCCAGTTTGAAGATGGCACCGTTCGAGGCATTGTATGGAAGGAGATGCCGAACACCGTTGTCGTGGGATGAAGTTGGAGACCGACAACTGTTTGGACCAGACTTAATCAAAGAGTCTGAGGAGAAGGTGAAGTTGATTCGAGATAGACTGAAGGTAGCTCAGTCCAGGCAGAAGAGTTATGCCGACTCGAAGCGTAAGGAGATAACCTATGAGGTCGGAGACAGAGCATACTTAGAGTATCGCCTCTGCGAGGAGTTAAACGTTTCGGAGTTAAAGGGAAGTTAGCCCCGAGATTTGTGGGACCTTACCGTGTTTTGGAATGCATGGGAGAGGTTGCCTATAAGTTGGAATTGCCCGAAGGATTGTCAGGAGTGCACGACGTGTTTCACGTTTCGCAACTGAAGAAGTGCCATGCGGAGATGGCCGATATACCGCTTAGAGGCACAGTGCCCCTGGAAGCCATTCTGTTGGACAGTGATCTGACTTACGAGGAGAAGCCGGTTAAGATTCTCGAATTTTCGAGCAGAGTCACCCGCAGTAAGGTTATCAAGTTTTGCACAGTTCAATGGAGTCACCACACCGAGGAAGAAGCCACCTGGGAGCGAGAAGATTATCTACGCAAGGACCACCCACACCTGTTCTCTAGCCAAGTCGAATCTCGAGGGCGAGATTCATTCTAAAGGGGTAGGTTTGTAACATCCCAAATCTTCAATTTGGAATGTTATACATAGATCAAAATTGCATTTCATGTTTTTGCATTTTTTGTTCGTGGAGTTCCTCGAAATTCTAAGCAACTCAAAGACCTACGGAGAGACTTGGGGATTTTACCGTTTTCGTATTTGAGTTCGCTCGAATACCAGTACGAGGAGAGTGTGATTCTAATTATTTTTCTCTCCTAAAAATATTTCTAAATACAAAATATGAGCGGAGGTAATATGACTTCTCCAAAATAACAGAAATATTGGAGGAAAAATATTAAAATCACTTTTGGTATTTTTCTGGATTTATTTTCGGATTTATTTGCATAGGAAAAATATGCGTTTTTCAAAATTGCATTTAGGTCCGGGAAAAATGTTCACTTTGTCCTAAATATTATTAGAGGAAGGTGAAATTTATTTCAGGAATTTTGGAGTCCGTTTGATATTTCTTTCATTAGTTTTTCTGCGCCGGGACTCTTTTAGAAAAAAAACGGAAACCGACTAGGAGTCTTATTCGCCCAGGACTCCTGGACTTTATAAGCCGCCCCAGGCCGGCCCAAGTCGCCACAGCCCCGCAGCCCGCGCCCCCAAACCCTTGCCCGAGCCGCCCCGTCGCCGCCGCCGGTTTCGCCGCCCTGCCTCGCCGCGCTGCCGTCGCCGCGCCGCCACCCGCCACCGCCTCCCGCCGCACCGCCGCGCAGCCACCGCCGCCGCCCCTCACCGGAGTCGCCAGAGTGAGGTAGTTTTCTTTTTGTTTTTTTTTCGGTTTTTAGATCGGTTCGTTTAGGAAAACCTAGATCTGTTTTTTTAACAGAACGGTTCAGTTTTTTATTTTATTTTCCGCCGGTTTAGTTAAATAGCGGACGTTCGTCCGTACGTTCGTTTTAACGAACGGTTTTCGTTAGTTAACCGCAGACAGCGAACGTTCGTTCGTTAGCCTGTTCGTCGTTTTTCTTTTTCGGGGTATTTATCCGCGATTTTTCCGATCGTGATTTCTGCCCTGATCTTGTTTTTTTGTTTTTCTTCTCGCTCGAGAGTCAGAATCAGGTGATTCAAAATCCCAGATCTTCGTCTCGAAGCCCTCTTTACGTTGAATCAACTGGAACAAGATTTTGGCTACTGTAAAATTTGACTTTAGGCCAACTAGTAAACTGGAGCTCGTTTCTTTTGCAGTTTGAGTTTCGTTGCTTCTTTCGAGTTGATTCTTTTTGCAAACCGGAGTTCTTAAGTTGAACTTTCTGGTTAGATCTCTTATTTGAGTTTTACCCGTGCATTAGTTATGTACTTATTGTATGCTTGTTTGTTTGATTGCGATAGAGTACCCGGAGTGCGCCGCTTGCTACTTTGAGTCTCTAGGTTTTGCGGATCATCAGCAAGGCAAGTAACACTTTGATCATGCTTTCCAATTACCCAGTTTTCATTGCATTAGTTAAACCCTCACGCATTGCATGAGTAGGATCAATTAACTTGTGGGATTGGGAAGTAGTTTGACGTAGTACCTATTACCTGCACTACATTCAAACCCTTGGGAGTTACTTCTACGTTTGCTGCTAGGACATGCTATGCTCGTAGACGTGGATTGGGTGAGTGAAATCCATGACAGATGTGAGATTGTTTAATTAATGGTTCAACTTAAGGTGGCAACATTAATACACATATGGGTGGATTGAGGCATCTAGGTATTCCAGGATTGCCTGTTTTTCTTTTGGACCGCCACCCAGGCTCAAAGGGATCATGAGATTATTCATACTAGAAACTTCCGTGTGCAACCACAATGCTATTATGGGCTCTAGCATAGTATGAGTAAGTTGTGCGAACTCTTACAGTGGTGGACTAGCAGATGTAGGGGATGTAGGTTGGTACGGTCCGCCCGATCGTAAGGTGCTAGCGCTTCTGAAAGACTATGTCTCGGTCATCCGTTTCTCAAACACCATGCAGTGCGAGAAAGCAAACGGAGGCGATCGAGTCTTGTGGGAAAAGTGCACAAACCTCTGCAGAGTGTACAAACTGATCATGATTAGCCGTGTCCCCGGTTATGGACGTCTTGAGTATCTAGTACTTGGATTTTCATGTGCATCTCAACATGTTACTTTAATTTAATTTTGTTGGGTTTAATGATTACTTTAATTGGGGTTGAGAGGATGTCTATCTTCTCAACGATGTTTCAACTACCATGATAGTTAATTAAAATGCATTCCTTTGAAGTAGGGAAAAATTGGCTTTACGCAAAAACTTAACCATAGAGCTTTCCACCAGCCATATTGCATATAGTATAGTTTTACTTTCATTGCATTCTCTTGTGTTACCTTGCCAGCATATTCCATGTGCTGACCCGTTTTCGGGCTGCAACGTTTCATGTTGCAGACTTTTCAGACGACGAGTAAGATGCCCTTTTAGGTCGTGGTTCTATACTCAGTGATGCCGCTGGAATTGATGGACTCACTTATCTTCCAAGCCTTCTGCTGTTATCGTGTTAGATGGCCTTCAGCCATATTATTTGTAATACTTTCATCGTTGGGCTATCGATGTAATAAGTGTGTGATTGCTACTCTGTTATAAATCTTTCAAGTACCGTGCGTGTCAGCATTACTGATCCAGGGATGACACTGATGCACGGAGATCAGACTGTTTGAGGTCTGGTCGCTACAGCTCGTGGCTCGCTTCTTAATGAACAGAGCCAAGCATTGATTTCAGCTTGTTAAGCTTAACGAGCTTAACGAACGAGCTAACGAGTTTCACGAGTAGCTCGTTAAGCTCGTTAGTAACAACACAACACATATTTTCATCTTAATTGACAACAATTTCATAGCACCTCAACCCATTTATTCAACCGAATCTACATAGGAGGTAACAAACTAGTGCATTTCATTTTGTAGTCACCATTTTTCTTTTTAAAACCACATATAAACACTCATCCTATAGACCATAAGTCATCATAATCTGTTAACGAGCGCTCGCGAGCGCTCACGAGCTTAACGAGCTTCAAACGAACCGAGCCAAGCAGAGTTTTCTGCTCGTTAATCTTAACGAGCTTAACGAGCCGAGCCTTAACGAGCACGAGCTTAATGAGCACGAGCTTAACGAGCCAAGCAGCTCGTTAATCCACCCCTAGGAATTAGCTAGTTGAAAAGAAAGTAATATGATAAGGATAGACCCGGGTGCCATAGGTTTCACTAGTGGCTTCTCTCATGATAGCAGAATTCTATGGTGGGTGAACAAATTACTGTCGAGCAATTGATATAAAAGCGCATAGTTATGAGAATATCTAGGCATGATCATTGTATAGGCATCACGTCCGTGACAAGTAGACCGAAACGATTCTGCATCTACTATTATTACTCCACACATCGACCGCTATCCAGCATGCATCTAGAGTATTAAGTTCATAAGAACAGAGTAACACCTTAAGCAAGATGACATGATGTAGAGGGATAAACTCAAGCAATAAGATATAAACCCCATCGTTTTATCCTCGAAGGCAACAATACTATGCGTGCCTTGCCGCCCCTACTGTCATTGGGAAAGGACACCACAAGATTGAACCCAAAGCCAAGCACTTCTCCCATTGCAAGAACTATAGATCTAGTAGGCCAAACCAAACCAATAATTCGAAGAGACATGCAAGGATATTATAATCATACATAAAAGATTTCAGAAAAGAATCCAATATTGTTCATAGATAATCTTGATCATAAACCCACAATTCATCGGATCTCGACAAACACACCGCAAAAAGATTACATTGAATATATCACCTCGAAGATCGAGGAGAACTTTGTATTGAGATCCAAAGAGAGAGAAGAAGCCATATAGCTAATAACTATGGACCCGAAGGTCTATGGTAAACTACTCACAACTCATCGGAGAGGCTATGGTGTTGATGTAGAAGCCCTCCGTGATTGATGCCCCCTCCGGCGGAGCTCCGGAACATGCCCCAAGATGGGATCTCACGGGAACAGAAGGTTATGGCGGTGGAATTAGGGTTTCTTCGTGCTCCTCGATGTTTTCAGGGTACATGGGTATATATAGGAGGAAAAAGTACGTCGGTGGTGGGGCCCACGAGGGTGGGGGCGTGCCCTGTCCCCTCGTGGGCACCTCGTTTCTTCTCTGACTTGTACTCCAAGTTTCTCGAGAAGATATCGTTCCATAAATAACTCTCCCGAAGGTTTCATTCCGTTTGGACTCCGTTTGATATTCCTTTTCTGCGAAACACTGAAATAGGCAAAAAACAGCAATTTGCACTGGGCCTTGGGTTAGTAGGTTAGTCCCAAAAATAATATAAAAGTGTAGAATAAAGCTCATTAAACATCCAAAACAGAATATATAATAGCATGGAACAATCAAAAATTATAGATACGTTGGAGACGTATTAGACATTGTTATCCTGCAGCTTTTTTTCTCATCTATGGTGCGTGTTAATACACATTCACCAGCAGCAGTTTGCCCTTCGGCCTGCTCCTTCGCTGCCTGAGCAGCCCTTAGCTTTTCCCCCATTTGGTCTACTGGCCCTGTTGCTACAGATTAAAACAATGTATACTTAAAGATCATTGATCGGTACGGGACCATACAGTTCAGATACTATTGTTCTTACCATCAGAGCTATTCTTGGACTTCTTTGAATTCTCCAACTCGGTGGTAACAGTAGTAAGCTTGGTTTGGCACTCTTTCAATTCCTTGGATAAAGTGTTATTCTTTTCCTTGGGTACCTACGAACACAATGATCCTTAAATCAGTTGGGCCTGCTGCTTTAAGTCTCGGGGGCTATTGGCATATGAACATTGAATTAAACACTCACCCGCATGTCCTTGGAAAGCTGGTGAGTGGCTCCGGCAAGTCCATCCCGAGCGGCTCAGATATACTCATCCGCAGAACTGAAGGCGTTAAATGCATCCTTGGTGAAAGCTGGGTCATGCATGGACGCTTTGCGCCATCGATGATTCATCCCGCCCTCCACTTCGGAATTGGTAACTGATACATCATCCAAATCCTCTTGAAGAGGACAATCCAGCATTACCCCCGCATCCACCCTAGTCCTTGTGGATGGGCCGGGGACAGGATTGGGTGGGGCATGACCTGCAGGATCACCGAACACAGTCAGGCGTATACTCTTCCTAAAAAATAGAAGATAACGCGGAAAATTATAATCCGGCTCCACCACCAGACATATGTTAAAGAGTCATACCTCTTCGATAAAGGAAGAGGTTCGGTGGTGTCTCCAGTCCCCTTTTGTTTCCGAGACCCGCCATGCGTAGGTATCGCCCCCTGGGGAGACACTCTCGATGTAGTTCGGCGGGAGGAGCGCCGCCCCTTTTGAGCACAAGATAATGCGATGGGTGAGGCGCGCTGGGAATATTCTCTTTGAAGAGGAATTTCATGGGCATTTACCTAAGAGAAGGGAAGAAGACCAAGATAGTCGGCTATAATAGCCACTTCGGTACCATTGTGGCTGGTTTGGTAAAAGACTCCGTCTTTAAGATCTATACCAATATCCGGATCCTCTTCGAATCTGGGATCAGGTCTCGAATATGGTTCTCTCGCTATGGGATTGGACTGTTAATCTTTCTGACCATCTTCCTCCACTCCTGTTGAAAGCAGCCGAACTTTGTCCGGTTAATTAAATAAAAGTGTAGTGAAGCTAGCGATCAGGGAAAGCCTTACCCAATCGATGGGGTTGTGCATGGAGAAACCCTCCCGGCATTCCAAGCGAAGAAAGTCCTCCTTCCCTCCTTTGTAGAGATCAGGCAGAATAGCAGCTAAAGAGGCGGGGTTGTTTGGGCCCTGGTGTAGGCAGCGTGAGGCATCATCCTGGCCATTATAGTGCCACATAGGAAATCCTCTGGCCTGGAGCGGCTGCACGCATCGCACTATTGAAATCGCCATCACCTCGATTATCGTCAGCTTGAGGTGGGCAAGTAATCTAATCTTGCTGGCCAGTCTTTTTACCTCCGCACTGTCTTCTTCCTTGAGACTGCGGGGACGCCAGTTGAGACGCTTCATTAGAGGATCACTGGAGTATTCGGGAAGCCCTTGCCGGATTGTATCCGGCAAGACAACGTCTTTGATATAAAACCATCCCGATGTCCACTCTTTAGATGCCTTCTTCGGAGTGCCGGGAAGGTAACCTGTCCCAGCTATACGCCACACTTTGGCGCCGCCTACCTCGAATTTGGATCCCTTCTGGGAGCAAGGAACAAGGCAGAAGAATTTTCGCCATAACCCAAAATAAGCCTCGCAGCCTAGAAAGAGCTTGCACAGAGCAACAAAGCCCGCAATGTGCGGGATAGACCCCGGCGTAAGATCGTGCAGTTGGAGGCCATAGAACTCCATAAACCCCCTAAGAAAGGGGTGAATAGGAAATCCAACACCTCTTAGGAGGAAGGAGACGAAGCACACCTGTCGTGGTTTTATCATGGCAAATGTCCTAGCATAATGACTTAGTCATGGAGCCATCGCGACGGGTTATCTTAAAGGGGTTAAAGCGGACAAAGGACACAGGGAATTTTATACTAGTTAGGCCCCTTGCGGTGAAGGTAAAGGCCTACTCTAGTTGTTGTGGTATTGCTAGGGTTTCGATGACCAGGGAGCGAATCCGCTTTACCTGGCTCTCGAGTTGTCGCTTGTCGTCCCTGAACCGCCGCCGGGTCGTCCCTTTATATACACAGTATGACGCCCGGCCGGTTTACAGAATCCCGAGGTCGGCTCATAAATGTGTCTCGCTCGGTTTCTACCTTTCCTATCATACAACACAAGTTACACATCGTATGGCGGTTTATGTCTACGGGCCCTAATCCGCATTTGGTCCCTGGGCCTTTTAGTTCTTTCTAGCAAAACGCCATACTCCTTGTCTTCATGGGCTTCAATATGGATAATTCAGTACAGGTATAACCCGGCCCCTCCTGGGCGGTTTATACCCAGTAGTTATATCCCCAACATTAGGCCCCAGATTGATTTGACCCTGTTCATGTCAATCTTCAACACTTAGGAAAGTTTCTTCGTCAATGCCTTCGAATGACCTTGTAAACTGCCATGACGTCATCTTCCAGGATCATAGTAAACCGACATGAGATCACCTATTCATTAAAAACCCGTATATATTTAACTTTTATTAATGAGCCCCCGAAAACTGAGGCGACAGCTGATACGTCCAAAACGTATCTATAATTTCTGCTTGCTCCATGCCTCTTTTGGGTGATATTGCTATGATATTTATACACTTCCATACACTTTTGATCATATTTGGACTAACCTATTAACTCAATGCACCCCAGTGCCAGTTTCTGTTTTCGGCTGTTTTTGTATTTCAGGTTTTCCCATTACGAGAACTGCCACAGAAAAATCCGGGAAAAAATATATAAAAAATCAGCGTTCCAGAAGCTTCCCGGCACCCGAAGTAGAGCCGAAGGGGGGCCACCAGGGCTCCAGGCACCCTGGTGGCGCGGCCCCCCTCCTGGCCGCGCCGGGGGGGCGCCTGGGCCCCCCAGGACTCCGCTGATGCCCCCCTTTGGCATATATTTATATCGTGTCCCGAAACCCTCGAGACGGGAACCCTTTTTCGCGATCTCATCTCTGTTCCGCCACCGCCGCGCTTCGAAGATCGGGAGCACCAGGAGAACTCTTCCCGGCACCCTGCCGGAGGGGAGGATCACCACCGGGAGCCTCTCCACCACCATGGATGCCTCCCGGATGAGTTGTGAGTAGTCTCCCTTGGACCATGGGTCCATGACCAGTAGCTATGTGATGTTCTCCTCCCGTTCTTGTGCTTCACTAATTACACCTCGTGAGCTGCCCTACATGATCGAGGCACATATGTAATCCTTATGCTGTTGTTATGATGAGTTTGCTGGGATCCGATGGATTGTGAGATTATGTTAAGATTGTGTTTGAGTAATATATTTGATCTACCTCTTTTATATTTATGTTCGTAAGTAATTCTTGCATGTTCTCCGTTGCTATTTATTGCTTTGGCCAAGTAGTAGGTAGTGACTCCAAGAGGGAACGTTATGCTCGATTGTGGGTTCATGCCCCTCGATGACTAGCTTGAGTGACAGAAACAAGAGTCTAGGGGATGTGTTGTTGCCACAAGGGGGAAAACAACGGTGCTTGTGCCCGCGGGTGCAAGGATTGTTTACTTTACGCAAAGTTCTTTTAATGCAGTTGTCTGTTGCTTTGAGTTTACACTATGGGTGGGACTCGCAACTTAATACCAGCGAGATGTTCTGGATAGATATCTCAAGGTGGATGATTAGTAGTAGATGCAGATGGATTTCGGTCTACTTGCCTTGGCGTACCGCCCATGCTTTGAACCTCTACCTTTCTTGCAACATAGTCAGCATTGGTTTGCGCACATGGTCCTGTCAATTGCCCAGCTGTAATTCGTTTACCTCACATAGCTGTTTTATCGTCTTTTGGGAGAGAGACATCACTAGTGAACATCATGGGACCCCGGTCCATTTTACCATCATTGATCACATCCGCTATTTACTTTCCGCTTTTTACTTACTATTGTAGCATTACCTATCACTATTATCACTTGCGTTTGATCCTTTGTAAACGACAAGGCCGGAGGGATTGACAACCTCTCTGTACTCGTTGGGAGCAAAGTTATTTGTATCTGTGTGCAGGTCCACGTTGATTGCTAATATCTGGCGCCGTTAGCAGTTGACACCTTCTTGTTGAAACTGGGAGTCTCAGGGGAAATCGATCCTTGGTATCTTTGCCAAGGGAAAACTACCGCTACACTGCATCTCAAACCTTCCACTTGGGGTAACCAACGAGGGGCGAGAAGCCATCAAGCAAAGTTTTCTGGCGCCGTCACCGGGGACTCCACTCTTCAGGATAGGGGAGTTGCACGCTATCTTTTACCTTTGCTTTTTAGTCTTGTTAGTTTACCTTTCAGTTTTGCTTTAGTATCTTTTATCGAAAATCACAAAAATAGTTATCTTGCTTGCTTGCTGCTATGGGTTCCACCAAAAACACTAGATGGGAGGAGTACACCCCTTCTTCCATTACGCCAATCACCACTGTCGGGATCTACAAAAGTATTAAACCTTGTGATTATGTTAGTCTTGATGGAGATTTATGCCCATGGCATGGTCTTCCAGGAAAAGAGTATGAGCCTCAGTTTAAAGTTGCTCCTATGCTTCCCCAAACTTGGGAAGACGTTCAAACTCTTATAATAAAGAGCAATTCAAACAAAGAAGATGACACTACAATTCTGCCCAATAATGATAAAATTGATTTTGATAATTGTAGTATCTCAGAAGTTGTCACCTTTCTACAAAGAATGGCTAAAGATCCCCACACTAGCACGCTTAATCTTGCCTTCACAGAGCATATCACTAATGCTCTCATCAAAGCTAGGGAGGAGAAACTTAGAGTAGAAGCCTCCATACCTAGAAAGCCTTAATAGCTACTGTCATGCTTAGCTCTTAGTTTTCACGCTTTTCTTTTTAAAGAGCTTTTGTTTAGTTGGTTGCTGGAACTCTCTTGAGTTATCATGCTTATCTTGTTAAGAGAGTTGGCTTTCGTTGCACTGGTTGATATGTCCATGATAAAAATGCTATGTGCATAATGGTGCTTAGTAGTTCATGTTTTCTTATGGTTAGTCTCAAATAGCTGGGGGGTTCTCAATGTGTTATTGCAGTACCAACATGATTTGTTTGCCTATGATGTGGTATGGTTTAGTGATATCTTCCTCCAAGAATTTATTTTGATTGACTTGGCATATGCTCACGCATATTTAAGACTGTAAAGAAAGTCTATCAAGCCTTGATGATCTTTAATTTCTGAGTAGCGATATAACTTCCATGCCCGATTCAATGTTGCTTTGTCGCTCTGCATGATTATGACCGTCATTGCTCTCTTAGTTGGTCGCTCCCAGTCTTTTGCTAACCTTCGCCTGTACTAAGCGGACTGACTGCTTGTGCATCCAAAATCCTTTAAACCAGTTATGCCATATGAGTCCACCATACCTTCCTATACATGGTATTTACCTGCCATTCCTAACGAAGACTATCTTGTACCATCTCGAAATTAATCAAAAAAGCATTTCTCTTTTGTGCCTCTGTTTTAGCTCATGAGGAAGTAGTAGTTAATTCATGATCTTTTTAAGTTGGACAAGCTTCACCCCGGGATTGCATGTCTAATGTGCAAACCCCTAATACGAGAAGGAACTAGCAAAGAGTGCGCCCGGCTCATTAAAAAATAATACAACAAACAAACCCTCCTTCACGCTTTGTTCATGAGAAATCAGAAAACTTTGGCAGTGATAAACAAAGGAGATTAAGAGGATGTGATCGTCCTCGTACGGGAGCCGTTCCTCAAAACTTGTCCAGCTCGAGAAGTAATTGAGTTATCTGCTAGCATTCGTTGACGAAATATGCATCTCTAAAAAAATAATTTTTACCTTTGTTTTTAAAAACCAAGAGCTCTGGTACATGTTTAGTTTTTGTTTCCGACCACGGGTGTTCAACCTTGCCATCAAAAGCCACGGTTCGAGAGTCTCCACCTTCTTTAAAGCACCAACTATTGAGAGCATGATTGTCATTCTGAGTGTAATGTGCATTGTCCCAAAGTACCATTGTCTTTTGCATGATTATGATACCGTTTATTCTGAAATCATTGTATCTAGTCATCACTTAAACCATGGAGGTGCCCCTGCATTTATGTTTTGCTTCACTAAAGGGGGCAAGCGAGGTATCACTTTATCATATTTGCACACCATGCTCACTACAAATCTATTTGATGTTTCAGTATCATATTGTAAAACTTTCAGTTCTTTGTGATTTTCTCATGAGGCAACTTAATTACTACAGATTCATTGTCTCAGTGAGCTTTTGTCATGTGACTGTGAAAAGTCCTTATATGGTTAATAGCATGTCACCACAGAAATTATGCTTGTTATCATTTACCTACTCGAGGACGAGCAGGAATTAAGCTTGGGGATGTTGATACGTCCAAAATGTATCTATAATTTCTGCTTGCTCCATGCCTCTTTTGTGTGATATTGCTATGATATTTATGCACTTCCATACACTTTTGATCATATTTGGACTAACCTATTAACTCAGTGCACCCCAGTGCCAGTTTCTGTTTTCTGCTGTTTTTGTATTTCAGGTTTTCCCATTACTTAAATTGCCAGAAAAATTCCGGGAAAAATATATAAAAAATCAGCGCTCCAGAAGCTTCCGTGCGGCCAAAGTAGGGCCAGAGGGGGGCCACCAGGGCTCCAGGCGCCCTGGGGGCGCGGCCCCCCTCCTGGCCGCGCCGGGGGGGCGCTTGGGCCCCCCTGACCTCCGCTGATGCCCCCCTTTGGCATATATTTACACCGCGTCCCGAAACCCTCGAGGACGGAACCCTTTTTCGCGATCTCATCTCTGTTCCACCGCCGCCGCACTTTCAAGATCGGGAGCACCAGGAGAACTCTTCCCAGCACCCTGCCGGAGGGGAGGATCACCACCGGGAGCTTCTCCACCACCATGGACACCTCCCGGATGAGTTGTGAGTAGTCTCCCTTGGACCATGGGTCCATGACCAGTAGCTATGTGATGTTATCCTCCCCTCTTTGTTCTTCACCGATTAGACCTCGTGAGCTGCCCTACATGATCGAGGCACATATGTAATCCTTATGTTGTTGCTATGATGAGTTTGCTGGGATCCGATGGATTATGAGATTATGTTCAGATTGTGTGTGAGTAATATATTTGATTTAGCTCTTTTATATTTATGTTCTTGAGTAATTCTTGCATGTTCTCCGTTGCTGTTTATTGCTTTGGCCAAGTAGTAGGTAGTAACTCCAAGAGGGAACGTTATGCTTGATTGTGGGTTCATGCCCCTCGATGACTAGCTTGAGTGACATAAACATGAGTCTAGGGGATGTGCTGTTGCCACAAGGGGGAAAACAACGGTGCTTGTACTTGCGGGTGCAAGGATTGTTTACTTTACGCAAAGTTCTTTTAATGCAGTTGTCTGTTGCTTTGAGTTTACACTATGGGTGGGACTCGCAACTTAATACCAGCGAGATGTTCTGGATAGATATCTCAAGGTGGATGATTAGTAGTAGATGTAGATGGATTTCGGTCTACTTGCCTTGGCGTACCGCCCATGCTTTTGAGCCTCTACCTTTCTTTGTAGCATAGTTAGCATTGGTTTGCGCACATAATCTTGTCAATTGCCCAGCTGTAATTCGTTTACCTCGCTTAGCTATTTTATCGTCTTTTGGGAGAGAGACATCACTAGTGAACATCATGGGACCCCGGTCCATATTACCATCACTGATCACATCCGCTATTTACTTTCTGTTCTTAATTACTAGTTGCAGTCATACCTATCACTATTATCTCTTGTGTTTGATCCTTTGTAAACGACAAGGCCGGAGGGATTGACAACCTCTCTGTACTCGTTGGGAGCAAAGTTATTTGTATCTGTGTGCAGGTCCTGTCAATCGCTAAGTATCTGGCGCCTTAGCAGTTGACACCTTCTTGTTGACCCTCAGAGTCTCAGGGGAATATGATCCTTGGTATCTTTGCCAAGGGAAAACTACCGCTACACTGCATCTCAAACCTTCCACTGGGGGTAACCAACGAGGGGCGAGAAGCCATCAGCAAGACGTCCAGAAAAACAATAGGTGGAACCGGTTTACGTTGGGAACCCAAACGGCTTAATGCGTATGTCGCTTCATTCTTTCGCCGGTCCACATGATCAACTTGATAACCCTTGAAGTGTCCAGCCACAATATCCACCTCTCGACGATATGCTGCCATGAGCGGGTCCTCTGAGTCCCAAGTACCAGATACTTGTTGAGCCACCAGGTCCGAGTCACCGAAACACTTAACCTGACTTAAATTCATCTCCTTAGCCATTCGAAGACCGTGGAGGAGAGCCTCATATTCAGCTGCATTGTTAGTGCAAGGGAACATTAAACGGAGAACATAACAAAATTTATCACCTCGTGGGGACGTTAATACGACTCCAGGCCCCGAGCTCTCCAATTTCCTGTATCCATCGAAGTGAATAGTCCAATAAGTATGATCCGTCTTTTCTTCCGGCGCCTGTAACTCCGTCCAATCATTGATGAAATCCACAAGTGCTTGTGACTTGATTGCATTACGAGGCACATATTTTAACCCGTGAGGTCCAAGCTCAATGGCCCACTTGGCAACCCGGCCAGTTGCTTCTCTGTTTTGGATTATATCTTCCAAAGGTGCAGAGCTGACCACAGTGATGGGATGACCTTGAAAATATTGCTTAAGCTTCCGGCTTGCCATGAGGACTCCATGCACCAGTTTCTGCCAATGAGGATACCTTTGTTTGGATTCAATAAGCACCTCGCTGATATAGTAAACCGGCCGTTGAACCGGATATTCCTTCCCAGCCTCCTTGCGCTCCACTACAATGGCCCCACTGACGGGCCGGGCATTAGCAGCCATGTACAACAACAGCAGCTCTTTTTCGACCGGAGCAGCAAGGACATGTGTCTCTGCCAACTGTTTCTTCAAGTCCTCAAACGCCATATTAGCAGCATCACTCCAGACAAAATTGTCTGTCTTTTTCATCATCTAGTAGAGAGGGATGGCCTTTTCTCCCAATCGACTGATAAACCGGCTCAGCACTGCAATACGACCCGCCAGACATTGAACGTCGTTGATACACGCCGGTTTAGCTAGGGACGCAATAGCTTTGATTTTCTCTGGATTAGCTTCAATGCCCCTGTTAGACACCAGAAAACCCAAGAGCTTGCCTGTCGGTACACCAAAAACACACCTGGCCGGATTAAGCATCATCTTATAAACCCGGAGATTATCAAAGGTTTCCTTCAAGTCATCTATTAATGTCTCATCCTTTCTGGATTTTACCATAGTATCATCCACATATGCATGAATATTACGCCCAATATGTTTATGAAGACAATTCTGCACACAGCGCTGATAAGTCGCCTGGGCACTCTTGAGCCCAAAGGACATAGATACATAGCAGAAGGCTCCAAAGGGAGTTATAAAAGCTGTCTTCTCCTGGTCCTTAACTGCCATCTTGATCCGATGATAACCAGAATAAGCATCTAGAAAACTCAAACGCTCACAACCCGCCGTAGCATCAATAATTTGATCATTACGAGGAAGAGCAAAAGGATCAGCTGGACAAGCCTTGTTCAAATATGTGTAATCCACACACATACGCCAAGTGCCATTCTTCTTGAGTACCAGCACCGGATTAGCCAACCATTTTGGATGAAATACTTCAATGATAAACCCAGCCACCAAGAGTCTGGCTACCTCCTCATCAATGGCCTTGCGTCTTTCTTCATTGAAGCGGCGGAGAAACTACTTGACCGGTTTAAACTTGGGATCAACATTAAGAGTGTGCTCAGCGAGTCCTCTCGGTACACTTGGCATGTCAGAAGGTTTCCATGCAAAGATGTCCCGGTTCTCATGGATGAACTCGATGAGCGTGCTTTCCTATTTCGTATCCAGGTTAGCGCTGATGCTAAACTGCTTGAATGAATCACCAGGAACAAAATCAACCAGCTTAGTCTCATCGGACGATTTAAACTTCAAGAGCGGATCATGCTCTGTAGTTGGCTTTTTCAAGGGGGTCATATCTGTCGGATCAACAATGTCCTGGTAGAACTTCAACTCCTCCGCTGCACAATCCGACTCAGCATAGGCTGCATCACCTTCTTCACATTCCAAAGCAATCTTACGGCTCCCATGTACTGTGATGGTCCCCTTATGACCCGGCATTTTGAGCTGCAGATAAACATAACAGGGCCTCGCCATGAACTTAGCATAAACCGGCCGTCCAGACAGGGCATGATACGGGCTCTTGATTTTTACCACTTCAAAATTCATGGTCTCTGCTCTCGAATCATGCTCATCTCCAAAAGAAATCTCCACAACTATCTTACCAACTGGATACACCGATTTACCAGGCACTACCCCATGGAAAACAATATTTGACGGTTTAAGATTTTTATCTGTTAACCCCATGCGATGGAATGTCTCATAATAAAGGATGTTGATACTGCTCCCCCCGTCCATGAGTACCTTGGTGAACTTATACGCCCCTACCTGAGGTGCCACCACCAATGCCAGCTGACCCGGATTATCAACCCAGGGTGGATGATCCTCTCCACTCCACACAATGGGCTGTTCAGACTAGCGTAAGTAACGAGGCACCGCTGGTTCAATGGGGTATACTACCCTTTTATAAACCTTCTGATCACGCTTACACAGGCTAGTTGTGAAGACATGATACTGCCCCCTATTCAACTGCTTGGGGTTGCTCTGGTAACCCGATTGTTGCTGCTACTGATTCCCCTGATGATCATAACCACCCTGGTTGCCTTGACCGCCCTGATTGCCATACCCGCTTTGATTGCCTTGAAATCCTGAGCCAGAACCGCCTCCGCCATAACCCGACCCATGAGAACCGGGCCCTGAACCGCCAGACGGTCCATGATCATATTGGAAACAATCCGAATTTTTGAACTCCCGCATAATAAAGCCATCCTTCCAGAGGTGCGTAGCTGGCCTTTCTTTTGTTTCGTGCCTCGGGCAAGGCTGGTTTAACAAGCGGTCAAGATTGATACCTGATCCTCCGCTCCGCGGGGGTGGTGTACCCTTACGACGCTGACCGTCATTCCGCGTGTTGGTGTTAGCCACAAAATCTGAATTGTTATCCGCTTTACGCTTACCGCTATTTCCATGGCCCATCGGGTTATGCTGCTGCCCCTTGTCGTTCTTCTTTCCCTTTCCTGACTTTTCATCGTCAGATTCAGGATGCTTGGTACTGTCAGAGTCGGCATACTTAACCAGGGCTGCCATGAGCGTTCCCATGTCCTCGTAGTGACGCTTGAGCCATCCCAACTTCAACTTCAGAGGCATAAACCTTCAATTGAGTTAAACCATTTTACAAAGCCTTTTAAGATGGACCTCACATTAACCAATCATCATTTTAACTTTGACAAGTTCAGGGTATGTATAAGATTGACTTGTCAAAGGTTCGGCGGGTCATACCAGGATTACCTGGACGGAGTGAGTTACTTGATGAAGGCAGGTTAACCCGGGATTTTAGGTGAATACACCTGGCTTCCAAGCCTGGCTTGATAGCCTATTACAAGGGTCTTAAAAACTCTTTGTTGCTGTGCAACAAGAGCCCCCAGGTAACATTTTGAGTTGTGCTCAGTGGGTGTCTATGTTTGAGTTGTGCTGTGCAACAAACTCTCTTTGGCACATTATGATAATATTGGCTTAATAGCGGGATTACCGAAGTAACCAGAGCTATGCTCTTATGATAACATTGACTTGATAGCCGGATCAAGAGGGTAGTCGGAACTCCGCTTTATAAACATAAGCCCCCATGTAATCAAAAACTCTTAAGGGGAAAACAGCAGAGGCCCCGCTTTAGCTGGGATGTCGGTTTATAATTTTGATCATAATATATACATTGTCAAAAATATGTACATGAGAGGAGCCTATGGCTCAGGTGTAGTAAGGCCGAAGATGAGCAATGTTCCACGGCCGGTGGGTCTCCTCCTCCGATGTGCGTGAGTCTTTGTGTTCTCGAACGTCGATAAGGTAGTACGACCCGTTATGCAGATTCTTGCTGACCACAGAGGGCCCTTCCCAAGGCGGGGATAACTTGTGCATATCAGTCTGATCCTGGATGAGCTGGAGCCCCAGATTGCCTTCTTGAAAAGTTCTGGTTCTAACCCGATGGCTATGATAACGACTCAGATCTTGCTGGTAAATCGCCGACCGAGCTGCTGCAATGTCACGTTCCTCGTCTAACAGGTCCAGTAATTCCTGTCGTGCCTTCTCATTGTCAGCTTCAACATAAGCCGCCACACGAGGCGAGTCATGATGGATATCACTAGCGAGAACTGCCTCAGCTCCGTAAACCGTAAAAAAGGCGTGTAACTCGTAGATCTGTTGGGCGTGGTTTTAATGCTCCATAATACAGAAGGTAACTCATCCACCCAACAACCCGGCGTCCTCTGCAGGGGAACCATAAGCCGGGGATTGATGCCTCTCAGGATCTCTTGATTGGCTCTCTCAGCTTGACCATTAGATTGAGGATGAGCCACTTATGACACGTCAAGCCGGATGTGCTCACGTTGACAAAAAAATTCATAGCACCCTTGGACAAATTAGTGACATTATCAGTTATAATGCTGTGTGGAAAGCCAAACCGGAAAATCACCTTTTTGATGAACTGAACTGCCGTAGCTGCATCACACTTACTGACTGGCTCTGCTTCCATCCACTTGGTGAACTTATCAAACGGCACAAAAAGGTGGGTTTTCTTATCCTGGGATCTCTTGAAGGGCCCAACCATATCCAGCCCCCAAGTTGCAAACAGCCAAGTAATTGGGATCATCTTCAATTCTTGAGCCGGTACATGAGCACGCCGTGAAACCTTTTGGCAGCCATCACACTTTTTGACCAAGTCTTCAACATCACCATGAGCCGTCAGCCAATAGAAACCGCGATGAAAAGCTTTAGCTACCAAGGATTTTGAACCGACATGGTGACCTCAATCTCCTTCGTGGATCTCACGCAAAATCTCACGTCCTTCATCTGGAGATACGCAATGCTGAAACGCCCCTGTTACACTTCAATGATGTAATTCTCCATTGACGATAGTCATTGACTTGGACCGCCGGATTATCTGCCTGGCTAAAATCTCATCCTCTGGTAACTTACCTCGGTTCATATACGCCAAATATGGGACCGTCCAATCTGGGATAGCATGAAGAGCCGCTACCAACTGAGCCTCCGGATCAGGAACAACAAAATCCTCCTTTGTAGGTAGCTTGACCGACGGGTTATGCAAGACATCCAGAAAAACATTAGGTGGAACCGGTTTACGTTGGGAACCCAAACGGCTTAATGCGTCTGTCGCTTCATTCTTTCGCCGGTCCACATGATCAACTTGATAACCCTTGAAGTGTCCAGCCACAATATCCACCTCTCGATGATATGCTGCCATGAGCGGGTCCTTGGAGTCCCAAGTACCAGATACTTGTTGAGCCACCAGGTCCGAGTCACCGAAACACTTAACCCGACTTAAATTCATCTCCTTAGCCATTCGAAGACCGTGGAGGAGAGCCTCATATTCAGCTGCATTGTTAGTGCAAGGGAACATTAAACGGAGAACATAACAAAATTTATCACCTCGTGGGGAAGTTAATACGACTCCATCCCCCGAGCCCTCCAATTTCCTGGATCCATCGAAGTGAATAGTCCAGTAAGTATGATCCGTCTGTTCTCTCGGCGCCTGTAATTCCGTCCAATCATTGATGAAACCCACAAGTGCTTGGGACTTGATTGCAGTACGAGGCACATATTTTAACTCGTGAGGTCCAAGCTCAATGACCCACTTGGCAACCCGGCCAGTTGCTTCTCTGTTTTGGATTATATCTCCCAAAGGGGCAGAGCTGACCACAGTGATGGGATGACCTTGAAAATATTGCTTAAGCTTCCGGCTTCCCATGAAGACTCCATACACCAGTTTCTGCCAATGCGGATACCTTTGTTTGGATTCAATAAGCACCTCGCTGATATAGTAAACCGTTCGTTGAACCGAATATTCCTTCCCAGCCTCCTTGCGCTCCACTACCATGGCCACACTGACGGCCCGGGCATTAGCAGCCACGTACAACCACAGCGGCTCTTTATTGACCGGAGCAGCAAGGACAGGTGGCTCTGCCAACTGTTTCTTCAAGTCCTCAAACGCCATATTAGCAGCATCACTCCAGACAAAATTGTCTATCTTTTTCATCATCTAGTAGAGAGGGATAGCCTTTTCTCCCAATCGACTGATAAACCGGATCAGCGCTGCAATACAACCCGCCAGATGTTGAACGTCGTTGATACACGCCGGTTTAGCCAGGGACGCAATATCTTTGATTTTCTCCGGATTAGCTTCAATGCCCCTACTAGAAACCAGAAACCCCAAGAGCTTGCCTGTCGGTACATGATGACTCACAAGTGTAGGGGATCTATCATAGTCATTTTGATAAGTAAGAGTGTCAAACCCAACGAGGAGCAGAAGGAAATGATAGGCAGTTTTCAGTAAGGTATTTTCTGCAAGCACTGAAATTATAGGTAACAGATAGTTTTGTGATAAGATAATTGGTAGCAAGTGACAAACGGTAAAAGTAAACAAGGTTCAACAAGGTGGCCCAATCCTTTGTGTAGCAAAGGATAAAGCCTGGACAAACTCTTATATAAGGTAAAGCGCTCCCGAGGACATATGGGAATTATTGTCAAGCTAGATTTCATCACGATCATCTGATTCGCGTTCGGTACTTTGATAATTTGGTATGTGGGTGGACCGGTGCTTGGGTGATGCCCTTACTTGGACAAGCCTCCCACTTATGATTAACCTCTAATGCAAGCATCCGCAACTACAAAAGAAGTATTAAGGTAAACTTAGCCATAGCCTGAAACATATGGATCCAAATCAGCCCCTTACGAAGCAACGCATAAACTAGGGTTTAAGCTTCTGTCACTCTAGCAACCCATCATCTACTTATTACTTCCCAATGCCTTCCTCTAGGCCCAAATAATGGTGAAGTGTCATGTAGTCGACGTTCACATGACACCACTTGGGGAGAGACAACATACATCTCATCAAAATATCGAACGAAGACCAAATTCACATGACTACTAATAGCAAGACTTCTCCCATGTCCTCAGGAACAAAAGTAACTACTCACAAGACATAATATTGTTCATAATCAGAGGGGTATTAATATGCATAATGGATCTGAACATATGATCTTCCACCAAATAAGCCAACTAGCATCAACTACAAGGAGAAATCAACACTACTAGCAACCCACAGGTACCAATCTGAGGTTTGGGTACAAAGATTGGACACAAGAGATGAACTAGGGTTTGAGAGGAGATGGTGCTGGTGAAGATATTGATGAAGATAGCCCTCCCCAAGATGGGAGATTTGTTGGCAGTGACGGCGGTGACGATTTCCCCCTCCCGGAGGGAAGTATCCCCGGCAGAACAGCTCTGCCGGAGCCCTAGATTGGTTTCCGCCTCGAGACAGCGGCGTCTGGTCCCGAAAGCCTCCTCTTGATTTTTTTCCAGGTCAAAACACTTTATATAGGAGAAGATGGGCACCGGGGGCCCACCGGCTACCCCTCGAGGCAAGGGGGCGCGCCCCCCACCCTCGAGGCTAGCCAGTGGCCCCTCTCGTGGGTTTCTCTCCCCAGATATTTTTTATATTTTCCGAAACAATGTTCTGTGGAGTTCAGGGCTTTTGGAGTTGTGCATAATAGGTTTCCAGAGTTTGCTCCTTTTCCAGCCCAGAATTGCAGCTGCCAGCATTCCCCCTTCTTCATGTAAACCTTGTAAAATAAGAGAGAAAAGGCATAAGTATTGTGACAAAACATGTATGAACAGCCCATTATGCAATAAATATTAACTTACAAGCATGATGCAAAATGGACGTATCAGTACAACAAAAACACACTTGGCCTGATTAAGCATCATCTTATAGACCCGGAGATTATCAAAGGCTTCCTTCAAGTCATCTATTAATGTCTCCTCCTTTCTGGATTTTACCACAATATCATCCACATATGCATGAACATTACGCCCAATCTGTTTATGAAGACAATTCTACACACAGCGCTGATAAGTCGCCTGGGCACTCTTGAGCCCAAAGGGCATAGATACATAGCAGAAGGCTCCAAAGGGAGTTATAAAAGCTATATTCTCCTGGTCCTTAACTGCCATGTTGATCTGATGATAACTAGAATAAGCATCTAGAAAACTCAAATGCTCACAACCCGTCGTAGCATCAATAATTTAATCAATACGAGGAAGAGCAAAAGGATCAGCTGGACAAGCCTTGTTCAAATATGTGTAATCCACACACATACGCCAAGTGTCATTCTTCTTGAGTACCAGCACTAGATTAGCCAACCATTCTGGATGAAATACTTCAACGATAAACCCAGCCGCCAAGAGTCTGGCTACCTCCTCACCAATGGCTTAGCGTCTTTCTTCATTGAAGCGGCGGAGAAACTGCTTGACCGGTTTAAACTTGGGATCAACATTAAGAGTGTGATCAGCGAGTCCTCTTGGTACACCTGGCATGTCAGAAGGTTTCCATGCAAAGATGTCCCGGTTTGCACAGATGAACTCGATGAGCGCGCTTTCTTATTTTGGATCCAGGTTAGCGCTGATGCTAAACTGCTTGGATGAATCACGAGGAACAAAATCAACCAGCTTAGTCTCATCGGCCGATTTAAACTTCAAGACCGGATCATGCTCTGTAGTTGGCTTTTTCAAGGGGGTCATATTTGCCGGATCAACATTGTCCTGATAGAACTTCAACTCCTCCGCTGCACAAACCGACTCAGCGTAGGCTGCATCACCTTCTTCACATTCCAAAGCAATCTTACGGCTCCCATGTATTGTGATGGAACCCTTATGACCCGGCATTTTGAGCTATAGATAAACATAACAAGGCCTCGCCATGAACTTAGCATAAACCGGCCGTCCAAACAAGGCATGATACGGGCTCTTGATTTTTACCACTTCAAAAGTCACGGTCTCTACTCTCAAATCATGATCATCTCCAAAAGCAACCTCCAAAGCTATCATACCAACTGGATACGCCGATTTACCAGGCACTACATCATGGAAAACGATATTTGACGGTTTAAGATTTTTATCTGTTAACCCCATGCGACGGAATGTCACATAATAAAGGATGTTGATACTGCTCCCCTCGTCCATGAGTACCTTGCTGAACTTATACCCCCCAACCTGAGGTGCCACCACCAATGCCAGCTGACCTGGATTATCAACCCAGGGCAGATGATCCTCTCGACTCCACACAATGGGTTGTTCAGACCAGCGTAAGTAACGAGGCACCGCCGGTTCAATTGAGTGTACTGCCCTTTTATAAACCTTTTGATCGCGCTTACACAGGCTAGTTGTGAAGACATGATACTGCCCACTATTCAACTATTTCGGGTTGCTTTGGTAACCCGATTGTTGCTGCTGCTGATTCCCCTGATGATTATAACCACCCTGGCTGCCTTGACCGCCCTGATTGCCAGCTTTGATTGCCTTGAAATCCTGAGCCAGAACCGCCTCCACCATAACCCGGCCCATGAGAACCGTGCCCTGAACCGCCAGACGGTCCATGATCATATTGGAAACGATCCGAATTTTTGAACTCCCGCATAATAAAGCAATCCTTCCAGAGGTGCGTAGCTGGCCTTTCTTTCGTTCCGTGCCTCGGGCAAGGCTGGTTTAACAGGCGGTCAAGATTGATACATGCTCCTCCGCTCCGCGGGGTTGGTCTACCCTTACAACGCTGACCATCATTCTGCGTGTTGGTGTTAGCCACAAAATCTGAATTGTTATCCGCTTTAGCTTACCGCTATTTCCATGGCCCGCCGGGTTATGCTGCTGCCCCTTACCATTCTTCTTTCCCTTTCCCGACTTTTCATCGTCAGATTCAGGGTCCTTGGTACTGTCAGAGTCGGCATACTTAACCAGGGCTTCCATGAGAGTGACGCTTGAGCCGTCCCAACTTCAACTTCAGAGGCATGAACCGGCAATTGCCTTCCAACGTTAAAACTGATGTATCTGCATTGATGCGGTCTGATGAATGCAAGATCTCTGAAACCCGGCATACCCAATGGCTTGTTGATTCGTTTTCTCCTTGGACACATGCAGCTAAGTCCACAATTGACATGGGCTGCTTGCACGTGTCTTTGAAATTCTGGATAAACCGGGCCCTTAACTCGGCCCATGACCCAATGGAGTTAGTCGGCAAACCTTTTAGCCAAGTACGAGTTGTTCCTTCCAACATCATGGTGAAGTTTTTAGCACACGCCGCATCGTCCACATCTAGCATCTCCATCACCATCTCATAGCTTTCGACCCATGACTCGGGGGATACATCGGAAGTATAATTGGGCACCTTTCGAGGTCCTTTGAAATCCTTGGGCAGACGCACATTACGTAAAGCGGGGGTGAGACATGGCACCCCCAAAGAACTTGAAGTAACTCCTGGTTCCATTGTAGTGGTTGGACGAACCGGGGTAAGTTGACGGGTCGTGTACTGCGCTGCTAACTCGTCTTCTCGACGTTGTCTACCCTGATCCACCACATCTTGAGCATTAGCGCCACCACCTGTCAGGTTATGCCCCCGAGGCGGGTTACGGTTCCGCGCACTGCTTGACACGGCCGGTTCATCTATATGCCTGCTGTAACTCCGTCTTGGGCAGGGAGTGGAATGAATCCTCTCGCGGCTGTACGAATAAGCCTGCTGCTGAGTCAAAGCTGTCTGAAGGAGCTCCCTAGCCCGTCGCGTCTCAACCGCTACGGGGGACTCACCTTCAACAGGGAGGGCCGCCAATCGCAAAGCGGCAATGACTATGTTATCCAAGGGGTTGGAGTAATGACCTGGAGGCGTACATGTTGTGACGGGATGATCTGACGAGACGGATCCGTTGGGTGCAGCTGGACCGATGCCCCCGTTCCAGGTGCTTCTGCCCGGTTTACCACTGGTTAATTGTTGGTTCCTGCTCCTGGTGTGCTAAAGAGATTCCTTGCTTCATAAACCGGAGGCAGGTGAGATCGGGACCTTCTCCTCATCACGTCATTTGATGCATTCTGATCCAACATGAGCCGATAAGCCTGTGCATCCAACTCGGCCCGCTCTGCAGCCATCCTGGTGTTTTTGGCTGCCAGATCTACCTTGGCTTGAGCTATTTGATCCTTCGCCTTACCAACTTCGGTGTCATGCCGCTCCTGATCCATCGGGCAAACTTCAGCGGTCAACAGTGCTGTTAAAGTGTCGAATAAACCGGACAAAACCTGAGCCGATGACTGCGCAGAGCCTCCTGCCCCGGCTGCTGGTGCCGCCGCCAAACTGGAGGCCAACACTGCTGCGGTCGAAGAGTGTTGCATGGACTGTGATCCGTCCATGAAGACTGCAACTTGGCTCGGCGGATCGAAGGGGTCCGGAATACTGTCACCATCGGAACAGCCCCCAAACCGGCCATCTTGCAGTTGATACAAGGACTCGGTCTCTCCGGTAGACGACTCGTCACCAGAGTAAACGACGGTCTCGCCACCAGATACCGATCTATCCTCAGATTCCAATCTGTGGATGACTCCCACGAAGGCACACTTCATGGTAGGCTGAACCCGGGCAGGACTCGCACGCTGAGCCGTTTCGACGATGTCGGTGCAGATGTCTGGCTCAGGGCCTGATTCGCCGATCTTGCCAATGAAGACGTGGATGCCGCCGAAGGGGACCCGGTACCCGTACTCAATTGAGTCGGCCTCGGGGCCCCAGCCTGCGTCGTCGATGTAGATCTTGCCGCGACAACTCTTGGTCATCCGGCCCACTGCGTATCCCTTGAGCCCTTCGAAGCTGCCCTCTAAGAACTCAAAACCATCGTGCGATAGCCCCACGGTGGGCGCCAACTGTCGTGGTTTTGTCACGGCAGATGTCCTAGCGTAAGGACTTAGTCATGGAGCCATCACGACGGGTTAGCTTAAAGGGGTTAAAGCGGACAAAGGACACGGGGAATTTTATACTAGTTCGGCCCCTTGTGGTGAAGGTAAAGGCCTACTCTAGTTGTTGTGGTATTGCTAGGGTTTCGATGA
The DNA here is from genome assembly GCA_902687465.1 of Secale cereale. Taxonomy (NCBI): domain Eukaryota; kingdom Viridiplantae; phylum Streptophyta; class Magnoliopsida; order Poales; family Poaceae; genus Secale; species Secale cereale. The sequence goes on along the minus strand of LR738712.1, from coordinate 722,739,770 downwards.
CCAGGGAGCGAATCCGCTTTGCCTGGCTCTCGAGTTGTTTCTTATCGTCCCTGAACCGCCGCCGGGTCGTCCCTTTATATACACAGGATGACGCCCGGCCGGTTTACAGAATCCCGAGGCCGGCTCATAAACGTGTCCGGCTCGGTTTCTACCTTTCCTATCTTAGAACACAAGTTACACATCATATGGCGGTTTATGTCTACGGGCCCTAATCCGCCTTTGGGCCCTGGGCCTTTTAGTTCTTTCTAGCAAAACACCATACTCCTTGTCTTCATGGGCTTCATTATGGATAATTCAGTACAGGTATAACCCAGCCCCTCCTGGGCGGTTTATACCCAGTAGTTATATATCCCCAACAACACCCGTTCTTCTTTGGAAGGATTGGGAAAACTTTCTGCCAGCGCTTGACCGTCGAGAGAAGTTAATCCAGCCCGAACGGGGACTAGATCCTCGGGAGGGAGATATCCCTACGCTTGGAGTTTTCTCAGATGCGCATGAGATACAGAGCAACTCTACCAGTCGCCCGCTTGAGGGCCATGAGGGAGCGAGGAAGAACTAGGGGCATTGGCCATGTTTGGGGATTTGTCGTGGCAATCTCTAAGGATCTTTCGCGTGGATGGAATGGCATGTGAGATCTAGTCTCTTTAAATAAGCGCCTTCCTTATGCAGTCAAGGGGTTAATTATAAAAATACCGAGACGGTTCGCATTCGACTGACACATGGGAGCTGAAGCAGCGGCGGCAGGGGATCGACAGGGTATGACATTAAATATGAAGCTAAACTATCATCTGACTCAATGGATGACTCACTTTGTAAGACCGAAGACATGAAGCCGGATACAACCTCGTCCTTGAAGGCAAGTCCGGGGGCTACTGAGGGAGCCCTGTATTCGAGGGTCCTCGGGCGTCCGGGCCATTGAAGCGGGGCCATGAAGATAGAAGCAGAAGGCCCTCCCCCGTATTTGGTTAGGACTCCAATGTGTCTAGTAAGGCAAGAAAGATGTCCGGATGTAATGACTCCTTCCTCCCCAAGTTACCTTTGTAACCCTAGGCCTCCTCCGGCGTGTATATAAGCCGAGGGGTTTAGCCTGTAGAGGGGCAAGATATCATAGCAATCACATAGGCTAGACTTTTAGGATTTAGCCATTATGATCTCGAGGTAGATCAACTCTTGTAATCATATTCATCAAGATCAATCAAGTAGGAAGTAGGGTATTACCTCGATAGAGAGGGCCCGAACCTAGGTAAAACATCGTGTCCCCGGTCTCCTGTTACCATCGATTCTAAGACGTACAACTTGGGGCCCCCTACCCGAGATCTGCCGGATTTGACACCAACACTAAGGCCGCATAGAACCAACGCACCAGAACAACAATCGCAGTCGATGAAGATCGTAGATAAGAAGGATCCAACCTGAAGACACACGAATAAAGACGAACGACGAACTGATCCGAGCAAATCCACCAAAGACAGATCCATCGGAGACAAACCTCCACACGCCCACCGACGATGCTAGACGCATCATCGGATCGGGAGCTAGGCGGGGAGACCTTTATTCCATCTCCAGGGAGTTGCCGCCGTCTCGTCTCCCTGAATAGGACACAAACCCAATCAAATCTTGAAAAAAGATCAGAAAACGGAGCCCTCCCACCGGCAAGGGCCGGGATACACTCCGCCCCATGACCCTAAGGCCACGGGAGACGCGGCGGACCGATGCCGGCGCTGGCGTGATGTAGAAACCCTAGCCTTTTGGGTAGGCGGCGGCTGGTCTTTTTCTGCAACTTATCATATTGATTCTATCCATGATTGAGTTGGATGCGACAATGTTGAGTACAACACGACCCATGCTGAAATGGTTGACCAAAAGTTCATGTCAGGCAAGTTGGAATATGACTCATGTTGCAATTGTTCGCGTCCGAGTTCAACGCAGAGTGGATTTACTGGGTCGCAACATAGGCATAATTCCTTTATAGTAGTAGTAAAGAGATATACTCGCTGTAAAAAAAATGTATAGAGCACACCCTAATTTGTGTGGTGTTGGCTAGACCTGGCCATGGACAGCCCGGCCCGACATGAAAAAGCCCGACCCGACCCGGCCCGACGCTGCACCCGGGCTAGGCTCGGGCCTAGATTTTGAGCCTGAGGCCGGGCCGGGCTCGGGCCCGAACCTGCTGTTTTCGTGATTTACTTAAGGGGCCCGGCCCGTGGCCCGAGGCCCGACGGGCTTTATCATGTTTGGGCCGGGCCCAAAAATCAGGCCCGATGGCCGGGCTCGGGCCTAGGTTTTCTGCCTCGGGCTTTGGCCGGCCCGGCAGATGCCCAGGTATTGGCGCATGGCACGGCTCACCTCAAAGGAGAGGATCCGGATATGCGACCGCACCAATGCGTCCACGCATCGTTCCCCTGATCGCGACCCTCGCCCGTTCGCCGCACCACCCGAAACCCACATCCCCAACCAGATCCATCCGTCGATGCTGCGCCGCCAGCCCACCCGCATCGAGCTCCGCAGCTCCGACCGCGACGAGCTCGAAGAGCACCTCCGCTCCAAGGCCGCCGCCGCCGCCGCCGCCGCCGCCTCCAAGACCGCCGCCGCATCCACGCCCCTCTCAACCCCGCGCCCGTCCAACCCCAACTCCAACCCGCTCCTCCGCCTCCTCCACCCGCCGTCCGACGCCGCGGCCTCCAAGGCCCAGCGCATCGGCCTCCACCCCCCGCCCCCCCAGCCCTAGCCGCATCCCCAACCCCAACCCCGGCCCCATGGAGGTCGAGATCAAGCTCCGCCTCCCCGACGCGGCCGCGCACGGGCGCCTCTCCTCCTTCCTCGCGCCGCGCCTGCTCCGCACCGACGCCCAGCGCAACGTCTTCTTCGACGCCCCCGCGCGGCCCCTCGCCGCGGCCACCGCCGCGCTCCGCGTCCGACTCTACGGCCCCGACGACCGCGCCCCCTCCCGCGCCGTCCTCGCGCTCAAGCGCCGCCCGCGCATCGACGCCGGCGTCAGCCGCGTCGAGGAGGTCGAGGAGCCCCTCGACCCGGCCCTCGCCCTCGCCTGCGTCGACGACCCAGCCCGCCTCGGCGCCGTCGACTCCCCCATCGTCCGGCTCGTCTCCGACGAGTACGGCGTTGGCGGGGACGCCGCGCCGTTCGTCTGCCTCGGCGGGTTCCGGAACACCCGCGGCGTCTATGAGCTCGGGGAGGGCGAGGGGCAGGGGCTCGTGCTGGAGCTCGACGAGACGCACTTCGATTTCGGCACCAACTACGAGCTGGAGTGCGAGACTGCCGAGCCCGACCAGGCCAAGGAGGTCCTCGAGCGGCTGCTCACGGTGGCTGGGGTGCCGTATGAGTACTCCCGGAGCAATAAGTTCGCCTGCTTCATGGCCGGGAAGCTGCTTCCATGACTAGGTTTGTTGCTGGTCTTTGGCATGTCTCGTATGATAATTAAGCCGTTGCTGCTATAAAACTTGTCTGTCAATACCATTGCTATGAAAGTTTTGTTTCTTTGCAACTATAAACTGTGGCATTTGATTTCCAATCTCACAAATGTAATGTTAGTTCTGTTACATTCTGGTATTTGATAACTTGCTTCCAAGAATACTGTAGCATAGCGACACAAGGGATTGCATTTCAGTCCTCATAAAAAAACTAAGGTTGGAGCATGATCTGACAACCGCTGCGAAGAAGGCGAGTGTGATTGGGGAGAGGACTAAATTAGGCCCTGGGAGTACAAAGCAGACACTGAATATTTTGCAATTCTTCTTCCTTTAGTTATTCATCTCTTGGGTCCATTTAGATACAGGACTAACAATCTAGGCTAGGAACAAACTGAATGCCGTATATCTGCCACACCTTAGACAGAGTTCCTTCTCTTATGGTTATGGGCAATGAGTCTGTTCTTGCGGTCTCACAACACCGCATCACATCTGATGTGCATCCTTAGTTTCATCACCTCCCTGATGAGCGGCTTCTTGTCTTGACCCACCTATGGGATACCAGCCGTTCTCTTGTTCTGATACAGCATGGAGGCAGCTGGGCTGTTGGGGTAGTGAGGACATGATCATTCGCCTTCTCCCTTGGCGGTCTCTTCAACAAAAGGAGACACCGCTGCTTGCGTGGTTGTGGCAATGGTGATAGTGAGGCTGGTACTGTTTCCTGGTAGATGCTGCAACTTGCATTGCTGCCTCCACTTGTTGCATCTGGGTGCCCAAAACTTTCACAGTATTAATCTGAACCATCAGTTTTATCCCACTAGTAAGCGTGCACGTGCAACGCACGTAAGTTTATAAATTTCTCCAATTTTTTTATTATTTAAATCAAATTTTTTGTTCATAATAACATGTTTTGTTTTAACAACAATTGGTCTAAAATGTGTCTACACAATCCAATCGCCATCTTGGAATTGTCATCCAGACGGTTTGAATTTTTTAACAAGTTTGTATCTTTACTGCCGCACGCAACACTCTACCTCCAGCATCACGCCAAATTCTCTTTTTGGGCGTCACCAATGCTCTTCCTCTCGCGTCATACCAAATTTTCTTTCTGTGCGTCAGCTCCTGCTTCGTGCCAAATTTTATTTTTGGGCTTATCACCAGGGGATTTTGTCCACCTAAATATAATCACACACCATGGGGGCAAGCTCAAATTGTTGGTTGCTTGGGTCATCTCAACAAAACCCAGTCAACTGACCAAGCTAGAACCTCTACAGGGAGGGCATACCAAATCATGTCCTTTTTTTATCAACACGGATAGAATGTTCAAAACATTGCCATCATGTTCAACATGAGCAAAACATAGCAAAAAAAGGAGATTACGTCCTTTTACGCGAGGCAATGAGCAACTTCAGCAAACAGTGTCCTATCATCTACCATGAAGATTGGGAACCTCATCGTTCCAAGACATCCTTCAATATTTCACAAAACTTCATGAAATCACAAGTACAAGTACTTCGACAGCAAGAAAATGAAAAAAATATAAAGAAGATGACATGTCTACCCCTCCACATTATGTAAAATACCTATTTTTTGGCTGTATTGTTTGCTATCCAAGACCCTGAATCTCCTCCAGATTCCTACAATTTTCGTGATGAAATCGGTGTGATAGGAAAGATATGATCCGCGTAAGCCTTGCTGCAAAAAAGCAGACGGGGCTGTGCAGAACACATAAACAAATACTACAATCAAGAATGGTCGCATGTTTATCACCTTTTCGAAACCAATGAAACTGATGTTGTTACGCATTGTGCATGCTATGAAAGAAATTGATGATAACAATATCACATTTCCTCATACAGCAAATCAACACCAACCAATCTACAACAGCATACATGCACCATATAAATGATCTTGATGATAGGTTCATGCATAAAGGAAGGAAATTTGAAAAACACATCAGAATCTTATTAACTGATCCTAATTCCATGTGAAGTTGCTTAGGAAAAATAGCAGTGAAGGATCAAGCACATCTCAAGCTGCAAGCGCAACAACATTGACATGGCCTTAGAGCCCACCGTCTCTCCACATTCCTGCATGTGAAGAATTCATATGCACCCAATCAGAACTACTCCATACCTTATAGATGAAGCCCTTAATGAAAAATCAGAAAATATTCAGAATAACCATTTTTGTTGACCTGGCTATCTAAAATCGAAAACAGAGTGTGACCGTAATCGACACTACAACAAATGAATTACTATGCCTAATCGTCATATCTTCTTGTTTGGCAGAGTTCACTACTTGCATTGTATTGAACGAAGAAGATTGAACATGGTCTCGTACAAACTGTGCAATGGTGTGGAGCTCCATTATGGTGCACGTTCCTAAAATTCAAAGTATATATGAATATATGCAAATAAAAGTTTTGCTAATGTCATAGTTTGACGTACTTCACTAACATCTTATCATGTCAAATCACTGGTTGACATCTCCTTCATGCTGCAATTTTTTTTAAATGAAACAAAATTTAATTGAAATTCAATAGACTTCTATCGGATGCCAAGATTATGAAGATCAGTGCAGGTTTATATCATAGCATCATCTACTCACCCTTCAAAACAATGATGACCATTTGGACCAAGTACATCTCAAGCTGCAAGCGGAACAACATGGACATGGCCTTAGAGCCCACCATCTCTCCACATTACAGCATGTGAAGAATTAATGTGCACCAGATCAGAAATACTCCATACCTTATAGATGAAGCCTTACTAAAAAATCAGAAAATATTCAGAATATCCATTTTTGTTGACCTAGCTATCTACAATCCAAAACAGAGTGTGACCGTAATCCCCACTACAACAAATGAATTACTATATAGCTACCTTACGGGGCATAATCATCATATATTCTTGTTTGGCAGAGTTCACCATTTGCATAATCTTGAATGGAGAAGATTGAACATGCTCTCGTACAACTGGGCAATGGTGTGGAGCTCCATAAGCGGCGGCGACGATGCCGGCTACAGTTGTCCTTCCGGCATGACGGAGAAGCTTCAAGAACTAATTCGTTTACTCCTTGCTCGGGATCTGTAATGAACATATTATTACAGAAACTAATTTACCAACATAGTGCACAAAACAGACAATCAAATTCTAAATGTCTTCTCACATGCTAATAATTATACATACATGTATGTTGTTCAATCCATCTATGATATACAATCCTATTGTACGCATAGGGAGTGAAGCATGTATGGAATTAATCAAGCTAGTTGTAGACATGCTAATAGAATCTTAAGACATATTGTACGCTACCTGGACGGGAGAATCTTGTGGCGAAGATTGGGAGGAGGTAGCAGAGGAGTTCTCGACGGCGGCATGCATGTCGGAGTGGTGACAGCCCGACGACAGCGTGCAGTGGGTGGGGAACAAAATCTAGCAAGATATTCAGTGCGTCTTCCTCATGGGCAGTCTCAAGGCCTTTTCTGAAACCACATAAAATGGATTAAGCAAGTCCGGGCTGCAAATTAAATAAAGAATCTGATATGTAATTGAAATTTATCTATTCACCGCAAAATTGTGGTGCGGAAGGTTCTTTAGGAGCTTCACTTATTCTCCGAATTCTCTTTTATGCGCCTAACAGTAGAAACAAAAGCCACAAATCACCTCACATGAAGAAAAATCTGAAGAACTAAATTGGTAACCAAATCGGCTGGGAGGTGCTACACACTTGGGCTTTCTCCTAGGTCGCGTTGGTGCTCCCGATCAAAGCTGGATCCAAAATCAAACAAAGGAGGGACTTGGTGTAACGAATGACTCAAAGTCTCCACACAGTACAAATCAGAAAACCAAATCCCTAAATCCCAGTACCTGCTTTACTGCGAGGAGCTCGCTGGTGTCCAAATTTATCCCGATGTAGACCTCCCGGAACGTACCGGAGCCAATCATCTCGCCCTTCCGCCACCGGATCGACGGGATCTCTCCTACCCGTCCGCTCCCGTTGACAGGCACGGGCGTCAGCGGCAGCAGGTAGCGCGACGCTGAGGGGCTCTTGGAGATGAGCCCGACCAACCTGTAACACCCCTATGTACTAACTACTGTGATCAACTGCTAATCATGCCATGTCATGTTAATTTACAATGGTAATCCCAGTGGTTAAACAAGTCAACTCAATTTGCCCCTGGAAATTCAAATTCAAACTTCAAGTGCAAAATGAAGCTGCTCCAAAAATCTTGGAAAAATGTCCATGTTGTTGCAGATAATCCAAAACATTTGTTTCTGGTGAAAACAACACCCCCATCATCTTGGCTTGGGCTAGGGCATTTAAAACAATGCCAAAACAGCATTAAAATTTCCCAAAACATTTTTGTAAATCCCAAAAATGTTTAAATGCTGCCCAAAGCATTTTCTAAAATTGCAGAATTCTCCATAGTAATTATGTGGCCAAGTTCCACATTTTTGCTATATGACTTTTGCTACTGAGGTTTATTGCTAAAACCTTTCTGATAAAATTTAAAAACAGAAAAACAAAATAGAAAAAAAAAGGCCTCAGGCCTACTGTGCACTAAGGCCCAGCCGGCCCGGTCCGGCCTCCCTCACCTGCTCCCCGTCCTTCTCCCCTCCGTGTCGCCACCGCCGTGGACCGAACGGCGCCGGCCGCCCGCAGCTCGCCACCGCGACGAGGGCAGGTGGGAGGGGATAAGACCGGCGCCGAGCCCTCCCCCCTGGTCGCCTCCTCCATTCTCCCCTCTCCCCTCGCTCGCCTCGCCTCCTTCCCCTCCTCAGATCCGAGCGCCGAGCGCCGCCGTCGCCGCGTTCCAGTCGTTGCCGCGGCCACCGCCGACGAATCGAATCGCCGCGATGCCGTAGAGCCTCGTCGTCGACTACCCCGTCCTCCGTTGGGCGCAGCGGGAGCTAGGAGCCACTGCAACGCCCGCGACGACGCCTTCTTCCTCCTCGGACCCGACGCGCTCCGGCGACGAGTCCAGCCCCGACGAGCCTTCTCCGAGCAGGCTTGGAACGGCTACCCCCTCTGTAAGGCACTCCCCTCCTCTCAGCCCTCTCCTATCGCTCGCTAGTACGCCATAGCTGCCTCTCCGCGCCACCGTGCTCCGGTCGCCGCCGTGCACCTCATCACCGTGACCACGGCCATCTTCACGCTAGCCAGAGCCCGCCGTCGTACTTCTGGGGTTCCCAGGAGCACACTGAGCGCACGCGTGCACCTCCCCAAGTAGCGTAGGCGCGAATCCGTCGAGTCCCGAACTCCGGCGTCCGCTGCGGCGATCGCCGCCGGCGCTACACGCCTTCTCCGGCCACCACCTCACCACCATTCGACGCGGCCTGCTCCGCTCGTTCGAACGCGGGGTCGCGCGCGCCAAACGGAGGCCTGTGGCCATTTTCCGATGGCGCCCGAGCCTCGCCGCCGCGTTACGCATCGCCGGCGACGAGCCGCCGGTCGTGCTGACCTGGCAAGGCCTTGGGGCCACCCCCAGGGTCACTGCCCGTGGGCCCCGCTGCGAGTTTGACCTCGTTGACCACGGTCAACGAGGGTTACTGTTCACACTGCGTATGACAGGTGGGTCCCACCTCTGTTAATTAGACTAATAAACGTTTTTATAATTAAAACTGATTAGTTAGCTAAATAAGTCACTGACAGGTGGGGTCCAGTAACTAAATATACTCAGTTTAATTTTAATTAAGTTCAGTTAAGTTTCTGTCAATGACATGTGGGCCCCACAGGTCAGTTTGACCAGTCAGCTGAGTCAAATGACTGCTGATGTCATGCTGATGCAATGCTGACGCAATAAATTCTTTTCTGTTATTTAAATAATTCCAGAAATTCAAATAAACTTTGAAAAATCATATCTTTTAATCCGTAACTCCGATGAAAATAATTTATATATGAAAATTGCTCAGAATTTCGATACGAATCTAGATACGCCCTCCGTATTCCCATCAGATGCCCCTAGCTAGATGAACATGGAACTTTTGGCCTGTTTTCGATAAATGAATAGTGCTCAACTTTAATAAAATAAATCCAAACAAATTCTTAAAAATAACTAATATGCCCTAGACATGTTTTTAGGCAACCCTGCACTGCACGTTAGCTTAGCACGCTCTGTGTTGCATATGCTTGTGTATTTATTTGTTTCTTCCCCCTCTTCTCTCTCGGTAGAGTCCGACGCTGACGCAGATCCCGAGACCGACGCTGTCCCGGTGATTGGTTCCCCCTCCGACGATCTTGCTTTTGCCACCGAGCAACCAGGCAAGCAACCCCCCCTTGAGCATTTCCGATATCGCCTATGTCTATTCTCTCTTATTCTTGCATTAGAATTGCTGCTACTGCTACTGCTCCTATTACTGTTGCATAGCCTGTTTTGCTAAATTGTTGATACCTGCCTTTATTCATAAACTGCTTAGTATAGGTTGGGTAGCACTGCTATGGACCCGCACTCTCGTAGTTGCCTCGCATAGTACCCTTGCCTCGATCAAGCGATCGAGTTCCTTCCCCTGACCTTCTTCACATCA
>LR738712.1:722700201-722729805 GCA_902687465.1 Secale cereale | reverse complement strand
CGCACACTCCCTAATATGCTCGACTCCGCAGAGTTAACATCGGGTGACGAGGGTGATACCTCTGAACTCACTTTCGATGTTGTCCCTGTATTATAGCTAGCTCGTTGTGGGTTACCGAGGGTGATTCCTCTTCCCACTTCCGACTTAGCTTTTGTCGTGCATCCGCTATGGTGAATACCGCCGAGGGTGATTCCTCCGGTACCACCTTAACGGGACTTGTCGTATAGGAGTCCAACGAGGGTGATTCCTCGGATTCCTCATCGGCATGAAAACCACACGGATGCCCTGTTTTACCACACCGTGTTTAAAGACGTATCGATCCCCGAGGCCGGACGTCGCCAGGAACAAAGGCGTGCGGCCAGAGGTATCGTGCGTCTGATGACACTTTGAAGTTACTACTACACATGTTGGATGGAGGCGGGTTGACCCAGAGGGGTACCCGCGAGTGCCTTTGAGGCGTGAGCTGTGGAGTCGGGTGACCAGTGAGGGTACCCGCGAGATAACTACGAGGCGTGGCCGGTCTTTCCCAGTCCTTGTCACAAGTCCTCGAGACGGGACGACGGGGCCAACAGTATCGTAGGCTCTGCTCGTTACCGCGCGCTCCCAACACACTAAGCGATTTGGATATTTGATCCGAGGGGCCTCCGGGTCCGATAGCACTAACCACCACGTGGGTGTGAGTGGGTGCTCTGCGTCGTATACATCAGCCGGAGTCGTCACGACGTCAGCGATTGAGCGGGCTGTTCGGATTGGACTTAGGATGCAACTGCGTGCTTGTATAAGGGGTTGCTAGGTCTGCTACCGAATGGCCTCGCAACGTGCGGAGCGTCCGGGGCGATGGCCCCGACCCCCGGGGGCATAGGTTTAGTCCGGCGTGCTCGATCCTCTCTGGCGGTATCCGGTCGGGTTGCGTCGTATGGTTTAGCCGAGGGCGGGCACGACCTGATGGTGTGTCCGGCCGGAGTTAAGCGAGCGTGGTGGGTAACTTGGTGCACCCCTGCAGGGAAGAAACAATCTATCGATAGCCTGTCCTACGGTAACGGACACTCGGAGTTGTATCCACTTCGGTACAACTAGAACTGGTGACTTGAGATATGTGATATGAAGTTGTTGTTGCTGCAAACATTATACATTATTATGATGAGACTATTCTGTTTCCCTTCTAATTGCTGCAAGACCTTGAAGATGCTAGTCTTCGTCAGGACTAGGCCTTTCCCCTCTCTACTCTGGCTTTCTGCAGTCTAGACCACCCACATAAAGCCTCCTTTGAAAATATTGCATTGCTAGTATAGATCTGATGTAAGTCTTGCTGAGTACTTTGGATGAGTACTCACGGTTGCTTTGCTTCCTCTTTTGTCCTACCCACTTGTTAAATCAGACGACGGAGCCATGGTGCCCGCAGCCCCTGTCGACGACTACTACTACCAGCCTGAGGCTGGCTACTACTACTACCCGGCCGGCGAGTACTTCTACGAGGAGCCGGCGGACGACGACCAGGAGTAGGATCGGAGGTCCCAGGCAGGAGGCCTGCGCCTTTTCGATCGTAGTTTTTCTTTTGCCCCGCCTCGTATGAGGCCTATCTGAACTGATGTTTTATGTCTGTACCCAGACATCTGATGCTTCCGCTGACTATGTGTATTACACTTGTTATGTATTCGAGCCCTCGAGGCCCCTGGCTTGTAATATATAACTTGCATGTATTTATTTATGTTTTAGAGTTGTGCTGTGATTCCTTCAAGTGAGTCCTTAGGCTTGATCGTGTGCATTTGCGTGTATGATTAGTGCACGGTCGGGCCGGGGTCGTCACAGGTTGGTATCAGAGCCGACTGCCTGTAGGAACCCCCTTTCCAACTCCTTGGCCGAAGTCGAGTCTAGAGGTCCAAAAATGTTTTACTAACTTGGCTGTGTGGCTTATGGCCCCACGTCGCCAATTTGGGTGGTATAGCATCTTTTATTCCTCATCTATACTCTGGGACTCTTCTCTCTCGTCTATTCGGGTTAAGTTTTACTAACTCCATTAGGTTCTCGTTTCCACATCTACCCGGAGAGCTGGATATCAGTGCGATTTCTTGTCATTGATCTAAATAGTCTGATAATCATTCCTTTCCATTTGTTTGTTTAACCTTTCCTATCAAGTTCTGTTTAATTATCATCGGAACTTGACAAGTCTGATTCTTCTTCTTTCAGATGAATCCTCTGTTTCCACCTCGCCCGGAGACTCAGCTTGTGCTTCGCACCTGGGCTCGAGATGCCCCTGGGTTTCCGGCCATTCTAGTCGCTCTCATGACCAGGCTGGGTTACCGCTGGTACCCCGAGTACATGGTATACGAGGAGTATCGCGAGTTCAACCAGGAGCAGTATTATGCTGAGGTTCGTATCTACGACCGGCAGGATGACTCAGACACTGAGCTGTACCGCTTTCGCGGTAGTGGCGTGACGGTTGCGATGGCAGTCCATGATGCTGCCTACGCTGCTGTCGCACGCCTCCGAGGAGAGCACAGAGATAGCTTGGATGCCTCTGAGTTTCGGTACATCCCGTATGCACCTGCTGGAGATGAGACTGGATACTACTCAGCTATTTGTGCCCCGTACGAGAGTCGACGTTATGACCCGCAGGTTCTGATTCAGCACACTCAGGCGCTGGATCGAACTGCTCGGGCCCTGGCGGTTGAGTTGTCCATCACTCGGACAGTTCTCTACCAGACGTTGACGCAGTTGGTACCGGCTGTCCAAGCAGGGACACTTCCTCAGTCTATCCTTTGCCCGCGCAGGATCAACACACCTCCAGATGTCGAGTGGCCTGCGGTCGGAGGTCACACGCCAGTTCGTGGACCCCTGATTCCCGATCGATACCGGGTTCTGCATCAGAGTGCACATGGAGCTCAGGATCCTTCTGCGATCGAGATCCGCCGTCCGCACTTGCAGCTACCCCGTTTCAGTTCCCTTCTCCGACGTTGATGTAGCCTTTGCTATGTCTCGTTGTGTACTTCCTTACCGCGGTCTGCGCGCCGCCTACTATGTCTAGTCTTTGATTTTGCGCCGTTATTCTGCTCGTTTGTAACCGACGCTATGTACGAACCCGTATGTCATGATGTGTATGATGTTGTATTAATGCACTTCTCTTATGTCGTGCATATTTACTTCATTGTTGAATTCATGCAACGTGTATCCTTGTCTCTAAACCACCCCTGTTGGAATTATCAGGATGGCTGGTAACGGTGATCCACCTCCACCTCCGCCTCCGCCTCCGCCGCCAGAATATATGGCTGCCGTAATGCAGACCCTTGACATGCAGCGTCAGGTGCTGCAGGGTATGCTCAACCAGATACCCCAGGTCAACGCCAATGCTCAGCATCAGCCAGCCGCTATCACTCTGCAAGAATTTCTGCGGCTCAATCCAACGGTATTTCGCAGTGCCGCCAACCCCTTGGATGCCGATGATTGGCTGCGTGATATCTTCTTTGAACTGGATTCTGCCGCCGTGTCCCCTGACAACTATGTCAAGTTTGCGACATATTTCCTGAAGGGTCCGGCGGCCCAGTGGTGGGACACGCACCGGAACACAGTGCCTACTGGAACTGTCATCACCTGGGCAGACTTCAAGACTGCCTTCCGTGCTCGGTACATCCCGGAAGGGGTTATCGACCGCAAGCGCACGGAGTTCCGTAACCTGATTCAGGGCAACAAGTCAGTTGATGCTTATCAGCGGGAGTTCCTGGAACTGTCCCGCTATGCTGAGGAGGATATTGCTACTGACGCTAGACGCCAAGAGAAGTTCAGGCGCGGACTTCATCATGATATTCTGCTTGCTCTAGTGGCACTGGACTTTCCGGACTTCGCCACTCTGGTGAACAAGGCCATTCAGGTTGAAACTGGACTCAAGCTACACAAGGATGCTCTTAAGCGCTCTCGCGAGTCGGGCTCATCTTCGGGCTCGTCTTCTCAGAAGCGCCGCATATGGATTCCTCAGAGCATGTATCGTCCCAACGCTCCAGTGTACAGGCCTTCTTATGCTGCACCTCGTCTGCCTCCTCCACCGCCAATGCAGTACAGGCCTGCTGTCCCAGCACCTCGAGCACCTGCGATTCGTCCAGAGAGTGGACTCTGCTTCAAGTGTGGCCGTCCGGGTCACCGTGCCAGAGACTGTCCGCAGGCTCAGGGTCAGCTGGCTCTTCCATCTGCTGGCCGTGGCAGTGGACGTGGAGTTCCTCCGCAGCGCAACAATAATGTCAGGCCTTCAAATGCTCGTGGTGGTCAGCTTCACCACGTCAATCTGAGTGAGGACCCAGAGCAGCCAGCCACCGTGATGGGTACACTTCTTGTCAACTCAGTATTTGCTAATGTTTTGTTTGATACCGGTGCATCTGATTCATTCATATCAGAACCATTTGCATTTAAACATGGCTTTAAACAAGATAAACTACATCACACGTTATCCATACAAACCTCCGCGGGTCAGTGCAACTCCACATTATTCTGTCCGGAAGTGGTAGTGGAGATAGAAGAAAGGAAGTTTCAGGTACACCCCATTGTCCTGAAATCTTGCGGCATCGACCTTATCCTAGGAATGGATTGGTTGGAGGCTCACGAGGCCCTAATTGATTGTGCCACCAAGACTGTACGTCTTCGGCACCCCTCGAATCAAATCGTGAATTGCCGCGCTCGTGTATCCCATAATGCCGAAGCTCAACTTTATGCCCTAAATGCATTGAATGCTTCACCACTTGAAGGGCTCGAGAACATACCAGTTGTATGTGAATTCCCGGATGTCTTCCCAGAAGAACTTCCAGGAATACCCCCTGCTCGAGCCGTCGAATTTGTTATTGACTTGAAGCCGGGTACTACTCCTATTGCGAAGCGTCCTTACAAGATGCCACCGCATGAGCTCCTTGAGCTTAAGGAGGAAATCGATAAGTCACTCAAGAAGGGCTTCATCCGTCCTAGTTCCTCTGCCTGGGGAGCACCGTCTCTTTTCGTAAAGAAGAAAGATGGTACGAATAGGCTGGTACAAGATTACCGACCTATCAACCAGGCAACCATCCAGAATAAATATCCGCTTCCTCGGATCAATGACTTATATGATCAACTGGCTGGATCCTCGGTGTTTTCTAAACTCGACTTGAGGTTGGGTTATCACCAGATCCGTGTTCGCGAAGAGGATATTCCAAAGACTGCATTTGTTACTCGCTATGGCTCGTATGAGTACACCGTCATGTCTTTTGGGCTGACTAATGCTCCAGCTACCTTCTCCCGCCTGATGAATTATATATTCATGGATTACCTCGACAAGTTCGTCGTGGTATATCTGGATGATATTCTGGTATTCTCAAAGAACAAGGAAGAACACGCCGAACATCTTCGCCTTGTTCTGGAGAAGCTGCGAGAGCATCAGCTTTATGCTAAGTTCTCCAAATGCGAGTTCTGGCTTTCTGAAGTAACCTACCTTGGACATGTGATTTCCAAGGATGGCATTGCCGTTAATCCGGAACGAGTTCAGGCTATTCTTGACTGGACTCCTCCGAAGAATGTCAAACAAGTGAGAAGTTTTCTCGGCCTTGCAAGCTATTGTCGTCGTTTCGTCGAGAACTTTTCCAAGATTGCCAAGCCCCTGACTAATCTGCTTCACAAAGGCGTTAAGTTTGAGTGGACAGATAAATGCCAGGAAAGCTTTCAAGCTCTTAAGGACAAGCTCGTTTCTGCACCAGTGCTTGCTCCTCCAGATTCTCGCAAGGACTTTGTGATATATTGCGACGCCTCTCGTCAAGGATTAGGCTGTGTCCTAATGCAAGAACGAAGAGTAGTTGCTTATGCATCGCGTCAACTACGTCCGCATGAAGAGAATTATCCAGTGCATGATCTTGAACTTGCTGCAGTGATCTTTGCATTGAAGCTATGGCGGCATTACCTTCTCAGTAACCGGTGTGAGATTTATACTGATCACCAAAGCTTGAAATATTTATTCACTCAGCCGGATCTTAACCTCCGCCAACAGCGATGGTTGGAAACTATTTCTGAATACGACTGCGGTATTTCTTATACCCCTGGCAAGGCTAATGTTATGGCCGATGCCTTGAGTCGCAAGTCTTACAGCACCAACCTTAAGGTTAGGCGAGCTCAGCCTCGTCTCTATGAGGAATTACGCAAGCTGAATCTGCATATCGTTCCACATGGTTCGCTTAATGACCTTGTGATACAGCCGGATCTTGAGAAGGCTGTCAAGGTGGCGCAAACCAAAGATGCTTTCGTTGATGTTATAAAACAGGAACTGCATCTTCCGAAATACAGGGATTTCTCAATATCCGAAGATGGAACCTTGTATTTCCGAGGCCGCATCGTGGTAACTCGTTTCGACCTGATGACTGACAAGGTCATGAAGGAGGCACATGATACACCGCTGTCTATTCATCCTGGTAGTACTAAGATGTATCGTGATCTCCGCCAAAGGTACTGGTGGCCTAATATGAAGCGGGATATTGCTCGATATGTTGCTGAATGCGATGTCTGTCGTCGCGTGAAGGCAGAACATCAGAAGCCTGCTGGACTTCTGCAACCTCTTCCTATTCCGCTGTGGAAATGGGATAAGGTGCAGATGGATTTCATTACTGGATTTCCTAAGTCCCAGAAGGGTAACGATGCCATTCTTGTCGTCATCGACCAACTCTCGAAGGTTGCACACTTCTTGCCAGTCAAGGAGACTATCACTGCTAGCCAGTTAGCAGAACTGTATATCTCCCGGATTGTATCCCTCCACGGAATTCCGAAGGAGATCAGTTCCGACCGTGGCTCCCTGTTCACTTCCAAGTTCTGGGAAAGTTTTCAAGAAGCTTTGGGAACTCATATCCACTGGAGTTCAGCTTATCACCCCCAGTCCCAAGGTCAAGTTGAACGAGTCAATCAAGTGCTTGAAGATATGCTGCGAGCTTGTGTTATATCATTCGGTAAGAAATGGGAAGAATCACTTCCATATGCCGAGTTCTCGTATAACAACAGCTATCAAGCAAGCTTGAAGATGGCTCCCTTTGAAGTTCTGTACGGACGTAAGTGTCGAACCCCTCTGAACTGGTCAGAAACTGGGGAACGACAAGTTATTGGTCCGGACATTATTCAACACGCCGAAGAGCAAGTCCGTATCGTGCGTGAGAATCTCAAGGCGGCTCAGGACCGTCAGAAGAGCAACTATGATCGCAAACGATGGGGATTGACTTATCAACCAGGTGATCAAGTTTATCTTCGTGTCACCCCAATGAAGGGCACGCACCGTTTCGGTATCAAGGGCAAGTTAGCTCCGCGCTACATTGGCCCCTTTCCCGTGGTTGCTAGACGTGGATCCGTGGCTTACAAATTGCAATTACCTCCGCAATTCTCTCATATCCACGATGTGTTCCATGTGTCGCAACTTCGCCGATCTTTCAAGGAGTCCCCGCATCGTGCTGTGGATCACGAGATGCTCGAGCTTCAAGAAGATCTGTCTTATAAGGAGCATCCGATCCGTATCCTCGATCAAACTGAACGTCGGACCCGCCAGAAGACAACTAAGTTCCTGAAAGTGCAGTGGTCAAATCATACTGAAGATGAAGCCACTTGGGAACGCGAGGAAAATCTTCGGGCGGAATACCCCGACCTCTTTGCTTCTACCTCCTAAATTCTCGGGACGAGAATTTCTTTTAGAGGAGGAGAATTTGTAACACCCCTATGTACTAACTACTGTGATCAACTGCTAATCATGCCATGTCATGTTCATTTACAATGGTAATCCCAGTGGTTAAACAAGTCAACTCAATTTGCCCCTGGAAATTCAAATTCAAACTTCAAGTGCAAAATGAAGCTGCTCCAAAAATCTTGGAAAAATGTCCATGTTGTTGCAGATAATCCAAAACATTTGTTTCTGGTGAAAACAACACCCCCATCATCTTGGCTTGGGCTAGGGCATTTAAAACAATGCCAAAACAGCATTAAAATTTCCCAAAACATTTTTGTAAATCCCAAAAATGTTTAAATGCTGCCCAAAGCATTTTCTAAAATTGCAGAATTCTCCATAGTAATTATGTGGCCAAGTTCCACATTTTTGCTATATGACTTTTGCTACTGAGGTTTATTGCTAAAACCTTTCTGATAAAATTTAAAAACAGAAAAACAAAATAGAAAAAAAAAGGCCTCAGGCCTACTGTGCACTAAGGCCCAGCCGGCCCGGTCCGGCCTCCCTCACCTGCTCCCCGTCCTTCTCCCCTCCGTGTCGCCACCGCCGTGGACCGAACGGCGCCGGCCGCCCGCAGCTCGCCACCGCGACGAGGGCAGGTGGGAGGGGATAAGACCGACGCCGAGCCCTCCCCCCTGGTCGCCTCCTCCATTCTCCCCTCTCCCCTCGCTCGCCTCGCCTCCTTCCCCTCCTCAGATCCGAGCGCCGAGCGCCGCCGTCGCCGCGTTCCAGTCGTTGCCGCGGCCACCGCCGACGAATCGAATCGCCGCGATGCCGTAGAGCCTCGTCGTCGACTACCCCGTCCTCCGTTGGGCGCAGCGGGAGCTAGGAGCCACTGCAACGCCCGCGACGACGCCTTCTTCCTCCTCGGACCCGACGCGCTCCGGCGACGAGTCCAGCCCCGACGAGCCTTCTCCGAGCAGGCTTGGAACGGCTACCCCCTCTGTAAGGCACTCCCCTCCTCTCAGCCCTCTCCTATCGCTCGCTAGTACGCCATAGCTGCCTCTCCGCGCCACCGTGCTCCGGTCGCCGCCGTGCACCTCATCACCGTGACCACGGCCATCTTCACGCTAGCCAGAGCCCGCCGTCGTACTTCTGGGGTTCCCAGGAGCACACTGAGCGCACGCGTGCACCTCCCCAAGTAGCGTAGGCGCGAATCCGTCGAGTCCCGAACTCCGGCGTCCGCTGCGGCGATCGCCGCCGGCGCTACACGCCTTCTCCGGCCACCACCTCACCACCATTCGACGCGGCCTGCTCCGCTCGTTCGAACGCGGGGTCGCGCGCGCCAAACGGAGGCCTGTGGCCATTTTCCGATGGCGCCCGAGCCTCGCCGCCGCGTTACGCATCGCCGGCGACGAGCCGCCGGTCGTGCTGACCTGGCAAGGCCTTGGGGCCACCCCCAGGGTCACTGCCCGTGGGCCCCGCTGCGAGTTTGACCTCGTTGACCACGGTCAACGAGGGTTACTGTTCACACTGCGTATGACAGGTGGGTCCCACCTCTGTTAATTAGACTAATAAACGTTTTTATAATTAAAACTGATTAGTTAGCTAAATAAGTCACTGACAGGTGGGGTCCAGTAACTAAATATACTCAGTTTAATTTTAATTAAGTTCAGTTAAGTTTCTGTCAATGACATGTGGGCCCCACAGGTCAGTTTGACCAGTCAGCTGAGTCAAATGACTGCTGATGTCATGCTGATGCAATGCTGACGCAATAAATTCTTTTCTGTTATTTAAATAATTCCAGAAATTCAAATAAACTTTGAAAAATCATATCTTTTAATCCGTAACTCCGATGAAAATAATTTATATATGAAAATTGCTCAGAATTTCGATACGAATCTAGATACGCCCTCCGTATTCCCATCAGATGCCCCTAGCTAGATGAACATGGAACTTTTGGCCTGTTTTCGATAAATGAATAGTGCTCAACTTTAATAAAATAAATCCAAACAAATTCTTAAAAATAACTAATATGCCCTAGACATGTTTTTAGGCAACCCTGCACTGCACGTTAGCTTAGCACGCTCTGTGTTGCATATGCTTGTGTATTTATTTGTTTCTTCCCCCTCTTCTCTCTCGGTAGAGTCCGACGCTGACGCAGATCCCGAGACCGACGCTGTCCCGGTGATTGGTTCCCCCTCCGACGATCTTGCTTTTGCCACCGAGCAACCAGGCAAGCAACCCCCCCTTGAGCATTTCCGATATCGCCTATGTCTATTCTCTCTTATTCTTGCATTAGAATTGCTGCTACTGCTACTGCTCCTATTACTGTTGCATAGCCTGTTTTGCTAAATTGTTGATACCTGCCTTTATTCATAAACTGCTTAGTATAGGTTGGGTAGCACTGCTATGGACCCGCACTCTCGTAGTTGCCTCGCATAGTACCCTTGCCTCGATCAAGCGATCGAGTTCCTTCCCCTGACCTTCTTCACATCATCGCACACTCCCTAATATGCTCGACTCCGCAGAGTTAACATCGGGTGACGAGGGTGATACCTCTGAACTCACTTTCGATGTTGTCCCTGTATTATAGCTAGCTCGTTGTGGGTTACCGAGGGTGATTCCTCTTCCCACTTCCGACTTAGCTTTTGTCGTGCATCCGCTATGGTGAATACCGCCGAGGGTGATTCCTCCGGTACCACCTTAACGGGACTTGTCGTATAGGAGTCCAACGAGGGTGATTCCTCGGATTCCTCATCGGCATGAAAACCACACGGATGCCCTGTTTTACCACACCGTGTTTAAAGACGTATCGATCCCCGAGGCCGGACGTCGCCAGGAACAAAGGCGTGCGGCCAGAGGTATCGTGCGTCTGATGACACTTTGAAGTTACTACTACACATGTTGGATGGAGGCGGGTTGACCCAGAGGGGTACCCGCGAGTGCCTTTGAGGCGTGAGCTGTGGAGTCGGGTGACCAGTGAGGGTACCCGCGAGATAACTACGAGGCGTGGCCGGTCTTTCCCAGTCCTTGTCACAAGTCCTCGAGACGGGACGACGGGGCCAACAGTATCGTAGGCTCTGCTCGTTACCGCGCGCTCCCAACACACTAAGCGATTTGGATATTTGATCCGAGGGGCCTCCGGGTCCGATAGCACTAACCACCACGTGGGTGTGAGTGGGTGCTCTGCGTCGTATACATCAGCCGGAGTCGTCACGACGTCAGCGATTGAGCGGGCTGTTCGGATTGGACTTAGGATGCAACTGCGTGCTTGTATAAGGGGTTGCTAGGTCTGCTACCGAATGGCCTCGCAACGTGCGGAGCGTCCGGGGCGATGGCCCCGACCCCCGGGGGCATAGGTTTAGTCCGGCGTGCTCGATCCTCTCTGGCGGTATCCGGTCGGGTTGCGTCGTATGGTTTAGCCGAGGGCGGGCACGACCTGATGGTGTGTCCGGCCGGAGTTAAGCGAGCGTGGTGGGTAACTTGGTGCACCCCTGCAGGGAAGAAACAATCTATCGATAGCCTGTCCTACGGTAACGGACACTCGGAGTTGTATCCACTTCGGTACAACTAGAACTGGTGACTTGAGATATGTGATATGAAGTTGTTGTTGCTGCAAACATTATACATTATTATGATGAGACTATTCTGTTTCCCTTCTAATTGCTGCAAGACCTTGAAGATGCTAGTCTTCGTCAGGACTAGGCCTTTCCCCTCTCTACTCTGGCTTTCTGCAGTCTAGACCACCCACATAAAGCCTCCTTTGAAAATATTGCATTGCTAGTATAGATCTGATGTAAGTCTTGCTGAGTACTTTGGATGAGTACTCACGGTTGCTTTGCTTCCTCTTTTGTCCTACCCACTTGTTAAATCAGACGACGGAGCCATGGTGCCCGCAGCCCCTGTCGACGACTACTACTACCAGCCCGAGGCTGGCTACTACTACTACCCGGCCGGCGAGTACTTCTACGAGGAGCCGGCGGACGACGACCAGGAGTAGGATCGGAGGTCCCAGGCAGGAGGCCTGCGCCTTTTCGATCGTAGTTTTTCTTTTGCCCCGCCTCGTATGAGGCCTATCTGAACTGATGTTTTATGTCTGTACCCAGACATCTGATGCTTCCGCTGACTATGTGTATTACACTTGTTATGTATTCGAGCCCTCGAGGCCCCTGGCTTGTAATATATAACTTGCATGTATTTATTTATGTTTTAGAGTTGTGCTGTGATTCCTTCAAGTGAGTCCTTAGGCTTGATCGTGTGCATTTGCGTGTATGATTAGTGCACGGTCGGGCCGGGGTCGTCACACAACCCCATCCCCCTTGCGATGCAGGAGATGATCCAGACGCCGATCCTGCCAAGAGGCCCGATGGAGTGCTCCGGGGAGGTGCCTCTGGTGCGGAAGTTGGTGAATCGCCGGAGTCAAATAAATCGTGGAGCGCGAGCTTGTTGATGCCCGAGGGAGGAGATGGATCCCGTCGCTGCCGACGCAGGTCGAGCCCGATGCGTCCCGCGCCGCCGCCCGTTGACGATGCAGGTCGAGTCTACTGCATCCCGCGCCGCCGCCGCCGCTCACGGAGGAGAGGGACACTGGCACTGGCGATGCAGGCCGAGCCCGCTACCTCCCATGCCACCGACGCTGCTCGAGGGAGGAGAGCGACCCCGGTGCCACCGATGCGGGCCGTCCCCCGGCGGTGTCCTATAGTGAGCAGGGGAGAGAGATAGGAGGGGGAAGCTGGGGAACCACAGAGGCGGGTGTAATGGATCCGTGTGTTGCGGGCGGGGCTGCGGGGATCTGGGGACGCGGAGCAGTAAAAGGATTGGCAGACCACGACGTCTGCCGGGCAGAACATTTCATCTGAATCGTTGATTTGGATCACAGACCATTGATATAATGTGGGCAGTAGGATGTGCTTGAGTTGATTTAATCGGAGGGTTCTGATTGTTTTGTGTACAGTTTGTTGTGTGGCTTTAGGAGAGTTTATGTTTGCTCTTTTAATAGTAGTGTAGATAAAGATGCTGGACTTTAGTGATAACAGGGCAGACAGGTATACATCTGCTGACTGCAGTTTATCTGGGCAAACACATGAACAGTTTCACTGGATATATATAGTGAGCAAAATTCCAGGTCTAGTTTCCTCGAAAGATGGGACGCTGCTTGTCCACCAGGGTACAATCCTTACGATGGATCTTGGTTTTGACATCCCCGATGGCATCTCTGGGCTCTCAACCTTGAGAACGAGGGTCTCACCAGTCAACTTCATGATGAAGAATCTCTGGATGTGCAGAATGAGGTGGAGAGTCGATGCATCCTTTTGATGTCCTAATCTGCTAGAGCGCGTCCGTCGTTGCTCTTGGATCTTTGCCTTGACACCGTGGATGGTATCTGACGGATCAACCACGATGATAGCTGTCCTGCGGATCAGGGTCTCGACAAAGATCGCCATCTGTTGAACTAGAGCACCAAGCTTATGTAATCTCAACATATAGCACGGGATAGCGGTTTTTGTTTTACTCGTGCAAAACTCATAAATGCCTTCTTTAGGAAAGTTTTCCCTGCTGTTCCCACTAGTGCGATTTTTGTTATTGCTTCCTACTTATCATTCTGGGCAAATTTTCAGAAACCAAGACTTCAAAAATGACAGTGCAGCGGAGCAAGGTTGATCCTGATGGCCACTGAGGTCTTCCATCGACGACTGACTTGGATAGGTGCCGCTGATTCTGGTGATATGTTCTTGAGCAACTTGTTGCCTTGTGGCTTGATGGTCTAGCTAGCTTCTGCTGTTACGTTTTGCGCTGTTGGTTGTTAAATCTTCAGACTTGTTCTTGTTCCCTGGGTGGGAGGATGTCTCTGCTGTGATGCGTTGGTCCTTTTTATGATGCTGAGTTGATAGCTCTTCCATAGTTTGATATCCTTTGTTCGTTAGCCTCTGTGCTTCCGCGAAAAATGTGGTGTACGATTTTGTCGGGTCGTGAACTGGTTCGGTTGCATTTGTGTTATCAATTTCAATCAATTTCAGCAATGAAATTAGGAGCAAGGCTCCGTTTCTTAGAAAGAAAAAAAAGTCGCCGTCAGGAATTAGAACTTGCTCAGATTGAAGGACTACTAATTAACAACAAGGGTGAATTGGTGAGAAATCTTGTTTTCATCAGAAGAACTATCTGATTTGCGTGCTCATTCGTACCTATAACCTGATGGAGACTGCACCTAAACCCTTCGGGTGGTGTGCATCATTTGGCATATCAAGTAACTCATTCCAAAGCAGCAACTTAGGATATACTCCCTCGCTCCCGAAATAAGTGTCTCAACTTTGTACTAACTCTAGTATAAAGTTATACTAAGTTTGGGACACTTACTTTAAGATGGAGGGAGTACTAGACTCCTCTAAAACAAAACAAAAAACTTGGCGGATTGAAACCAGTGACCTCCTTATTGGGACCCTGTTCATTCTAGACTATGAAAGAGACTAGGGCATTGCTATTGGGGCCCTGTTCATTCTAGACTATATGGAAGAGACTAGGGCATTGCTCACAGAGACCAATTCCTTAACCGAGTCATCTTCATTCGAGACAATGTGAAAGATACCATATGTTGAGTTAATTGATCTACTATCTGTGAGTCAAGTGTTATACTCCCTCCGTCCGAAAATACTTGTCATCAAAATGAACAAAAAGGTACTCCCTCCGTCCCAAATTAAGTGACGCAAAAGTGACTCAACTTTGTACTAACTTTAGTACAAAGTTGAGTCACTTTTGCGTCACTTATTTTGGGACGGAGGGAGTATGTATCTAGTAGAACTAAAATACATCTAGATACATCCCCTTTTCTTCATTTTGATGACAAGTATTTCCGGACGGAGGGAATACAATTGACTAGAGGAGTTTGTGAGAAAAGTGAATTGTTAACCAAATATTTCTATTTCTCGTCGGATCTTATTTCCTATGCATTTGATTGAGTCAATCAGCTAAAAGATGCTTTTTCAAAGATATAAAATTGACGAAGAACGAAGGGACGTGATGCACCCGCAAGGATTGTTAGGAAAAAAAAACAAGCCAATAAGTATGAATTGTTTAACATGAATATTGCTTTTGGATGCACTTTAAATGTTTGCCGACACCATTTCAAATACACATAGTACTAATTATTATTTTCATGTTTATATTAATACACATAGTACTAATTATTATTTTCATGTTTATATTAAGAGAACTAAGTTTTAGTTTCACCCCCGACCCTTGAAATCTCACGAACAATCCCATGGACATTTGTCTCTAAAATTCTACTACCTCATAGGATAACATGTTAAGAGGTTAAGCTTAACATAGAAACTGCGTAAATTAGCCAGATATAAAAACATAATGATGTACCTAACCAACCCAAGAAAAATCCCTAATTGGATCCAAAATTAAGAAACCACTTGGACCCATCAAATGGTTTGAATTTCCTAAGAAAATCAAATACTTAAAAAAATTAAGATAGCTTACCACATCTCCACGTGGTTGGATCCACAAGTAGTTAATTAGCATAGGCTACATGCTTGCTTTTATTCCGGGAATATGACTAGATTTATGTTAAAGAATTTTCAATGATAAAAGACATCCCAAAACAAGGAAATTGTAGCATCTCGTTAGAGTGCCAAACAAACTCAATCTCCAGAATGAGATGAAGGTGCCACACCGCCATCTCTTTGCTGCTTGAGCCGGCTTGACATCGTATCTTGCAGCCGGGAAATTATTGTGCTAAGGTTCAACTAGACTAAGGCCCTGTTTGTTTGGGTTTTTGCTTATGCTTTTGCAGCTTTTCCATTTTAACAAAAAAGCCATAAAAGCTTCTAAATAGGTATTTTTGGAGTTTATATTGATTCATCAAAAGCCATAAAAGATACCATAGTCTTGTTGTTGCCGCAAAGATGGCCGGGGAAACATACCCCATATCCCCATGGGCCGGCCTTCCACCGTCAACAACTTCGGCTGCGTGCAACACAACCACCTCAAGGACCAGGAATTTCTAAAAAAAAAACCCTCAAGGACCAGGAAGAAGAGGACCATCTCGACGCTAGCACCATGACACATTAATTGTCAAAATCCAAAGGGTTCTAGTTGGCGCATGTTTCACCTTTTGGATTGAACATCGAAAGCAACGAGAGGCACTAGTTTGAAGAGAAATGTAGATTCCTTGCAAATACCTAGGCCTTCAGTTAAGTATCAAGCAACTCAAAAGATCCGAGTGGCAACCGATTGTGGATGCGGCACTTCACATTATGCCAGGATGGCAAAGGGGCCTGGTGACTAGGCCTGGGAGGCTTATTCTAGTCAACCAAGTCATGAGGGCGCGGGCTACGCATCACCTTATGGTTGCCGAGGCGCCCAAATGGGCACTGGAAAGAGTGGACAGAGGTTGCCGGGCTTTTTTCTGGGCCGGGACAGAGGAGGTTAATGGCGGAAAGTGTGTGGTGTCCTGGGCTAGAGTATGTAGGCCAAAGCATCTCGGAGGTTTGGGCGTTATTGACTTATCCAAGCATGGCCTTGCTTTAAGATTACGCTAGGAATGGCTCGCACGCACGGATGCTTCCAGGCCTTGGCAAGGACTTAACTTGACCGCGGACAAAAAGGTTGCCCAAGCATTTGGGAGCCTGGTCAAATGGAGGGTTGGAGCAGGAGACAAGATTTTGTTCTGGAGAGACCGATGGCTCCTTGGTGCAACCATCTCAGAGCTTGCCCCCTTGGTTGTGGCGAGAGTGCACACACAGGTAGCTAACCGGAGGCTTGTGCGTGACGCTATGCGCACGCATGATTGGATGAATGACGTTGTGGGTGAACTGGGCACGGATGGTCTGACCCAGTTTATCGGATTGTGAGAAATCATTTCGGAGGTTCAATTGGATACTCAAGTTGAGGACAGTCCAATTTGGGTTTGGAACGAAAAAGGAGTTTACACCGCGTCTTCCGCATACAAGATGATTTCTGAGGGAGGAGTTAGATTTCACTCATTCGGAGCAATTTGGAAATGTTGGGCTCCGCTTGCGTGTAAAATCTTCATGTGGCTTGCTGTGCAACATCGTCTATGGACGTCTGATAGAAGGGCTAGGCACGGATTACAAGACCAAACGTCTAAATGCTTTTTCTGCGATCAAGAGGAAGACACGGTTGACCACATCTTGCAGCAGTGTGTGTTCTCAAGGCAAGTGTGGTACAGCTGCATGGCCCGGACGGGGCTGACGACGGAGCTTTGCCCTACATATGAGTCTTGCTTGGTGGAGTGGTGGACGGATGCTAGGAAACACATACATAAGCAAAATCGGAAAGGATTCGACACATTCGTGATGCTCATTTGTTGGTCACTTTGGAAGCAAAGGAACGCGAGAGTGTTTCGATCAAGCCTTATCATGAACGAAGGGGAGACCGTCGACAGGATCTGCGACGAGTTGAGGAACTGGACTATGGTAGGAGCTTTTGGAGGAAGACCGAGATCCGAGGTATAGAGTAGTCTTAGGAGTGGAGTAGAGTGGAGGCTTGGTCGGGGTCGGCATGGGACCACCGACTAGCGTATGTGTATAACTCTTGTACATATTTTTCTCCCTTCTATAAAGCTATAGTACGCCATTGGCGTACCCTCGAAAAAAAAGAAGAGAAATTTAGAGAAAACTAATTCATCGATGTCATCACCACCGCTGGACCTGAAGCTATGGACAACCAAAACCTTAACTAAGAAACCCTAGACTACTAAACACATGGAAAGAAGGTCCCGTGGTTCCCCTCCTCCCACCATCGTCGAAGCAAGCAGCCGGTACACGCAAGGAAACCCCAGTGACTCCCTTCTCCAGGGCACCTTCTTCCTGCTCTAGATTGGTTGCTGGTGGCTAGGGTTTCTATTTACCCATGTGGTTGGTAAAAGTGCGTACACCTTTATGTGCAAGGCATTCGAGTTCACTCTAGTTTAGAGGCTTACATCTACACTGCATGTCAATTAACATTTCCCATCCAATCTACTGACGCCTAACATCATACCCAAGGCAGCGTTAGCACTGAGATACAACTAGGGCTAAGTGAGCTTGAGTGATGCACTCTTGTAAGGAAGAATTGCAAAGGTTGTTTTGAACACAGTACAGAAGCAAGCGCTCATATACACGCGCATACACTCATCCCTATGAGCACCTCCGAAAGACTGAGCCAGCATATCATCTTGAAATTTACGAAGTCACCATAGGCACTTCATCGTTGACGGGAACATCTCCTCCCACTGAATGCGCATCGCTGGAAATCCTGAAATAAATGCGAGCACCAGGACTTGAACCCTGTTGGGTTTGGGACACGCCCCTTCTTTTCAACCATCCTATTGAGTATCAGCGAGCGGATCAATGTAACCAGTATTTTTTTGATTTTTTCAAAACTATGCCTTAATTTATAGCAATTTCGAAAACTATAGCATTGAATGCAAAAAATTAAAACTATCACGCTATCGGCCATGCGTTGGCCGAAAAGTGTGTTTTCGGCCGGGTTAGGCCGAAGAGGGCATTTCGGCCTTGTATTGGCCGAAAAGAGCCTTACCAGGGCCGAAAAGACCTTTTTGGTCTTCGGTTGGCCGAAAAGTACCGAAAAGTCCCTGGGTCCCACCTTTTATGTTAACGAATGGCCGAAGCTGCATGGCTGCACTCTTCGGCTTCTGTTAGGCCGAAAAGTATATTTTTTAGTTTTTTGGCTCAGAAATACTGTGCAACCATTGCCCGTCTTAGACATTGCAAAAATATAGTTTCGCGCAACCCTTACCTCATTATTTTCCCGCCAACTCCTTCCCACCCATATGTTCCCGCCACCCATTTCCCGCCAACCCCTTCCCGCCATATCTTCCCGCCACCCGTTTCCCGCCATATCTTCCCACCACCAGTTTCCCGCCATACTGCAGTCGTTCTTTCCCGCCATTTTCTCCTCTGTGCCTATAAAACCCCCTTCACATGGCTGTGGATAAGCAGTCAAGTGTAGTGTAGTCGAGATGTCCAATTATCCTTTTGATCGTAGTTTTCACCCTGGGATGTGCAAACGTCTTTTGGGTCTAGCCATCGTTTTCAAGATGGACAATAGGATAGTTCCATGGGACGAACTTATCGGTAGTGACACCATAATGAATGAGTTGGCTCACGCATTACGTAGGACTGGGTGGCCTGAAAGGACCTACGAGGAGGTATGTAAAGAACTTCTTAGGTTGCATGAAAGGTGGAAGAAGGTAGTGGAGACGAAGGATGAATCTTTCAGAAGGTGTGCGATAGAGAATACATTTTTATGGACTGCCGACAGCGAAGACGAAGACATTCTCCTCTCGAAGCTCCTTGTCCAAGCTCCATTTTCCTCGAGATTTGTCTAGTTTGCCGGTCCCTCCTGTCCCGTCCCTGTCCTCACCGCCATTATTTGCCCGCCCCGATCTCGTCGTCGGCACCACCATGGTGAGCCTCTTGTTCTTATCTTCTTTCTAAAAAAAATTCTTACTTGTATGATTTAGAAAGTCATTTGTATAATTTTATTACTTTTATTATTGTTTGTTATTATATAGTGCGATGGTTTTGGTATCCGCCCACGTCGGCCCTCGTCCTGTCTATGATTCGGATGTGGTATATTATCTTGCATAACTATTTGTTTTAGTGTTTATGACAATTATGCCGACAACGTGACATAGATGTTTTTTCTAGCAGGTATGTGAACCGAAAATTCCAACCGACCTTTTGTGGAGAGGTTAAATTTAGTTGAAAAGGAAAACAACACTAGTATAAAAAGGGCCATTTATCCCAGTTCGTAAGGGCCATTTGCCCGATTGGGGAATCGGGACTAAATGGTCGATACAAATGCCCTTGACCATTAGTCCCGGTTCTTATACCAACCGGGACAGATGTGGTTCCACGTGGCCACTGCGGCTTGCCCAGGCAGGGGGGCCTTTTGTCCCGGTTGGTATCACCAACCGAGACAAATAAGCTTCCACGCGTCAACAGTTCAGTGGCTCGGGTTTTTGTTTTTGTTTTGAAAGGGGGAGGGGGTTTGGGGGGTTTTGTAGGGTTAATTTAGGGGTTTCATATATTGTGTTAGCCCGCTAATAGAGAGAAGTGTCCTCTCTTATCTTCGTGCTTGGTCAATGCTACGTACTATATATATATACGTATAGATCGGAGGACTCGACACGCTAGCTAGTAAGCAAATGAAGGAAACCATTAAGTACAGAAGATCGACCTCTCTCCTTCTCCGAGAGAGATAGGTCGAACAACAAGTTTTCGTATATCTATCCGACGCTACTAGCTACATACATACAATATAAGATCTCTTACTACAATTCCCTAACACTTAAATCATATTCCAGATAGAATTCTCCGGCTTTATTGATGACGTGATCAAGAAAGAATCCCGCCAATTCCTCTTGAATTGCCCGTATGCGATCTTGTGGTAGGAGTTCATCCCGCATCTGCCACATCTAATTTGAAGAAGGGGGTCAACACACACACACACACACACACACACACACACACACACACACACACACACACACACACACAATATTTTTCCTTACACACCTCAAATTGTCTTTTAGAGTAGCCACGCCTATTCTTGGTCGTTGCGTTGTAGATGAACTCGCAGACGTAGTATCCATAGTAATTATTCCCGGCTTCCTGCCACAAGCACTTTACAAGAAATAGAGATCAATTAAACTGATAATGAAGCATTATAAAGGCATTGATGAAAGTATAGCTAGAGTCAATGGGAGATACGCGGAACTAGCTAGCTAGTAGTACTTACTTTCGGGTAAATCCATCGCAGTTGCCGCGGCATTGCCGGAACTTTTTTGGCGAATTCTTTCCAAACCCTGCGAGACAAAGAAAAAATTACTTTATATCAGGAAAATGTTGCCGATATGGTGCGGTAATGATCGATTGAACTTACTTGTTGAGCATTTTAGACATGTCCGCATAGTCCTCAGGATCTTTTTGTCTCGAGTCTAAGACGGTTACTAGTCCCTCCTCAAGCTTAATCTCTAGGAGAATATAGGGGAAACTGCGCACGCATTCATACAACTCATCAATTACATTAATTACTATAACCTCGAGTAATATATAATTAAGGGAAACCGAATATGCACAAGACAGTAACACTCACTTGAAGTTGTAAGAAAAGAGTATTTTATCTTTGTTTTGATTTACTATCAACGATTGTAGCAAGTTGGCCTCGGCTTATTTGGCATGATCTTTTACCTGATATTCATCTATGAGATTTGTGTTAGTGAAGCCAATATCGTAGATATCAGCTTTTCTACATTCGACGATCTTCAACCTGCATAATATAGTGAGGATAATTATATATACTTGCAATGAAGTATACTTGCAATATGAAGAGCTAAGCTATATATAGAGACTTAATTGATGATAGAACTAGTACTTACAGACAGTAGCAAGTGATCGATGGTTTATCGAGGGCCTTCTGATTGAAAATGTTGAAGAACTCTTCAAATGTAATAGACAACATATCAATTCCAACGAGGTCGTGCTCCTTTGTAACTTTCAGCATCAGAGTATCATGGCCACCAGAGTCTCTGCAGGTTTCCATGTACCAGTCATGCAATCTTCGCAGCATCGTGGTTAGAGTTCTGGCATCTTTGGCGAGAGGCTTTCCGTACTGGTATTTGTGATCATCCACCTCTAACACATCAGGAAGTAAATCATTGGTCACGTAATCTGCAAGATTGGTACCGGGCGCCATCCCCGGATGATGAGGGACGATGTCGCTAGGCACCTTGAGCGGGGGGCACGATTGGTTCTCTTGTTCACCGAGCTGAGGAATTTGTTTCCCACTTTTTCTCTGTGCTAACCTGTGATCACTTCAAGTACTTCCCGACTATGATGCTTCGACAAATGACTTTTGAATAATGCGCTCATAGTTGCTTTTTGGCGGAGACGGTGGTGGTTTCTTCAGGGATCAATAGTGCGCTTCGTTCTCGCCGGATCTATCTTCTGCTTTGGAGGTACAGTTTTTTTTGCAAAAAAGTCCTTCACTTCGGCTTTACAGATCTCCGCGTTCTCCTCATCGGTCCTCTCGTATGGTAACTTCTCTAAGGGCCTGAGAGATGGACCGTATCTATATTGCCTCCTGCCTCTGGTTGTACTACTGGACGCCTGATGTAACACCCCGAGAATCATGCTACAGTAAAGCCATGCTACTGATGCCATGTCACTAGATTTGCTAAGCTAAGTTCCCTCTTGATAAAAATCAAAGCCAAATTCAAATTTGAAATAAAGTCAAATAAAATAATTCACAAACATGAAAACTAAAATGTTCATCTTGTGGCAAATATTCCATAACTAATTATGGTGGTGGACCAACATTTTTGTAATGTGTTTTGGTTCCCAAAAGTAATTAAAACATTGGTCTAAACAGTAATTTGAATGCTTGTTAAAGTTATAAAAAAATACTAGACTAATTTATTTATGTGCCTAAATAATTATGGCAGTGAGATATTATGTTATACTAACTTAGGAGCAAGTTTTATATTTTATAAAACAGTTTTTGTTTTAAAAGAAATGAAAACAGAAAACAAATGAAAAGAAGATGGAAAGCAGTAACTAAAACAATCTGAAGAATAGAGAGAATGGAAGAGTTTGGAAGAAGAGGGGAGGCCCACGTGGGGCTGAGAGGCCCAGCCCACCTCCCCTCATCTCCCTCCTCACGCTACAGGAAACGGGGGAAGGGCGTGGCGGCCATCCCACGGCCATGGCCGCCCCCCAGCCACGTGCGGCCATCCCCCTGGCCCCCTCGTGGATAAGAGCGCATCCTTGCCCCCCCTGCTTACCCTAGCGCCCCCCTTTTCCCTCGCTCACCCCTCTCCCTCCCAGGTTCGCCCGTCGTCCGAAGCTCCGTCGCCGCCGCCGCCTCGTAGTCGTGCTCCGGGACCTCCCCGAGCCACGCGAAGACTACAAGGAGCTCCTCCCGCCTCATCTTCATCGATACCAAGCAGGAACTCAAGCGGGGGAGCGCTGCATCACCACCATCGCGGCATCTTCTCCGTGCACGGCCGCGGCCCCTCGCTGCCGATTGCGCCGCCGTCGAGCCGTCCCCGGCCTCCCCGAGCGCGTCACCGAGCTCCGTGGTGAGCCGCGCTTCCTCCCTTCTAGTTTCCCTTTGGTTCGGTTGCTGTTGCCGACTCCCATAGCTCGCCGTGGTCGCCATGGCCGGACGTCGCCCTGCACGTGCTCGCCGCGCCCTCTGGACGCGTCCTTCTGCACGTAGACCCGCGCCGCCCGTGTTCACGCCCTAGTCGCACCCGCCGTCACTCGCCCGCTCGCACGCGCAGCCTGTGCCCGCTGCCGGCTGCGCCCGCACACCCTCGGTTCTGCCTGCTGCTAGCGCCACCACGACTGCATCCCACCCTCGTTTGCTGTTGGTGTTTGTTGCTGATGCGTATGCGTGTAGCGATGCTGCTCTTGCACTGCCCTGCTGCTCTGTTGTTGCTGCTACGCGCGTGCCGGCTCACATACCTGCAGCGACGCTGCTCTTGGCCACCCTTGTGCGCCCCATTGCCATGGCCGAGTGCCCATGTGCGCTGCGTGTGTGCACAGACATGAGGCTGGGCTTTGCCTCTGGCCGGCCTTGTTCAAATTAGATTAGGGACTAATGTACTAGTTAAGTTAGTTGCTACACTATGGCATTTGGGCCCCAATTGATTAAGTTAGATTTTATTTATTAGATTAGACATAACTTTGTGACATGTCGGCCACCACTTGCTTTTTGACTAGTAAACTTTGACTTGGTCAATTTGGATTAACTAAATGTAATAATTTCAGAAAATTATTAAAACTTTAGAAAATCATATAAAATAATCCGTAACTCGGATGAAAAAGTTATATATATGAAAATCGTTCAGAACGACGAGACGAATCCGAATACGCGGTCCGTTCGTCCACTACACATCTCTATCATACCGAACGTGCAACTTTCCCCTTCGTTTCATCTGTCCGAAAACACGAAACACCGGGGAGACTTTCCCGGATGTTACCCCCTTCACCGGTATCGTGTAACACCGCGTTAGATCACACCGAGTGCTTCTTTTGCTTGTCGTGCAACTGTTTGCTTTATATTTACTGTTTCTTCCCCCTCTTCTCTCCGGTAGACCCCCACCGATGATGCCCGGTGATCGACTACGATGTTGACGACCCCTCCTTCTTGCCAGAGCAACCAGGCAAGCCAACCCCCTTTGATCATTCCGATATCGCCCATTCTATTCTCTCTTATGCTTGCATTAGAACTGCTACTGTTTTTGTATGATCCTATTCTGATGCATAGCCTGTTGTTGATACCCGCTTTCATACCTTACATATTTATACTAAACTGCTTAGTATAGGCTGGTTAGAGATCCACCAGTGACCCCCTACCTTGTCCCGACTGCCTCGCTGGATTATCAGAAGACCCGATCAAAGGGATCGAAGACCAGGACCCGGCACCGCACATCACTTTCCCCTTAGTTGCTCGACACTACTGGGTTACTGTCGGGTGCCGAGGGTGAGACCTCATCAACACTTCTGATGTTAACCTTGTAGGTTAGTTCATCGGTTGTGGTCATCGAGGGTGATTCCTCTTTCTCCACTCCTGATAACGACACTGTCATGCAACTCATCAAGAGTGGACCTCGAGGGTGACTCCTCTTTCGTTCACCTTGACGATAAACATTAGGTGGAATTCCATCGAGGGTGATTTCCTCAGGTTTCCCTTTGGTGTCAGACACACAGTTACTATGGTTACTATGACTTTACACTGAACCTGGTTACTAAAGATGGGTCGACCCTGAGGGGTACCCGCGCGAGCTTAATTGCGAGTGATGTGTAGTCGGGTTAACCTGGAAGGTGCCCGCGAGATAAATACGAGGCGTGGCCGGGCACTCCCCCTTGCCGCAAGTCCTCGAGATGGGGCGATGGGGTCACATTATCGTGAGTCTCTGCTCGTTACCGCGCGTTCCCAAGACACTAAACGGTTTGGATATTTGATCCAAGGGGCCTCTGGCCCGATAGCGCTAACCATCATGTGGGCATAGTATGGGCGTTCTGCGTCGTATGCATCAGCCGAAGCTTAACTAACGTCATTGCGACTGAGCGGCGCGCGCCGGGTTGGACTGGTTAGGCTCCTACCTTTTTAAAGGTGGTTGCTAGGTCTGCTCACCGGCCGCCCACGCAACGTGCAGGAGTTCCCGGGGCGATTGGCCCATGACCCCTGGGAGCATAGGGTTTAGTCCGCCGTGCATGACCTCTCTATTAAGCCTAGGTCGGGTTGCGGCGTATTGTTTGGCCGAGGGCGGGCATGACCTGATGGTGTGTCCGGCCGGAGTTAAGCAAGCGTGATGGGTAAGTTGGTGCACCCCTGCAGGGAAGAAAACATCTATCGATAGCCTGTCCTACGGTAACGGACACTTGGAGTTGTATCCCGATCGCTACAACTAGAACTGGATGCTGAGGCATTGTTTGGATATGTTGCTCCGGGAGTCGAGAAAGGATTCCGGAGCATTGGAACAACAACATAAAATATGACTTATGTTATACTACTCTACTTCCCCCTCTTGCTGCAAGACGGTGGTTTCTAGAAGATGCTAGTCTTCGATAGGACTAGCTTCTCCCCCTCTTATTCTGGCATTCTGCAGCTTAGTCCACATATACTACCCTTTTCATTGATACCGATGCATATGTAGTGTAGATCCTTGCTTGCGAGTACTTTGGATGAGTACTCACGGTTGCTTTGCTCCCCCTTTTCCCCCTTCTTTCTTCTTGTTGGTTGATGCAACCAGATAGTGGAGTCCAGGAGCCAGATGGCACACTTGACGACTGCTACTACCCCGACGGAGCCTACTACTACGTGGAGACAGCTGACGACCAGGAGTAGTTAGGAGGTCCCAGGCAGGAGGCCTTGCCTTTTCGATCGTTTTGTTTTTGTGCTAGCCTTCTTAAGGAAACTTGTTTAACTTATGTCTGTACTCAGATATTATTGCTTCCGCTGACTCTTGTGTATTCGAGCTTATGTATTCGAGCCTCGAGGCCCCTGGCTTGTAATATAAAGCTTGTATTATTTTTATTTGTGTCTAGAGTTGTGTTGTGATATCTTCCAGTGAGTCCCTGATCTTGGTCGTACACATTTGCGTGCATGAGTAGTGTACGGTCAAATCGGGGGCGTCACACCTGAGCAGTCCCAACGGCTGGCTTCTTTTGTTGCTTACGAGGCGGAGGAGGAGGCGGGGTGCTACCATGCGCCGGAGCCGCCGGAGCGTCGGTGGCTCTCTTCATGCCTTGCTGACAAGGCGGAGGAGGAGGCGGGCTGCTCGGACGCGCCGCCGCAGGCGGAGGAGGAGGCGGGCTGCTCGGCGCGCCGACACAGGCGGAGGAGGAGGCGGGCTTCTCGGACGCGCCGGCACAGGCGGAGAAGGAGGCGGAGTGCTGCCACACGCCAGATCACCCGGAGAAGGAGATGGAGTGCGCTGATCCCTTGCCAGAGGAGGAGGCAGAGGAGGAGGTGGAGTGCGCTGACTCGCCGAAGGCGTCCTGTTCACAAGGTTGATGAGGTCCTTCCGCCATAGGCATGGAGTCTTCAGAGAAGAACCCAGCCGAGTCTTCCCTCACCGGTAGGGTGGTCAAGCTCGAGATCCTCAAACCCCTCCGTTATTTGATCCACCATCACCCTAGCATATCCTTCTGGAATCGGACGACAGTGAAAAGTTGCGCCGGGTTCCGAAGGAAAAACAGAGCCTACAGCCGCCTTGACTTCGAATTGCATCCATTGCGTCATAAGGTGGCAATGTTGAGACTCCATGATAGCATCCACGGGGTAGCTAGCAGGAGCATCCAAGACAGGATCCTCAGGCAGCTCAGTGGAAGCAACGCTGCTTTTCCGCTGAGATGGCGGGGTAGCTTCAAGGGTAGCTTCGACAAGTTGCTTGCTGCGAGATTCTTCTCGTTCGTCCTCTAGCGCTTTTACCCTTGCGTGCAGCGCCTGCAAAGTGGTCTCATCCACTTTCTTCTTCCTCTCCCGGCATTTGTAACCGCCTGCGTCGGGAAACCCGGCCTTCCACGAAAGGGAGCCTGGCGTGCCTCGTGTCCGTCCAGGGTGCTCAGGATTCCCGAGGGCCATTGTGAGCTCGTCGTTCTCTCTGTCGGGAACGAACGTCCCTTGCTCCGCTGCTTCGATATAGAACTGAAGTTGCATGATGGGTATTGCAAGTTGCTCCTCCGTCCAAACACACTTCCCTGTTACAGGGTCCAAGGTTCCCCCCACTCCAAAGAACCAAGTCCTTGAACGGTCTGGCCAGTGTAATGTCGGTGGTTCGATCCCTTTAACAAGCAGGTCATTCTCGGCCTTGTCCCACAACGACCTGGCTTTGAGGTAGCCACTTGACCCCGTGCGATGGTGATACAGCTTCTTCGCAGCATTTTTCTTGTTTCTCTCTGACATCTACTTACTCTTTTCTGATTTCTTGTGGGCCACAAATGCGCCCCAGTGATCTCTGATATTCTCAAACCGGCCGGTGAATTCTGGAGTCTTCTTTTTTACGACAAACTTTGCATTCAGCTCATTCTTCCACCTCATGAATAGCTCCTCCATCTTCTTAAGAGCGTCCGCCTTGACCAATTCCTCTATAACTGGTGGCTGCTTCTCCGGATCCTCCTCTGGCGGTATGGTGAAATTGGACTTCAGCGCGGTCCAAAGATCATTTTTCTGCATATTGTTGACATAAGACACCTGAGAGTCTTCGTTCTTAGGCTTGTACCATAGGTGGATGCTGATCGAGATCATGTCCCTAACAACAACCCCGCACTGAGCAGTAAATGCGTCCTTGGCCTTCCTGGGTTTACTCGGTAGGCCATCGCGCCCGATTTCTTCGATGATGAACTTTTCATCCTGGCGCAACCTTTTCTTCAGGCCTCGTGTCTTTACCGAACTTTGGCTCGATCCGGAGGGCTAGAAAAGAAGAAAGAAGAGATTTAATACGTGTACATATATACCAAAACAATCAATGCATCAATTAGCTATAGTGTCAGCACATGCTTAATGAATACATATATACCTGGCCGGACTCCGTTCGGTCACCGGAGCCGTCATCACTGTGTCCTTCTTCCACCGGTAATTGGTCACTGGAGCCATCATAATCATGTGTTTCCTCCTCCATTGGATCACCGGAGCCTTCATAATCATGTGTTATCTCCTCCATTGGATCACCGTAGTCTACTTCTTCATCACCATGTCCTTCCAAATGACCATCGTAGTCGACGTTGATATACATTTCGACAGCAGCTCCGTCTGCGATTATGTCCCCCAACACCTGTTCTGCTACCTCGTCTCGTCCTATGTCCATAGTTTCTGCAAATATTTGACATGGCAATTATTATACAAACATGACAGAACGGATATATTAGTGGCCTCGACGCTTCTCTAGGGTTTGTGATGGCCTCGGCGACCCTCGTACCATCAGCAACCCTCGACCCCTCGGCTACCCCTCCCCCCCTCATGTTGAAGTTATCGGGGAATATATATATATGACTCCTCTTTTATACTCCTAGGAGTATGTACTCACATCCTCAATATACCTCATATACGCATTAATTATACCTCTTTATCATTCTCAATATACTTTATTAAATATTCTAAGATACCCCAATACGAGTTTTGTTGAAAAAATATCAACTGCGACGTACTTTTTTAAATATACCTTTTTCACGTACAAACACATCAGTATATACGTAAAATTTTAAAATATGTAGACTCGCATTAATTTTTTCATGAAAATCATTTTGGGGTATCTAATAATTATTAATTAAGTATATTAAAAATAATAAAGAGGTATAAAAGATTCATCTATATGTTATATGAGGAGCGGGAGTACGTACTCCCAGGAGTACACAACCATTTTCCTATATATATATATATATATATATATATATATATATATATATATATATATATATATATATCGAACGACGACATATACGTAGAAAAAAATGTTATAGGGTTGGGAGGGTAGATATCGATCGACCCCCCTCATGTCGAAGTTATCGGGGAGGGGGTATATCGACAAAATTACATCATCATATATCATCGAATAAAATTACATCATCATCATCACATATTATACATCTAAAAAAGTTTTCATATATCACCATATATATCATCATCATCTAGTACAAAAAATTAACCAATCAAGTTTTCATATATCATCATCATCTACTACAGAAAAAATTGACCAATCGACGACACTCGAACCCTCGGCCCCTCGACAACCGTCGAACCCTCGACCCTCCACCCCTCGGCGACCCTCGACCCCTCGGTGACCCTCGAACCCGTTGAACCCTCGACCCTCGAACCCTCAGCAACCCTGGACCCCTCGGCTACCCCTCCTCCCCCTCATGTCGAAGTTATCGGGGAGGGGTTATATATATATATATATATATATATATATATATATATATATATATATATCGAGAACGACGACATATACGTAGAAAAAAATGTTATAGGGTAGGGGGTAGATATCGATCGACCCCTCTCTTGTCGAAGTTATCGGGCAGGGGGTATATATACAAAATTACATCATCATATATCATCGAATAAAATTACATCATCATCATCATATATTATACATCTAAAAACTTATTTATTTCTCCTCTTCTTCCTTCTCCTCTTCTTCTCCTTTTTCTTTTCCTTCTTCCTAACCTAAACATAAACTA
The DNA here is from genome assembly GCA_902687465.1 of Secale cereale. Lineage (NCBI taxonomy): Eukaryota > Viridiplantae > Streptophyta > Magnoliopsida > Poales > Poaceae > Secale > Secale cereale. Next base: position 722,700,447 of record LR738712.1, on the reverse strand, counting down.
AAATAATCCTAAAACTAAACGAAACTTCTCCTCCTCCTTTTTTTTTCTTCTTCTTTTTTTTTCATCCTAAAACTTTATGAACAAAATTACAACAGAAAAAAACCATAAAAATTATATGAACAAAATAAAAATTATATGAACAAAATTACAACAGAAAAAATCATAAAACTTCTATGAAAAATTCTAACTTTTGCATATTCTTTGCATATGAACATACATACATCATCATCATCATCATATACACTA
>LR738712.1:722682977-722700191 GCA_902687465.1 Secale cereale | reverse complement strand
CGACGCGGTGAGGCTCACAGAGTGCAGGGATCGAGCAGCGGCGAGGTCGAAGCCGGCAGGGATCGGCGCGGGGCGGCGATGTCGGGGAAGGGCTCGGCGCGGGGCAGCGACGGCGTCGGGGCGACGCAGGGCGGTGACGGCGTCGGGGCGGCACGGGACGACGTCGGGGAGGGGCGGGACGGCGTCGGAAGCAGGGCGACAACGGCGACGGCGAGGCAGAGGGGCAGCCTGGCGGCGTCGTCAGGACGGGGGGAAGAAGATAACTGAAATTTTCGCAAGTGTTCTGCTTATATAGACGGAGCTTTGGTCCCGGTTTGTGTCACCAACCAGGACCAATGCCCCCTTTAGTCCCGGTTGGTGCCACCAACCGGGACCAAAGGTCTCTTTTCAGCAGCCCAAAGGGCGGGAAGCTGAGGCCTTTGGTCCCGGTTGGTGGAACCAACCGGGACTAAAAGGGGGGCATTGGTCCCGGTTGGTTCCACGAACCGGGACGAAAGGCTAGTATTGGTCCCGGTTCGAGTCATTAACCGGGACCTATAGCCCGTGCACAGCGGCGTGGTGGTGGGAATTTAGTCCCACCTCGCTAGCTGAGAGCGCCCAACACCTGTTTATAAGCCCCGATGCCTCCTCCATCTCGAACTCCTCTGAACTACATGCCTATGAGCCTAAACTGACACTTCTATGCCTGTGGGCTGGCTGGGCTTTTTACGGGCCTGAATCCTGGCCCATGGTTGGGTTTCTAGTCGTATTCAGGCCGTGTTGGCCGAGTAGGTTCATCTGTGTACCCAAGATTGTTCAGATCCACTGTTGTCATTCCGTAATCTGGGTCTACCTGTACCCCGCCTCCTGACATATTGACCCATTTGCACTAAAACAAAGGGACCTTAAAATCATGTCCGTAGTCAAGTTCCCATATGTCCACTATGTAACCATAATATGTGTCCTTTCCCTTCTTGGTTGTTGCATCAAAGCGGGCACCGCTGTTTTGGTTGGTGCTCTTTTTATCTTGGGTGATCGTGTAAAATGTATTCCCATTTATCTCGTATCCTTTGTAAGTCAATACAGTCGAAGATGGTCCCCTGGAAAACGAGTACATCTCATCACAAACAGTGTTGTCACCTCTGAGACGTGTTTCCAACCAACTGCCGAAAGTCTTGATGTGTTCACATGTAATCCAGTCGTCACACCGCTCCGGGTGTTTGGAGCACTGACTGTTCTTGTGTTCATCGACATACGGGGTCACTAGGGTAGAGTTCTGTAGAACTGTGTAGTGTGCTTCAGACCAAGAATGTCCGTCCCTGCATATTATTGACTCCCCTCCAAGCGTGCCTTTCCCAGTTAGTCTCCCCTCATACCGTGATTTAGGGAGACCAATCTTCTTAAGGCCAGGAATGAAGTCAACACAAAACCCAAGGACATCCTCTGTTTGATGGCCCATGGAGATGCTTCCTTCTAGCCTAGCGCTGTTACAGAGATATTTCTTTAGGACTCCCATGAACCTCTCAAAGGGGAACATATTGTGTAGAAATACGGGGCCCAGAATGACAATCTCGTCGACTAGATGAACTAGGACGTGCGTCATGATATTGAAGAAGGATGGTGGGAACACCAGCTCGAAACTGACAAGACATTGCGCCACATCACTCCTTACCTTGGTATGATTTCTGGATTGATCACCTTCTGAGAGATTGCATTCAGGAATGCACATAGCTTCACAATGGCTAATCGGACGTTTTCCGGTAGAAGCCCCCTCAGTGCAACCGGAAGCAGTTGCGTCATAATCACGTGGCAGTCATGAGACTTTAGGTTCTCGAACTTTTTCTCTGCCATATTTATTATCCCTTTTATATTCGACGAGAAGCCAGACGGGACCTTCATACTGAGCAGGCATGCAAAGAAGATTTCCTTCTCTTCTTTGGTAAGAGCATAGCTGGCAAGACCTTCATACTGCTTTGGAGGCATGCCGTCTTTTTCGTGCAAACGTTGCAGGTCCTCCCATGCCTCCGGTGTATCTTGTGTCTTCCCATACACACCCAAGAAGCCTAGCAGGTTCACGCAAAGGTTCTTCATCATGTGCATCACGTCGATTGAAGAGCGGACCTCTAGGTTTTTCCGGTAGGGTAGGTCCCAAAATATAGATTTCTTCTTCCACATGGGTGCGCGTCCCTCATTGTCATTCGGAACAGATAGTCCACCGGGACCCTTTCCAAAGATTACCTATAAATCATTGACCATAGCAAGTACGTGATCACCGGTACGCATGGCGGGCTTCTTCCGGTGATCTGCCTTGCCATTGAAATGCTTGCCTTTCTTTCGACATTGATGATTGGTCGGAAGAAATTGACGATGCCCCAGGTACACATTCTTCCTGCATCTGTCCAGGTATATACTTTGGGTGTCATCTAAACAGTGCGTGCATGCGTGGTATCCCTTGTTTGTTTGTCCTGAAAGGTTACTGAGAGCAGGCCAATCATTGATGGTTACAAACAGCAACACATGTAGGTCAAATTCCTCCTGGTTGGCCTCATCCCATGCACGTACACCTTGTCCATTCCACAACTGTAAAAGTTCTTCAACTAATGGCCTTAGGTACACATCAATGTCGTTGCCGGTTTGCTTAGGGCCTTGGATGAGTATTGGCATCATAATGAACTTCCGCTTCATGCACAGCCAAGGAGGAAGGTTATAGATACATAGACTCACGGGCCAGGTGCTGTGATTGCTGCTCTGCTCCCCAAAAGGATTAATACCATCTGCGCTTAAACCAAACCATACGTTCCTTGCGTCACCTGCAAACTCCTCCCAATACGTTCTCTCGATTTTTCTCCACTGCGACCCGTCAGCGGGTGCTCTCAACTTCCCGTCTTTCTTACGGTCCTCTGTGTGCCATCGCATCAACTTGGCATGCTCTTTGTTTCTGAACAGACGTTTCAACCGTGGTATTATAGGAGCATACCACATCACCTTGGTAGGAACCCTCTTCCTAGGACGCTCGCCATCAACATCACCAGGGTCATCTCGTCTGATCTTATGCCGCAAGGCACTGCATATCGGGCATGCGTTCAAATGCTTGTACACACCGCGGTACATGATGCAGTCATTAGGGAATGCATGTATCTTATGCACCTCCAATCCTAGAGGGCATACGACCTTCTTTGCTGTGTACGTACTGTCGGGCAATTCGTTATCCTTTGGAAGCTTCTTCTTCAATATTTTGAGTAGTTTCTCAAATCCTTTGTCAGGCACACCATTCTCTGTCTTCCACTGCAACAATTCCAGTACGATACCGAGCTTCGTGTTGCCATCTTCGCAATTGGGGTACAACCCTTTTTTGTAATCCTCCAACATGCGATCGAACTTCAGCTTCTCCTTTTCACTTTCGCACTGTCTCCTTGCATCAACAATGACCCGGCGGAGATCATCGTCGGGCATAACATCGTCTGGTTCCTCTTGACCTTTAGCAGCTTCCCTCGTTGCAGCATCACCGTATTTCGGGGGCACATAGTTGTCATCGTCATCTTCTTCTTCGTTGTCTTCCATCATAACCCCTTCTCCGTGCTTGGTCCTAACATTATAGTGTGGCATGAAACCCTTATAAAGCAGGTGGGTGTGAAGGGTGCTCGAGTCGGAGTAAGACCTCGTATTCCCACAGATAGTGCATGGACAACACATAAAACCATTCTGCTTGTTTGCCTTAGCCACTTCGAGAAAATTATGCATGCCATTAATGTACTCTGAGGTGCGTCTGTCACCGTACATCCATTGCCGGTTCATCTGCTTGCATTTATATATAATTAAGTGTGTCAAAAACCATTACAGAACATCATGGATAGATAAGTGATCAAATTAATATAAGTTCATCATCACATTATATTCAAAGTACATGCATATATAGCTCACCACGGTGGTGCCGGCGACGAGATCGGCGCGGGTGATCGACGGCGGTGAAGACGGGAACGGGACGTACGACGGACCGCTCAACCTAGCCAAATCTCGGAGAAAATGGAGCTTCGAGTTCGAGCTTCGAGAGGAGAAAGCTTAACTAGTGTGGCTCGAGCATTTCATCGAGCATCTCATGTGCATATATGGGAGGTGAGCTAGAGCGCCACACAAAGCTCTCCCCTCGCCGGCCAGAAAAAACAGAGCAGTGTGGGCTCGCCGGCGATGGGTTATATATAAGCAACCAATTGGTCCCGGTTCGTTACAGGAACCGGGTCTAAAGGCCACCCATTTGTCCCGGTTCCAGTTACGAACCGGGACCAATGGGTGTGGGCCAGGAGCGAGGCCCATTGGTCCCGGTTCGTGCCTGGAACCGGGACAAATGGGCCCAGACCAACTGGGATAGATGCCCAACGAGGCCCGGCCGCCCCCCTGGCAGCACGAGCCGAGACGTATGCACCCATGGGTCCCGGTTCGTGGATGAACTGGGACTAATGGGCTCGCCAGGCCCGAACCAAAGCCCTGTTTTCTACTAGTGCAAGGACTTGAAGAAGAAAATGGAAAAAACTAAGGAGGAGAAGATGGAATTGAAGTTGCATGTTGCAGAAGTCGTCGATGATCACAAGATCAACATGGACCCTCTTGTGGATAGGTTAAATTTAGTTGAAAAGGAAAACAATTACTTGAAGAAAAAAAATGAAAAAACTAAGGAGGAGAAGATGTAATTGGAGTTGCATGTTGCAGAAGTCATCGATGATTGATGGCTTCTCGCCCCTCGTTGGTTACCCCAAGTGGAAGGTTTGAGATGCAGTGTAGCGGTAGTTTTCCCTTGGCAAAGATACCAAGGATCGAATTCCCCTGAGACTCCGAGGGTCAACAAGAAGGTGTCAACTGCAAGCGGCGCAACTTAGCGATTGACTAGACCTGCACACATATACAAATAACTTTGCTCCCAACGAGTACAGAGAGGTTGTCAATCCCTCCGGCCTTGTCGTTTACAAAGTATCAAACGCAAGAGATAATAGTGATAGGTATGACTGCAACTAGTAAGCAAGAACAGAAAGTAAATAGCGGATGCGATCAGTGATGGTAATATGGACCGGGGTCCCATGATGTTCACTAGTGATGTCTCTCTCCCAAAAGACGATAAAACAGCTAAGCGAGGTAAACGAATTACAGCTGGGCAATTGACAGTATTATGTGCGCAAACCAATGCTAGCTATGCTACAAAGAAAGGTAGAGGCTCAAAAGCATGGGCGGTACGCCAAGGCAAGTAGACCGAAATCCATCTACATCTACTACTAATCATCCACCTTGAGATATCTATCCAGAACATCTCGCTGGTATTAAGTTGCGAGTCCCACCCATAGTGTAAACTCAAAGCAACAGACAACTGCATTAAAGAACTTTGCATAAAGTAAACAATCCTTGCACCCGCAAGTACAAGCACCGTTGTTTTCCCCCTTGTGGCAACATCACATCCCCTAGACTCATGTTTCTGTCACTCAAACTAGTCATCAAGGGGCATGAACCCACAATCAAGCATAACGTTCCCTCTTGGAGTTACTACCTACTACTTGGCCAAAGCAATAAACAGCAACGGAGAACATGCAAGAATTACTCAAGAACATAAATATAAAAGAGGTGAATCAAATATATTACTCACACACAATCTGAACATAATCTCAAAATCCATTGGATCCCAGCAAACTCATCATAGCAACAGCATAAGGATTACATATGTGCCTCGATCATGTAGGGCAGCTCACGAGGTCTAATCGGTGAAGAACAAAGAGGGAAGGAGAACATCACATAGCTACTGGTCATGGACCCATGGTCCAAGGGAGACTACTCACAACTCATCCGGGAGGCGTCCATGGTGGTGGAGAAGCTCCCGGTGGTGATCCTCCCCTCCGGCAGGGTGCCGGGAAGAGTTCTCCTGGTGCTCCCGATCTTGGAAGCGCGGCGGCGGCGGAACAGAGATGAGATCGTGAAAAAGGGTTCCGTCCTCGAGGGTTTCGGGACGCGGTGTAAATATATGCCAAAGGGGGGCGTCAGAAAAGGCCAGGGGGGCCCAGGCGCCCTGGCGGCGCGGCCAGGAGGGGGGCCGCCCCCTCTGGTCGCCTGGAGCCCTGGTGGCCCCCCTCTGGCCTTACTTTGGCCGCATGGAAGCTTCTGGAACGCTGATTTTTTATATATTTTTCCTGGGATTTTTCTGGCAATTTACGTAATGGGAAAACCTGAAATACAAAAACAACAGAAAACAGAAACTGGCACTGGGGTGCACTGAGTTAATAGGTTAGTCCAAATATGATCAAAAGTGTATGGAAGTGCATAAATATCATAGCAATATCACACAAAAGAGGCATGGAGCAAGCATAAATTATAGATACATTTTGGACGTATCAACATCCCCAAGCTTAATTCATGCTCGTCCTCGAGTAGGTAAATGATAACAAGCATAATTTCTGTGGTGACATGCTATTAACCATATAAGGACTTTTCACAGTCACATGACAAAAGCTTATTGAGACAATGAATCTGTAGTAATTAAGTTGCCTCATGAGAAAATCACAAAGAACTGAAAGTTTTACAATATGATACTGAAACACTCAATAGATTTGTAGTGAGCATGGTGTGCAAACATGACAAAGTGGTACCTCGCTTGCCCCCTTTAGTGAAGCAAAACATAAATGCAGGGGCACCTCCAAGGTTTAAGTGACGACTAGATACAATGATTTCAGAATAAACGATATCATAATCATGCAGAAGACAATGGTACTTTGGGACAATGCGCATTACACTCAGAATGACAATCATGCTCTCAATAGTTGGTGCTGTAAAGAAGGTGGAGACTCTCGAACCGTGGCTTTTGATGGCAAGGTTGAAAACCCGTGGTCGGAAACAAAAACTAAACATGTACCAGAGCTCTTGGTTTTTTAAAAACAGAGGTAAAATTATTATTGGGATATGCATATTTCGTCAACGAATGCTAGCAGATAACTCAATTACTTCTCGAGCTGGACAAGTTTCGAGGAACGGCTCCCGCACGAGGACGATCACATCCTCTTAATCTTCTTTGTTTATCACTGCCAAAGTTTTCTGATTTCTCATGAACAAAGCGTGAAGGAGGGTTTGTTTGTTGTATATTTTTAATGAGCCGGGCGCACTCTTTGCCAGTTCCTTCTCGTATTAGGCGTTTGCACATTAGACATGCAATCCCGGGGTGAAGCTTGTCCAACTTAAAAAGATCATGAATCAACTACTACTTCCTCATGAGCTAAAACAGAGGCACAAAAGAGAAATGCTTTTTTTTGATTAATTTCGAGATGGTACACGAAAGTCTTCGTTAGGAATGGCAAGTAAATACCATGTATAGGAAGGTATGGTGGACTCATATGGCATAACTGGTTTAAAGGATTTTGGATGCACAAGCAGTCAGTCCGCTTAGTACAGGCGAAGGTTAGCAAAAGACTGGGAGCGACCAACTAAGAGAGCAATGACAGTCATAATCATGCAGAGCGACAAAGCAACATTGAATCGGGCATGGAAGTTATATCGCTACTCAGAAATTAAAGATCATCAAGGCTTGATGGACTTTCTTTACAGTCTTAAATATGCATGAGCATATGCCAAGTCAATCAAAATAAATTCTTGGAGGAAGATATCACTAAACCATACCACATCATAGGCAAACAAATCATGTTGGTACTTCAATAACACATTAAGAACCCCTCAGCTATTTGAGACTAACCATAAGAAAACATGAACTACTAAGCACCATTATGCACATAGCATTTTTATCATAGACATATCAACCAGTGCAACAGAAGCCAACTCTCTTAACAAGATAAGCATGATAACTCAAGAGAGTTCCAGCAACCAACTAAACAAAAGCTCTTTAAAAAGAAAAGCATGAAAACTAAGAGCTAAGCATGACAGTAGCTATTGAAAGACAAAGAACATACACAGCAAAGATAAACATGAAAATCCTATGTTGTGTTCTAGGTTGAAGTGGAGCGTGTTTCTCTCCCACACAAAGAAAGCTGAGTTCCAACTCGTTATGAAAAGCAAGCAAAGCTAAAGAAAACTAAAAAGGAAACTAAAAGCAAGACGCTCCAAGCATAGCACATAACACATGTAGTGATTAAAATATAGTGGAACGAAAGACGAACTGATAATGTTGATGGAGAAGGGGAAGCACGGGGGCATCCCCAAGCTTAGACGGTTGAGTCTTCTTGAATATTTCTTGGGGGTGCATGGGGGCATCCCCAAGCTTGAGCGTTTGACACTCCTGAATCTTTTTATCATCTTCCCTTGCACACTTGAAAACTCCCTTCATACATAACACATCATAATCTGATTAGCGAGGTTAGTACCCATAATAAAACAATTTTTCCTTGCTAGAAATAAAGACAATCTTGAAGGTCTACTGTTTCTCAAGATTGCCAAAAGGTTTTTGCAAAGAAAAAGCAAGCTCAAGGTTTGCAAAACGAAGAAAAGGCAAAACATGACAGAATCTGTGAAAAACAGACCAGCAGGTAGTAAATAATTCTTTCGGGGAACTTCTGCAACTCAAATAAAAAAACTCAGAACAGACGCCCGAAAGCCAATTGTATAGAGCACGCTGTCGAAAAAATTCAGACCAAAAATATGATCTGGTGATTTTATACAAATTTTTCTGTCCAAGGACAGAATCTGTTTCCTGGACAGCACGTCACAACTTTTGAACTTTCTTGCAATCAGAGGCTACACTTGGCACAAAGCTGAAAAGTAAAGATACAGTGATGATGCTACTGTAGTAACAAACATCAAGACACAACAAAAGAAAAATAAAATTTTATTCATTGTGGGCTGCCTCCCAAAAGCGCTTTCTTTTATGCCTTTAAGCTAGGCATAATGCAAAGAGATCAAGTTTTATCAAGAGTAAAAGAATAGCTAGCCCATATAACGGACTCAAAAGGTAAATTAATCTTATTTCTAGGGAAGTGTTCCATCCCTTTCTTGAGAGGAAATTGGAATTTTATATTCCCCTCTTTCATGTCAATGATAGCACCAACGGTGCGAAGAAAAGGACGTCCCAAAATAATTGGACAAGAAGGTTCACATTCAATATCCATAATAGTAAAATCAACGGGAACATAATTGTCATTGACAATGATAAGAACATCGTCGATCCTCCCCAAGGGTTTCTTTATGGAAGAATCAGCAAGACGAACACCAAAATAACAAGAATCAAAAGGTTTCAATTTAAGCATATCATATATTCTTTTGGGCATAACGGAGGTACTAGCTCCAACATCACATAAAGCATAGCAAGAGAAGTTATTCAACTTAATTTTAATCATAGGATCCCAACCATCTTCTAGCTTTCTAGGTATGGAGGCTTCTACCCTAAGTTTCTCCTCCCTAGCTTTGATGAGAGCATTAGTGTTATGCTCTGTGAAGGCAAGATTAAGCGTGCTAGTGCGGGGATCTCTAGACATCTTGTGAAGAAAATCAATAACTTCGGTAAGGGTGCAATTATCAAAATCAAGGTCACTACTATAAAGTAAAGTGGTAGTGGTAGTGGTGTCCTTTAGGTTCACTTGTTTGGTAGTTTCTATGGTCATAGCATCACCATTAATAGGTCCAATGGGACCAGGAGTGCATTGGGTGCTAAGAGTTTGGATATCCTCAACAACTTGGATAGTAGCAACAGTGTGGTGGGTAGGAAGGTTCTTAATTCTATCTTCTTCCTCCTTTTCTCTAGCCCATCTCTCTTTAAGTTTAGCCAACATCCTAATGTTTTCCTTAATTTGCACTTGAATAGCATTCATAGGAGTGGTCTTCCTCTCCTCAAGAGGGGAAGTTCTAATTTTAAGCAACTCTACCTCATGGGCTAAATTGTCTACCTTCGAAGAGAGATCATCTAGTTTGGCTAGTTTTTCTTCTACACTCTTATTGAAGGCTTTTTGGGTAGTGATGAAATCTTTAAGCATAATCTCTAGTTCAGAAGTGGAGTTCTTGGTGCTAAGATAAGCATGGTTGTTCCCATAGGAATTAGAGGGGAACGGTCTAGGATTGCTACCATAATTACTCCTATAAGTATTGTTATTGAAATTGTTTCTAGAGATAAAGTTCACATCTACTTGTTCTTGAGCAATCAAAGAATTTAAAGGAACATCACGAGGATCAATAGAAGATTGCTTGGAAAGTAGAGACATGATCAAGTCAACTTTTTCATTTAGGGAGGAAATCTCCTCGACAGAGTTTACCTTCCTACCTGTTGGAGCGCGTTCGGTGTGCCATTGGGAATAATTGGTCATAATCTCATCGAGAAGCTTCGTGGCAGCACCAAGTGTAGTTGACATAAAGGTTCCTCCCGCGGCCGAATCTAACAAGTTCCGCGAGGTAAAGTTCAAGCCTGCATAAAAAGTTTGGATAACCATCCAAGTAGTCAAACCATGAGTAGGGCAGTTCTTGACAAGAGATTTCATGCGTTCCCAAGCTTGGGCAACGTGTTCATTATCCAATTGTTTAAAATTCATTATGTTACTCCTTAGTTGGATAATTTTAGCAGGTGGATAGTACTTTCCAATAAAGGCATCCTTGCACTTGTCCCAAGAATCTATGCTATTTCTAGGCAAAGATTGAAACCAAATTTTAGCTCCTCCTCTCAAGGAGAAAGGAAAAAGCTTAAGCTTAACAATATTACCATCTATTTCTTGGTACTTTTGCATATCACAGAGTTCAACAAAATTGTTTAAGTGTAAAGCAGCATCATCTCCAGCACCGGAGAATTGATCTTTCATAACTAGGTTCAGTAAAGCAGGTTTAATTCCATAAGAAGGTGCTGAAGTGGCAGGTGTAGTAATAGGCATACAGATAAAGTCATCGTTGTTATGACTAGTGAAGTCACACAACTTGGTGTTCTCGGTGGAACCCATAGCAGCAAGCAAGCAAGATAACTATTTTTGTGATTTTTGATAATGGGAACTAAAGGAAAACTGAAAGGTAAACTAACAAGACTAAAAAGCAAAGGTAAAAGATAGCGTGCAACTCCCCTATCTTGAAGAGTGGAGTCCCCGACGACGGCGCCAGAAAACTTTGCTTGATGGCTTCTCGCCCCTCGTTGGTTACCCTAAGTGGAAGGTTTGAGATGCAGTGTAGCAGTAGTTTTCCCTTGGCAAAGATACCAAGGATCGAATTCCCCTGAGACTCCGAGGGTCAACAAGAAGGTGTCAACTGCAAGCGGCGCAACTTAGCGATTGACTGGACCTGCACATATATACAAATAACTTTGCTCCCAACGAGTACAGAGAGGTTGTCAATCCCTCTGGCCTTGTCGTTTACAAAGGATCAAACGCAAGAGATAATAGTGATAGGTATAACTGCAACTAGTAAGCAAGAACAGAAAGTAAATAGCGGATGCGATCAGTGATGGTAATATGGACCGGGGTCCCATGATGTTCACTAGTGATGTCTCTCTCCCAAAAGACGATAAAATAGCTAAGCGAGGTAAACGAATTACAGCTGGGCAATTGACATGATTATGTGCGCAAACCAATGCTAACTATGCTACAAAGAAAGGTAGAGGCTCAAAAGCATGGGCGGTACGCCAAGGCAAGTAGACCGAAATCCATCTGCATCTACTACTAATCATCCACCTTGAGATATCTATCCAGAACATCTCGCTGGTATTAAGTTGCGAGTCCCACCCATAGTGTAAACTCAAAGCAACAGACAACTGCATTAAAAGAACTTTGCGTAAAGTAAACAATCCTTGCACCCGCAAGTACAAGCACCGTTGTTTTCCCCCTTGTGGCAACAGCACATCCCCTAGACTCATGTTTCTGTCACTCAAACTAGTCATCGAGGGGCATGAACCCACAATCAAGCATAACGTTCCCTCTTGGAGTTACTACCTACTACTTGGCCAAAGCAATAAACAGCAACGGAGAACATGCAAGAATTACTCAAGAATATAAATATAAAAGAGGTGAATCAAATATATTACTCACACACAATCTGAACATAATCTCATAATCCATCGGATCCCAGCAAACTCATCATAGCAACAGCATAAGGATTACATATGTGCCTTGATCATGTAGGGCAGCTCACGAGGTCTAATTGGTGAAGAACAAAGAGGGGAGGAGAACATCACATAGCTACTGGTCATGGACCCATGGTCCAAGGGAGACTACTCACAACTCATCCGGGAGGCGTCCATGGTGGTGGAGAAGCTCCCGGTGGTGATCCTCCCCTCCGGCAGGGTGCCGGGAAGAGTTCTCCTGGTGCTCCCGATCTTGGAAGCGCGGCGGCGGCGGAACAGAGATGAGATCGCGAAAAAGGGTTCCGTCCTCGAGGGTTTTGGACGCGGTGTAAATATATGCCAAAGGGGGGCGTCAGAAAAGGCTAGGGGGGCCCAGGCGCCCTGGCGGCGCGACCAGGAGGGGGGCCGCCCCCTCTGGTCGCCTGGAGCCCTAGTGGCCCCCCTCTGGCCCTACTTTGGCCGCATGGAAGCTTCCGGAACGCTGATTTTTTATAAATTTTTCCTGGGATTTTTCTGGCAATTTACGTAATGGGAAAACCTGAAATACAAAAACAGCAGAAAACATAAACTGGCACTGGGGTGCACTGAGTTAATAGGTTAGTCCAAATATGATCAAAAGTGTATGGAAGTGCATAAATATCATAGCAATATCACACAAAAGAGGCATGGAGCAAGCAGAAATTATAGATACATTTTGGACGTATCAATTATCAGAAGATCAAGATGAATGCAATGCGCTTGAAGATTAGAAAGATTAGAAAATATGCTATCCATACTGAGGCTTGGTATCATTATGCCGTTCGATCAATTGTTACCTTAGTTGCGATTATGATCGCATTTGTTGTTGCATTGAAATGTTTTACATAGTTTCAATGTATGGTATAATTAGATAATGTGGAGAGCTATATGTTGTTCACTGAGAACTATGTATGTACTTTAGTTTTAGTACATTTTATGTGGGGAAATGGTGATACCATGCCAACTTTCAACCTCTTCAGAGTTCATTTGAAACGCTTTCCAATTTCAGGGTCATTTAGCTCAAAAAATTAGTAAATGCATGAAAATACCAAGTGAAGTCAGAAAGGGTTGAAAACTTATGATGTAGCTTTGAACAGTGCATTTTGAACACACAAAAAGTGTGGTGTTCAAGTAAGTTCAAGAAAATGAAATCCCTTTGTAACAGATGAGTTTTCCTCCGAAACCCTCATACTTCGAAACTGACATGTCCGTTTTGTACACGAAGTGCATCTAGTTTTTGCCGTAACCCTCACAACTTTTTAGCACATGCCATGTGGGTGAAATGATGATACCATGCCAACTTTCAACCTTTTCAGAGTTCATTTGTAGTGCTTTTCAATTTCAGGATCATTTAGTGCAAAAAGAATAAACTAATAGCAAAAAGAATGAACTAAAAATAATCAATTTTAATATTCTATTATGATCAACTAAAACAAAACTATAATATTCTTCAATAGCAAACCATTAGGAGAGTTAGGCAAATTGGAGTTGCATGTTGCCGATGTTGTCTATGATCTCAAGATCAAGATGGATGCACAAACTAGCGATTCACACAAATTTTAGCACATGCTATGTGGGTGACAAGTTATTCACAAACTAGTGATTCACACAAATTTAAAAAAATAATCAAATTTAAACTATTCAAATCGGAAAACTAATGGCACTAACAGAAAGTTTATAATTTTTATTACCTAAAAGCAAAAAAGATTTACTAAAAACAGTAAGTATTTTTCTATATGTAGAAACAAAATAAAATAAATAAAGGAAAAAAGAAAACAAAAAACTGAAACTGAAAATAAAAAATGCCACCTACAGGGCCACCATGGCCTGAATACGACTAGAAACTCAACCATGGGCCAGGATTCAGGCCCACAGAAGGTCCAGTAGGCCCACAGGCGAGGAGTGAAAGTTTAGGCCCGAAAGCCTGTAGTTGAGAGGAGCTCGAGAGGGTGGGCGCAACAACGCTTATAAACCACTCTCGAGCTCTCTCAGCTAGCGAGGTGGGACTAAACTTCCCACCGCACCGCGACAGCACAAGGCCTTTGGTCCCGTTGGTAGCACCAACCGGAACGAAAGGGGCGCATTGGTACCGGTTTGTGCCACGAACCGGGACCAATGGCTTTGCTATATAAACCAGCACTTAGCATTTTTCAGATTTCATCTTTAGTAGCCCTCGACGTCGCCGCCAGGTTGCCCGATCGAGCTCGCCGTCGACGTCGTCGCCGCCCTGTGCCCCGATCTCGCTCGTCGACGCCCTCTGCCCTGACCTCGCCATCACCGCCCTATGCCCCGACCTCGCCGTCACCGCCCAGTGAGCTCTCCCTCCCCCCACGCCGTCGCCCCTACTTGCCGCGCCCCGCCTCCACCTCGGCCTACTCGCTCTACTGCCTTTTCTTTCATACATTTTTTGTTCATTGATGTATGTATATATGGATGTTTTATGTATATGTAGATGTATGTATGATCCAAGGATATATGTATGCATTGATGTATGATTTTTTTGTTCATAGTTTTTTTTGTCAATTTATGTATATGTTCATCAAAAAATTGTGTTGCAAAAGTTACATTTAAGATTAGTTCATTTAGTGCATTTTAGGTTATTAGTTGTACTGTTAGTGCATTTTTACTATTGTATAATGTTATATTTTACTGTTTTTACTTAGTAAGTGTTTAATAGAATTAGTACGAAAATTAATAGAAGTACTTGAACTAGTTTATTTTTAGTAAGAACTAGTTTATTTATATTTATAGTAAGTGCTTAGTTGAATTAGTTGAATTAATAGAACTAGTTTATTTTTAGGTGTATTTAACATAATTCTAGGTTGATTCTTTTTGAATTGGACATAGAACTAGTTGATGAATTAGTTTATTTTTTTAGTTAAAGCAATTATTTCCGCATCGACGACGATGATGCTTATCCCGCATCCTCGCCGTCGACTCGGCGGAGGAGGCCTGCTTGATCAGAGGGGCCATGTCCGGGACTGGGCTCCACCGGGCTCGTACTAGGAGGTGCTACCTTATGGGGGGCGCAACTTGGTGAGGAGCCAACCCGTTGTTGACCCCGAACCTTCTTTGGTGGCGGTCGTGTGGGCCAGTGACGGTGCGGAGGCTTGAGGACCCCGCGGAGGTGGTACGTCACCGTGTCAGCGAGGAGGACGAGAACGTCTGTTGTTACATGGTTGCGTTGGAGGGCATGTTTGCTACTTCCCGAGCTTGCGTTGTATTCCCTCGAAGAGGAAAGGGTGATGCATCATAGTAGCATAAGTATTTCCCTCAGTTTTTTAGAACAAAGGTATCAATCCAGTAGGAGACCACGCGCGAGTCCCTCGCATCTTCACAAACAAATAAGAATTTCGCAGCCAACACGATAAGGGGTTGTCAATCCCTTTACGGTCACTTACGAAAGTGAGATCTGATAGATATGATAGTATAATGTTTTTGCTATTTTTGGATATAAGAACATAATGTAAATAAAGCAAAGTAAAGTAGATAGAAGATTAATATGTTGAGAATAGACCCGGGGCCATAGGTTTCACAAGTGGCTTCTCTCATGATAGCAGAATTCTACGGTGGGTGAACAAATTACTGTCGAGCAATTGATAGAAAAGGGCATAGTTATCAGAATATCTAGGCATGATCATTATATATTGGCATCACGTCCATGACAAGTAGACCGAAACGATTCTGCATCTACTACTATTACTCCACACATCGACCGCTATCCAGCATGCATCTAGAGTATTAAGTTCATAAGAACAGAGTAATGCTTTAAGCAAGATGACATGATGTAGAGGGATAAACTCAAGCAATATGATATAAACCCCATCTTTTTATCCTCGATGGCAACAATACAATACATGCCTTGTTGCCCCTGCTGTCACTGGGAAAGGACACCGCAAGATTGAACCCAAAGCCAAGCACATCTCCCATTGCAAGAACTATAGATCTAGTAGGCCAAACCAAACTAATAATTCAAATAGATTTGCAAGGATATTATAATCATACATAAAAGATTTCAGAAAAGAATCAAATACTTCTCGTAGATAATCTTGATCATAAACCCACAATTCATCGGATCTCGACAAACACACCGCAAAAAGATTACATTGAATAGATCTCCTCGAAGATGTAGGAGAACTTGGTATTGAGATCCAAAAAAAGAGAAGAAGCCCTCTAGCTAATAACTATGGACCCGAAGGTCTGTGGTAAACTACTCACAACTCATGGTGAGGCTATGGTGTTGATGTAGAAGCACTCCATGGTAGATCCCCCCTCCGACGGAGCTCCAGAACAGGCCCCAAGATGGGATCTCACGAGAACAGAAGGTTGCGGCGGTGGAATTAGGGTTTTCTCTGTTGCCTCGATGTCGGTGTACTAAGGTAGGGGTACCTCAGTACCCCAACTTGTGCACGGGCAGTTGCAGCTTCCCGCGGCAGGGTTCACCGCGCGCTCGCCGGAGACCTTTCTGCCCCTTTATTAAGCCATTCAAAAACAAAGTATACAAGACAGAAGATCGAGACCCCGGCAAGAGGAGCTTGCCGGGAAGGCCGTACCAGGCTCAAGACTGCCCCACTAGCACAAGGCCCTGGCAAGAGGAGCTTGCCAGGAAGATTAGAACACACGCCTCGGCGCTATATGCGCCCCGGCAAGGGCCCGGGGAGCGGCAAGCTCCCGGGCCCGGCAAGACCAAGGCCCCGGCAAGGTGCTTGCCGGGGGGAGTTGCGCTGTGTGCCCGCGCTCCAGCTCATCGGCCCACGCGTCGCCCTGGGGCCTATCCAGGGACGCGTGGCGGATGGCTGTGCAGCCAGGGGGACACGGTGGCACTCCACGGTGGTGGATCCATCGCCGTGGCAGACGGAGACGCAAGGGCGGGAACTTTTGGGGTCGACGGCGACGGGCATTAAATGCCCTTGTCCCCCACTGTCAAAGTAGGTATAGACCACTGTTCGCGCACTGTAGCTCCACTGTTCCCGCACTGTTACAACTACCACCTCTTTTACGTTTTTACCCCTTTCTCCTACGTTGACACCTGTCGGTGACCCCTTGCACTATAAAAGGAGGCCCATGCACAACGTGGAGGGGGTTCGGAACCTAGATCACTCACACGCTCGGTGTAGCTGCTTCTTCAAGCTCCCGAGCCCTCCAAACTCAATACACAACCAAGCAGGAGTAGGGTTTCACGCGTCTACCGCGGCCCGAACCTGGGTAAAACTGCCCGC
>LR738712.1:722655101-722682959 GCA_902687465.1 Secale cereale | reverse complement strand
GGACAGTTTCCCCCGACATCTTGGGAAACTGTCCGCCACGAACACCTATGGGACCGGAGCCCCTTGTCTGTGCGGTACGAGGGCGGAGGGAGCACGAAGAGCAGATCGAAGCGAGCACGCGGGCAGTTTTACCCAGGTTCGGGCCGCGGTAGACGCGTGAAACCCTACTCCTGCATGGTTGTGTATTGAGTTTGGAGGGCTCGGGAGCTTGAAGAAGCAGCTACACCGAGCGTGTGAGTGATCTAGGTTTCGAACCCCCTCCACGTTGTGCATGGGCCTCCTTTTATAGTGCAAGGGGTCACCGACAGGTGTCAACGTAGGAGAAAGGGGTAAAAACGTAAAAGAGGTGGTAGTTGTAACAGTGCGGGAACAGTGGAGCTACAGTGCGCGAACAGTGGTCTATACCTACTTTGACAGTGGGGGACAAGGGCATTTAATGCCCGTCGCCGTCGACCCCAAAAGTTCCCGCCCTTGCGTCTCCGTCTGCCACGGCGATGGATCCACCACCGTGGAGTGCCACCGTGTCCCCCTGGCTGCACAGCCATCCGCCACGCGTCCCTGGATAGGCCCCAGGGCGACGCGTGGGCCGATGAGCTGGAGCGCGGGCACACAGCGCAACTCCCCCCGGCAAGCACCTTGCCGGGGCCTTGGTCTTGCCGGGCCCGGGAGCTTGCCGCTCCCCGGGCCCTTGTCGGGGCGCATATAGCGCCGAGGCGTGTCTTCTAATCTTCCTGGCAAGCTCCTCTTGCCAGGGCCTTGTGCTAGTGGGGCAGTCTTGAGCCTGGTACGGCCTTCCCGGCAAGCTCCTCTTGCCGGGGTCTCGATCTTTTGTCTTGTATACTTTGTTTTTGAATGGCTTAATAAAGGGGCAGAAAGGTCTCCGGCGAGCGCGCGGTGAGCCCTGCCGCGGGAAGCTGCAACTGCCCGTGCACAAGTTGGGGTACCTAGCCTTCGCCAACAACGATTCTCCACAGCAGCCGTCGGCCTCGCGGCCGCGGCAAGCTGAGAAGACGAAGGCTGACGGCGACAAGACCGCCGGGGGTGCGACAAGCGCGCATTCCCCGCCGCAGAAGCAAAGGACGCCACCCCGCCGGAACAACGCTGACGATGGCTCCACAGCCTCGTCGGACCCGCGGGCCCGTCGGGACCAGCGCCAGGTCCTCGACGACCGGCAACAGGAAGACGCTCGGACAAGAATCGAGCGCCGCCGAGAAGCTCGGCGACAATCAGACCGGAGGGCTGAGGACGCTGTCGACGCGCGCGCGCCCGGTGA
The DNA here is from genome assembly GCA_902687465.1 of Secale cereale. NCBI lineage: Eukaryota > Viridiplantae > Streptophyta > Magnoliopsida > Poales > Poaceae > Secale > Secale cereale. The sequence goes on along the minus strand of LR738712.1, from coordinate 722,681,686 downwards.
ACCAGGAGACTTGCCGTACGCGGCAGGTTGCCCTGCGTTCACTCGCGAGCTGCGGCGCGTCCAGTGGCCCAGCATGAAGAATTTCAAGCCCGACGTACCGGAGAAGTACGACGGCAAGACGCACCCCTCGGAGTTTCTCAGCGTTTACACCATCGCGGTGCAAGCTGCCGGGGGGCGCGACGAGAAGATCTTGGCGAATTACTTCCCGCTCGTGCTTAAGCCGAACGTCCGTTCGTGGCTTATGCACTTGCCGGAAGGTTCTATCTCTTCTTGGGCCGACCTTTGCCACCAGTTTGTTGGCGCCTTCACCGGCGGCCACAAACCCCACGGCCAGGAGAGCGATCTCCACATTTTGGCCCAGAAGGAAGGCGAAACCCTGCGCAAGTACATCCAACGCTTCAGCCGTGTGCAGCACAACATCCCTGATGTCCACCCTGCCGCGGTTATCAGCGCGTTCCACCAGAACGTGCGTAACCGCCGCATGCGTGAAGAAATGGCGATGACCAAGATTCGGGACGTCAGCGAGCTCTATGCTCTGGCTGACAAGTGCGCACGCGCAGAAGAGGGGAGGAGACTTCCCGGGGAGGATGCTGGCGCAGGAGGAAGCGACAGCGACGACGCCGCCCCGGCAAAGAAGAGCCGGCGGCGGAATAACAGAAGGAAGGGCAAGAAAGAGGTGCTTGCCGTCGAGAAGTCCGGCAAGGAGGCCCCCGCCAAGCAAACGCAGGCTGGCGGCTCCGGCAAGGAGCCTGCCCCTGTAGCGGCGGCCGACAAGCCGGGCAGCTCCGACAAGCAATACTGTAAGATCCACCGCACCAAGGGTCACGATCTCTCCAACTGCAAACGCGTCGAGTACCTCGTCGAGCAGCAGAAGGCTGAGTACGAGAGGCGCGACAAGGAGAAGGCCCAAGGTGGCGGGGAAGAGCCGAGCAAGAAGCGGCCGTTCAACGGCCGGGGAGGACGCCGCGGCAAGGCCAAGCAGCGGCAAGGAGATCGACCTCCCCGGGGCCGAGACAAGGACGAAGAGGACGACGATGAAGACATGGAGGACGAAGATAACAGCGAGCAGGAGTTCCAGAAGGCCACGGAGGTCCTGTGCGTCGACGGTGGCGCCTCCCTGCACACCTCCCACCGCCAACTAAAGCAGTGGGTGCGTGAGGTGAATGCAGCGGAGCCGCCCGTGGAGTCGCGCAGGCTCCTCAAATGGTCCAGCACGCCCATCGTTTTTGATCTTGAGGATCACCCTGACCGCACCACTGCGGTCGGGTGCTTGCCGATGCTGGTTTCTCCCACCATCCGCAACCTCAAGGTCATCAAAATGTTGGTTGACGGCGGGGCCGGGCTGAACTTGATCTCCTCTGCTGTGATCAAGAAACTCCAAATTCCAGATGGCGAGCTCGAAGAAACCGGTTCTTTCCAAGGAATCAACCCGGGAAGGAGCAAGCCCAAGGGAAAGATCACTCTGCCGGTGACCTTTGGCGGGGAGCTCAACTTCAGAACTGAGCGCATCACTTTCGACGTCGCCGATATTCCATTGCCCTACAATGGAATACTTGGCCGCCCTGCCCTCGCCAAGTTCATGGCAGCTTCCCATTATGCCTACAACGTACTCAAGATGCCGGGGCCGATAAGCATCATCACTGTCCACGGCGACAAGAAGGATGCGCTTGTCTGCGCCGACAAGATCTATCGGGATGCGGCAGCTGCGGCCGAGAAGGATACTCTTGCCGCTGAAGCTCCCGGGGGGAAGAAGACGAAGACCAAGTCCGGCAAGTGCTCTGGAACCCACTCCGGCAACCGCACCTCTTTGGAGTGCTGCGCTGCCGTCGAGGACGTTCCATCGAGCTCCACCGGCAAGAGTAAGAAAGGGATGGCCGCTCCTCCGGCAACCAAGAAAGTTTCCGCCAAGGAGGACGGCACTGGTGGTACCTTCACCATCAGTGCCACTCTCGACAGCAAATAGGAAAGCGCGCTCGTTGCCTTCCTGCGGGCGAATGTCGATGTGTTTGCCTGGCAACCATCTGACATCCCCGGTGTTCCCAGGAAGGTAATTGAGCACAAGCTTGCTGTTTGTCCTCATGCGCGGCCCATCAAGCAGAAAGTGAGGAAGCAAGCCGTGGAGCGCCAAGAATTCATCAACGAAGAAATCAAGAAGCTAGAAGCAGCAGGCCTAGTTAGAGGTGTGATCCATCCGACGTGGTTGGCAAATCCAGTCGTCGTGCGCAAGGCCAATGGGAAATGGAGACTGTGTATAGACTTCACCGATGTGAATAAAGCATGTCCCAAGGATCCATTCCCTTTGCCGCGCATTGACCAGATCGTTGACTCCACTGCCGGATGTGAGCTACTCTGTTTTCTTGATGCATACTCAGGCTATCACCAGATTTTCATGGCCAAAGAGGATGAAGAGAAGACTGCATTTATCACTCCATGTGGCACTTATTGCTTCATACGCATGCCATTTGGATTGAAGAATGCAGGCTCAACCTTTGCAAGGGTAGTATACACTGCTTTTGAGCCACAGATCCACAGAAATGTAGAGGCTTACATGGATGACATCGTGGTGAAGAGCAAGAGCAAGGATACCCTGATCCAAGATTTGGAAGAAACGTTTCAGAGCCTGCGCAGAATACAGCTCAAGCTGAACCCCGAGAAGTGCGTCTTTGGAGTCCCCTCCGGCAAGCTTCTCGGGTTCTTTGTGTCACAGAGGGGGATTGAAGCCAACCCCGACAAGATTAAAGCCATTGAGCAGATAGAGGCCCCGAAGTGCGTCAAGGATGTCAGAAGGCTTGCAGGTTGTGTGGCCGCCCTCAGTAGGTTCATTTCAAAGTCTGCAGAACGCGCCCTACCTTTCTTCAAAATCTTGAAGAAGGCAGGTCCCATGAAGTGGACTCCGGAAGCGGAGGCGGCGCTGCAGGATTTGAAACGGTACCTGTCCTCCACTCCAATACTTGTCGCACCTAGACCACAGGAAAAGTTGTTGCTGTACCTAGCGGCGACCAACCAGGTGGTTAGTGCTGCGTTAGTAGCGGAGAGGGAGTCCGACGAGGAGTCAGCACCACCGGCAAGCGAATCCGCCGACAAGCAGGGGGCTGCTCCGGCAAGCTCTGGCCCCGACAAGGATAACCCTGCGCAGGAACAAGATGAGGTGCAGAAGAAGATGGTGCAGCGCCCAGTGTATTTTGTGAGTTCCCTCCTCCAGGGGGCTAGATCAAGGTACTCTGGTGTGCAAAAGTTGCTTTTCGGCCTCCTCATGGCCTTGAGAAAGCTGCGCCATTACTTCCAAGCCCATGAGATAACAGTGGTCACTCGCTTTCCGCTGAAGAGGATATTGCACAACCCAGAAGCAACAGGGAGGATCGTTGAGTGGGCACTGGAGCTGTCAAGCTTTGGACTCAAGTTTGAAAGTACTTCAACTATACAGAGCCGAGCTTTGGCAGAATTCATAGCTGAGTGGACCCCAACGCCCGATGAAGAAGTCCAAGAAACAAGTGCACCCGTACAAGAAGCGACAAGTGAATGGGTAATGTATTTTGACGGTGCCTTCTCGCTGCAAGGCGCCGGTGCTGGCGTGGTACTCATCGCGCCCACCGGAGAGCACCTCAAATATGTTATCCAGATGCACTTTCCCAGGGAGCAAGCGACAAACAACACTGCAGAATATGAAGGCTTGCTCGCCGGCCTCAGGATTGCGGCTGAACTTGGGATCAGGAAGCTGATTGTGCGGGGAGATTCTCAGTTGGTGGTCCGGCAAGTTAACAAGAGCTATCAGAGCCCTTTGATGGAAGCTTATGTCGATGAAGTGAGGAAGCTTGAGGAGCACTTTGAAGGTCTGCAGATGGAGCACGTCCCGAGAGCTCAAAATGAAATTGCAGATGGCCTTTCAAAGTGTGCTTCGATGAAGTTACCTGTGGAACCAGGGACCTTCTTGCTCAAGCTGACTCAACCATCCGTTACACCATCAATTGGGCAGTCCAAGAAGAGAAAGTTGGTCTCCGGCGACTACTTGCCGGCGGATCTTCCTGAAACCGCCGCCAAGGTCCCCAAGATCAACAACCACAACGCTGAGGAACAGTTCGCTCCTGCAGATCCTCGGGTCTGTACAGTTGAAGCAAGCGTTCCCGACAAGCCTCGCCCCGGCGAGCTTGCCGGGGGACCATCCGCTCCGGCAGAACCAGAGGTCCTTGCCGTAGAAGCTGAGGTTCCCGCAGCGGCCCTCGAGCCTTTAGTCCTTGCCGCCGAGCCCCAAGCTCCGGCATGGGCGCAGCAGATCGTCCGTTTCCTTCAAACTGGAGAACTTCCCGACGACCCAGAAGAAATAGAGAAGATAACCAGGCAGTCAAGTATGTACCAGTTCGTGGATAACGAGCTGTACAGAAGAAGGCTCAATGGTGTCAGATTGAAGTGCATCTCCAGGGAAGATGGACAGAAGCTGTTGGCAGAAATACACGGAGGCATATGCGGCCACCACATTGGCGCAAGGGCACTTGCCGGAAAAGCTTTCCGGCAAGGGTTCTTTTGGCAAGAAGCCCTCCAAGATGCAACTGCACTAGTAACCAAGTGTGAAGCGTGCCAGTTCCATGCAAAGCAGATCCATCAGCCAGCTCAGGCTCTCCAAACAATCCCTTTGTCCTGGCCCTTCTCGGTCTGGGGGCTCGATATACTCGGCCCTTTCCCTCGTGCTGTCGGGGGCTTTGAGTACTTGTACGTTGCAATCGACAAGTTCACAAAGTGGCCAGAAGTGGAGCCAGTGAGAAAGGTGACAGCACAGTCAGCAGTCAGGTTCTTCAGGTCGATTGTTTGCCGTTTCGGGATCCCTAACAGGATCATCACCGACAACGGTACACAATTCACTAGTCGCACCTTCATGCAGTACGTCCAAGACCTTGGCGCCAAGGTCTGTTTCGCTTCTGTTGCTCACCCGAGGAGCAACGGTCAAGCGGAGAGGGCAAATGCTGAAGTGCTGCGCGGACTTAAGACAAGGACCTTTGACAGGCTGCGCAAGTGCGGAAGAAATTGGATAGAGGAGCTACCGGCGGCTCTTTGGTCAATCAGAACGACACCAAGTCGAGCCACCGGACAGACACCCTTTGCTCTAGTCTATGGAGCAGAGGCAGTTCTCCCCACGGAACTCGTATACGGATCTCCTCGAGTGCTCGCTTATGATGAGCTCGAGCAAGAGCAACTGCGGCAAGATGACGCATTGCTCCTCGAGGAGGGACGTCTCCAGGCTGCTGTACGAGCTGCTCGATACCAGCAAGCCTTGCGTCGCTATCATAGCCGCAAGGTCAAGGCCAGGAGTCTCGAGGAAGGCGACCTTGTTCTTCGGCGTGTTCAGTCCGCCAAGAATTCCAACAAGTTGACGCCGAAGTGGGAAGGCCCTTATCGGGTGAGACAAGTTACGAGGCCCGGCGCTGTCCGCCTCGAGACCGAAGAAGGCTTACCGGTGAGCAACTCCTGGAACATAGAGCATCTTCGCAAGTTTCACCCCTAAGGCGCGGTTGCCGTGATCCGCTCCGGCAACCACCTTTTGTACAAGCTTTGCCGCTGTTGCATGTAACCCTTTGTACAAAGCCGGGCGTAGACCCCGTGCATCAGTAAAGTTTCTTTTGTGTTTCTCTCGCCGATTGCCTTTTGCATGCTTTTCTTTGCTATTTGCATGTATTGTTTGGCATTTGGTGCAACACTCAAGTATCCGGTAAGCATTAGCACGCCGAAAGGCCATGTACCTGTTTCCCTCTTCTTTCCCTTTGCCTCTTAAGCAGAAGGAACGTTCCTCGCGCACAAGTTTGCCGGGGGGGAAGGAGGTGGAGGAGGAACCAAGTGCTGTTCAAGAAAGAGAAGCCTTACCGGGAAGCAAGCAATATATGAAAGCTAAGTTGTTAGGGAAGGAGGTGGAGGAGGAACCAAGTGCTGTTCAAGAAAGAGAAGCCTTACCGGGAAGCAAGCAATATATGAAAGCTAAGTTGTTAGAGTTTGACCAGTTCAAAATTTAAATTTTTTTAGTTGTCTTCCTTGAACAATCACACTTTGTATGGAAAACCTGTGCGCGGAGGAACCTACCCGTAGCTTGCCGCACCCTTATCTTGTTTCCGAGTACGCTCAACGATTTAAGTGAGCTGCGACAAGTGTCGCGCCCTTGTCTCGTTTCCGAGTACACTCAGCAAGCTAAGTGCGTTGCGGCTAGCCGCGGCAAGGTTGCTTGCCGGTGAGACCTTGGCCAGCAGGCTGCTCAGAGTCCAGCACTCGGCGCTCGCGGCAAAGGTACCTTGCCGGCAAGCTCCCCGGGAGCGTAGGGTGAAAAACGTACAAAGTCAAGGATTAAGACAAGGAAGATAACATTGCACTGATTGATCAAAATGAGATAAATATCTTACAAAGGATAACTTGTCACAATGGACTAATGAGTTCATGACATCATGTGCAGAAACAAAAAGAGATAAAGATAATGGAGGCCTAATCTACGCGGTCGCCCTCCTTCCTGGAGATCTTGGCCACCTTGGCAATGATGTGGGCGACCTGCTCCTTCAGGGCCTCCGTGTTCGCATCGACCGGCAAGCTGCGAAGAACGTTGGTGAGGTTGATGCCCGGATTGCGGTACACGATCTTCGTCAGCACGCGCTCCAGAGTTCCCGCGCAGAGCAGGCGCGTCTCCTCGGCCAGTTGCGCGGGGATCTTATTCCGCAGATCAGCAAGGGCCGGCGCGATTCCCCTGAAGAAGAGGCTGAGCTTGGCGCTGTGTGGGAGGTTCGGATCCGGGGAGTAGATGAGGTGCTCCAGCTTCAACGCCAGCAACTCCTGGTCGATGTTGGACGCGCAAGACACCAAGTCCTCGGTCCACACCTCAACAGTTTTGCGGAAGAGCTCGGCCGCTTTGTTGGCGCTCTCCACTAGGGTCCGCTCCTTGCGGAGCTCCTCCTTCAACTTGGTCTCCCGGGCCCGGGCAGCGTCGAGTGAATCCTTCAGTGTGGCGACCTTCAGCTCCAAGTCCTCGATGGAGTCCTTGGCGGTCTTCAACTCGTCGCCCCTCTCAGAAAGACGCACCTGGAGTTCTGAGTTGGTGTGGGCGTCCTTCTCGCGCTCCGTGATGAGCGCGGCAACCTTCTCCGCGCTCACCTTCAGCGCCTTCTCCAGCTGCACGACCTTGGCGGCGAGCTCCTTCTTGGCGGTCTCCGCGGCAACCGCGGCGGCTTTCGCCTCCTTCAGCTCCCCGCCAAGGGCCGCCTCCCGAGCGGCGAGGTCCTCCTCATGGGAGTCGAGTTGGACCTTCCGCTGGGCGAGTTCTCCTTCTCGCCGGGACAGCTCCACCCCGGCGAGCCGCTGCTGTTCCTCAGCTTCGGCCTTCTCCAGCACCCATTCTTGGTATTCGCCGGCAAGCCGCTCACGCTCCTCCGCCACCTCGCGGAGGGCCGCCTGGTTGGCGGCGCTGAGCTCCGCCGCGCGCTTCTCCATCTCCGCGGCGGCCTTGGCGGCAAGGGCTTCCCGGGAGGCAAGCTTCGCCTGCCTGGCCTGGTAAAGGGCCAGGAGCTGGTGGAGCAGCTTCTCCTCCTCGGGCCCTTCACTCCCGCCGGGCGCCTCGACAATCTTCAGGCCCGCGGAGGCGAGGACTTCTCCGTCAAACGCCTCGCCCTCCGCGGGAGCTCGCGATGAGGACCCCCAAGGCATCTGGATGAAGACGCCGTTGGGGGCCTCAAGGTAGTAGCCCTGCTCCTTGCCGGCGGAGGGGTCGGCGGCCGGCGCAGCACTTGATGCTCCCGCCGCCTCCGGGTCGGCGGTGCGGTCGCCGTCCCCCTCCCCGGCCGCTGCGTCCGCAGCCGGAGCGGTCTCCTGCGCGGCCGGCTCGGCGGCTCTTGCCGTGTCCTCGACGACAGGGACGTCACCGCCGCCGCCCTGCGCGCCCTCCTCATCCTCGATGTTGATGAATTCTGTCTCCATCGGCTCGGGAGGAGAAGGATCTAAAAAGAAGAAGAAGAAAAAGAAGTTCAAGCAAATATCCAAAAAGAGACGAAGCCAAGAAGACAGACTACAAGACATACCTTGGCGGACGTCCTCAGCGGAGGGCTCCCTTGCCGGGGAGCTCTGCCTTGGCGGAGTGGCCGCCCTCGCCGGGCTGCTCGCCCTTGGCGGGGTACTCTGCCTTGGCGGAGTACCCGCCCTTGGCGGAGCGCTCTCCCTTGCCGGAGAGTTCGGCCTTGGCGGGGACGGCGGGGCCTGCGGCTCCTCGATGACGGTCTCCGGGCGCTCTTGCCGCTGTGGCTCCACCTCTGCACAAATCAAGACAAGAAACATCAAGATGTTGAAAGAAGACAAAATCCCTAAGCGCGTCCCGACAAGCGGAAGGATGGACCCCAGACTTACGCTGGGGGCTGCGCTGGGGGCTGCTCCTCGGAGCAGCGTTTGGGTCCGGCAGGGTTGGCTCCGGCACATCCCCTGTTGCCGCGGTGGCCGAACCTTCCGTGACCTCGACCACAGGCGCCTTGGCTTTCTTCGCCACGCGTTGAACCAAGGTCCTGAAATCAAAGCGACAAACGAAGTCAGCATCAACCATAATCAAGACAAAACTCGAGAAGGTGTAAGATCCTGGATCCTTACTCCTGATCCTCCTCGTCGTCCTCGCTCAAGGCGGAGAAGTCGTACTCCACCGGGGGCGCGTCGGCGCGAGGAGCGGAAGATGAAGATTCCCTCGGGCGCTTGGCGATCCCAGGGGCTGGGGGCTGCGAAGACCCAGCCCCTGTGGTAGCCGGAGCCCGGGGAGCGGGCGGAGCCGCTGCTCCGCTCCGAGAAGACCCCTGTCGGCTCGACGCCTGCTTGCGGGACGCCTCCATCGTGGCCCGCGCGCGGGCTGCCTCCGCCGTGACTGGTGCGCCGGTCGCCCCCGGCGCAGCTTGGCTCCCCCGGGGAGCTGCTCGGCGAGCTGGTTGTTGCCGGGGCGCTTGCGCCCTCTCTCCCGTCGCCGTCTTGCGGAGACGCTTCGGTGGAGACTGCCTTGGGCTTGCCGGGGGCGGGGAGCTCTCCGACGAGGAGAGGTCGTCGGCGTAGAGCTCCGTAGATCCGCCGGAGTCCTCGGCCTCCTCCTCCTCCTCCTCCCCGGCCGGCTCACTGGGCCCAGCGCCCTGCGCTGCGGCCTCTTTTCCCTTGGCGCCTCCGCTCCCTCCGGCGCCTCCGTTCCTCGCGGCGCCTCTGTTCCCTCCGGCGGCACCCTCCATTGCCGCGGCCTCGGCCACGATTCCGTGGATCCCGGAGTGCCTCAGAGAGGGGACCCCGGCGAGCGCGTCGGGAGGGAGCTGCAGCAGTCTGCGGATCTCCGCCTCCTCCGCCTGGCTGGACGCGTCCGCAGCCTCCGCCTCATCAGGCGTGTACCCAAAATCTCCTGCCGCTGCAGCCGCAGCGGCCTCTTCAGCCCGAGAAGCTATGTAGGCAAGCTCCTGCTCGGTGGTGTCCCGCGTGTGCTCCTTGAGGTCGCTCTTGTTCTTCGCCACCTCCACGAGGTTGTCGAAGAAGGTGAGGACGTCGATGGGCTTGGGCGCGATCCACGTGCGGTCCACGCCATGCGAATCGCATGCGGGCATCATGGCGAGGAGACGGTCCCGGACTGTGCTGTTGCAGAGCGGCACCACTCCCCGGGGAGCTCGGAACCACTCAGGGTGTGCCGGGTCATACTTGAAGAGTTCCCGGACCATCCCCTTCAGTTCCAGCGTCGTGAAGTTGAAGTTGAGCCCGGGGCGCAGCCTCATTATATCCGCCGGGCCGCCGTACTCCCAGGCCGGCCTTTTCCTGTCTTGGAGAGGGGCGATGCGGCGGCGGAGGAAGTCTGCGCCTACCTCTGCAACGGACAGCCTGGCGGTCCGAAGACGAAGAACCCGGACGAGGGCGACGTCGAGCTTGATGTCATCCGAGTCCAGCTCGCTCCAATCCCTGCCGCGCACGATGGGTGTTGTGCGCGGCGCGGTGAAGGGCTGCGGTGCGTCCTCAACGATCCAGCACCACTCCGCACGCCACTCCTCCCACTTGCCGCGGAGCTCCCCCGGCAAGTAGGACCCCTTCTTGTTCAGACGGAAAACCCAAGAAATTCCTCCGGAGAGGGGGGCGTCGGCCTCTGCTCTAGGAGTGAAAAAGTGCCTAAACAACGCTACGTTGGGCTGTATCCCTATGAAGTTTTCGCACATGTGTGCGAAAACCGCCATGGTGAGGATGGAGTTGGGGGTGAAGTCAAGGTGGTGGAGGCCGTAGGTGTGCATGACATCGCAGAAGAAATTTGAGAAAGGAGGGCAAAGACCGCAGTGAAAGAAAGCTGCGAAGAAGTAGTACCCGCCGGGGTAGCTGTCCTTGGCGACGGCCGGATATGCTCGCGTGCGGGGGTGCGCCTTGGTTTCCTTGGCCCAGAACAAGTAGTACTTGTTCCAGAGCTCCCGCGCGCCGAGCCTCGGCGGGAAGACGAGATGCTGCTTCCGATACGCGGCGAGCTTCGCCGCTTGCTCCGACTTCTCCCTCTTGGCCTTCTCCGCCTTCGCCTTGTCGGTCTTCGGGGCCATGGCGGACGCGGCGGAAGGAGGGGAACGAAGAGCCCGGCGACGCCGGAGGTGCAGATGGCGGCTGCGGAGGTGTGGAGGCGGAACGCAAAGGGATATCTGGAGGAAGAAGAAGCAATGAAAGCGCAAGGAGGGGAACCGCACCTGCTTCCTCTGCTTTTATGGGGGAGTGGGGGGGCGTTTCGCCCTTTTCATTGATGGAACGTGGGCACGTCCCATCCCACGACGCCGCAATCGACGCGTGCCGTTACGAGGGGATGCGGCGGATACGGAAGTGGATTCGGCGCGCCGCGGGCCGCGTGTGCCCGTGCACTGTTTTGGGCCTGGCCCAACAGCGCTCGGCACCGTGTGTGGCCCAGGCCCGGGGGCTCCTGTCGGTGTACTAAGGTAGGGGTACCTCAGTACCCCAACTTGTGCACGGGCAGTTGCAGCTTCCCGCGGCAGGGTTCACCGCGCGCTCGCCGGAGACCTTTCTGCCCCTTTATTAAGCCATTCAAAAACAAAGTATACAAGACAGAAGATCGAGACCCTGGCAAGAGGAGCTTGCCGGGAAGGCCGTACCAGGCTCAAGACTGCCCCACTAGCACAAGGCCCTGGCAAGAGGAGCTTGCCAGGAAGATTAGAAGACACGCCTCGGCGCTATATGCGCCCCGGCAAGGGCCCGGGGAGCGGCAAGCTCCCGGGCCCGGCAAGACCAAGGCCCCGGCAAGGTGCTTGCCGGGGGGAGTTGCGCTGTGTGCCCGCGCTCCAGCTCATCGGCCCACGCGTCGCCCTGGGGCCTATCCAGGGACGCGTGGCGGATGGCTGTGCAGCCAGGGGGACACGGTGGCACTCCACGGTGGTGGATCCATCGCCGTGGCAGACGGAGACGCAAGGGCGGGAACTTTTGGGGTCGACGGCGACGGGCATTAAATGCCCTTGTCCCCCACTGTCAAAGTAGGTATAGACCACTGTTCGCGCACTGTAGCTCCACTGTTCCCGCACTGTTACAACTACCACCTCTTTTACGTTTTTACCCCTTTCTCCTACGTTGACACCTGTCGGTGACCCCTTGCACTATAAAAGGAGGCCCATGCACAACGTGGAGGGGGTTCGGAACCTAGATCACTCACACGCTCGGTGTAGCTGCTTCTTCAAGCTCCCGAGCCCTCCAAACTCAATACACAACCAAGCAGGAGTAGGGTTTCACGCGTCTACCGCGGCCCGAACCTGGGTAAAACTGCCCGCATGCTCGCTTCGATCTGCTCTTCGTGCTCCCTCCGCCCTCGTACCGCACAGACAAGGGGCTCCGGTCCCATAGGTGTTCGTGGCGGACAGTTTCCCCCGACACTCGATGTTTTCGGGGTACATGGATATATATAGGAGGAAGGAGGGCATCGGGGGAGCCAGAGGGGGGACACGAGGGTGGGGGCGCGCCCAGGGGGAGGGGGCGCGCCCTGGACCCTCGTGGCCGCCTCCTTCGTTCCCTCGCGTGTACTCCAAGTCTTCCGTGAAGATATGGCTCCAAAAATAACTCTCCCGAATGTTTCATTCCATTTGGACTCCGTTTGATATTCCTTTCCTGCAAAACCCTGAAATAGGCAAAAAACAACAATCAGCACTGGGCCTTGGGTTAGTAGGTTAGTCCCAAAAATAATATAAAAGTGTATAATAAAGCCCATTAAACATCCAAAACAGAATATATAATAGCATGGAATAATAAAAAATTATAGATACGTTGGAGACATATCAAGCATCCCCAAGCTTAATTCCTGGTCGTCGTTGAGTAGGTAAATGATAAAAACAAATTTTTTGATGTGGAATGCTAACTAACATAATTCTGAATGTAATTCTCTTTGTTGTGGCATGAACGTTCAGATCCGAAAGATTCAAGATAAAAGTTCATATTGACATAAGAATAATAATACTTCAAGCATACTAACAGAGCAATCATGTCTTCTCAAAATAACATGGCCAAAGAAAGTTCATCCCTACAAAGTCATATAGTTAGGCTATGCTCCATCTTCGTCACACAAAATATTCCAATCATGCACAACCCCGATTTCAGCCAAGCACTTGTTTCATACTTTAATTTTTCAAACTCTTTCAACTTTCACGCAATATATGAGCGTGAGCCATGGACATAGAACTATATGTAATAGAGTGGTGATTGTGGAGAAGACAAAAAGGAGGAAGATGGTCTCACATCAACTAGGCGTATCAATGGGATATGGAGATTCCCGTCAATAGATATCAATGCGAGTGAGTAGGGATTGCCATGCAACGGATGCACTAGAGCTAAAAATGTATGAAAGCTCAACAAAAGAAACTAAGTGGGTGTGCATCCAACTTTCTTGCTCACGAAGACCTAGGGCATTTGAGGAAGCCCATCGTTGGAATATACAAGCCAAGTTCTATAATGAAAATTCCCACTAGTATATGAAAGTCACTAAACAAGAGACTCTCTATCATGAAGATCATGGTGCTATTTTGAAGCACAAGTGTGGAAAAAGATAGTAGCATTGTCCCTTTTCTTCTTTTTCTTTTTCTTTTCTTTTTTGGGCCTTTTTTCTTTGTCTTTCCTTTTTTTATTTTTCTTTGTTTTTTTGGGACAATGCTCTAATAATGATGATAATCACAGTAATATTGATTTACAACTCGATACTAGAACAAATTATGACTGTATATGAATGCCTCCGGCGGTGTACCGGGATGTGCAATGAATCAAGAGTGACATATATGAAAAATTATGCATGGTGGCCTAGCCACAAATACGATGTCAACTACATGATCATGCATGGCAATATGACAATGATGAAGTGTGTCATAACAAGTGGAACGGTGGAAGGTTGCATGGCAATATATCTCGGAATGGCTATGGAAATGCCATGGTAGGTAGGTATGGTGGCTATTTTGTGGAAGGTATATGGTGAGTGTACGGTACCGACGAAAGTTGCGCAGTACAAGAGAGGCTAGCAATGGTGGAAGGGTGAGAGTGCATATAATCCATGGACTCAACATTAGTCATAAAGAACTCACATACTTATTACAAAAATCTACAAGTCATCAAAACAAAGTACTACACGCATGCTCCTAGGGGGAGGTTGGTAGGAGTTAACCATCGCGTGCCCCTGACCTGCACACAACGGATGACACTCAATGAAATACCTCATGCTTCAAATTTGTCACACAACGGTTACCATACGTGCATGCTATGGGACTTGCAAACCTCAACACAAGTATTTCTCAAATTCACAACTACTCTACTAGCATGACTCTAATATCACCATCCTCTTATCTCAAAACAATCATCAAGTATCAAACTTCTCTTAGTATTCAATGCACTTTATGTGAACATTTTTTTACTATATTCATCTTGGATGCCTATCATAATAGGACTAGTTTTATAAGCAAAGCACATTACCATGCTGTTCTAAAATACTCTCAAAAAGATATAAGTGAAGCATGAGAGATCAACACTTTCTACAAAATAAACTACCACCGTGCTCTAAAAGATATAAGTGAAGCACTAGAGCGAAACTATCTAGCTCAAAAGATATAAGTGAATGACATAGAGTGTTCTAACAAATTTTAAAGCCTATTTATCTCTTTCAAAAGGTGTGTCCAGCAAGGATGATTGTGTCAAACTAAAAAGCAAAGATTCAAATCATACATGACGCTCCAAGCAAAACACATATCATGTGGTGAATAAAAATATAGTCCCGAGTATAGTTACCGATAGATGAAGACGAAAGAGGGGATGCCTTCCCGGGGCATCCCCAAGCATAGGCTTTTGGTTGTCCTTGAATTTTACCTTGGGGTGCCATGGGCATCCCCAAGCTTAGGATCTTGCCACTGTTGGTTCCATAGTCCATCAGACCCATACTCAAAACTTGAAAAATTCACAACACAAAACTTAGCCAAAAATCTCGTGAGCTCCGTTAGTATAAGAAAACAAACCACCACTCAAAGGTACTGTAATGAACTCATTCTTTGTTTATATTGGTGTTAAACCTATTGTATTCCAACTTCTCTATGATTCATATCCTCCAATACTACTCATAGATTCATCAAAATAAGCAAACAACACACGAAAAACAGAATCTGTCAAAAACATAATAGTGTGTCGTAATCTGTGACTTTCGAATACTTCCATAACTCCAATTTTTTTGAAATAAATTGTTAAACGTGAGGAATTTGTCTATTAATCATCTGAAAAAGAATCAACTAAATAGCACTCTCCAGTAAAATCTGGTGGCTAATCTCGTGAGCGCTAACATTTCTGTTTTCTACAGCATGATCATATAAACTTCGCACAAGTCTTCCCAAAGGTTCTACTTGGCACAAACACTAATTAAAGCACAAAACCACATCTAAACAAAAGCTAGATGCAATATTTATTCCCAAACAGAAGCAAAAAAAAAAAGAAAATAAAATTGGGTTGCCTTCCAACAAGCGCTATCGTTTAACGCCCCTAGCTAGGCATGATACAAGAATAGATCTAGGTATTGTCATCTTTGGAAAGCAATCCATAAGTGGCTCTCATAATAGATTCATATGGTAATTTAATTTTCTTTCTAGGAAAGTGTTCCATGCCTTTCCTTAACGGAAATTGGAATCTAATATTTCCTTCCTTCATGTCAATAATTGCACCAATCATTCTAAGGAAAGGTCTACGAAGAATAATAGGACATGGAGGATTGCAATCTATATCAAGAACAATGAAATCTATGGGAACATAATTCCTATTGGCAACAATAAGAACATCATTAATCCTTCCCATAGGTTTCTTAATGGTAGAATGCGCAAGATGGAAATTTAAAGAACAATCATCAAGCTCATGGAAACCTAACAAATCACACAAAGTTTTTGGGTTAGTAGAAACACTTGCACCCAAATCACACAAGGCAATTCATTCAAATCTTTAATTTCGATTTTAATACTAGGTTCCCACTCATCATAAAGCTTTCTAGGGATATAAACTTCTGATTCAAGTTTTTATTCATAAGATTGCATCAAAGCATCAAATATGTGTTTGGTAAAAGCCTTATTTTGACTATAAGAATGCGGAGAATTTAGTACGGATTGAAACAAGGAAATACAATCTATCAAAGAGCAATTATCATAATTGAATCCCTTGAAATACACAATAGTGGGTTCATCACTATGCAAAGTTTTAATCTCTTCAATCCCACTTTTAACAATTTTAACATCAAGATCTAAAAACTCTGAATCATTGGGACGCCTTTTAACTAAAGTAGACTCATCTCCAGTCCCATCTTTATCAAGATTCATACTAGAAAACAAGGATCTAATAGGAGACACATCAATAACTTTCAGATCTTCATCTTTATTTTCATGATAACTAGAAGAACACGCTTTCATAAAGCACTCTTTTTTAGCACGCATCCTAGCGGTTCTTTCTTTGCATTCATCAATGGAAATTCTCATGGCTTTGAGAGACTCATTGATATCATGCTTAGCTGAAATAGATCTAAGTTTCAAAGAATCAACATCAAGAGTAATTCTATCCACGCTTCTAGCCAACTCATCAATCTTAAGAAATTTTTATTCAAGCAAAGTATTGAAATTCTTTTGCAAAATCATAAACTCCTTAACACTAGTTTCAAATTCAGAGGGCACCTTACCAAAATTTCCATAAGAGTTATTGTAGGAATTACCATAATTACTAGAGGAATTACTAGGAAAAGGCCTAGGATTGAAGTTTCCTCTATAAGCATTGTTACCAAAATTATTACTACCAACAAAATTCACATCCAAAGATTCATTATTATTTTCAATCAACGTGGATAAAAGGCATAACATTAGGATCAGAAGTACTCTTAGTAGCAAATAATTTCATAAGTTCATCCATCTTCCCACTCAAAACACTAATCTTTTCAATAGCATGCAACTTTTTACTACTAGATCTTTCGGTGTGCCATTGAGAGTAGTTAACCATAATATTATCTAGGAGTTTGGTAGCATCTCCTAAAGTGGTTTCCATGAAAGTGCCTCCTGCGGCCGAATCTAAAAGATTTCTAGAAGCAAAATTCAAGCCAACATAAAAGTTTTGTATAATCATCCATAAGTTCAAACCATGTGTAGGACAATTACGTATCATTAATTTCATTCTCTCCCAAGCTTGTGCAACATGCTCATAATCTAGTTGCTTAAAATTCATAATATCGTTTCTAAGAGAGATAAGATTACCGGGAGGAAAATATTAAGAGATAAAAGCATCTTTGCACTTATTCCATGAATCAATACTGTTTCTAGGCAAATAGGAAAACCAAGTTTTAGCACGATCTCTAAGTGAAAACGGAAATAGCTTCAATTTAACAATATCATTATCTGTATCCCTCTTCTTTTGCATATCACACAACAACAAAGTTTTTTAGATGGGTCGCGACATCTTCACTAGGAAGGAAGGAAAATTGATCTTTCATGACAAGATTCAAAAGAGCAGCATTGATCTCACAAGATTCAGCATCGGTAATAGGAGCAATCGGAGTGCTAATAAAATCATTATTGTTGGTATTGGAAAAGTCACACAATTTGGTATTGTTCTGAGCCATAGTGACAAGCAAGCAATCCAACACACAAGCAAACAAGAAGCAAGCGAACGGTAAACACACGGCAAAAAGAAGGGCAAATAAAACGGCAAAGGTGAAGTGGGGGAGAGGAAAACGAGAGGCAAATAATGAAGTGCGAAGAATAAGTGTTTGTGATAGGTACTCGGTATATGACTTTTGCGTAAGCCTCCCCGGCAACGGGGCCAGAAATCACTCGAGAATTTGTAAAATGGGCATAACTTTTGCATACAAACTCCGATGAAAAAGTTTTATATATGAAAAATCATCTACTCGAAAAGTTATATCCGTTTTCCTAGTAGTGTTCGCGTCCATAGTTAGTACCTAGATTGCTTCTTCTCTCTCTTTGGATCTCAATACCAAGTTCTCCTCGGTCTTCGAGGAGATCTATTCGATGTAATCTCTTTTTGCGGTGTGTTTGTCGAGATCCGATGAATTGTGGGTTTATGATCAAGATTATCTATGAGAAATATTTGGTTCTTTTCTGAACTCTTTTATGTATGATTATAATATCCTTGCAAGTCTCTTCGAATTATCGGTTTGGTTTGGCCTACTAGATCTATAGTTCTTGCAATGGGAGAAGTGCTTGGCTTTGGGTTCAATCTTGCGGTGTCCTTTACCAGTGACAGTAGGGGCAGCAAGACACGTATTGTGTTGTTGCCATCGAGGATAAAAAGATGGGGTTTATATCATATTGCTTGAGTTTATCCCTCTACATCATGTCATCTTGCTTAAATCGTTACCCCGTTCTTATGAACTTAATACTCTAGATGCATGTTGGATAGTCGATGTGTGGAGTAATAGTAGTAGATGCAGAATCGTTTCGGTCTACTTGTCACAGACGTGATGCCTATATATAATGATCATGCCTAGATATTCTCATAATTATTCGCTTTTCTATCAATTGCTCGACAGTAATTCGTTCACCCACCGTAGAATTATGCTATCATGAGAGAAGCCACTAGAGAAACCTATGGCCCCCGGGTCTATTCTCAACATATCAATCTACAATCTACTTTACTTTTCCGTTTTTACTTTCTGTTCTTATATCCAAAAATACTAAAAATATCAAACTATCATCTCTATCAGATCTCACTTTCGTAAGTAACCGTAAAGGGATTGACAACCCCTTATCGCGTTGGCTGCGAAGTTCTTATTTGTTTGTGCAGGTGTGAGAGACTCGCGCGTGGTCTCCTACTGGATTGATACCTTGGTTCTCAAAAACTGAGGGAAATAATTATGCTATTGTGCTGCATCACCCTTTCCTCTTCGAGGGAATACAACGCAAGCTCGAGAAGTAGCAAGAAGAATTTCTGGCACCGTTGCCGGGTAGGCTTACGCAAAAGTCATATACCTAGTACCTATCACAAACCCTTATCCTTTGCATTACATTTTATTTGCCTCTCGTTTTTCTCTCCCCCACTTCACCCTTGCCGTTTTATTTGCCCTTCTTTTGCCGTGTATTTATCGTTCGCTTGCTTCTTGTTTGCTTATGTGTTGGATTGCTTGCTTGTCACTATGGCTCAGAACAATACTAAATTGTGTGACTTCTCAAGTACCGACAATAATGATTTTATTAGCACTCCGATTGCTCCTATTACCGATGCTGAATCTTGTGAGATCAATGCTGCTTTGTTGAATCTTGTCATGAAAGATCAATTTTCCGGCCTTCCTAGTGAAGATGCCTCTACCCATCTATACAACTTTGTTGATTTGTGTGATATGCAAAAGAAGAGGGATACGGATAATGATATTGTTAAATTAAAGTTATTTCCGTTTTCACTTAGAGATCGTGCTAAAACTTGGTTTTCCTCTTTGCCTAGAAATAGTATTGATTTGTGGAATAAGTGCAAAGATGCTTTTATCTCTAAGTATTTCCCTCCTGCTAAGATCATCTCTCTTAGAAACGATATTATGAATTTTAAGCAACTAGATTATGAGCATGTTGCATAATCTTAGGAGAGAATGAAATTAATGATACGTAATTGCCCTTCACATGGTTTGAACTTATGGATGATAATTCAAAACTTTTATGCTGGCTTGAATTTTGCTTCTAGGAATCTTTTAGATTCGGCCGCAGGAGGCACTTTCGTGTAAACTACCTTAGGAGAGGCTAACAAACTCCTAGATAATATTATGGTTAATTATTCTGAATGGCACACCGAAAGATCTACTAGTAAAAAAGTACATGCTATTGAAGAGATTAGTGTTTTGAGTGGAAATATGGATGAACTTATGAAATTATTTGCTGCTAAGAGTGCTTCTTCGGATCCCAATGATATGCCTTTATCCACATTGATTGAAAATAATAATGAATCTTTGGATGTGAATTTTGTTGGTAGGAATAATTTTGGTAACAATGCTTATAGAGGAAATTTTAATCCTAGGCCTTTTCCTAGTAATTCCTCTAATAATTATGGTAATTCCTACAATAACTCTTATGGAAAGATGCCTTCTGAATTTGAAACTAGTGTTAAGGAGGTTATGAATTTGCAAAAGAATTTCAATGCTTTGCTTGAAGAAAAATTGCTTAAGATTGATGAATTGTCTAGAAGTGTGGATAGAATTACTCTTGATGTTAATTCTTTGAAACTTACATCTATTCCACCTAAGCATGATATCAATGAGTCTCTCAAAGCCATGAGAATTTCCATTGACGAATGCAAAGAAAGAACCGCTAGGATGCGGCTAAATAAGAGAGTTATATAAAAGCGTGTTCTTCTAGTTATCATGAAAATAAAGATGAAGATCTGAAAGTTCTTGATGTTTCTCCTATTAGATCCTTGTTTTCTAGTATGAATCTTGAAAAAGATGGGATTGGAGATGAGTCTACTCTAATTAAAAGGTGTCCCAATGATTCAGAGTTGTTAGATCTTAATGCTAAAATTGTTAAAAGTGAGAGTGAAGAGATTAAAACTTTGCATAGTGATGAACCCACTACTTTGGATTTCAAGGTATTCAGTTATGATAATCGCTCTTTGATTGATTGTATTTCCTTGTTGCAATCCATAATAAACTCTTCACATGCTTATAGTCAAAATAAAGCTTTTACCAAACACATAGTTGATGCCTTGATGCAATCTTATGAAGAAAAACTTGAATTGGAAGTTTCTATCCCTAGAAAGCTTTATGATGAGTGGGAACCTACTATTAAAATTAAAATTAAAGATCATGAATGCTTTGCTTTGTGTGATTTGGGTGCAAGTGTCTTCACTATCCCAAAAACTTTGTGTGATTTGTTAGGTTTCCATGAGCTTGATGATTGTTCTTTAAATTTGCATCTTGCGGATTCCACTATTAAGAAACCTATGGGAAGAATTAATGATGATCTTATTGTTGCCAATAGGAATTATGTGCCCGTAGATTTCATTGTTCTTTTATAGATTGCAATCCTTCATGTCCTATTATTCTTGGTAGACCTTTCATTAGAATGATTGGTGTAATTATTGATATGAAGAAAGTAAATATTAGATTCCAATTTTCGTTAAGGAAAGGCATGGAACACTTTCCTAGAAAGAAAATTAAATTACCTTATGAATCTATTATGAGAGCTACTTATGGATTTCCTTCCAAAGATGGAAATAAGTAGATCTACCCTTGTATCGTGCCTAGCTAGGGGCGTTAAACGATAGGTATTGTTGGGAGGCAAACCAATTATATATATATATATATATATATATATATATATATATATATATATATATATATATATATATATATATATATATATATAGGAGAGGGATTTTCTATCATAGCTTGCCCTAGAAATAGCTATCAGTACCGTTGGTGTGCTTTGTGATTCGCACTAGCTGCTTGGTGTGGTACCGCCTGAAGCCCATGTGATGGATTAATTTAGGTGTGGTGGCAGGTCATTTCTCGCCATTTTATGCCTAATGGGCTGGTAAAAGTCTGCCATCCGTGCACTGGCGAAGGAGTGGGGGTCACAAGCGTGCGTATTTCTCAGGTTCCACCGCGATCGATCCGTATCTTTGTAGGTTCCGACATGTACGGCATGCTATTACGTCCCGTTTTCGCACATGACGCCCATCGCGCCAGTCGAATGCAGGTTCGGACGGCCAGCCACGACAGATCCATGTGTATGCGTGCAAAGAACCTATGAAGCCAAGCGTTGAACCTACTAGTCCTATACGTACATTCGTGTATCGCTTGTATCCTTCAGATGTGCAACACGTCATCCCCGCATCTCCTGAAACGCATATTATCCTCCACGTAGGACTCTCGTGATATGGTGTCTTGTGTTTGAAAATCATACATACGGATCGTATATATACACGGTCTAACGAACAGCCTTAGTAATGCATGCGAGCTTCGGCTCTTCAGCGAGCAGCAGTTGAGCACGCGTGTGTATCGTCCTGCTCGAGCGTCAGGGGTCTCGTCCAACGATGCAAATTCAAAGCCATCTGTACACTTTTTCCATCTGTCTCGTCGGAAAATGTCTCGGTTTTCCACACAGGTACACACAAAGTTCTTCGGATTTGCTAGGCTATGCTTTGCACTGTGTGGGGGTGCTGGAAGGGCGAAGCGGGCCCGACCCTGTATGCCGAAGCAAAACGTCAGGCACCATTGTCCTTGTTCACGGGTTGATTGTATACGACAGAAAAGCATGTACGCACCTCACGCATACAAACACGCCCTTCTGCCACCCTGTACAATTTTTTAATAGACTACTGCACGTTTGGCTCAAATATTTGAATTGGTTAGGATATCGGTTCCACGAACAAAAGGGTACCCATGCTTCGGGGTTATCTTCGACAGGCCAATCATAGAGTTTCGGCAGTTCCCGAACTACGCTTACTAGTCCCACCTTCCCCCAAATACATCGGCTCCATCATTGGTCTCATCGGTTCCGACTAAAATCGTTGGTCTCGTCGGTTCCGAGTGTGTGATAAAGCGGTCCGCACTCTCGATAACCGATATCGGTTCCACGAACAAAAGGGTGCCCATGCTTCAGGGTTAACTTCGATGGGCCAATCATTGAGTTTCGGCGATTCCCGATCCACGGTTACCGATCCCCCCTTCCCATCAATACGTCGGCTCCATCGTTGGTCTCGTCGGTTCCACCTAAGATTGTCGGTCTCACCAGTTCCACCTAAGATTGTTGGTCTCGTCGGTTCCGAGTGTGTGATAAAGCGGTTCGCACTCTTGGTAACCGATATCGGTTCCACGAACAAAAATGTACCCATGGTTCAGGGTTAACTTGAACGGGCCCATCGTTGATTTTCGGCAGTTCCCGGACTACGCTTACCAGTCCCTCCTTCCCCCAAATACATCGGGTCCATCGTTGGTCTCATCGGTTCCATCTAAGATCGTTAGTGTCATCGGTTCGGAGTGTGCGATAAAGCGGTTCGTGTTCTCGGTAACCGATATCGATTCCACCAACAAAAGGGTACTCGTGCTTTGGGGTTAACTTAAACGGGCCCATCATTGATTTTCGGCGGTTCCTGAATCTCCCCTCTTCCCCAAAATCCATCGGCTCCGTCGTTGGTCTCGTCGGTTCTACCTAAGATTGTTGGCGCTGATTTGACCCGAAGGCTAGCCCCTACCTTAGGCAGCTCCTTCTCGATGTGCGAAGCGAGATCGTTTGCGGGGTGGGCAAGAACACGTTGTTGCACATGTCTGTGGTGCAAGCCCTCTGCCAAGCAAGACGCTGACAGAGCTTCAGCTCGCGGCTCGTTGCAATTCTACTAATGGTAATTATGTTCTTCATATGTGTCTCGGTTTGGTCCAATGTACCGTCAGCTTGATCTTTGCATTTGTCATGTCGATGGTCATAAGTTATATATGCCCTATGTCCCGTAATATAAGAGACAACGCTTTCATATTATGGAACGGAGGGAGTAGGTCCTAAGGCGAGTAATCAAGGCTGTGAAAACACCCAAAAAATTGTATCTCGAAACTGTGTGGTGGTAGGTGTGTTACTAATGATAGTGAAACTTGTATTAGACTGAGAGCGTTGTACTCCCTCCATTCCTAAATATAAGTCTTTGTAGAGATTTCACTAGGTGGACTACATACGGAACAAAATGAATGAATCTACACTTAAAATGCATCTATATACATCCGTATGTGGTTCATGATGAAATCTCTACAAAGACTTATATTTAGGAACGGAGGAAGTACGATCCAAATCGTGTCCATTAAGACTGGAGTGTGCCAGCTGTTCCATTATGTTATAAGTATAAAAAATCATCAAGCTATTTTCCATGGTATCTCGATCAAAAGCGGCGTAGCTCTGCTTCGTGTCATCAGGTTGTACAAGATGTATGCACTGTCCTGCACGTTCTGTGGTGCTGCGGCCTCTGATGGCCACCCGACAGCTCGTGATCACCATACCCATGTTGGCAAGCTCTCAGTTATACTTTTGGAGCGTGCGAGTGTTTTTCTGCAAACTGTGGGAGCACAGTGCATGACGTGACCGTGAGGTCCGTTGCCACAGAAAGAAAACATACTGTATTCGTTGTGTACGCTCGTGTCGTCTAGGGACTGATGCCGATGAGAGACTCACAATGCCCGGGCGCAATTCAAATGACCTCGTCACGGAGACTAAATATAAACTGGACACAGCTGCCTTGCTTTACATATTTCTTCTAGTTCTTTGATCAGCGTCAGACCATGGAATTTTTTGCCGAACTGTGTTGGTTTATCCGTCGCGACTGGGCTTGAATATTTGTATCCTTGCCACTGTTGTATTGTGCATGACATGCTTTTATGACCAAATACTTCGTACTGCTTGCACTTAGTTCTCAAATTAAATGTCTAAATCATATTTGTGTCTATTGTGATGGCCCATTAGAATTTATCAAATCTTGTATGAATGGTGTCGTTCTGGAAACAGCTAGTCACATGTGTACAGATTGGATGGCGTAAGTGCAAGGGAAGAAATAAAATTCATCCGAGGCATACCTTTCCACCTCATCTATGCACTTGTCTCCAGCTTGGTGAACTTTTATGGTTCAGAACTTTGGAAATTGTAACTTTGGAGATTCAATAAAGAGCAAAACTTTGAAAATAGACATATTCGTATTTTGAGACTGACTACCTTTAGATTCCATGGTTTAGAAAAAACAGCTTGCCCCAGTAGCTTTGGACAAGGCGTGATCATCCCAGTGTGCGAATACAGGAAGTTTGATTTGCTAACTATGGTACAGGTACTTAACTAGTAGCTGCTACAGTGGCTTAACTAGCTAATGCTCCACAAAAACAGGCTTACACACTGCAGAAGACCGATACCTGTATAAGATCCACTCCCAATTCTTGTCACGTGACTCACCTACACGCTCACGCGGCACATTCGCGGGCACTCTCCGTTTTGGCTTCAGGTTCCAAAGATGCTGCCAGCATCATTGCACATGGAGCCTTGCTCCCCTCCTTCTACTCACGTACGACAGCATGGACCGCTGCATCCTGACAGTGGCATAGCTTTTATCCGGCACATGGGCTGCAAAGCACACCACAAACAGCTCTTTGATTTAACCCTCACAAGTTCAGCACGGATCATGGCGCATGCATTGTGTGGTCATGATAGCTATGTCCCTAGCAAGCTATGATAGACACAATTTTGCCTATATATATATATATATATATATATATATATATATATATATATATATATATTTGATTCTGTTTAGGAATAAATATTGCATCTAGCTTCTGTTTAGATGTGGTTTTGTGTTTTAATTAGTGTTTGTGCCAAGTAGAACCTTTGGGAAGACTTGTGTGAAGTTTATACGATGTTGCTGTGAAAAACAGAATCGTTAGCGCTCGCTAGAATAGTCGCCAGATTTTACTGGAGCGTGCTATTTAGTTGATTCTTTTTGCAGATGATTACTAGACAAATTCCTCACGTTTACCAATTTATTTCAATGTTTTTGGAGTTACAGAAGTATGCGAATGTTACAGATTACTACAGACTGTTCTATTTTTGACAGATTCTGTTTTTCGTGTGTTGTTTGCTTATTTTGATGAAGCTATGAGTAGTATTGGGGAGTATGAATCATAGAGAAGTTGGAACACAGTAGGTTTAACACCAATATAAACAAAGAATGAGTTCATTACAGTACCTTTGAGTGGTGGTTTGTTTTCTTATACTAACGGAGCTCACGAGATTTTTGTCTAAGTTTTGTGTTGTGAAGTTTTCAAGTTTTGAGTATTGCTTTGATGGACTATGGAACGAAGAGTGGCTAGAGCCTAAGCTTGGGGATGCCCAAGGCACCCCAAGGTAATATTCAAGGACAACCAAAAGCCTAAGCTTGGGGATGCCCCAGGAAGGCATCCCCTCTTTCGTCTTCATCTATCGGTAACTATACTCGGGACTATATTTTTATTCACCACATGATATGTGTTTTACTTGGAGCGTCATGTATCATTTTGAGTCTTTGCTTGTTAGTTTTCAACAATCATCCTTGCTGGACATACCTTTTTGAGAGAGATAAATATGGCCTAGGAATTGTTAGATCACTCTATGTGCTTCACTTATATCTTCTGAGTTGAATAGTTTTTGCTCTAGTACTTCACTTATATCTTTTAGAGCACGGTGGTGATTTTATTTTGAAGAAATTGTGGATCTCTCATGCTTCACTTATATCCATTTGAGATTCTATTAGAACAGCATGGTAATGTACTTTGGCAATAAAACTAGCCTTCACATGATAGGCATCCAAGATGAATGTAGTAAAAACTTTCATATAAAGTGCATTGAATATGATGAGAAGTGGGATGCTTGATAATTGTTTTGAGATACGAGGATAGTGATATTAGAGTCATGCTAGTGGAGTTATTATGAAATTGAGAAATACTTGTGTTAAAGGTAGTGATTCCTGTAGCATGCACGTATGGTGAACCGCTATGTGACGAAGTTAGAGCATGAGGTATTTGTAGAGTGTCATCCATGGCGTGGAGGTCGGGGGCGCGGGATGGTTAACTCCTACCAACTAGGAGCATGCATTGATTGCTTTGTTTTGATGACTCGTAAATTTTTGCAATAAGTATATGAGTTCTTATGACTAATGTTGAGTCCATGGATTATGCGCACTCTCACCCTTCCACCATTGTTAGCCTCTCTTGTACCGCACAACTTTCGCCGGTACCATACACCCACTATATACCTTCCTCAAAACAACCACCATATATCTACCTCAAAACAGCCACCATACCTACCTATCATGGCATTTCCATAGCCATTCCGAGATATATTGCCATGCAACTTTTCACCGTTCCGTTCATATGACACGCTTCATATTGTCATATTGCCATGCATGATCATGTAGTTGACATCGTATTTGTGGCAAAGCCACCATGCATACTTTTTCATACATGTCACACTTGATTCATTGCACATCCCGGTACACCGCCGGAGGCATTCATATAGAGTCATACTTTGTTCTAGTATCGAGTTGTAATTCAATATAAATGTGATGATCATCATTATTAGAGCATTGTCCCATGTGAGGAAAGGCCAAACAAA
>LR738712.1:722610387-722655040 GCA_902687465.1 Secale cereale | reverse complement strand
CCCCCCCCCCCCCCCCAAAAAAAAGAAAAAAAAGAAAAGAAAAAAGGGACAATTGCTACTATCTTTTTCCACACTTGTGCTTCAAAGTAGCACCATGTTCTTCATGATAGAGAGTCTCATGTTTAGT
Source organism: Secale cereale (assembly GCA_902687465.1). NCBI lineage: Eukaryota > Viridiplantae > Streptophyta > Magnoliopsida > Poales > Poaceae > Secale > Secale cereale. Next base: position 722,654,913 of record LR738712.1, on the reverse strand, counting down.
CACTTTCATATACTAGTGGGAATTTTCATTATAGAACTTGGCTTGTATATTCCAACAATGGGCTTCCTCAAATGCCCTAGGTCTTCGTGAGCAAGCAAGTTGGATGCACAACCACTTAGTTTCTTTTGTTGAGCTTTCATACATATTTAGCTCTAGTGCATCCGTTGCATGGAAATCCCTACTCACTCTCATTGATATCTATTGATGGGCACCTCCATAGCCCGTTGATACGCCTAGTCAATGTGAGACTATCTCCCTCATTTTTGTCTTCTCCACAACCACCACTCTATTCCACCCATAGTGCTATATCCATGGCTCACGCTCATGTATTACGTGAAAGTTGAAAGGTTTGAAAGAATAGAGTATGAAAACAAGTGCTTGGCTGAAACCGGGGTTGTGCATGTTATGAATATTTTGTGTGATGAAGAGGGAGCATAGCCAGACTATATGATTTTGTAGGGATAACTTTCTTTAGCCATAATATTTTGAGAAGACATGATTGCTTTGTTGGTATGCTTGAAGTATTATTATTTCTTATGTCAATATAGAATTTTGTCTTGAAATCTTTCAGATCTGAACATTCATGCCACAATAAAGAGAACTACATTGAAAATTATGTTGGTTAGCATTCCACATCAAAAATTCTTTTTTTATCATTTACCTACCTCGAGGACGAGCAGGAATTAAGCTCGGGGATGCTTGATACGTCTCCAACGTATCTATTTTTGATTGTTCCATGCTATTATTTATGATGTTTTGGATGTTTCATGGGCATTGTTATACACTTTTATATTATTTTTGGGACTAACCTATAAACCCAAAGGCCCAGTCTAGATTGCTGTTTTTTTTGCCTATTTCAGGGTTTTACAGAAAAGGAATATCAAATGCAGTCCAAACGGAATGAAACTTCGGGAGAGATATTTTTGGAACAAAATACGCACGAGAGACTTGAGAACCACGGAATAGGCCTGACGAGGCGTCCACGAGGGTGGGGGCGCCCCCCCCTACAGGGAGCGCCCCCTGCCTCGTGGGCCCCATGTCTGGCCCCCGGTGCCCTCCTTCCTCCTATATATACCTACGTACCCTGAAACCATTAGAACAAGAGAGGAAACCCTAGTTCCACCGCCAAAACCTTCCGTTCCCGTGAGATCCCATCTTGGGGCCCTGTTCCAGAGCTCCATCGGAGGGGGATCTACCACGGAGTGCTTCTACATCATCATCATCGCCTCACCATGAGTTGTGAGTAGTTTACCACAGACCTTCGGGTCCATAGTAAGTACCTAGATGGCTTCTTCTCTCTCTTTGGATCTCAATACCAAGTTCTCCTCGGTCTTCGAGGAGATCTATACGATGTAATCTCTTTTTGCGGTGTGTTTGTTGAGATCCGATGAATTATCGGTTTATGATCAAGATTATATATGAGAAATATTTGGTTCTTTTCTGAACTCTTTTATGTATGATTATAATATCCTTGCAAGTATCTTCGAATTATCGATTTGATTTGGCCTACTAGATCTATAGTTCTTGCAATGGGAGAAGTGCTTGGCTTTGGGTTCAATCTTGCGGTGTCCTTTCCCAGTGACAGTTGGGGCAGCAAGGCACGTATTGTATTGTTGACATCGAGGATAAAAAGATGGGGTTTATATCATATTGCTTGAGTTTATCCCTCTAGATGCATGATGTAGAGGGATAAACTCAAGCAATATGATATAAACCCCATCTTTTTATCCTCAATGGCAACAATACTATACGTGCCTTGCTGCCCCTACTGTCACTGGGAAAGGACACCGCAAGATTGAACCCAAAGCCAAGCACTTCTCCCATTGCAAGAACTATAGATCTAGTAGGCCAAACCAAACCAATAATTCGAAGAGACTTGCAAGGATATTATAATAATATATAAAGAGTTCAGAGAAGAACCAAATATTTCTCATAGATAATCTTGATCATAAACCCACAATTCATCGGATCTCGACAAACATGCCGGAAAAAGAGATTACATCGAATAGATCTCCTCTAAGATCGAGGAGAACTTTGTATTGAGATCCAAAAAGAGAGAAGAAGCCATCTAGATACTAGCTATGGACCCGAAGGTCTGTGGTAAACTACTCACAACTCATGGTGAGGCGATGATGATGATGTACAAGCACTCCATGGATGATCCCCCCCCTCCGGCGGAGCTCTGGAACAGGCCCCAAGATGGGATCTCACGGGAACAGAAGGTTACGGCGGTGGAACTAGGGTTTTCTCTGTTGTTCTGATGGTTTCAGGGTACGTATGTATATATAGGAGGAAGGAGGGCACTGGGGGCCATACGTGGGGCCCACGAGGCAGGGGGCGTGCCCTGGGGGGGGGGGGGGGCGCCCCCCACCCTCATGGGCACCTCGTAGACCCTACTCCGTGGTTCTCAAGTCTCCCGTGCGTGATTTTCTCCAAAAATATCTCTCCCGAAGGTTTCATTCCGTTTGGACTCCGTTTGATATCCCTTTTCTGTAAAACCCTGAAACAGGTAAAAAACAGCAATCTGGACTGGCCTTTGGGTTAGTAGGTTTGTCCCAAAAATAATATAAAAGTGTATGAAAAAGCCCATTAAACATCCAAAACATCATAAATAATAGCATGTTATAATAAAAAATTATGGATACGTTGGAGACGTATCAAGCATCCCCAAGCTTAATTCCTGCTCGTCCTCGAGTAGGTAAATGATAAAAACAGAATTTTTAATGTGGAATGCTAACCAACATAGTTTTTCAATGTAATTCTCTTAATTGTGGCATGAATGTACAGATCTGAAGGATTCAAGACAAAAGTCTATATTGACATAAGAAATAATAATACTTCAAGTATACTAAAAAAAGCAATCATGTCTTCTCAAAATACTATGGCTAAAGAAAGTTATCCCTACAAATTCATATAGTCTGGCTGTGCTCCCTCTTCATCACACAAAACATTCATATCATGCACAACCCGGATTTCAGCCAAGCACTTGTTTTCATGCTCTATTCTTTCGAACCTTTCAACTTTCACGCAATACATGAGCGTGAGCCATGGACATAGCACTATGGGTGGAATAGAGAGGTGGTTGTGGAGAAGACAAAAAGGAGGGAGATAGTCTCACATCAACTAGGCGTATCAAAGGGCTATCGAGATGCCCATCAATAGATATCAATGTGAGTGAGTAGGGATTTCCATGCAACGGATGCACTAGAGCTAAATATGTATGAAGGCTCAACAAAAGAAACTAGTGGGTGTGCATCCAACTTGCTTGCTCACGAAGACCTAGGGCACTTGAGGAAGCCCATCGTTGGAATATACAAGCCAAGTTCTATAACAAAAATTCCCACTAGTATATGAAAGTGACTAAACATGAGATTCTCTATCATGAAGAACATGGTGCTACTTTGAAGAAGAAGTGTGGAAAAAGATAGTAGCAATTGTCCCTTTTTTCTTTTCTTTTTCTTTTTTTCTTTTCATTTTTTCCTTTTTTTGGGCCTTTCTTTTTTTCTTTGGCCTTTCTTTTCTTTTCTTTTTTTGGAGGGGCTTTTGTCGATTCAGCCTTTCCTCACATGGGACAATGCTCTAATAATGATGATCATCACACTTTCATTATAACTCGATATTACAACTCGATACTAGAACAAAGTATGACTCTATATGAATGCCTCCGACGATGTACCGGGATGTGCTATGAATCAAGAGTGACATGTATGAAAAATTATGCATGGTGGCTTTGCCACAAATACGATGTCAACTACATGATCATGCATGGCAATATGACAATATGATGCGTGTCATATGAATGGAATGGTATCGGCGAAAGTTGCGCGATACAAGAGAGGCTAGCAATGGTGAAAGGGTGAGAGTGCGTATAATCCATGGACTCAACATTAGTCATAAAGAACTCATATACTTATTGCAAAAATATATGAGTCATTAAAAAAAAGCAATCAACGCATGCTCCAAGGGGGGAGGTTGGTAGGAGTTAACCATCGCGCGCCCCCGACCTCCACACAAAGGTTGACACTTTACAAATACCTCATGCTCTAACTTCGTCACATAGCGGTTCACCATACGTGCATGCTACGGGAATCACTAACCTTAACACAAGCATTTCTCAATTTCATAATAAATCCACTAGCATGACTCTAATATCACTATCCTCATATCTCAAAACAATTATCAAGCATCCAACTTCTCATCATATTCAATGCACTTAGTGTGAAATTTTTTACTACATTGATATTGGATGTCTATCATGTGAAGACTAGTTTTATAGCCTAAGCACATTAACATGCTGTTTTAATATACTCTCAAAAGTATATAAGTGAAGCATTAGGGTTCAACAATTTGTTCAAAATATTATCACCACCGTGCTCTAAAAGATATAAGTGAAGCACTAGAGCAAAAACTATTCAACTCAAAAGAATAAGTGAAGCACATAGAGTGTTCTAACAATTCCTAGGCCATATTTAACTCTCTGAAATAGGTGTGTCCAGCAAGGATAATTGTGGCAAAATAACAAGAAAAGACTCGAATTATACAAAACGCTCCAAGTAAAACACATATCATGTGGTGAATAAAAATATAGCTCCGAGAATAGTTACCGATAAATGAAGACGAAAGAGGGGATGCCTTCCCGGGGCATCCCCAAGCTTAGGTTTTTGGTTGTCCTTGAATTTTACTTGGGGTGCCTTGGGCATCCCCAAGCTTAGGCCCTTGCTACTCTTTGTTGCATAGTCCATCAAAGCAATACTCAAAACTTGAAAACTTCACAACACAAAACATAGACAAAAATCTCGTGAGCTCCGTTAGTATAAGAAAGCAAACAACTACTCAAAGGTACTGCAATGAATTCATTCTTTGTTTATGTTGGTGTTAAACCTACTGTATTCCAACTTCTCTATGGTTCATACTTCCCAATACTACTCATAGATGCATTGAAATAAGCAAACAACACACGAAAAACAGAATCTGTCAAAAACAGAACAGTCTGTAGTAATCTGCAGGTTTCGCATACTTCTGTAACTCCAAAAAATTCAAACTAAATTGGTAAACGTGAGGAATTTGTCTCTTAATCATCTGCAGAAAGAATCAACTAAATAGCACGCTCCAGTAAAATCCGGTGACTATTCTAGTGAGCGCTAATGATTCTGTTTTTCACAGCAAGATCACATAAACTTCACACAAGTCTTCCCAAAGGTTCTACTTGGCACAAACACTAAACAAAACACAAAACCACATCTAAACAGAAGCTAGATGCGATATTTATTTCTAAACAGAAGTAAAAACAAAAAATATAAAATTGGGCTGCCTCCCAACAAGCTCTATCGTTTTACGCCCCTAGCTAGGCACGATACATGGATAGATCTAGGTATTGCCATCTTTGGAAGGCAATCCATAAGTGGCTCTCATAATAGATTCATATGGTAATTTGATTTTCTTCCTAGGAAAGTGTTCCATGCCTTTCCTTAGTGAAAATTGGAATCTAATATTTCCTTCCTTCATATCAATAATCGCACCAATCGTTCTAAGGAAAGGTCTACCAAGAATAATAGGACATGAAGGATTGCAATCCATATCAAGAACACTGAAATCTACGGGCACATAATTCCTATTGGCAACAATAAGAACATCATTAATCCTTCCTATAGGTTTCTTAACAGTGGAATCCGCAAGATGAAAATTCAAAGAACAATCATCAAGCTCATGGAAACCTAGCAAATCACACAAAGTTTTTGGGATAGTGGAGACACTTGCACCCAAATCACACAAAGCATAGCATTCATGATCTTTAATTTTTATTTTGATAGTAGGTTCTCACTCATCATAAAGCTTTCTAGGCATGGAAACTTCTAACTCAAGTTTTTCTTCATAAGATTGCAGCAAAGCATCAACTATGTGTTTGGTAAAAGCTTTATTTTGACTATAAGCATGCAGAGAGTTTAGTACGGATCGCAACAAGGAAATACAATCAATCAAAGAGCAATTATCATAATTGAATCCCTTGAAATCCAAAGAAGTGGGTTCATCACTATGCAAAGTTTTAATCTCTTCATTCCCACTTTTAACAATTTTAGCATTAAGATCTGAAAACTCCGAATCATTGGGACACCTTAAAGTAGAATCATCTCCAATCCTATCTTCATCAACATTTATGCTAGAAAACAAGGATCTAATAGGAGACACATCAATAACTTTCAGATCTTCATTTTTATTTTCATGCTCTTCCGGTTTAGCAGCCATCTTATTGATCAAGGTGGACTGTTTATCTGAAATTTGGGCTATTAAGTTCTCAAGATGGGCAAACAGAGATTTCAAGGCATAAAATTCCTTAGACATATCATCAAGGTCCTTATTCATATATTCCATAAATGTTTTATGTTCTTTAAGCTCACTTATGAAAAAAATCATTGTGCTTAAATTGTATAGTCATAAAATTTCTAACATTGTTTTCAATCTCCTCCAACCTCTTGAGGTGAGGGTCAACCCTGATAGGTAGAGCCATAGTGACAAGCAAGCAATCCAACACACAAGCAAACAAGAAGCAAGCGAACGATAAACACACGGTAGAAGAAGGGCAAATGAAACGGCAAGGGTGAAGTGGGGGAGAGTAAAGCGAGAGGCAAAAAATGTAATGCGAAGGATAAGGGTTTGTGGTAGGTACTTGGTAAATGTCTTTTGCGTAAGCCTCCCCGGCAACGGCGCCACAAATTCTTCTTGCTACTTCTCGAGCTTGCGTTGTATTCCCTCGAAGGGGAAAGGGAGATGCAGCACAGTAGCGTAAGTATTTCCCATAGTTTTTGAGAACCAAGGTATCAATCCAGTAGGAGACCACGTGCGAGTCCCTCGCACCTGCACAAACAAATAAGAACTTCGCAGCCAACGCGATAAGGGATTGTCAATCCCTTTACGGTCACTTACGAAAGTGAGATCTGATAGAGATGATAGTTGATATTTTTGGTATTTTTGGTTATAAGAACAGAAAGTAAAAGCGGAAAAGTAAAGTAGGTGTAGATTGATATGTTGAGAATAGAACCGGGGGCCATAGTATTCTCTAGTGGCTTCTCTCATGATAGCGATATTCTACGGCGGGTAAACAAATTACTGTCGAGCAATTGATAGAGAAGCGAATAATTATGAGACTATCTAGGCATGATCATTATATATAGGCATCACGTCCGAGACAAGTAGACAGAAACGATTCTGCATCTAGTACTATTACTCCACACATCGACCGCTATCCAGCATGCATCTAGTGTATTGAGTTCATAAGAACAGAGTAACGCCTTAAGCACGATGACATGATGTAGAGGGATAAACTCAAGCAATATGATATAAACCCCATCTTTTTATCCTCGATGGCAACAATACAATACGTGCCTTGCTGCCCCTACTGTCACTAGGAAAGGACACCACAAGGTTGAACCCAAAGCCAAGCACTTCTCCCATTACAAGAACTATAGATCTAGTAGGCCAAACCAAATCAATAATTCAAAGAGACTTGCGAGGATATTATAATCATACTTAAATAGTTCAGAGAAGAACCAAATATTTCTCATAGATAATCTTGATCATAAATCCACAATTCATCGGTTCTCGACAAACACACCGCAAAAAGAGATTACATCGTATAGATCTCCTCGAAGACCGAGAAGAACTTGGTATTGAGATCCAAAGAGAGAAAAGAAGCCATCTAGATACTAGCTATGGACCCGATGGTCTGTGGTAAACTACTCACAACTCATGGTGAGCCGATGATGATGATGATGTAGAAGCACTCCGTGGAAGATCCCCCCTCCGGCGGAGCTCCGGAACAGGCCCCCAGATTGGATCTCACGGGAATAGAAGGTTAAGGCGGTGGAACTAGGGTTTTCTCTGTTGTTCTGATGGTTTCGGGGTACGTAAGTATATATAGGAGGAAGGAGGGCACCGGGGGTCATACGTGGGGCCCACGAGGCAGGGGGCGCGCCCTAGGGGGGGGCGCCCCCCACCCTCGTGGGTACCTTGTAGACCCTACTCCGTGGTTCTCAAGTCTCCCGTGCGTGATTTTCTCCCAAAATATCTCTCCCGAGGGTTTCTTTCCGTTTGGACTCCGTTTGATATCCTTTTTCTGTAAAACCCTAAAACAGGCAAAAAACAGCAATCTGGATTGGGCCTTTGGGTTAGTAGGTTAGTCCCAAAAATAATATAAAATGTATGACAAAGCCCATTAAACATCCAAAATATCATAAATAATAGCATGGAACAATAAAAAATTATAGATACGTTGGAGACGTATCAATATCTATTGATGGGCATCTCCATAGCCCGTTGATACGCCTAGTCGATGTGAGACTATCTCCCTCCTTTTTGTCTTCTCCACAACCACCACTCTATTCCACCCATAGTGCTATATCCATGGCTCACGCTCATGTATTGCGTGAAAGTTGAAAGGTTTGAAAGAATAGAGTATGAAAACAAGTGCTTGGCTGAAACCGGGGTTGTGCATGATATGAATATTTTGTGTGATGAAGAGGGAGCATAGCCAGATGATACGTCTCCAACGTATTTACTTTTCCAAACCCTTTTGCCCTTGTTTTGGACTCTAAATTGCATGATTTGAACGAAACTAACCCGGACTGACGCTGTTTTCAGCAGAACTGCCATGGTGTTGTTTTTGTGTAGAATAAAAAGTTCTCGGAATCGCCTGAAAATCAACGGAGAATTATTTCGGAAAATATAAAAAAATACCTGCAAGAGGATCCACACCAGGGGGCTCAGGGCCTGTCCACGAGGGTGGGGGCGCGCCCCCCTGCCAAGGGCGCGCCCCTGCCTCGTGAGCCCCCTGGTGCTCCACCGACGTACCCCCAGATCCTATATCTTCCGTTTCAGGGAGAAAAAAAATCAGGGAGAAGGAATTATCGCGTTTCACGAGACGGAGCCGCCGCAAAGCCCTAATCTCTCTTGGGAGGGCTGATCTAGAGTCCGTTCGGGGCTCCGAAGAGTGGAGATCGTCGCCATCGTCATCATCAACCTTCCTCCATCACCAATTCCATGATGCTCGCCGCCGTGTGTGAGTAATTCCATCGTAGGCTTGCTGGACGGTGATGGGTTGGATGGGATCTATCATGTAATCGAGTTAGTTTTGTTAGGGTTTGATCCCTAGTATCCACTATGTTCTGAGATTGATGTTGCTATGACTTTGCTATGCTTAATTCTTGTCACTAGGGCCCGAGTGCCATGATTTTAGATCTAAACCTATTATGTTTTCATGAATATATGTGTGTTCTTGATCCTATCTTGCAAGTCTATTGTCACCTACTATGTGTTATGATCCGGCAACCCCGAAGTGACAATAATCGGGACCACTCCCGGTGATGACCATAGTTTGAGGAGTTCATGTATTCACTATGTGTTAATGCTTTGGTCTGGTACTCTATTAAAAGGAGGCCTTAATATCCCTTAGTTTCCAATAGGATCCCGCTGCCACGGGAGGGTAGGACAAAAGATGTCATGCAAGTTCTTTTCCATAAGCACGCATGACTATATTCGGAATACATGCCTACCTTGCATTGATGAACTAGAGCTAGTTCTGTGTCACCCTAGGTTATAACTTCTACATGATGAATTGCATCCGACATAATTTCCCATCACCGGTCCAATGCCTACGAGCTTTACCTATATTGCTAGTTGCTTATTTACTTTTCCATTGCTACTATTACAAAAACTACAAAAACACTATCGTTACTTTTATTGCTGCTACTGCCACTATCGTATTACTTTGCTACTAAACTATCTTGCTGCAGATACGAAGTTTCTAGGTGTGGTTGAATTGACAACTCAGTTGCTAATACTTAAGAGTATTCTTTGGCTCCCCTTGTGTCAAATCAACAAATTTGGGTTGAATACTTTACCCTCGAAAACTGTTGCGATCCCCTACACTTGTGGGTTATCAAGACTATTTTCTGGCGCCGTTGCCGGGGAGCATAGCTCTATTCTTTAAGTCACTTGGGATTTATATCTGTTGATCACTATGAAGAATTTGAAGGACTGAAAAACCAATATCTTACCCTCAACTACGAGGGAGGGTAAAGAACTGCCATCTAGCTCTGCACTTGATTCTCCTTCTGTTATGAGTAAACTTGCGAGACCTACTCCTAGTATTGAATCTGATATGTCATATGTTCTTGATGATTCTACTTCTGCTATGTATGATGAAACTACCTCTATGCTTGATACTGTGCCCCTAGGTGAAGTTCTAGATGAACAAATTGCTAAGGTTAGGGAGAGCGCAAATGTTGAAACTGATGATATTTATGAAAGTGATGATGAAACTACTCCCAATAGATATGAATTGCCTGTTGTTCTTGAGGGTTTTGTTATGGATGAAGAAACTGCTAGAGACTTTCTTGCTTGCAATGATAGATATGATCTTAAGAAATTATTAGCTAAGCTAAAAGAAAAGTCCTTGAATGCTAGAATGAAACATGACCCTACTTTTGGTACTTCACCTATCTGTGTTACTGATAAGGATTATGAATTCTCTGTTGATCCTGAGTTAATTACTTTGGTTGAGTCTGATCCTTTCCATGGCTATGAGTCTGAAACTGTTGTGGCACATCTTACTAAGTTGAATGATATAGCCACCCTGTTTACCAATGATGAAAAGATTCATTACTACTATATCCTTAAGCTATTTCCGTTCTCGTTAAAGGGTGATGCTAAGACTTGGTTTAATTCTCTTGATCCTGGTTGTGTGCGTAGTCCCCAGGATATGATGTATTACTTCTCTGCTAAATATTTTCCCGCTCATAAGAAACAAGCTGCCTTACGGGAAATATATAACTTTGTGCAAACTAAAGAAGAGAGTCTCCCACAAGCTTGGGGGAGGCTTCTCCAGTTACTTAATGCTTTGCCTGATCATCCTCTTGAGATGCTTTATAATGGACTAACCGGTGCTTCCAGAGACCACCTGGATAGTTGTGCTGATTGTGTTTTCAGGGAAAGAACAGTTGAACAAGCTGAATTACTATTGAATAATATGCTGGCCAATGAAAATAATTGGACACTTCCTGAACCAGCCCCTAAGCCAACTCCGAAGAAAAGAGGTGTTCTATTTCTTAGTCCTGGAGATATGCTAGAGGCAAAGAAATCTATGAAAGAAAAAGGTATTAAAGCTGAAGATGTTAAGAATTTACCGCCTATTAAAGAAATACATGGTCTTGATAACCCGACACAGGTAGTAAAGGTAAATTCTCTTTATAGATTTGATGAAGGTGATATTCCTCGTTATAAGTCTGCTAGCCAATGCTTAGATGAGTTTGACAATTTTATTGTGAAACAAGAAAACTTCAATACTTATGTTGGTAGACAATTACAACACAATGCTTATATGATTGAATGCTTGAGTGATTATCTGTCTAGAGCTAAAGGTGAATTAAAATTTATTAGTATACATGCTTCTATGGTCACCACTCAAGTAGAACAAGTACTTGAGGCTCAGAATGATTTGCTCAATGAATTAAATAGTAAGAATAATGATAATGCCATTAGAGTTGTGACTAGAGGTGGTAGAATGACTCAGGAACCTCTGTATCCTGAAGGCCACCCAAAGAGAATTGAGCAAGATTTTCAGAGAACTAATTTAGATGCACCTAGTTCTTCTAAAAAGAAGAAAAAGAAAAATGATAAGACCTTGCATGCTTCTACTGAACCTGTAGCTGCCACACCTGAGAATCCCAATGATATATCTGTTTCTGATGCTGAGACACGATCTGGTAATGAACATGAACCTAGTGATAATATTAATAATGATGTTCATGATGATGCTCAACCTAGCAATGATAATGATGTAGAGATTGAACCTGCTGTTGATCTTGATAACCCAAAATCAAAGAATCAACGTTATGATAAGAGAGACTTTGTTGCTAGGAAGCACGGTAGGGAAAGAGAACCATGGGTTCAGAAACCCATGCCTTTTCCTCCGAAACCATCCAAGAAAAAGGTTGATGAGGATTTTGAGCGCTTCGTTGAAATGATTAGACCTATCTTTTTGCGTATGCGTTTGACTGATGTGCTTAAAACAAATCCTTATGCCAAGTATATGAAAGATATTATTACCAACAAAATAAAGATACCTATAAGGGATATTACTACCAGGTATAAACCGCCCAGAAGGGGCCGGTTTATATTATCAACATTATCTTGAAGCCCGGCGGAACATGAAGCAAGAGGCTTTAGCCCAAGAGGATTAGAGCCCAAGTGTTAGGGCCCAGAAATTGTAAACCGTCATATTATGTAACTTGGGATGTAAGATAGAAAGAACATAGACCGAGGTGGACACGTTTATGAGTCGGCCTCGGGACTCTGTAAACCGGACCGGGCGTCACCTCTTATATAAAGGGACGACCCGGCGACGGTTCAGGACAGAGAACAACAGCTCGAGACACAGGAAAAGCGGATTCGCTCCCTGGTCATCGAAACCCTAGCAATACACACCAAACTAGACGTAGGCTTTTACCTTCATCGAAGGGGCCGAACTAGTATAAAAATCACTGTGTCCTTGTCCGCTTTAACCCCTTTAAGCTAACCCGTAGCGATGGCCTCACGACTAAGTCCTTTCGCAAGGACATCTGTCGTGACAAAACCACGACAGTTGGTGCTCACCGTGGGGCTATCGCATGATAGTTTCGAGTTCTTGAAGGTAGCTTTGAAGGACTCAAGGGCTACGCCGTGGGCCGGATGACCAAGAGTCATCGCGGCAAGATCTACATCGACGATGCAGGCTGGGGCCCCGAGGCCGATTCAATCGAATACGGATACCGGGTCCCCTTCGGCTGCATCCACGTCTTCATTGGCAAGATCGGCGAACCGGGCCCTCAGCCGGACATCTTCCCCAACATCGTCGAGCCGGCTCAGCGTGCGAGACCTGCCCGGATTCAGCCCGCCATGAAGCATGTCTTCGTTGGAGCAGTGCATGGAGTACAAGCCGAGGACGGATCGGAATCTGGCGGCGAGACTGTTGTTTATTCCGGCGACGAATCGTCCTCCGGAGAGACAGAATCCTTATATTTGCTGCAGGACGGCCGATCTGAGGGCTGTTTCGATGGTGCCAGTATTCCGGACCCCCTCGATCCGCCAAACCGGGTTGATGTCTTTATGGCCGGATCACAACCTGTGCAATAGTCTTCAACAACGGCGGTGTTAACATCAGACGCGGTGGGGGCTAGGGCTGGAGATTCTGCCCCGTCACCATCTGAAACTTTATCTGGTTTGGTCGATACTTTGGAAGCGCTATTAACAGCAGAGTTAGCCCAGGCCGAGAAGGAGCAGCATAATGCGGAGGTCGCTCAGGTGAGGAGCCGGATTGAGCAAGCCAAGTTGGACCTGGCTGCTGAGAGAACCAGGATGGCCGCAAAGCAGGCTGAGCTTGATGCTCAAGCCTATTGACTCATGCTGGATCAGACCGCTTCACACGAGGTAATGAGGAGAAGGCAACGATCTCGCTTGCCACCGGTTTATGAGGAAAGGAACCTCTTTAGCACGCCAGGAGCAGGAACCAGTAACCAGCCAGAGGTGAACCGGGGAGGGGCGCCGGGCACAGGAGCGTCAGTTTAGCCGCCGGCCGTAGAGCCAACCCGCCAGGTTGTACCGTCATAGCATGTGCCCACCCCTCCTGGTCATTATTCTAATCCGTTAGATAACATAGTCGCTGCCGCTTCACGACTGGCCGCCCTTCCCATTGAAGGAACGTCCCCCATAGCAGTGGAGCCACGACGGGCCAGGGAGTTTTTGGAGACGGCGCTAACTCAACAGCAAGTTTATTCTCACAGCCGTGGGAGGATTCATTCAACTCCTCGCCCAAGCCGGAGTTACACTAGGCGTCTGGATGAACCGGCCGTGTCGAGCAGTGCACCAAGACGTAATCCGCCGCGGTAGGATAATCCGGCAAGAGGAGACGCGAACGCTCAGAACGTGGTGGATCAGGGCAGGCAACGTCGGGAGGCCGAAGTAACAGCACAGTATGAAGCCCGTCAGGCGACGCCGGTTCGCCCCTCTACCACAGTTGAACCGGGGGTTATGTCCAGCTCCCTAGGAGTGCCTTGTCTTACCCCCGCTTTACGGAACGTGAAACTGCCCAAGGATTTCAAAGGACCACACAAGGTGCCCAATTACACAGCGGATCTGGCTCCGGAGGCATGGGTTGAGAGTTATGAGATGGTAATGGAGATGCTGGATGTGGATGATGCAGCGTGCACTAAGTATCTCACAATGATGCTAGAAGGCACGACTCGCACTTGGCTGAAGGCCTTACCACCTAATTCTGTCGAATCATGGGCCAAATTGCGGCGTCGGTTTATCAATAACTTCAAGGACACGTGCAAGCAGCCAATGTCTGTCGTCGATTTAGCTGCCTGCATTCAAGGAGAGCATGAGTCTACAAACAGTTGGGTGTGTCGAGTGTCGGAGATCTTGCATTCCTCCAATAGCATCAACCCAAGCACATCAGTGGTAACCTTGGAGGGCAATTGCCAGTTTGAACCTTTGAGACTAAAGTTGGGATGGCTTAAGTGTGATTGTGATGACATGGGAACTGTCGTGGAATTGGCACGGCAGATGTCCGGTTTAGCGGACTTGATGATGGAACCATCGCACGGGTTAGCTTGAAAGGATTCATGGCACACAAAGGACACAAAGGATTTATACTAGTTCGGCCCCTTCGAGAAGGTAAAAGCCTACGTCTAGTTGGTTTGGTATTGCTTGGGCGTCGGTTTACAGGGAGCGGATTCGCTTTGCCTGTGTCTCGACGGATTATTTGTTGCTTGTCCTTGAACCGTCGCCGGGTCGTCCCTTTTTATAGAGGTGACGCCTGGTCCGGTTTACAGAGTCCCGAGGCCGGCTCATAATCGTGTCCGCCTCGGTCTCTGTCTTTTCTTTCCTATCTCTCAAGTTACATCTCTTGGCGGTTTACAAACCGTACTTCTATACATGGGCCTTGAAATCTCATGGGCCGTAGTCTCTACTAAAATATTAAAACCAAGTACAATATAACTAAGCCGGTTTACAATATCCGGTTTATACCTACTAACCATATCCCTGACATTAGGCCCCAGAATGATTTGAACTTGTTCATATCAGTCTTCTTTGTCTCATATAATTTTCTTCTTTATCTTCATCTTTTGTAAACCGGCTCTGACGTCATCCTCCAAGATCATTAAAGTCTGACAATGACATCATCTCCGCATTTAACGCCGCGAGCTGTACTGTAGCGTATTTTAAGGGTTATCCCGAAGATCGAGGCGTCACGGGATCTTTATCCGATTTCTGTCTCCTCGATTCTCGCACCTGTCGTTTCAGATCTGACTCCTGGCTATAAATACTGCCACCCCCCATTCATTATCTCCTTCTCACTTCGTCCTCTTCCTGCGTCTTCTTGCTCCATTGCTGCCCGAGCTCAAACCGCCGCCGACGACCGCCGGATCTCCAGTCCTCGCCTGGCCGCTGCATCAACCTGAGCTTCGACCAGATCAATCTCCGCCGCCGATTCTCGCTGTCCCAGGTATGTTCATCCTCCTTACTGTTGATCTGCGTCCGCCATTGCTTCTCCTTGTTCTTCCGCCATCAGGGCTTCCAATGAAGCTTCGCCTCTTCGTGGATACGTTCCTCATAGAAAATTTGTGACCTTTAGGCCCTACTCAACAGATCTTCCGCTTAGTACTAGCTTAGATCTCACCGTCATAACGCTGTAGATTTATTCGTTCCGCCATTAGAACTCTCAGCAAAGCTTCGTCTTGTTCGTTCTTTGAGCCCGTGACTCGTAGTAATTTTTCTTTTCAATCTTCTCCATTTTTACCCTGCTGTAGATGCGTCGAATCTTTATTGCTCCTGTCTGACATGTAAATCCATCTTTTTAGTATAAAGTCTGTGTAGCTTTTCTTTGAGTCTCTTAGATTAGTTTCTTTTTCCTCAGCATGCTCAGATCTTTCCCCCTTAGCAATCATTTGGAAACCTGTTTTTCTCCTCGGTAGATTCGCTAAGTATGTTCCGGTTTAAGTTGATATGCTATAAACCGGAAATGATATAAACTGACGCAATGATTTGAACTGTTCCTCTTCAACTGCCATTAACCAGAAATGATATAACTTGTTTTATGATTGCCGGTTTAACCTTGACAACTAGTTCTCAGTTTAAACCACTGCATAATTTTCATAGATAGATCCCGGATCATTGTACGTTCATAATCCGTTTCTGTACTTTATCTTCTTCAGCACTTTATTCAATGGCTAAGCAGTATGTCTCCTGCGATTGGGTCCGTTCCGTCGTTACTGAGGATGACTTAATCAAGCTGTCGAAAATCGGCACATTAGGCCCTCAATCTGAGTTAAAATGGCGTGCTCCGGGTAATGAATGCCCTCCTACTCCTAGATCCGGGGAAGTCATCGTGTTTCTGGACCACATCTCTAGAGGCTTCTCTCCCCCCGGTTCAAGATTTTTCCGGGATGTTCTTGCCACCTTCCAGCTGCACCCACAGGATATCGGGCCCAATTCTGTTTCAAATATTTGCGATTTCCAAGTATTTTCTGAAGTGTATCTGCAAGAGGAACCTTCAGTTGATTTATTCCGGGATTTCTTCCATGCAAACCGACGCACGGAATTTACCAGCGGACCTCACCAAGAACTTGGTGGGATTAGTATTGAGAAAAGGAGGGATGTAGTCTTTCCACATGCCGCTTTACATACTCATCCAAAAGATTGGAACAAGTCCTGGTTTTATTGTGTAGACACTTCTC
The DNA here is from genome assembly GCA_902687465.1 of Secale cereale. Taxonomy (NCBI): domain Eukaryota; kingdom Viridiplantae; phylum Streptophyta; class Magnoliopsida; order Poales; family Poaceae; genus Secale; species Secale cereale. The sequence goes on along the minus strand of LR738712.1, from coordinate 722,638,144 downwards.
CTGAAGGTGAAAATATTTTGCCGGGTTATCGCGAAACTCGTATTCCGGCGAACCACCCCTTGCCACAACGGCTTAGCGCTTCTGAACGGACCCGGTTCTCATCACAGCTCTCCAAGCTGAGAGCTTTTATGGAAAATGGTCTTATCGGCACTGACTTCCTTCGCTGCTGGCTATCCTGGAGCATCCTTCCCTTAAGCCGGCGTCCTAAGCTGATGTGCAAATACTCTGGTAAACCGGATGATCCTCAGAGGTTTACTAAGGATAAGCTTTCTGAATCGGAGGTAGTGGAGTCAGCCAAGAAGATTGTCAATCCTTCTTTAACAGATTGTGCTAAAGTTGGCTTGGCCCCGTACTTTAAGAAGAATAAGCTGCCTGAAGTAAGTTTTTTCCTTGGCATGTACTTTGTAAACCGTCTTCTTTGAACCGTTTTTCAATTGCTCTCGCTTTTTCAATTAGGCTGATGACCCCTTCTGGAGGAGAAAATCTCAGGAGAAAACCGTAAAGCAGGCTCGCCGGAAAACCCCTGCAAACAAGAAGAGGAAAGCAGCCGTCGATGCCGGTTCTCCTTCTGAAGATGATGATCCGGACTCCGAGGTATGCCTTACTCCGGTTTAAGTCTCGCTTTCATGCACTTGCAATCATATCTAATGATACCTTTTCACAGGAACCGCTTGAAGGTGATAACCCGACTGAGATTGAGGTAACCCTTATTTCTTCTGATTCAGAACCTCTTCCTCAAAAAAGCCGTCGGACCGTCAGGAAATATCAATTTTCTCATCCTTATGCTAAGTTAGATCCTAACTTTACTTTGAAGAAGCAACAACACGAAGCTATTCGCCGGACCACTCGCCACAGTGGCCTAGCGGTGGAGTCATCTGGAATCTCATTAACTCCGGTTCGAAAGCGTCGCGCTGAGGTGATACTCTCTCCGACTCTTCTTCATCCCAAGGCTGGACTTATCCGACAGCCCCTTAAACCGTCTGATCCTGACTATCAGGAAACTCCGCTGTCTTCTTCCGGCGAATCGACCGCTACACAGCTTCCTCCTTTGAAGACCGTTCCGGGGTAACTCTCTTCACCTCTTCTGGTTTATGACACCCCCTTTTCCTTTATAATGCTAACTTATTTTGCCTGTTTTCCAGCAAACCGAAACCCAGCAAAAAGCCCAAGGCGAATAAGCCTGTTGCTGATCCTTCTGCTGATGAACCGGTGATTGATCCGTCCACAGCTGTTCCTCCAGAAGGTACCCCTGCAGCTCCGGTTGAAGAACCTGCTCTTGAAGCTCCTGTTACAGAAAACGTCCAAGATCCACCAAGTCCGGCCCGGGTTAATTCTCCTCAAGCTAACCCGGCATCTCCTGATCCGGCTCAAGTTGAAGTTATTCCTCCCAATGTTCCCACTTCTCCTGATGTTATGGTTACTGGTGCTGCTTATGTTGCTCCAGCTGAACCCACCGTTTTAGCAAAACATACAGCTAAAACGGAAAAGATAACTCAGGAAAAGGGGAAATGGAGTACTGATATATCCAGTCTTTCCAGTATGAGCGCTCAAGATATCTATTCCGGATATTTAAACCGGCTCCACAGCAGCCGGGATTATGAAGCCAGCCTGGTGAACCTAATGAGAGAAAAATATGAAGTAAGTTTCCTCTTCTGACTTTGCTTTTTTGACACATCTTTATCTCATAGCAGCCCCCAAGTTCCGGTTTAGCTGCTTTACTGAAGGTGATCCGGAACTTTTGTAGTTTGAACTGCTGAACCGTACATTAGCCCCCAAGTATCAAGTAGATAACTTGGTTATGTAGTTGATACTTGTAATTTCAAATTGTCTTTGGTGCATTGCTTCAACTGCCATTAGCCCCCAAGTGTCAAGTAGACAACTTGGTTGTGTGCTTGAGACTTGTAGTTTTAAATTGTCTTTGCTGTATTACTTCAACTGCCATTAGCCCCCAAGTGTCAAGTAGACAACTTGGTTGTGTGCTTGAGACTTGTAATTTCTAATCTTGCTTTTGAACTTTTGTCTGCAGGCTGAGCTGAACCGGAATGCTCTGGAGATCAGTGAACTTCGAAGCAGGCTTATGGAGACTGAGTCAGCCGCTTCAAAGGCTAAGACAGAACTTCAAGTGAGTTTAAAGACTGCTGAAGACTTGAAGAGGTACTTTGACGAGGAGCGGACTACTTTTGAAGTCCAGAAAAAAGATCTTGAGAAACGTGTTCAGGATGCCGAAGGAGCGCTTAATCCGGTTACTGAAGAATTGACCGGGTTAAAGCGCCAAATTGACTTGATGACCTCTGCTATATTTGGTAAGTATAATTTGAACTCCTGTCCTTATCTTTGTAACCTGTGACTTGCACCGGTTTAACTGTCATTGTTGTATGTAGGACGCCGTGTCTCCCATCTTGGGGACGACTTACGGAAGAAACTGAAAGCCTGCTATACCTTGGTCGAACAGTTGTACTCTAGAACACAAAGGATTATCAGTGCCACTTCATTTGGTAAGCCGGCTCCTTCAACTATCCAAGATACTTTGAATAGTTTGTCCATTCTACCGGCTCGTCTTGAAGAGGTTAAGAAATCGGCTGCTCGAGGAGGTGCTCTTCTGGCCCTTACGAGGGCTAAAGCTTGGGTCCCGGACATTGATCCGGAGGAGGTGTTAACCGGATTTCCTGATACCAAGGAGGACGGTTCAACCTTCAATGAAAAAGACCTTTATGCCCTGACAAAGGAGATGCGTCCCCTCGCCAGCAAGCTTGCGGTGGAATCTGACTTGTCGCGATATCATCCATCATATAACCTTCAGAACGAGCGGGTGGAGGGACCGGTTTACGATATTGTAAACTTAATTCCGCCGGTTCGTCCTCACACCTTTGCTCCTGATATTGATCCTGCTGAGCTTATCAACGATGAAGTATATTTCCGTGCCTTGGCAAAGATTGATTGGCGTGCACCGGATTTCCAACCGCTTCACGAGGATGAAGACGTTCCGGAGCAAGAAGGTGGCCAGCCATCTCAGCAAGGAGAAGCACAATCTTGAATGCTATTGTTGTAATCATGATTGTTATTCCGTCAAACAATGCTTCCAACTATTTGGCTTTTTATGCCTTGTAATAAGTTTAGCTGAAACTTAATGTGCTGTGATCCGACATTTGGTCTTCATGAAGTATTCGTTCGTTGACTTGTTGATTGATGCGGATGCCTTGTTCTGTTCATAAAAATATCGAAAAATATGTCCTCGTGGCTTACCACTGAACGGGTTAACTTATTCTCTTGAAACATCTAATAAGCATATCTTAAAAGAACTGTAATACCTGGGATGTATGTAGCCAATATACATTAAATCGGTTTAAGATGGTAAAGTCACCTGAATCGGTCTTCATTAATTCTGATAAACACTTGAAACTCTTCAGTCCATCTTGTCAATAAATCTGGCTCATCTTGTTTCAGAAAATTGTAACTTGTGCCTGATACGCCATCCGGGTTTTAACGAACACCGGGCTTGATCATAACTGGGCCGGGTTGATAAACTTCGGTCATTGTTTTGTCTCATACTGGTGACTTATAGTCAAAACCAGGCCGGTTTAAAAAACATCGGTCATTATAACTGATCATGTATCGCTAACCTGTTAGCTCATCATGAAGGTCAACCCGGGTTATGATGAACGCCGGTTTAATTCTCGCTGGTGTTCATGACCCAGACTTATAACTTTATAGATAGGTGGTCAACTTCTGGAGCTGCTCCACTCGGTTTAAAAGGTTATTGAACACAAAAAACACCAAGAAACACACAATTTTTGCAAATCAGACCATGTAGTCGAGGCTTTTTCAAAGAGCTGCCAGGCTCAAAGCAAGGTTCAGCCAATCAATGGGACGTGGGCAAACCTACTGTCCCAAGGAGCCTAGCCAATCACTGAACGTGAGCATATCGACTGTTCAGAGGGCCGTTAGAACCGCAAATAAAAACTGATCCGATCAATGGGACGTGGGCGAACCGACTGTCCCAAGGGGCCTAGCCAATCACTGAACGTGAGCGTATCGACTGTTCAGGGGGCCGAAAGAATTTGTAAATAAGATCCGATCAATGGGACGTGGGCGAACCGACTGTCCCAAGGGGCCTAGTGTTCAGGGGGCCGAAAGAATTGTAAACATAGCCAATCAATGGGACGTGGGCAAACCGGACTGTCCCAAGGGGCTGAGCTATCCCTGAACGTGAGCGTATCAACTGTTCAGAGGGCCCAAGGAATCGTAAACAAAGCCAATCAATGGGACGTGGGCAAACCGGACTGTCCCAAGGGGCCTCTAAGGTTCTTCCTGAATCTGTGGGTTTTGCTTTTTTATGGGGTTTTCCTCTTCTTGAACCGGATATAATCTCTTGTTCCCGAGAGTTCTACCGCTCCTTCACATACCCTGCAAAGATTAGTTTCTAAACCGGCCAACATTGAAATATGATATTTGATAACAAACTGATATGGTTATTTGTCACAAGATTTGCATATATGGAGAAAGGGCTGAGCCCCCGGTTTACCGAGGGTGCCGGTTTATTCATTATTCATAATATATACATAGGATACATTGGAGCACATAGCTCAAGTGTAGTATGGCCGTAAATGGGCGATGTTCCACGGCCTCTTCATCTCCTCTTCTGATGTCCGTGAATCCTTGTGTTCTCGAATGTCCACCAAGTAATATGAACCGTTGTGTAAATTCTTGCTGACCACAAAGGGCCCTTCCCATGGCGGGGATAGCTTGTGCATATCTGTTTGATCTTGGATAAGCCGAAGTACCAAGTCACCCTCCTGGAATGTCCTGGTTCTAATCCGGCGGCTATGATATCTGCGCAGATCTTGCTGATAAATCGCCGACCGTGCTGCAGCTATATCACGCTCTTCATCCAACCGATCTAAACCGTCTTGTCTTGACTCCTCATTAACAGCTTCCACATAAGCCGCTACCCTCGGTGAATCATGGCGTATGTCACTTGGAAGAACTGCTTCTGCGCCGTAAACCATGAAGAAAGGTGTATAACCTGTAGACCGGTTGGGTGTAGTGTTAATACTCCAAAGGACAGACGGTAATTCTTCAACCCAACAACCTGGGGTTCTCTGCAAAGGTGTCATAAGCCGGGGTTTGATTCCTCGCAAAATCTCCTGATTTGCCCTTTCTGCCTGACCATTGGATTGGGGGTGAGCCACAGAAGATACGTCCAAACGAATATGCTCTCGTTGACAGAATTCTTCCATCTCACCCTGAGATAAATTGGTGCCATTATCTGTGATGATGCTGTGTGGAAAACCAAACCGGAATATTACTTTTTTGATGAATTTGACCGCTGTTGCCGCATCACACTTGCTTATAGGCTCCGCTTCAACCCACTTCGTAAACTTGTCTACTGCCACCAGCAGATGAGTTTTCTGATCTTGGGATTTTTTGAAAGGACCAACCATGTCAAGCCCCCAAGTTGCAAAAGGCCAAGTTATTGGTATCATCCGGAGTTCCTGTGCCGGAACAAGGGCACGTCTTGAGAACTTCTGACAAGCGTCACACTTTCGGACCAGGTCCGCCGCATCTGCATGCGCGGTTAACCAATAAAAGCCATGTCGGAATGCTTTAGCCACTAAAGATTTTGATCCGGCATGATGACCACAATCCCCTTCATGAATTTCTCTTAGAATCTCGCAACCTTCCTCAGCTGAAACACACCGTTGAAATACTCCAGAAGTGCTACGATGGTGCAGCTCTCCGTTGGCAATTGTCATAGACTTGGAACGCCGGATTATCTGCCGTGCTTCACCTTCGTCCTCCGGTAACTCTCCTCGGCTTAAGTATGCAAAATAGGGTAACGTCCAATCCAGAATAATATGGAGTGCTGCAACTAATTGTGCCTCCGGGTTCGGAATAGCTATGTCGTTCTCCGAAGGTACTTGAACCGAAGGACTGTGCAATTCATCCAAAAAGGTGTTTGGTGGTACCGGTTTACGTTGCGACCCTAACCGGCTTAATGCGTCGGCCGCTTCGTTCCTTCGCCGGTCTATGTGGTCCACCTGGTACCCTTTGAAGTATCCTGCGACCGCTTCAACTTCTCGCCGATAAGCCGCCATGAGGGGATCCCTTGAATCCCACTTGCCCGAAACTTGCTGTGCCACTAGGTCTGAATCGCCCAGGCACTTAACCCGGCTCAAATTCATCTCCTTTGCCAATCGCAAACCATGAAGCAATGCTTCATATTCTGCTGCATTATTAGTACAAGGAAATAATAACCGGAGGACATAACATAATTTATCACCTCTGGGGGAAGTTAAAACAACTCCAGCCCCCGAGCCCTCCAACTGCTTTGAACCGTCGAAGTGAATCGTCCAATAAGTAAGATCCGGCTTCTCCTCAGGAGTCTGCAATTCTGTCCAGTCATTGATGAAGTCGACCAATGCCTGAGATTTTATAGCAGTACGTGGCACATATTTCAACTCATGCGGACTGAGCTCAATAGCCCACTTGGCTACCCTGCCTGTAGCTTCCCTGTTCTGGATTATGTCTCCCAACGGAGCTGAACTAACCACCGTTATTGGATGCCCTTGGAAATAATGTTTCAGTTTCCGGTTTGCCATGAACACCCCATATACCAACTTCTGCCAATGAGGGTACCTTTGCTTAGACTCGATGAGTACTTCACTCACATAATAAACCGGGCGCTGAACCGAATGCTCCTTCCCTGCTTCCTTGCGCTCAACCACAATCGCAACGCTGACCGCCCGTGTATTCGCAGCAACATATAACAGCAAAGGCTCCTTATCAATGGGAGCAGCCAAAACCGGTGGTTTTGCTAATTGCTGTTTCAGATTCTCAAACGCTGTGTTTGCCTCATCACTCCAAATGAACCGGTCCGTTTTCTTCAACATTTGATAAAGTGGGATCGCCTTTTCTCCCAAGCGACTGATAAACCGGCTTAGCGCCGTGATCCGGCCGGCTATGCGCTGAACATCATTGATGCAAACCGGTTTTGTCAAAGATGTGATGGCCTTGATCTTCTCTGGGTTGGCTTCTATTCCCCTGTTCGAGTCCAGGAATCCCAAAAGCTTACCAGCCGGAAAACCAAAAGCACACTTCTCCGGATTAAGCATCATCCTGTAAGCCCGAAGATTATCAAAGGTTTCTCTGAGGTCTTCTATCATTGTTCTTTCCTCCTTTGATTTGACCACGATGTCATCCACATAAGCATGTACGTTCCTTCCTATCTGCCCTTTCAAACAATTCTGAACACAACGCTGATAAGTTGCCTGTGCGCACTTGAGCCCAAAGGGCATAGACACATAGCAAAAAGCACCAAAAGGAGTTATGAAAGCTGTCTTCTCTTGATCTTCAACTGCCATCTTAATCTGGTGATAACCTGAATATGCATCCAGAAAACTCAGCCGCTCACACCCTGCTGTGGCATCGATAATCTGATCAATGCGAGGTAGAGCAAAAGGATCAGTCGGGCAAGCTTTATTGAGGTCTGTGTAGTCCACACACATCCTCCACTTCCCATTCTTCTTGAGAACCAGCACCGGATTAGCCAACCATTCCGGATGAAAAACTTCCACTATGAACCCTGCCGCCAAAAGTCTGGCTACTTCTTCTCCTATAGCCTTGCGCCTTTCTTCATTAAAGCGGCGCAGATACTGTTTTACTGGTTTAAACTTCGGATCAATATTCAACTTATGCTCAGCGAGTTCCCTCGGTATACCCGGCATGTCAGAAGGTTTCCATGCAAAGATATCCCGGTTCTCACGGATGAACTCGATGAGCGCGCTTTCCTATTTGGGATCAAGGTTAGCACTGATGGTGAACTGCTTGGACGAGTCTCCAGGCACAAAATCAACATGCTTAGTCTCTTCCGCTGACTTGAACTTCAAAGACGGATCATGCTCGGTAGTTGGTTTCTTCAGCGGAGTCATATCTGCCGGATCAACATTATCTTTATAAAATTTTAACTCTTCCGTGGCACACACCGCTTCTGCATAAGCTGCATCACCTTCCTCGCATTCCAACGCTATCTTTCGACTGCCATGAACCGTGATCGTGCCCTTATGACCTGGCATCTTAAGCTGCAAATAAACATAACATGGCCTAGCCATAAATTTAGCATAAACCGTCCTTCCAAACAGAGCATGATACGGACTTTTAATTTTGACAACTTCAAAAGTGACCATCTCCGATCTGGAATCATGCTCATCTCCAAAGGTAACTTCTAAGTCAATCTTACCAACTGGATAAGCTGACTTACCTGGGACCACCCCGTGGAACACTGTGTTTGATGTTCTTAACTTTTTATCTGTCAGACCCATACGACGGAAGGTCTCGTAATATAATATATTGATACTGCTACCTCCGTCCATGAGTACTTTAGTAAACTTGTATCCTCCCACCTGAGGTGCCACCACCAAGGCTAAATGTCCCGGATTATCTACCCGTAACGGGTGGTCCTCTCTGCTCCATACAATGGGCTGCTCTGACCATCGGAGAAATTGTGGCGTCGCCGGTTCTACCGCATTAACAGCCCGCCTTAAAACCTTCTGGTCTCTCTTACATAAGCTCGTGGTGAAAACATGATATTGACCGCTGCTCAACTCCTTCGGATTACTCTGGTATCCGGATTGCTGCTGTTGTTGCGGACGCTGTTGCTGCTGGCTTCCCTGATTATTATAACTCCCTTGGCCCTGCTGCTGATTATTCTGACTGTTGTAACCACCTTGATGATGCGATTGATTTCCCTGACCATTATAACCACCTTGATGATGCAGTTGATTTCCCTGACCATTATAACCACCTTGATGATGCGATTGATTTCCCTGACCATTGTAATTCCCTTGACTATTTTGGCCGCCTGGCCGGGGTTGATAACCGCCGTTATTGCCCCTATATCCTGATCCGGAGTTGTTCCCCTGATAACCCGGACCATAAAACCCGGGCCCCGAACCACTGTTCGGGGGCCGGTTAGGAGGATTAAAACGGCCATTCCCTGCTTTCATAAAGGGTATGCACTCTCTTATGGTATGCCTTGCAATCCTCCCTCTTCCGCTATGCTTTAGACAGGGTTGATCCAGATCCTGCTCCCAACCCGGGTTTCCTCCGCCGGTTTGGAGAGTGGAACCCTGCGGATTAACCTGAAGACCGCCTTGAGCCTGTGTATTAGCAACAAAATCGGAACTATTTTCTGCCTTCCGTTTACCCAAAAAGCTTGAAGAAACCGGATTAACCGGCGCCGGTTTACCAGACTTGCTGGCCTTCCCCGTTTTATCTCCTTCCGCTTCCGGATACTTGGTATTATCCGAGTCTCCGTATTTCACCAGGGCACTCATTAAAGTCCCCATGTCATTACAGTCCCGTTTAAGCTGTCCGAGCTTTAACTTTAAAGATTCAAACCGGCAATTGTTTTCCAACGTCACTATTGCCGTACTAGGATTGATACCATTCGAAGAGTGTAAAATCTCCGCCACTCTGCGTACCCAAGCTGCTGTAGACTCCTGCTCTCCTTGCACACAGGCTGCTAAATCTATCACCGACATCGGTTGCTTGCATGTATCCTTGAAATTTTTGATGAACTGACTACGCAGCTCCCCCCACGACCCGATAGAATTCGGGGGTAGCGCCTTCAGCCAAGTCCGGGCCGTGCCCTCAAGCATCATAGTGAAATATTTGGCACAAGCCGATTCATCCACATCCAGCATCTCCATGGCCATCTCGTAACTCTCTACCCAAGCTTCGGGTGGTAAATCGGCTGTGTAATTAGGCACCTTGCGAGGTCCTTTGAAATCCTTGGGCAACTTAACGCTCCGTAGGGCGGGGACAAGACATTGTATCCCAAAACTGCTCGCTGTAGCTCCTGTCCCTGTAGTGGCTGTGTGAACCGTCGTCGACTGACGAATTTCCTCTCTGGCCTCCGATCTAGGCCGGTTTAGGTCCGGGGCTGGCATCTCCGCCCTTGCCGGATTATCCTGCCTGTGCTGATGTCTCCTGCGCTCACTGCTAGACACTTCTGGCTCCTCCCAATGTCTAGAATAACTTCGGTTGGGACGTGGCGTTGAATGTAACCTTTCCCTGCTATGAGAGTACGCTTGCTGCTGTATTAATGCCGTATTAAGTAGCTTCTGGGCCCTGCGCGCCTCTATCGCCACCGGAGACGTTTCTTCCACGGGTAAAGCGGCCAACCGCGCCGCCGCTGCAGCAATATTATCCAAGGGGTTTGAATAGTGTCCTGAAGGGACAGGAACATAAGGCGCCGATGTAATCCTACGCTCCCGTTCTGCGGCGGGCTGCTGAACCGGCTCATCCCGAGCCGGGGGTGTTCTCCGGTTCAAGGCCGGATTATTACTGGCCCCAGCCCCAGGTGTCCTGAACAAATTCGCGGATTCGTAACCCGGCGGTAGGCGGGACCGATACTTTCGCCCCCTTACTCCTTCCACAGAAGCCTGCTCCATCCTCAGATGAAAAGCTTGATCATCCAACTCTGCTTGTCTGATGGCTATCATCTCTCCTTCCGCCTTTAAATCCTCCTTTAACTGATCGATCCGGGCTTTCAACTGAAGAAGCGCTGCATCATGTTGCGCCTTGTCCGCTGGAGCCACGACCTCCACTGCCTTAGCTATGAACTCCTCGATCAAGGTGGATAGAACTTCAGTAAGGGAGGGATTTGAACCGCTTCCCCCTGCCCCAGCCTCTGCTGTCGTTCCGTTCGTCGGGGGTTGTGAACCGGCCATGAAGACCGCCACCCGGTTTGGCGGGTCAAAGGGGTCCGGAATACTGTTTCCATCGGACTCGCCCTCAGACCGGCCGTCCCGCAACTGATATAGAGATTCAGTTTCCCCGGATGAAGACTCGTCATCTGAGTAGACGACGGTTGCACCATCAGATTCCGATCCGTCCTCGGCTTGGCCTCCGTGAATTGCTCCAACGAACACATGCTTCATGGCAGGCTGAATTCGGGCCGATCTCGTACGCTGAGCCGGCTCGACGATGTTGGGGAGGGTGTCCGGCTCAGGTCCCGGTTCACCAATTTTGCCGATGAAGACTTGGATGCTGCCGAAGGGGACCCGGTACCCGTATTCGATCGAATCGGCCTCCGGTCCCCAACCCGCGTCGTCGATGTAGATCCGGCCACGACGACTCTTGGTCATCCGGCCGACTGCGTAACCCTTTAACCCTTCGAAGCCGCCTTTCAAGAACTCGAAACCATCGTGCGCATGCCCCATGGTGGGCGCCAACTGTCGTGGAATTGGCACGGCAGATGTCCGGTTTAGCGGACTTGATGATGGAACCATCGCACGGGTTAGCTTGAAAGGATTCATGGCACACAAAGGACACAAAGGATTTATACTAGTTCGGCCCCTTCGAGAAGGTAAAAGCCTACGTCTAGTTGGTTTGGTATTGCTTGGGCGTCGGTTTACAGGGAGCGGATTCGCTTTGCCTGTGTCTCGACGGATTGTTTGTTGCTTGTCCTTGAACCGTCGCCGGGTCGTCCCTTTATATAGAGGTGACGCCTGGTCCGGTTTACAGAGTCCCGAGGCCGGCTCATAATCGTGTCCGCCTCGGTCTCTGTCTTTTCTTTCCTACCTCTCAAGTTACATCTCTTGGCGGTTTACAAACCGTACTTCTATACATGGGCCTTGAAATCTCATGGGCCGTAGTCTCTACTAAAATATTAAAACCAAGTACAATATAACTAAGCCGGTTTACAATATCCGGTTTATACCTACTAACCATATCCCTGATAGGAACACTCATGGGCGCTTTAGTGAAGTATGCGGACTCCGATAATACCAAACACCCATACACCGATGGTGACAAGTCAGGGAAGACAAGCAAGAATGGTAAGGCACCTCAGCCCAACCCGGCGAATCAAGGATACAACTGTAAGCGTAAAGCGGATGGTAATACGGATTTTGTGGCCAACACCAACGCTCAGGAGGATGGACAGCGCCGCAAGGGCAGACCGCCTCCACGTAATGGGAGGCCGCCTATTAATCTGGAACGCTAGTTGAACGTACCTTGCCCGAAGCACGGTACAGCAGAAAAGCCAGCTACACATCTCTGGAAAGACTGTTTTATTATGCAGGAATTCATGAACCGGTCTTGATATGATCACGGACCATCCGGCGGATCAGGCCTGGCTTTCAGGGTCCGGGTTATCAAGGTGGTGGATCCGGTTCAAGGTACCAAGGCAATAACGGCAACCACAATGGGCACAATCAAGATAACCAACAACACGACCAGGGCAGTTATAACAATCAGGGAAATCAACAGCATCAACAGCAGCAACAATCCGGATACCAGAATAATCCGAAGGAGTTGAGCAGTGGGCAGTATCATGTCTTCGCCACAAGCTTGTGTAAACGTGACCAGAAAGTTCACAAGAAGGAAGTACATTCTGTTGAACCGGCGGTGCCACGTTACCTGCGTTGGTCAAAGCAGCCCATTGTGTGGAGCCGAGAGGGTCATCCGCCCCGGGTTGATAATCCGGGTCAGCTGGCTCTAGTTGTGGCACCTCAGGTGGCCGGCTAAAAGTTTACTAAGGTGCTTATGGACGGAGGTAGCAGCATCAACATCTTATACTATGAGACTTTCCGGCGCATGGGTTTGACGGATAAGAAGCTTCGGCAGTCCAACACGGTTTTTCATGGGGTGGTGCCCGGTAAATCGGCGTACCCAGTTGGCAAAATAGATTTGGAAGTCACTTTCGGGGATGAGCATGATTCCAGGTCGGATACCTTGACCTTTGAAGTGGTAAAAATCAAGAGCCCGTATCACGCCCTGTTCGGGTGACAGGTTTACGCTAAGTTCATGGCTAGGCCGTGTTATGTTTATCTACAGCTCAAGATGCCGGGCCACAAGGGAACCATTACGGTCCATGGGAGTCATAAGGTTGCGTTGGAATTCTAGGAAGGCGATGCAGCTTATGCTGAAGCGGTTTGTGCAACTGAGGAGCTGAAGTTTTATAAGGACAATGTTGATCCGGCGGATATGTCTCCGTTGAAGAAATCAACCACAGAGCATGATCCGGCTTTGAAGTTCAAATCAGCTGAAGAGACCAAACAGGTTGACTTTGTTCCTGGCGATTCATCCAAGCAGTTCACTATCAGTGCTAACCTAGATCCGAAATAGGAAAGCGCGCTCATCGAGTTCATCCGTGAGAATCGGGACATCTTTGCATGGAAGCCTTCTGATATGCCAGGTGTACCGAGGGAACTCGCTGAGCACAATCTCAATATTGATCCTAAGTTTAAACTGGTCAAGCAATTTCTGCGCCTCTTCAATAAAGAAAGGCGCAAAGCTATCAGAGAAGAAGTGGTTGGGCTCTTGGCTGCAGGCTTTATAGTTGAGGTGTTTCATCCAGAGTGGTTGGCTAATCCGGTGCTAGTACTTAAGAAAAATGGCACTTGGCGAATGTGTGTTGATTACACAAATCTGAACAAAGCTTGCCCGACCGATCCCTTTGCCCTCCCCCGTATTGATCAGATCATTGATGCTACGATAGGATGTGAGCGACTAAGTTTTTTGGATGCATACTCAGGTTATCATCAGATCAAGATGGCAGTCAAGGACCAGGAGAAGACGGCCTTTATAACTCCCTTTGGAGCCTTCTGCTATGTGTCTATGCCCTTTGGGTTTAAGAGTGCCCAGGCGACCTATCAGCATTGTGTGCAGAATTGCCTTCATGGACAGATTAGGCGGAATGTTCATGCGTATGTGGATGACATTGTAGTGAAATCCAGGAAAGAGGAGACGTTGATAACAGATTTGAAAGAAACCTTCGACAATCTCCGGGTTTATAAAATGATGCTTAATCCGGAGAAGTGCGTCTTTGGTGTTCCGGCAGGCAAGCTCCTGGGGTTCTTAGTATCGAGCAGGGGAATCGAAGCTAATCCGGAGAAGATCAAAGCGGTTACATCCTTGGCTAGACCGGCGTGCATCAACGATGTCCAACGCGTGGCGGGCTGTATCGCGGCGCTCAGCCGGTTTATCAGCCGTTTGGGGGAAAAGGCTATCCCGCTTTATCAGATGATGAAAAAGACAGATCGCTTTGTTGGAGAACGTTGCATGGGAAACAAAAATTTTCCTACGCTCACCAAGATCAATCTAGGAGATGCATCTACGAGGGGAGAGTCGGATCCACATACCCTTGTAGATCGCTAAGCGGAAGCGTTCAAGAACGCGGTTGATGGAGTCGTACTCGCCGTGATTCAGATCGCCGAAGATCCCAGCACCGAACGGACGGTGCCTCCGCGTTCAACACACGTGCAGCTCGGGGACGTCTCCTCCTTCTTGATCCAGCAAGGGGGAAGGAGAAGTTGACGGAGAAACCCAGCAGCACGACGGCGTGGTGGAGATGGTGGTGGAGGAATTCCAGCAGGACTTCGCCAAGCACTGCAGACTAGAAGATATTCGTGGGAGAGAGAGGGCAGCGCCGAGGCACGAACTTGTGTTGCTGCCCTCCCTCTGCCTCTCTTTATATAGGGGGGAGAGAGGGAAGGGGGCGCGCCTAGGGTTTCCCTTAGGGGGCGGCGGCCAAGGCCAGATGGGGCCGGCCAAGGGGGGGGGCGGCGGCCAGGGCTAGGGTTTCCCCCCCAGGCGCCTTGCCCCCCAAGCCAAGGGGGTGCGGCTGCCCTAGGGGGGCCCAGCCCCTTAGGCGCAGGTGGAGGGGCCTAGGGGGGGCGCACAGCCCCTGTGTGGGCTGTTGCGTCTCCCCACTTATGGCCCATAGGGCCCGTAACCTTTACCGTGGCCCCCGAAACACCTTTCGGTTCTCCGTTTCCTTCCCGATGTTCCCCGGAACAATTCCGGACTCCGTTCACTCTCATCCTATATATCAATCTTCGTCCCCGGACCATTCCGGAGACCCTCGTCACGTCCGGGATCTCATCCGGGACTCCGAACAACCTTCGGTTACCATGCACTGTTCTCACTAACAACCCTAGCGTCACCGAACCTTAAGTGTGTAGACCCTGCGGGTTCGGAAACTATGCAGACATGACCGAGACACTCCCAGGTCAATAACCAATAGCGGGATCTGGATACCCATATTGGTTCCCACACGTTCCTCGATGATCTCATCGGATGAACCACGATGTCAAGGATTCAGGCAATCCCGTATATAGTTCCCTTTGTCTCGTCGGTATGTTACTTGCCCGAGATTCGATCGTCGGTATCTCTATACCTAGTTCAATCTCGTTACCGGCAAGTCTCTTTACTCGTTCCGTAATACATAATCCCGTGACTAACTACTTAGTCACTTTGAGCTCATTGAGATGACGTATTACCGAGTGGGCCCGGAGATACCTCTCCGTCACACGGAGTGACAAATCCCAGTCTTGATCCATGTCAACTCAACAGACACCTTCGGAGATACCTGTAGAGTACCTTTATAGTCACCCAGTTACGTTGCGACGTTTGGCACACACAAAGTACCCCTACGGTGTCAGTGAGTTACATGATCTCATGGTCATAGGAACTTACACTTGACATGCAGAAAACTATAGCGATAACTGATACGATCAAAAGCTATGTTTAACGTTTGGGTCTCGTCCATCACATCATTCTCCTAATGATGTGATCCCGTTATCAAATGACAACTCATGTCTATGACCTGGAAACCGCGGTCATCTTTGATCAACGAGCTAGTCCTGAAGAGGCTTACTAGGGACATGAAGTTTGTCTATTTATCCACACATGTATTTGAGTTTCCAATCAATACAATTATAGCATGGATAATAAATGATTATCATGAACAAGGAAATATAATAATAACTCTTTTATTATTGCCTCTAGGGCATATTTCCAACAGTCTCCCACTTGCACTAGAGTCAATAATCTAGCATTACAAGGTAATGAATCTAACACCCATAGAGTCTTGGTGTTGATCATGCTTAGCCCGTGGAAGAGGCTTAGTCAACGGATCTGCAACATTCAAATCCGTGTGTACTTTGCAAATGCTTATGTCCTCCTCCTTGACTGAATCGCGGATGGAATTGAAGCGTCGCTTTATGTGTCTGGTCCTCTTGTGAAACCTTGGTTCCTTGGCTAGAGCAATGGCACCAGTGTTGTCACAGAACAGAGTCATTGGGTTCAATGCACTAGGCACAACTCCAAGATCTGTCATGAACTCCTTCATCCAGACACCTTCCTTTGCCGCCTCCGAGGCAGCTATGTACTCCGCTTTGCATGTAGAATCGGCTACCACGCTTTGCTTGGAACTGCACCAGCTTACCGCTCCCCCGTTGAGAATATATACGTATCCGGTTTGAGACTTAGAGTCATCCGGATCAGTGTCAAAGCTTGCATCGACGTAACCCTTTACGACGAGCTCTTGATCACCTCCATAAACGAGAAACATCTCCTTAGTCCTTTTCAGGTACTTTAGGATATTCTTGACCGCTGTCCAGTGATCCATACCAGGATTACTTTGAAACCTTCCGGCCATACTTATGGCAAGGCTGACATCTGGTCTTGTGCACAGCATTGCATACATGATAGAGCCTATGGCTGAAGCATAGGGGATGACACTCATCTTTTCTCTATCTTCCGCAGTCACTGGGCATTGAGTCTTACTCAACTTTGTACCTTGCAATACCGGCAAGAACCCCTTCTTGGATTGATCCATTTTGAACTTCTTCAAAACTTTATCAAGGTATGTACTTTGTGAAAGTCATATCAAGCGTCTCGATCTATCTCTATAGATCTTGATGCCCAATATGAAAGCAGCTTCACCGAGGTCCTTCATCGAAAAACTCTTGTTCAAATACCCCTTCACGCTATCCAAAAGTTCTATATTGTTTCCAATTAGCAATATGTCATCCACATATAATATTAGAAACGCTATAGAGCTCCCACTCACTTTCTTGTAAATACAAGCTTCTCCGTAAACTTGTACAAACCCAAACGCTTTGATCACCTCATCAAAGCGAAGATTCCAACTCCGAGATGCTTGCACCAGCCCATAAATGGAACGCTGGAGTTTGCAAACTTTGTCAGCATTCTCTGGATCGACAAAACCTTCCGGTTGTATCATATACAACTCTTCCTTAAGAAAACCGTTAAGGAACGCTGTTTTGACATCCATCTGCCAAATTTCGTAATCGAAATATGCAGCTATTGCTAACATGATTCGGACGGATTTAAGCATCGCTACGGGTGAGAAAGTCTCATCGTAGTCAACTCCTTGAACTTGTGAAAAACCCTTTGCCACAAGTCGAGCTTTATACACGGTGACATTGCCGTCAGCGTCCGTCTTCCTCTTAAAAATCCATTTATTCTGAATGGCCTTCCGCCCTTCAGGTAATACTTCCAAAGTCCATACTTTGTTTTCATACATGGATCCCATCTCGGATTTCATGGCCTCTAACCATTTGTCGGAATCCGGGCCCACCATCGCTTCTCCATAGCTCGTAGGTTCACTGTTGTCCAACAACATGACCTCCAAGACAGGGTTACCATACCACTCAGGTGCAGTGCGTACCCATGTCGACCTACGAGGTTCGGTAGTAACTTGATCAGAAGCTTCTTGATCATCATCATTGGCTTCCTCTTCAACCGTTGCAGGCTCCACAAAAACATCTTTCTGTGCTGCGCTACTCTCTGGTTGAAGCAGAGGTTCAATAACCTCATCAAGTTCTACCTTCCTCCCACTCAATTCTTTCGAGAGAAACTCTTTCTCGAGAAAGGACCCGTTCTTAGCGACAAACACTTTGCCCTCGGATCTGAGATAGAAGGTGTACCCAACCGTCTCTTTTGGGTATCCTATGAAGACACATTTGTCCGCTTTGGGTTCGAGCTTTTCTGGCTGAAGCCTTTTGACATAAGCATCGCAACCCCAAACTTTGAGAAAAGACAACTTAGGTTTCTTACCAAACCACAGTTCATACGGTGTTGTCTCAACGGACTTGGATGGAGCCCTATTTAAAGTGAATGCAGCCGTCTCTAACGCATATCCCCAAAATGATAGTGGCAAATCGGCAAGAGACATCATAGGACGCACCATATCTAATAGGGTTCGATTACGACGTTCGGACACACCATTACGCTGTGGTGTTCCAGGTGGCGTCAACTATGAAACAATTCCACATTGTCTTAAGTGATTGCCAAACTCATAACTCAGATACTCTCCCCCTCGATCAGATCGTAGGAACTTGATCTTCTTGTTACGATGATTCTCAACTTCACTCTGAAATTGCTTGAACTTTTCAAACGTTTCAGACTTATGCTTCATCAAGTAAATATACCCATATCTACTTAAGTCGTCAGTGAAGGTGAGAAAATAACGATATCCACCGCGCGCCGTGACACTCATCGGGCCACACACATCAGTATGTATGATTTCCAATAAGTCACTTGCCCGTTCCATTGTTCCTGAAAACGGGGTCTTAGTCATCTTGCCCATGAGGCACGGCTCGCATGTGTCAAGTGATTCAAAATCAAGAGACTCCAAAAGTCCATCAACATGGAGCTTCCTCATGCGTTTCACGCCGATATGACCCAGACGGCAGTGCCACAAGAAAGTGGTACTATTGTTATCAACTCTACATCTTTTGGCATAAATGTTATGAACATGTGTATCATCACTATCGAGATTTAATAAGAATAAACCCCCTACTTCGGGTGCATGACCATAAAACATATTACCCATATAAATAGAACAACCTTTATTCTCTGATTTAAATGAGTAACCGTCTCGCATTAAACAAGATCCAGATATAATGTTCATGCTCAACGCAGGCACTAAATAACAATTATTCAGGTTCATAACTAATCCCGATGGTAATCGAAGAGCGAGCGTGCCGACGGCGATCACATCAACCTTGGAACCATTCCCCACGCGCATCGTCACTTCGTCCTTCGCCAGCCTCCGTTTATTCCGTAGTTCCTGTTTAGAGTTGCAAATGTGAGCAACCGAACTGGTATCAAATACCCAGGCACTACAACGAGAGTTGGTAAGGTACACATCAATAACATGTATATCACATATACCTTGCTTGTTGTTGTTGTTGGCCCCCTTCTTGTCTGCCAGATACTTGGGGCAGTTCCGCTTCCAGTGGCCGTTCCCCTTGCAATAGAAACACTCAGTCTCTGGCTTGGGCCCAGCCTTGGGTTTCTTCACTGGATGAGCAACTGCCTTGCCACCCTTCTTAGAGTTACCCTTCTTGCCCTTGCCATTCTTCTTGAAACTGGTAGTTTTATTGACCATCAACACTTGATACTCCTTCTGGATGTCTGACTCAGCGACTTTCAGCATCGCAAATAGCTCGGCGATGGTTTTGTTCATCCCTTGCATGTTATAATGCTGCACGAAGCTCTTGTAGCTAGGTGGGAGTGACTGGAGAATTCTGTCAATGATAGCCTCCTCCGGGAACACAAGTCCCAGATCAGCTATGCGGGTATAGTACCCAGACATCTTCAGTAAGTGCTCACTGACAGACGAATTCTCCTCCATCTTGCAAGCAAAGAATTTATCGGTGGTCTCATACCTCTCGATCTTGGCATTCTTCTCAAAGATGAACTTCAACTCCTGGAACATCTCATATGCTCCATGACGTTCAAAACGCCTTTGAAGTCCTCCTTCCAAGCTATACAACATGGCACACTGTACTACTGAGTAGTCATCCGCACGCGACTGCCAGGCGTTCATAACGTCCACAGAGGCCGGAGCAGGGGGTTCACCTAGCGGTGCATTTAGGACATAAACATTTTGGGCAGCTGTGAGGATGATCCTCAGATTGCGGAGCCAGTCCACAAAGTTGCTCCCATCATCTTTCAGCTTAGTTTTCTCTAGGAACGCATTAAAATTCAGGGGAGCTACTGCGGGAGCCATCTACAACAAAAGATTTGCAAAGACATCTTAGACTATTGTTCATGATAAGTGAGTTTTAACTAATCAAATTACTTATAACTCCCACTCAAATTGACATCCCTCTGGTCATCCGAGCGTGACATGATCCAAATCCACCAACCCAAGTCCGATCATCACGTGAGATGAGGTGGTGTCAATGGTGAACATCTTCATGTTGATCATATCTACTATATGACTCATGCTCGACCTTTCGGTCTTCCGTGTTCCGAGGCCATGTCTGTACATGCTAGGCTCGTCAAGTCTAACCCGAGTGTTCTGCATGTGCAAAACTGGCTTGCACCCGTTGTATACGAACGTAGAGTCTATCACACCCGATCATCACGTGGTGCTTCGAAACGACGAACCTTCGCAACGGCGCACACTCGGGGGGAACACAATTTTATCTTGAAATTTTAGTGAGGGATCATCTTATAATGCTACCGTCGTCCTAAGCAAAATAAGATGCATAAAAGGATTAACATCACATGCAAATCATAAGTGACATGATATGGCCATCAACTCGTGCTTTTGATCTCCATCTCCAAAGCACCGGCATGATCTCCATCGTCACCGGCGTAACACCATGATCCCCATCATCATGATCTCCATCATCGTGTCGCCATCGGGGTTGTCGCGCGCCCACCATGCTCTTACTACTATTGCTACCGTTTAGCGATAAAGTAAAGCATTGCATAGCGCTTAATGATTGACACGCAGGTCATACAAAAATTAAAGACAACCCTATGGCTCCTGCCGGTTGCCGTATACATCGACATGCAAGTCGATATTAACTATTACAACATGATCATCTCATACATCAAATATATCTCATCATGTCATTGGCCATATCATATCACATACATACCCTGCAAAAACAAGTTAGACGTCCTCTAAATTGTTGTTGCATGTTTTACGTGGCTGCTATGGGTATCTAGCAAGAACGCTTCTTACCTACGCAAAACCACAACGGTGATATTTAAGTTGCTATTTAACCTTCTACAAGGACCGCCTTCGTCGAATCCGATTCAACTAAGATGGGAGAGACAGACACCCGCCAGCCATCTTATGCAACAAAAGTCGCATGTCTGTCGATGGAACCGGTCTCATGTACGTGGACATGTAAAGTTGGTCCGGGCCGCTTCATCCCATAATACCGCTGAATCAAGAAAGACCAAGGAGGGAAGCAATCTAAACATCAACGCCCACAAACCCCTTTGTGTTCTACTCGTGAAAACATCTACGCAAGAACCTAGCTCTGATACCACTGTTGGAGAACGTTGCATGGGAAACAAAAATTTTCCTACGCTCACCAAGATCAATCTAGGAGATGCATCTACGAGGGGAGAGTCGGATCCACATACCCTTGTAGATCGCTAAGCGGAAGCGTTCAAGAACGCGGTTGATGGAGTCGTACTCGCCGCGATTCAGATCACCGAAGATCCCAGCACCGAACGGACGGTGCCTCCGCGTTCAACACACGTGCAGCTCGGGGACGTCTCCTCCTTCTTGATCCAGCAAGGGGGAAGGAGAAGTTGACGGAGAAACCCAGCAGCACGACGGCGTGGTGGAGATGGTGGTGGAAGAATTCCAGCAGGGCTTCACCAAGCACTGCAGACTAGAAGATATTCGTGGGAGAGAGAGGGCAGCGCCGAGGCACGAACTTGTGTTGCTGCCCTCCCTCTGCCTCTCTTTATATAGGGGGGAGAGAGGGGAGGGGGCGCCCCTAGGGTTTCCCTTAGGGGGCGGCGGCCAAGGCCAGATGGGGCCGGCCAAGGGGGGGGCGGCGGCCAGGGCTAGGGTTTCCCCCCCAGGCGCCTTGCCCCCCAAGCCAAGGGGGTGCGGCTGCCCTAGGGGGGCCCAGCCCCTTAGGCGCAGGTGGAGGGGCCTAGGGGGGGCGCACAGCCCCTGTGTGGGCTGTTGCGTCTCCCCACTTATGGCCCATAGGGCCCGTAACCTTTACCGTGGCCCCCGAAACACCTTTCGGTTCTCCGTTTCCTTCCCGATGTTCCCCGGAACAATTCCGGACTCCGTTCACTCTCATCCTATATATCAATCTTCGTCCCCGGACCATTCTGGAGACCCTCGTCACGTCCGGGATCTCATCCGGGACTCCGAACAACCTTCGGTTACCATGCACTGTTCTCACTAACAACCCTAGCGTCACCGAACCTTAAGTGTGTAGACCCTGCGGGTTCGGAAACTATGCAGACATGACCGAGACACTCCCAGGTCAATAACCAATAGCGGGATCTGGATACCCATATTGGTTCCCACACGTTCCTCGATGATCTCATCGGATGAACCACGATGTCAAGGATTCAGGCAATCCCGTATACAGTTCCCTTTGTCTCGTCGGTATGTTACTTGCCCGAGATTCGATCGTCGGTATCTCTATACCTAGTTCAATCTCGTTGCCGGCAAGTCTCTTTACTCGTTCCGTAATACATAATCCCGTGACTAACTACTTAGTCACTTTGAGCTCATTGAGATGACGTATTACCGAGTGGGCCTGGAGATACCTCTCCGTCACACGGAGTGACAAATCCCAGTCTCGATCCATGTCAACTCAACAGACACCTTCGGAGATACCTGTAGAGTACCTTTATAGTCACCCAGTTACGTTGCGACGTTTGGCACACACAAGGCACTCCTACGGTGTCAGTGAGTTACATGATCTCATGGTCATAGGAACTTATACTTGACATGCAGAAAACTATAGCGATAACTGATACGATCAAAAGCTATGTTTAACGTTTGGGTCTCGTCCATCACATCATTCTCCTAATGATGTGATCCCGTTATCAAATGACAACTCATGTCTATGACCTGGAAACCGCGGTCATCTTTGATCAACGAGCTAGTCCTGAAGAGGCTTACTAGGGACACAAAGTTTGTCTATTTATCCACACATGTATTTAAGTTTCCAATCAATACAATTATAGCATGGATAATAAACGATTATCATGAACAAGGAAATATAATAATAACTCTTTTATTATTGCCTCTAGGGCATATTTCCAACACGCTTTGTCTGGAGCGATGCTGCTGATGCTGCGTTTGAGAACCTGAAGAATTAATTAGCGGAGCCACCAGTCCTTGCTGCCCAGTTGACAATGAGCCGCTGTTGTTGTACGTGGCTGCTAATGCCCGTGCAGTAAGCGTTGCCATTGTGGTAGAGCGTAAGGAGGCAGGCCAGGAATATCCGGTTCAACGGCCGGTTTACTACATCAGTGAGGTGCTCATCGAATCAAAATAGAGATACCCGCATTGGCAGAAATTGGTGTATGGAGTCTTCATGGCAAATCGGAAGTTAAAGCACTATTTTCAAGGCCATCCAATCACCGTTGTCAGTTCAGCTCCGTTGGGGGATATAATCCAGAACAGAGAAGCTATTGGGCGGGTTGCAAAGTGGGCCATTGAACTTAGCCCGCACGGATTAAAGTATGTGCCCATTACTGTGATAAAGTCCCAAGCATTGGTGTATTTCATCAACGATTGGACAGAATTGCAAGCACATGAGGAAAAGCCGAATCACACATATTGGACTATTAACTTTGATGGATCAAGGCAATTGGAGGGCTCGGGGGCTGGAGCCGTGTTAACTTCCCCACGAGGTGATAAGTTCTGTTATGTCCTCCGTTTAATGTTCCCTTGTACTAACAATGCTGCTGAGTATGAAGCTCTCCTCCACGGTCTGTGGATGGCCAAGGAGATGAATTTAAGCCGGGTTAAATGCTTTGGCGATTCAGACCTGGTGGCACAACAAGTATCTGGCAAGTGGGATTCCAAGGATCCACCCATGACAGCATATCGACGAGAGGTAGACGCTGTTGCTGGACACTTCAAGGGTTATCAGGTGGATCATATAGACCGGCGAAAGAATGAAGCGGCTGATGCGTTAAGCCGGCTGGGTTCTCAGCATAAACCGGTTCCACCCAATACCTTCTTGGATGAATTGCACAATTCGTCGGTGCAGTTACCTTCAGAAGAGGACTTGGCTGTTCCTGATCCGGAGGCACAATTGGTCGCGGCACTTCATGTTATTCCGGATTGGACGCTTCCCTACCTGGCGTACATGAACCGAGGTGAGTTACCTGAGGATGAAGTTCTGGCTTGACAGATAGTCCGGCGGTCCAAGTTAATGACTATTGTCAATGCAGAACTTCATCATCGCAGTGTCTCTGGGGTGTTTCAGCGGTGTGTGTCACCAGAGGAGGGCTCTGACATCCTTAGAGAGATCCATGAAGGAGATTGTGGTCATCATGCTGGTTCAAAAACTTTGGTGGCTAAAGCTTTTCGTCATGGATTCTACTGGTTGAGGGCTCATGCTGACGTAGAGGACTTGGTCAGAAAATGTGACGCTTGCCAGAAATTCTCATGGTGTGCTCATATACCGGCGCAGGAGTTGAGGATGATTCCAATTACTTGGCCGTTTGCAACTTGGGGGTTTGATATGGTTGGACCCTTCAAGAGATCCCAAGATAAAAAGACCCACCTTTTGGTGGCAGTGGACAAGTTTACCAAATGGGTTGAAGCGGAGCCTGTTAGTAAGTGTGATGCGGCAACGACGATTCAGTTCATCAAAAAGGTGATTTTCCGGTTTGGCTTTGCACACAGCATTATAAATGATAATGACACCAATCTATCCAAGGGGGCTATGGAGGAGTTCTGTCAACGTGAGCACATCCGCCTTGATGTATCATAAGTAGCTCACCCTCAGTCTAATGGCCAAGCTGAAAGAGCCAATCAAGAGATCTTGAGAAACTTGTGACCTTGACTATTTGTCACTGAATGGTCATTATTTTCCATTTGTGACCTTTTTTTGACCAAAAACAGATGGTCAAAAGCTAAGGGTCGTAAACTGAAATTAACGACATTCTCTGTGAGAAGGTCATAGACGTTTATGACCAAAATATGCCTACTGTCGTGTTTTGGTCACTAGCAGCCTCCCCAAACCACGTAGGCATCCAGCGTGGCAAGCTGATGTGCCACAAGAATCGGCCCGATCCAATTCGGTGTTTTACATGGGCCGAGCCCATTAATTCAGCCCATTTATATTTTTTCGCTGTGAATTTTGTGTCGGCTTCATGGGCCAAGCCAAACATTGCTGCATTTTTTATTGTTGACCCATGGCCTTTTATTGTTTATTGATTTTCTATTTTTAGCCATTATATATTCAAGCTGGTCCCACTAGTCAGATGGGTCCCACTTGTCATGATCATCTCTCAAATTGGTCCCACATGTCAGAAATGTACAAATTTGACAGATTATTTTCATAAGTGGCCCCATTGGTCAAGTTTCCATTTCACAAGTTTTCAAATCACATACATAATAAAAAAGCACACATAAAATTCATCAAATATACCTCTAAATAAATCTATTACAATCTTTACAACACATATATGCTACAATAAGCTACTCTTCACTGAGTACGACTTGATGGCTTCACACTTCACGGCTTCACACTTGCTTCACACTTCACACTTGAGCTTCTGTAAAACAGGAACAACCACAACTTTAAATCTCTATTGCAGTATAGGCCATATACAGAAGCAGTTGAAAGTTGAAACAACATCAATTAAACAAACACGCATAGAAACATATGAGTCAAAATGCAGTATAGGCACAGTACAAGGACACTCCTATTATCAAATCAACACACATATGCTGAGTTTGGTTCGTGTCCTGAGCTACTTGCTTAAAAAAATAAGTTGCCTGGTTTGTGCCTGATGTGTTCAGCGTTTGCTGCCTGGTGAGGCAAGCCTGGACAAGGGCTGTTTGGTTTCTAGCTTGGACTGGTAGAGCTACACGCATTATAATAATGTGGATGTCTCATGTGAGCATCATGCTATGGTTTTATTTAACAATGATACAACAACAGAATACAATATCTTCAATGCAAATTATGGTACTTGTAACAAAACAGTTTGAAACAACAACTACACAATTCATTATAACGAGAGTAAGCTTGAATCAAACAGAAAAGGAGGCTTGTTGTAGCAAAACAGTTTGAAACAACAACTACACAATACACTATCTATTTTGAGAGAGGCTTGTTGTTAGCCATCTTCACTGGGATCTTTTAAAACGATGAATGAGGATTAGGACACATGTCAAGCAGCATACATATTACAACTATTTTATGTCAATGATCATTCATATGTAACTGAATAATTGTTGTAGGTTCGGTGCTTCCAACTTGAGTTCCAGTGGCAGCGACCCCTAAATGAGCATCACCAACATAGCAGAAGGGAGGGGGTTTGGGGGTTACCTGCCCTGACGTGATGCCGATGCCGGTGG
This sequence comes from Secale cereale, assembly GCA_902687465.1. Classification (NCBI taxonomy): domain Eukaryota; kingdom Viridiplantae; phylum Streptophyta; class Magnoliopsida; order Poales; family Poaceae; genus Secale; species Secale cereale. Next base: position 722,611,995 of record LR738712.1, on the reverse strand, counting down.
TGGAGGCTGCAGGTCCCGGTTGCTGGCGTGCATGAAGGCAGGAGGAAATCGACCCTTGGTGCTGTCGACCCTCCGTCTTCATCTTCGGCGTCGAGCATCCACTGGAGCCTCCTATGGCGGATCTAATGGATGGCTCCGTTCCATAGAGGAAGAGGGAGAGCAGCAGACATGCATAGATAGATGAAAAATAAAAAAAGTTTTGTCATCAGCTATCTGAAGGAACAACAAACAGTGACAATCAACAGCAGCTGAAGAAAAATATGATCCTACTGCTACTCTCATCCATTAAACTGATATCATATAATACTAGCTATCTCAGTTATCAACGGCAGCTGAAACAATCTGCCACTTTGGCCCCTATTTTTGTAGCACTTTAGTTATAGAAACTACAACTTTAATTGCTAAAACATGTCGCTATACCAGGATGTAAGTTAGAAAAATTGAGCAGCAGGGGGGGGGGATTAAGTGGAGATGCTACATCCTCTTCATAGGAGGCAATTCATAGGCAGCACTGAAGGTTTTTTTTGGTGGCAATTGTTCTCAGATTCCCCTGCAGAATAGCAGTGAGGACGCTTCACCAATAGAGCAAAACCAAGGACATAACTTCCTTCTCCAGATTGCCATTGGCCTTCATCAAATGAATAAGCATCAGGATTTCTTAATCAAATTTGTTCATATCAAGTTCATGAAACTCAAGAACGGCTCATTTAACAGTATAGTTTCATATAAAACTCAAGAAGGTATTTCTTCACCATTACAGAAATATATCATTTTTAATGTAAATGATCTGGAATACATATATGGATATTACCACAAACACCTATCAGGCAAAATCACATTGCAAGGTAACTCTGATTTTGCATGACGTTGCCATGTTTTCTTATTTTTTAGAATGCTTGACATTGCCATCTGATTTGGTAATAATAAACATGCGAGCAATTATTAGTGGACCAAAACTGATGACCCATTGTACTAAGGGAAGGTAGTGATCCTCCTACAGGCAGCCCTACCAAGATGACTTACATAAGCTACTTCTACTAACAAGGTGAGATTAGGATAAGCACCAAAATCGGCGGTAGATTCGACAGGGACGGCGCCGAGGACGTGGAGCCAAAGGAGGAGTTCTTGTCCAGCATCGGCGAGGCAGTTGACGAAGGCGGAGTCGGTGGAGATCCCGCCCCTGCCTCCCGCAGCAGTGGCTCCACCCGGGACGCCCGCTCCGACCGCACGGCGGCCAGGAACTCGTCGAGGCTCCCCTCTCCCGTCCCCGCGGGTCCGCCGCTCGGGACGAGCACCGCGGGGAAGGCGACGCCCTCGACGGCCCGCAGCTCCGGGAGCCGCGCTTCCTGGAAGAAGCTGCTGCCCACCACAGGCGCCATCTGACTGGGTGAGGAGGGAGAGACGAGGTCAGCGGCAGTGGGTGAGGAGGAAGTCGAGGTCAGCGGTGGGTGGGAGAGGACTGGATCGGGAGGGGGTGGAGACGGCGACGGGAGATTGGGAGGAGGGAGGAGGGGTGCGATGTGCGATGTGCGATGTGGGGATCTAGGGTTTGGGCTGTGAGATGAGGGAAGGGAAGGAGGGAAAGGGCGGCCGGTGCGCGGAGATGAG
>LR738712.1:722577915-722609700 GCA_902687465.1 Secale cereale | reverse complement strand
TGGAGAGATGGTGAGGGGAAGGAGGGACGAGGTCGGCGGCGATGGGTGAGGAGAACGGCGAGGTCGGCTGTGGGTGTGGTGGACGGCGAGGTTGGATTGGCAGGCCGCGGGGAGGAGATGCGGGAAGGAGGGGTGCGATGGGGGGAGGAGGGGTGCGATGGGGGCTAGGGTTTGGGCTGCGGTGGGGGTATGTCTTTTTTTCTGTAGATAGATGGATGGATGGATGTGGGATGGTGAGATGGATGGATGGATGGATGGGCCCCATGTCATCGATCTGTGGGAAGAGTCCTGATTGGTTCGAAAAACCAGTAATTTTAAAGAGTATCTCTAAGTACTAAAAATAGATGTATTTTGTGAAGTAGCTATCAAAAATATTTTGCAAAAGGGAACCACACAAATTTTCACTAGAGTTAGACAATATTTTATGGATAAATACCAATTTGTATGCATTTCTGATCTTTCTAGGTATTTTAAATCATTTTCCGAGTGCCCAAAATGATATTTTTTGTGAAGGACCTACCATATATATGTTGCAAAATTGTACCAAATATTTTTTATAAAATACTCGACCATGTTTAATGCACAATTGACCAAATGGTTGGGTGTCAAAAGTTTTGATCCAACTCTGGTGAAAAAGACAAATTTCGGCCGATTCAGGTGGAAGTGGGTCAAATTTGAACTATAGCTACCTTGTAGTTTGCTCTTTATTTTTTACAAAAATCATTTCTAGGTACATCAGTATCTATTTAATCAGAGAAACACCAAAAAAAATACCAAGATTCAACCACTAGCTAGGAACGGTCATTCCCGCTGTTTTGACCGCATTTTGAAACGGGCATAAAAAATTCAAAAAAAAATCAAAAAATTGGAAAACCTTTGCATTGCATCATTATATATGACCAAGTTACCAGGAAAAATAATAAATTTGTAATACGGCAATTCTTTTAACAAAAATGTTCTCAGAAATTAGGTATCATGCGTGAAGATTCATGGCTTTCAAGCCAAATGATCAATCCTATGGCCACATTCATGGCATAGTTTGTTCAAAAGATCTCATATTGTGCACAAGGGTGCATCTTGGAATGGCATACAATGTTGCCTAAGAAAGTTTTCATTTTCATTGCACGAAAAATTCATCTTCCAATTTTCGAGTGCCCGAAATGAGGTTTTTTTGTGAAGGACCTACCAAATAATTGTTGCAAAATTGTACCAAATCATTTTTATAAAATACTAGGCCATATTTAATGCACAATTGACCAAAAGGTTGGGTGTAAAAAGTTTTGATCCACCTCTCGTGAAAAAGACAAATTTCGGCCGATTCAGCTGGAAGTGGGTCAAATTTGAACTGTAGCTGCCTTGTAGTTTGCTCTTTATTTTTTACAAAAATCATTTCTAGGTACATAAGTATCTATTTAATCAGAGAAACACCAAAAAAATACCAAGATTCAACCACTAGCTAGGAACGGTCATTCCCGCAGTTTTGACCGCATTTTGAAACGAGCATAAAAAATTCACAAAAAAAATCAAAAAAATAGGAAAACCTTTGCATTGTGTCATTATATATGACCAAGTTACCAGAAAAAATATAAACTTGTAATACGGTCATTCTTTTAAAAAAGTTTTCTCAGAAATGAGCTATCATGCGTGAAGATTCATGGCTTTCAAGCCAAATGATCAATCCTATGGCGACATTCATGGCATAGTTTGTTCAAATGATCTTATATTGTGCACAAGGGTGCATCTTGGAATGGCAAACAATGTTGCCTAAGGGAGTTTTCACTTTCTTTGGACGAACAATTCATTTTCCATTTTTCGAGTGCCCAAAAGGAGGTTTTTTTTGTGAAGGACCTCCTAAATAATTGTTGCAAAATTGGACCAAATCAATTTTCTAAAATAGTAGGACATATTAAATGCACAATTGACAATATGGTTGGGTGTAAAAACTTTTGATCCACCTCTCGTGAAAAAGACAAATTTCTGTCGATTCAGCTCGAAGCGGGTCAAATTTGAACTGCAGCTGCCTCATAGTTTGCTATTTATTTTTTCCAAAAATCATTTCTAGTTACATAAGTACCTATTTAATCATAAATACATGGTTTGGTGGCGATACGTCAAGGTTTGGGTGGTGGTCGAGGGCCCCAACTCTAGAGCGCGTAAACTCGCATGCCCGTCGCGTGGTCACCGCGTGATTGAGGCGTTGCCATGTGTTCTGGGAGGCCTAGGCATGTCTAGTGGGTTGGGCACTCCCCAGGTAGGTGCTAGGAAGAAAATTACAACATAAGATTCTCACGAGGAGACCGATCGATGCTGAAACATGAATTAGCAGCCAAGTGTTTGATTAGCGGTACGGGAAATGCACATGGCTAATGGGCGTGAGTTTTGGTTGAGGATGATCAGTTACTAAGAAGACCGTCTTCACAAATTTTCAGCTCAAAAGGAGGAGTCTAGGTGGTACTTGCTTTGCAAAGTACCACACTGGACATAAATACGAATGTTGAAGCTGGGCTCAAAATAATGAATGGATCGAGCTGGCATTTGGTGGAGGATAGTTATTTGGGCATAGGAAAGCACTGTAGAAAATGGATACCATTTGCACATGCCAAAGTGGTACTACCTTCACAAAGTGTTTTTTTGAACAGAATAGGAAAATGAATATTTTTGAATTATTTTTGAACTTGGCAAGGAAGGTTTTTTTACATATTTGATGAAGATATGACCCAAAGAATTTATGAGATTTTTCGGGGAATTTTGGGAATGACAGAAATATAGGTTGCTTCACAACCTAGGGCAAAAACTGCCACATGGACATGACACATAGGCAAAACTGATGAGGTGGCGCCTAGTCGTAGCAACCCACCACAATTTACAAGGTTATGACCATCTATATTGGTCATGATCAGCTAGAAATAAGGCAGTGGACCGGTGCTATCTGCTTTATGACCATTTCGTGTAAGGAAATTATGACCTTTCTGACCAAAATGGTTGTTATAGTTTAGGGTTTGGAGCCCCCCGAACAGCTTTTGACCAATTGGTCTGAAATGGTCATAGATCTATGACCAATTCTTCCAGGGTCACTAATAGAAGGTCATAAGTTGACATATTTCTTGTAGTGAAACCCCGGCTTATGGTTCCTTTGCAGAGAACACCGGGTTGTTGGGTGGATGAGTTACCTTTTGTACTATGGAGCATCAACACTGCACTTAACAGATCCACAGGGTACACGCCTTTCATCATGGTATATGGAGCTGAAGCGGTCCTCCCTAGTGATATCTGTCATGACTCGCCGCGGGTGGCGGCTTATGTTGAAGCGGATAATGAAAAAGCAAGGCAAGATGCATTGGACCGGCTGGACGAAGAACGGGACACGGCAGCAGCTCGATCGGCGGTTTATCAGCAAGATCTGCACCGGTACCACATTCGCCGAGTTAAAACCAGGACGTTTCAAGAAGGAAATCTGGTGCTCCGACTCATCCAAGATCAGACAGACATGCACAAGCTATCCCCACCTTGGGAAGGACCCTTTGTGGTCAGCAGGAACCTGCACAACGGATCATACTACCTCATCGACGTTTGAGAACATAAGGACTCATGTACGGCGGAGGAGGAGACCAGACGGTCGTGGAACATCGCTCTTCTTCGACCTTACGACGCTTGAGCCATAGGCTCCGCTTTATGTACATATCTTTACAATGTATATACTATGATCAATATAATAAACCGGCGCCCCCGTTAAGGCGGGGTATCAGCCGCCTTTTTCATAAGAGTATCACATGGGGGCTTCTGCGGGCAAGGAAGTTCCTATGGCCTCTTAAACCGGCAACCGTATCAAGGCCATCATAAGGGCATAGCTCTGGTTGCTTCAGCAATTTCCACATGATGATGAGGGGCAAAAGAGAGTTTGATGCCTAGCACAACTCAAACATATATAGGCCCCGATGAGCAATGCTCAAATGCTACCTGGGGGCTCCTGATGCAAGACATCAACGAGTTGACAACCCTTGTAGTAAACACGGCTTGGAAGCTTGGTGTATACACCTAAAACCCTGGATTAACCTGCCTGCATTAAGTAAGTCACTCCGTCCAGGTAAACCTGGTGCGACCCGTCGAACGTACACACAAGTCAATCCTTACGGACCCTGAACTTGGTAATGTTAGTCAATCTTCACAGATTCTTTGAAGTTGGTAACATTTGACATTGATGATTTGGTTAAGGATTGAGGACCATCTTAACAGGCTTTGAAAAATGGTTAATGATAGTAGCCTGGCAGCTCATAAAAAGCCTCGAATTTGGAGCCTGGTAGCTCATAAAAAGCCTCGACTTCATGGTCTTATTTGCCCAAAACTTTATTTTTATTTTTTATGTTTTATCAAATCTTTATCCTCAAGGTCATTGGTTTTCAACCAAGTCCATCAGTTCAAGGAGTGGATGACTATGAAAGTTGCCACTACATCTGCACTTACATAGTTCTAGTCTGGGTTATAAACACCAGTACTAGCTACAGCTAAACCAGAGTTCATCGTAACCCGGTTCGGTTTTCATGGCGAACCAACAAATAATCAAGGGAGTCATTGGCACTTACACCTTGAATCATCATTTCTTCCTGTCGGATTAAGGTTTATTAAGATACACTTAATCACAGGTATGATATGTACTTATAGTTTATACACAGTTCAAGTTCTCAACTTAGATCATGTGCTTGGGTATTATGACCCGTCCGGCGGTAAACCGCCAGGACACTTTGAACATTGTTTAATGCAGAAACGGGTAGAATAAATCGTCAAAAACATTGAAAGCAGGATGTATTCAAGAAGTTGCCAATCAAAGCAATCTCACAAAATATAAGTCTGGGACGAATGCAGAGTATCCCAGCTATCCTATTACAAGGCACTGGAAGGCCCAAAAGAATCAGTTTTTCTCAAAAGTACTGGGGCATAAAGTTAAACCGGCGCTTGTTTAAGATTCTGCGTCAGCTCGCCGTGAAGACTGAGGATCGTCTTGCTCCGGTTCTTTGGCGGTTTCTTCCAGCTGCTCGAAGTCAGTTGTGGTCCAGTTAATCTGGGCAAGAGCTTGGAAATAAACTTCGTCATTTATGAGTTCTAACGGATCAATGTCAGGAGCGAAGGTGTGCTTACAGACGGGCGGAATAAGATTTTCAATATCATAAGACGAACGATCTGCCCGCACGTTCTCCGAATCATATCCTGGATGATATCTTGATAAATCGGCTTCATCAGAAAGTTTGCTAGCAAGAGGCCACATATCCTTGGTTAAAGCACGTAGATCATCACTGGAAAAGGCTGATCCGTCTTCCTTCATACTTGGATAGCCGTTAATCGCCTCCGCCAGATCAAAGTCGGGAACCCAAGCCTTCGCCCGAGTCAAAGCCATCAGGGCACCTGCTCTTGCGGATGACTTCTTTACCTCAACGAGGCGGGCAGGCAAAATTGACAGCCTTTCCAAAGTACCTTGGATGGTGGTAGGAGCCGGTTTGTTGTGGGAGATAGTGCTAATGGCTCTTTGAGCGCCGGAATATAGCTGCTCCACCAAAGTGTATGCAGCTTTCAATTTCTTGTGTACATCATCACCAAGATGAGTGATACGCCTCCCTGCATTACAATTATGAGTTAAACCAAAACAGTACAGGATTGCAAGGATAAGGTTACGTTAAGAATACTTACCAAAGATGGCAGACGTCATGTCATCTATTTGCTGCCTCAATCCAGACAGCTCCTCTGTTGCCAGATTAAGAGCAGCCTCTGCGTCACTGGCTCTCTTCTCCAGACTAGCCTTTTCAACCTCCCAGGCTGATCGCTCTGTCTCAAAGTCCTTTTTTAGCTTCTCTATACTTGCTAATGCAAGTGTCAGCTCATCCTTGACCTTGAGGGAAGCAGTTTCTTGGAACTTTAAAGTATCCCGGAGCTCGGTTACTTCAGAGTTCTTCCGGTTTAAGTCAGCCTGGCACAAGGAAGACACATTATATTTTCATGAGGCATTTGCAGTCAAAGTACCAAGCACATAACAAGTTATGCACTTGACACTTGGCGGCTAATGTATATTTGAAGTGAAAACAGACAATTTTTTCAGACAAGTCCCAAGCACATAAACAAGTTATATACTTGGCACTTGGGGGCTAATGTGATATTGTTCTAGAAACAGGAGAAGTCCTGGTTCACCCTACAGGTGGTTAACCGGCCCTTGGGGGCTACACATGTGCAAGACAAAGCTATCTACTAGATCTACTGAAGTCCGGTTCACCCTCAAAGGCTAAACCGGCACTTCGGGGCTACGGTGGAGTAAAGGTACAATTGCAAGAGACAAGCAGAAATAGAGGATAAAGACAAAGGAAAAGAAGTTACCTCATAACGTTCCCTCATTAAGTTTACCAATCCAGCTTCATAATCGCGGCTGGTATGAAGCCGGTTTAAGTATCCGGAATGAAGCTCCTGAGCGCTGAGCTGAGCATAGCTGGACAAGTCAGTACTCCACTTGCCCTTGTCCTTGTTGAGAATTTCTTCCTTGGCAGTATGTTTGGCCAAAGCGGCGGGCTCCCCTAGGGTGGTAAAACCGGTCCCAGAGATCTCAACATCACCAGGTGAAGCGGCCGTTGGCTTAGAGGGATTAACAGCAGCAGGATTAGTAGCAGGAGGACTAGTAGGGGTAGGGCTAGCCCGGGCAGGGCTGGCCAGTTCAAGATCACGTTCCATGGGATCGTTCCCCTGATCAACAAGGGTTTCTTGGTCCATAGGAGGAGGATCATCATGCGGAATCTCAACGTTATCTACCAAAGGATTAGCCGGCTCAGGATCTTCTGCCGATTCAGGAGCAATATTGTTGGCTGCCGTTTTGCTCAGCTTGGTCTTTCTGCTGGGCTTGGGCTTACTGTGCAAGTTAGAAATAATGAAATTAGAAGTCAAAGATGAAAAGTTAAACCGGAAAAAGCCAAAGACAACTTACCCAAGAACAATCTTGAGTGGAGGAATTTGTGTGGCTGTTGATTCGCCAGAGGATGAAAGAGGAGTTTCCTGATAATCTGAATCAGAAGGATTATGGGGTTATCGAATAAGACCTGCTTTGGGATAAAGAGCAGTTGGAGTGAGTAAAACCTCGGATCGACGCCTTCGAGCCGGAGTGTGCGTTAATCCGATAGATTCAATAGCATGGCCACTATGGCGAGTGGTACGGCGAGCTTCATGTTGCTGCTTCTTCAAAAGAAAGTTTGGATCCAAATGAGCATAAGGATGAGAAAATTGAAATTTCTCGACTGTCCGATGAATTTTTGGTGGTGGCAGCTGTTCTGAGTCGGAGGAAAGAGAGATTACCGCAATGTCATCCGCTTTACTGCCTTCAGCAAGACCCTGGGAACAGTCATTATTAATAAAAATGCAGGCAAAGGAAAGACTAAGGAATCATAAGAACTAGGTGGTACCTCAGAGGCCGGATCATCTTCCTCCGCATTGGATCCTGATGCGGCAGTGTTCTTCTTCTTGTTCCTTTTGGAAGCTTGGGTCCTTGGCGAGTTGCCTTCGCCTGTTTATCTTGGGTTTTCCTTTTCCAGAGAGGGTCATTGTCCTGTGGAAAGAAATAAAAGCATTTTAAGACAAAGTGCTGCAGACGGACTAAAACAAAACAAAATGACAGCAAAGATTCTTACCGATGGGGGTTTGTTGGTCGCACAGAAGGGTGCTAGACCGGTTTGACTGCAAGTTTCTAGAGGAAGATTCAGCAGCTTCTTGACGGATTCATTGATCTCGTCTTCTGGTAGCACCATCTCTGTGTGGCGCAAAGGATCCTTAGGATTCCTAGTATACTCACACATTAAACCGGAACGCCGGCTTAGCGGGAGGATACTCCAAGAAAGCCAGCAACGGACGAAGTCAACTCATGCTAATCCATTGCCACAAAGGCCCTGAGCTTTGAAAGCTGAGGGGCATATTGAGCTCGCTCCTGGGCGCTTAAACGCTGCGGAAGACGGTGGGAGCGATAACCCGGCAGCGGATTTTTGCCTTCCGGTGAAGTGTCCACGCAGTAGAACCAAGTCTGATTCCAGTCCTTTGGATGGCTTTGGAGAGTGGCATGAGGAAAACTAACATCCTTCCTTTTATGAATAGTCATTCCGCCAAGTTCAGTGTTTGGGCCATCATGAAATTCAGTATGACGATTTAGATGAAAGAAGTCCCGGAATAGCTCCACTGGTGGCTCCTCTTGCAGATAAGCTTCACAAAAGACTTGGAAGTTGCAAATATTTGATACAGAATTGGGACAAATGTCATGTGGATGAAGCTGAAAGTTTGCTAACACATCGCGGAAAAAATTTGACCCAGGAGGGTTGAATCCCCGGGCCAAGGGATCGAAGAAGACAACGATTTCTCCTTCCTTAGGCTCTGGAGTACATTCTGATCTGGGAGCCCTCCAGTGAAGGACATCCTTTGGGCCTAAAGCGCCAATTGAGGCCATTTTTTCTAAATCATCCTCGGTGATCCGGGATTTGACCCAGTTGCAGGAGACAAACTGTTTGGCTTGAGTAGTCATCTTTTCAGAAGGGAAAGGCTGAAAATACAATGAAAGGCCGGTTTGTAATCTAAGCAGCTTTAAACCGACATGCTCTATAAAGGTACTGGTCTGAATGTCGGTTTAAGCAGGGGCCTAATGGCATCTACCGGATTATGAAGTTGAAAAAAGCTAAACCGCCAACACAGGCAAACAAGACACAGATCTGAAGTTTTGGGGAAACAACTTTCACACAAGCAACAGTGAAATATGGATCTACAGTAGGTGAAAAACTCAGAAGAAATTCAAGTTATAATCAGCAGATGCAATGAAGGTCCTAAACAGATTTAGTCTAACTAATCATATTGGGAGAGATAAAGCTACAACGATGGAGCGAAGTCATTCTTAAGGTTGCTTACCAAAAGTTGAGGTCTACGGCGAACTACTGGTTATGGCGAAGAACTGTGAAGAACAAGAAATTATCTATGAGCTCGCATGAGGAAACCCTAGAACTGAGATCTATGAGAAAGAAAGAAGAGGACGTACCCGAGGCGACGGGTGCGGAGAGGCACTGGCGAATCTCTGGAAACGTTCAGCTTGATGCAGCGGCCGGGCTTGACGAAGATGCGGAGTTCGGCGGACGGCGGCGGAGCTCGAGCGCAAGAGGACAGAGGAAGAACAAGAGGCAAGGGGGAAAAAGAGGTGCCCCTCTGCCCAATTTATAGGCCGAAGGGATAAAACGACAGGCAGGGGAATCGAGGAGCTTAAAAAGCGGATATGGACGATGTTGTCGCCTCGATCTTCGGAACTTTAATGAATAAAAAATAAAAATAGGTACAAGTGTTCAATGTGCAGATGACGTCACGGCGGTTTAAGGCGATTGAAAGAGATGATGTCACGCCGGTTCATGAAGCATTTGAGGATGCAGAAGGGAAGATTTATACAAGACTTTGAAGATTGACATGAACAGGTTCAATCAATCTGGGGCCTAATGTCAGGGATATTACTACCAGGTATAAACCGCCCAGAAGGGGCCGGTTTATGTTATCAAGATTATCTTGAAGCCCGGCGGAACATGAAGCAAGAGGCTTTAGCCCAAGAGGATTAGAGCCCAAGTGTTAGGGCCCATAAATTGTAAACCATCATATTATGTAACTTGGGATGTAAGATAGAAAGAACAGAGACCAAGGCGGACATGTTTATGAGTCGGCCTCGGGAATCTGTAAACCGGACCGGGCGTCACCTCTTATATAAAGGGACGAACCAACGACGGTTTAGGACGGAGAACAACAGCTCAAGACACAGGAAAAGCGGATTCGCTCCCTGGTCATCGAAACCCTAGCAATACACACCAAACTAGACGTAGGCTTTTACCTTCATCGAAGGGGCCGAACTAGTATAAAAATCCCTGTGTCCTTGTCCGCTTTAACCCCTTTAAGCTAACCCGTAGCGATGGCCTCACGACTAAGTCCTTTCGCTAGGACATCTGCCGTGACAAAACCACGACAATAAATGAAGTAGAAATTTCCACCATGCTTGCCAATTACACTTTTGAGGGTGGAATGCCTAAGAAATTAGGAGATCCACGAGTACCTACTATACCTTGCTCCATTAAGAGAAACTATGTTAAAACTGCTTTGTGTGATCTTGGAGCCGGTGTTAGTGTTATGCCTCTCTCTTTATAACATAGACTTGACTTGAGTAAGTTGACACCTACTGAAATATCTTTGCAAATGGCCGCTAAATCAACTGCTATACCTGTCAGTATTTGTGAGGATGTGCCTGTTATAGTTGCAAATGTTACTATTCTAACGGACTTTGTTATACTTGATATTCCCGAGGACGATAGTATGTCTATTATTCTTGGAAGACCCTTTTTGAATACTGCAGGGGCTGTTATTGATTGCAACAAAGGCAATGTCACTTTTCATGTCAATCGTAATGAGCATACGGTACACTTTCTGAGGAAACAACCTCAGGTCCACAGTATCAATTATATTGGAAAAACTTTGACTATTACTTTTGGAGGTTTTGAGTTTCCTATTCCTACTATCAAGAAGGCATATGACATTCTTATTGTTGGGGACATACATATCCCCATTGAGGTAACCTAGTGTTATTCGACAATTCTCCGGTTTCATGTTACTCCAAAAGAGTTTATTAACAAGACCTGATCAACCTTGTTAATAGATTCCTTTTGATGAGCATGGGATAGGTGAATCTAGATAGCACAACCTTCTATACCCTCTTTTTATTTCCTGTTACTTAGGTTAAATAAAGCAAAAAATTAGTATTCTCTGTCTGTTTCCAGACTTATCTGTGCAATAAAAAAATATCCTGAAAATAAAAGTTCTCCAAATGCCATGAAAATGAAATACGATTTTTTCTAGAATATTTGAGGAAATATGGCACTGAACACACAACAAGGGGAGCCAACACGTGGCCACGAGGGTCCAGGGCGTGCCCCCCTACCCAGGGCGCTCCCCCTGCCTCGTGGGACTCACGTGCCCCCCCTCCACTTATTCCTGCACCTATGCTCTTCTTTTTCCTCCCAAAAAAATCCCCAACCAGCTCAAACCCAAGTTCTAGCTCATCTTGCTGCCATTTTTGATCTCCTTGCTCAAAGCACCATTCACCAAACTGTTTGGGGAGATTGTTCCTTGGTATGTGACTCCTCCATTGGTCCAATTAGTTTTTGTTCTAGTGCTTTATTTGTTGCAAATTTATGCTGCTGTGGTGACCTTGTTCTTGAGCTTGCATGTCAAATTTTCTTGGTCCCAAGTGGTTCTAATGCATGATATAGCCTCTAGGCACTTATAGGAGTTGTTGCTATCAATCTTGTTGAGTTTGGTTAACTTTTATTTTGTAGTTACTAAAAATTTCAGAAATTTTCAGAAAAGGGAAATGTTAACAAGATTATTGAGGGGCTCCTCTAGCAAGAGTTCAGAGGAGAAGAAGAAAGAAGAAAAGAAGAAGCCCAAGTATAATCTTCCTCGTATGGCGGAAGTTCGACCTTGTGAATGGCCTTGTAATGATTTCATGATGTTCGCCGATATCTACGAAGACTTTTATTGGTTGGCAAATAATGCAGGCCTCACCGACTTCCTCAACGACCAGAAAGAACAGTATCTCTTACTCACCAATATTTTCACGCAAAGCTTTCATTTTCATTCTAGGAGAACACCACCTACAGTGGAGTTTCGCTTATATGATGTGGTTAAGGAGATATCACTTTTAGATTTTTGTGAAATATGCAAAGTACCCTTTGGAGGTAGACTTGATGAACCACGTCATGAAGACGTTGAAGGGTTCATTGACATGATAGCCGTAGGTGAAACTAGACAAGTTTCAGGGGCAAAAATCACTAGTATACACTTCCCTGTTTTGCGCTACTTTGCTTTATTTGCTAGTAAGTGTTTAATTGGCCGCGGGAACAGTGGGAATCTCAGTGCCCCTGATATTATCATTTTACGCCATGCTTTGTTTCAAGACACAACTTTTAGCCTGGGCGCCGTCGTTGCCAAACGATTGAGTTTGAACCGCTCAAAGGGGCCCGTTTTTGGAGGCATCTTTGCTTCTCGCCTTGCTGAATATTTTAATACACCTATTAGGAATCATGAGAAGGAAGAAAAATTGCTTGCCCCTATTTATCTAGACTACAAGAGCATGGTGGCTCATGATTTTATTGTTAAAGACAAGAATATGCAGCTTAATTATAAATTAAGATTTGATGAAATATACTGTGAAATTGTTACCTTGCCTGCACCATCTTTGTTTGATCTGTCCACAGGCAAGTATCTTATTACATCAGATGCCTTCTGCAAGTACCAAGGCCAGGCACAAGCTTCAGAGCCTGAGCTGGTGCCACCACTTGATCCTTCTCGTCAATCTGTTTATGGCTGGGAGCTGGATGAGCTCGCCAATCAGTGGCACCCAGAGGATGCATCTCAGTACACTGGAGGGAGTGGCTTTGATCCCTGGCCATAGATCAACTTAGGCCAAAAGCCTAAGCTTGGGGGAGTACGTGTTTCTCACCGACTTATATTCATGTTCACACTTATTCTAGTTGTCGGTGCTCACACTCTTTCACTGTACCATCCAGGCTTAGTTTCAATTTCTTTTTCTTAGCCTTTTTCTTGTGTTCTAGAAAAACCCAGAAAAACAAAAAATTATTAGTTGCAGCTTCTAGCTAGTTTACTCTCTTTGCTTGTAGTAGTAGTAATTAAAACGAAAACCCAAAAAGATTTCACGTTCTTCTTTTGCTTGTTGGGAGCTTTCCCGTGTAAATAGTTTCTTTTCTTTTTCTTTGGAGGTTAAGAGTAGAAGACCATGATAGAAATGCTTAGTGGCTCTCATATGATTTGTTGTTGATTTAACCTTGAGCCATATTACCTTGTCTTCTCTCTTGTATTAAATGTCTGCAGATTCTAGCTTAGTCCAATGCACGTGCACTATTATTATTATTATCCACATCGTTCGGTCGTGTGAGTGAAAGGCAATAAGGATGATATATGATGAACTAATTGAGATGAGAAAGGCTGGTATGAACTCAACCTCTTTTGTTTTTGTAAATATGATGGCTCATCGTTCCTGATTCAGCTTGTGATGAATGAAACATGCTTGTAATGACAATTAGAGATCATGGCTGCTTATGCCATGTTTAATTAGCTAAGAGTTTATAATGGTCTATCTTGCGTGCCAACATGATATTAAAATGGTTGTGATGTGGTATGATGGGTGGTATCCTCCTTTGAACGATTTAAGTGATCTGACTTGGCACATGCTCACGCATATAGTTGAAACAAATCAACATAGCCTCCACGATATTTATGTTCATGGTGATTTATATCCTACTCATGCTTGCATTCATTGTTGATTAATTTTAATGCATTTTCATGACCGTTGTTGCTCTCTAGCAGGTCGCTTCCTAGTCTCTTTCTAGCCTTCACCTATACTACGCGGGAATACTGCTTGTGCATCGACTTCCATAAACCCCAAAGTTATTCCACATGAGTCCACTGTACCTTCCTATATGCGGTATTTACCTGACGTTCCAAGCGGGAATACTGCTTGTGCATCAACTAGGGCTGTCTATATCTTCCATGCTAGGTGGGTTATTCTCACGATGAGTGGACTCCGCTCATCATTCATGAGAAAATGGCTGGTAATCGGGATGCCCAGTCCCATGCTCAAAATCATAATAATTAAACAAAACTCCCCCAGGGCTGTTGCTGGTTTGGACGGTACCCGTTGTTTCGGGCTAGCTGTGGAGTGTGCTTGTTGATGGTTGGGGGAGTATAAACTTTACCATTCTGTTTGGGAACCGCCTATAATGTGCGTAGCATGGGAGATATCGAGCTTCTTGGTTGTTATGTTGACAATGAAAGTATACGTCTCAAAATGTATTCATCTCTATTTAAAAATCAAGCTCTGGCACCTCTACAAATCCATGTTTCCCTCTACGAAGGGCCTATCTATTTACTTTTATGCAGAGTCATCATCCTCTTATCAAAGAGCACTAATAGGAGAGCACCTCTATCGTTGCATGTATTACTATTAATTTGCATTGAAGATGATCATGACTGGATCTCTTTTACCATGAATTACAATGTCTAGTCAGTCCTTGATCTTTAAAGGTGCTCTGCATTTATGTTTTGCGGTCTCAGAAAGGGCTAGCGAGATACAATCTTGTCATATCATATCATGAATATTTTGAGAAAGTGTTGTCATCCGAGGTTTATTATTATTGCTCGCTAGTTGATTATGCCATTGATATGAGTAGTCTTGAGACCTGAAAGTTATTGTGAATGTGGTTAGTTCATGATCTTGTTGAAAACCTAAATGCTAGCTTACATATTTACAACAAGAAGAGCAAACAGAGTTTGTCAAAGTTTTTCTTTATCACTTTCAGTTTATCAACTGAATTGCTTGAGGACAAGCAAAGGTTTAAGCTTGGGGGAGTTGATACGTCTCCAACGTATCTACTTTTCCAAACCCTTTTGCCCTTGTTTTGGACTCTAACTTGCATGATTTGAATGGAACTAACCCGGACTGACGCTGTTTTCAGCAGAACTGCCATGGTGTTGTTTTTGTGCAGAATAAAAAGTTCTCGGAATCGCATGAAAATCAACGGAGAATTATTTCGGAAAATATAAAAAAATACCTGCAAGAAGATCCACACCAGGGGGCCCAGGGCCTGTCCACGAGGGTGGGGGGCGCGCCCCCCTACCCAGGGCGCGCCCCCCTGCCTCGTGGGCCCCCTGGTGCTCCACCGACGTACCCCCAGATCCAATATCTTCCATTTTGGGGAGAAAAAATCAGAGAGAAGGAATTATCGTGTTTCACGAGACGGAGCCGCCGCCAAGCCCTAATCTCTCTCGGGAGGGCTGATCTGGAGTCCGTTCGGGGCTACGGAAAGTGGAGATCGTCGCCATCGTCATCATCAACCTTCCTCCATCACAAATTCCATGATGCTCACCGCCGTGTGTGAGTAATTCCATCGTAGGCCTGCTGAACGATGATGGGTTGGATGAGATCTATCATGTAATCGAGTTAGTTTTGTTAGGGTTTGATCCCTAGTATCCACTATCACTAGTGCAGAACCGGGCAATAGCACCGGTTCGTAAGGCCCTATAGTGCTGGTTCCATAACCGGCACTAAAGTGTGGGCACTAAAGGCCCGCCCCTTTAGTACCGGTTCAGCACGAACCGGTGCTAAAGGGCAACCACGTGGCACGAGCCAGCTCTGGGGGCCGGGAGCCCTTTAGTACCGGTTGGTAAAACCAACCGGTACTACAAGGTTTGGTTTTTTTGGTTTTATGATTTGTTTTTCATTTAATTTTGTGTTTTCCATTTAATTCTTTTTCGTTTGCCGGTATTTTACGATACTACACATTGTACACGTTATGCATATATATATATATATATATATATATATATATATATATATATATATATATATATATATATATATATATATATATATATATATATATATATATATATATATATATATATATATATATATATATATATATATATATATATATATATAATTTCTAGTAGAACCAATCATATATATATATCATCAAATGTCTCACAAACCACCAATTCACACATACACACATGTATAGCTATATACAATTTCTCCTACATGTTGCCTTCGGAGCCAGTGGCATTAGCCTAATTGGTGCCTTCGGAGCACGATGACAATTGGAAGTGGTTCATGTGGGCGGTAGCGGGTAATGGTATTCTACCTTCGGATCTATGACCTGGTCGAGCAAAAATCCCGCTATTTCCTCTTGAAGTGCTTGTACGCGCTCTGTTTCTAGGAGCTTGTCCCACACCTCTGTGAACTGTTAAGAAGGAGATCAATATGCATGTTTATTAGTTGTGTGACTAGATATCGATAATGGTGTAAAAATTGTGAATAGTGTTCTGACAAACGTACTGATTCCTGTCTTTGAGATCTGCCCCTTTCGGACGCCATCATGCGAATGTTCTCGCAAACACAGTATGCACATAGATCAGTCCCCTGCGCGTGCTTCAGGGCCTTTACGAGAATGGAATTTGATCAGATAATAATTAATCAAGCATGATAATTAAAGAGATAATGGCATCTAGCTAGCTAGCTAGCTAGCTAGCTAGCTAGTACTACTTAATTACTTACCTTGGGTCGAAACCATTGCAGTCTTTGCTTCCATTCGCCTGGAGTGACGCTGATGAACCTTGCCCAAGCCCTGCCTGCCGACAAAGAAAATGAATAAATGGGTTATTGAATAGTTCATATCAGGAAATGACGAACTAAATAGGCTGAGATATATAGTTAATAATGATTGAAATTACCTGTTGACTATCCCAAACAAGATGGTGTAGTCACTTTGTTTTTTAAGTAGTGAGTCGAGTACTTCAACTGTTCCGGCGTCAACTTTAATGATACACAAGATCCAGTGAAATCTGCATGCACACACGTTTGGATGTCTTAATTAAGCGGACATATGTAAGCAAAAACATGTAGCTAGCTAGTAGGCAAAAACATAGAATTTGTAGTACAAGATAGTGTGACTCATTGGAAGTTGTAAGGAAGTAGTATATCTTCATTGTATTTGAGGCACTTCAAGAACTCTAACATGCTGTCCTCTACATTCTTTTCATGATATTCATCTATTTTCCATGTGTATTCATTAACGGTGTTTGGGTCAATGAACCCAATGCCATAGCGTCCACCTTTTTTCATTTCATACATCTTCATCCTGCATAATACCACAGAAAAGAATATAGTGAGGATAATTACAGGTAATGATTGATCAAAAGGATCACTACAGCTAGCTTGAGACTTAAATTACAGAAAGAATTCACTTACAGACAATAGCAACTGACGATAGATTTGTCGAGTGCGTCTTGATTGTATAACTAAAATAGTTCATTATACTCAACGGCCACAACTTTCTCATGGTAGTAATGATCCTTCTTGACTTCCACCATGAGGGACTCTCGATTGGAACTCTTGGTAATGTCCATGTACCATTGATGCAATTCATACATTCTCGTTGGGAGCTTCTTGACCTCGTCTGGCTTGACCAAAGGTTCGCCCCGGACATATTTCCGTTTTATTTCCTCCTTTGTAAGCACAGGCATGGGCTCGATCTCGAGGAGTTGTCCAACAGTGATGTTGAGAATTTCAGCCTGCGTTATATGCTCCTCGATTATTACCACATTGCCCTCCCCGGGAACGTAAACTGTTTGCCCACAATAATATTGGGCGCGCGTACTCTCACGTGTTGTTGGCACAACAAGCGAGGGGATTAATTGCGCCGCCTGTTCTCCCAGCTGGGGAATGGTTTTCCCGCATTTTTTGACAGCTGCTTGTTGTTTGCTTGAGCTCGAGCTCGCCTCCTTCTGTAGAGGTGCTCGATTTAACTTCCTGATGTGGCGCTCATAGTCCGTGTCAACAGGCTTGGGAGCTGGTGGTTGAGCCATACGAATGAAGTGGTCAATCTTTTCCTCAAGCACTTTCTCCCTTGGCGGCGGTGGCGGTATTGGTCCAAAATGGGCGTCCACTTCTGCCCGCACTATGGCCTTGGTTTGCTCCTCGGTCCTGTCGTAACCCTCTAAGGAGCATCAGTGAGGCTTGGACCATATTTATATCGCTTGCCTCCGCCTGTACTTCCTGTACTACCTCGACTCGCACCGCTACGCACCATAGCTGCGGAGTGTCTCTTCTGCGATTGCTGAGGCGGCGGAGACGACGGGGCTGAGTTGGATGAGGAGGAGTGGCCTGAAGCTGTGCCGGACTTGGAGGAGGAGTGGCCTGAAGTTGTGCCGAACCTGGAGGAGGAGTGGACGTCTGAGGCTGTGTCGGACTTGGAGGAGGAGTGGCCTGATGCTTTGCCGGACTTGGAGGAGGAGGAGTGGCCTGACGCGTTGGTGGACTTGCAGGAGCGGGAGTCTGCTGACTCGGTGGCGGACTTCGACGAGGAGTCGGCTGACGCGGTGTTGGTGGCCTTCGAAAGATTATGCAATCCTTTCTCCATAGGATGATACGATGTTTGGCCTCTCCGAGTGTGTTCTCCTTGTCACCTCCAGGAATGTCAAGCTCTAGCCCCGAATATTGGTCCACCACCTCATCAACCAAGACACGAGCATAGCCTGCTGGAATCGGGTTGCAATGGAAGGTTGCCTCGGGGGGATTTGTAAAAGCAATGGCGTCCACCACCTCCATGGATATGTTCTTCATTTTGAAGTGTAGCTCGCAGTTAGTGTTCTCCATGATGTCAACCACGGGGTATCTATCCAGCATTGCGTCGCCCGGGGCGTAACCCACGCTGCTTCTCGGCATGGATGGGGCGGTGGTATCCAATGTTGGATCATCCGCTAGCTGCTGCAGCTGCTGAGACCACCTTTGCTGGCTAAGTGAGTCGATCTACTCCTGCTGACGCTGGAATTTGACTGCCAAGTCCGCGTGCTTTGATTCTAGGCCTTGAAGGCGTTCATAGTCCAGCTTCCTCTGCTCCTCCTCCATCTTCCTCTGCTTCTCCTCCGCAATCTTCCTTCTCGCACGGGTTCTGTAGTCGGCGTTCCAATCCGAAAACCCCTCATACCACGGAATAGCGCCCTTGCCTCGTGTTCTTCCCGGGTATTCAGGATTTCCCATAGCATGCATAAGCTCGTGGTTCTCTCTGTTGGGCTGGAACACCCCCGATCGAGCCTCTTCTATTGCAACAAGTATCTTATCGTCGGCTCCTTTCAGACATGCCTTCGTCGAAACTTTGCCTGTCTTCGGGTCCAACTCCCCCCCATGCGCATAGAACCAAGTCCTGCACCTGGGGGCCAGGTCCTAGTAACCGGAGTGACACCTGCATTCTCCATCTCTTTCTCAAACTTATCCCACTTAGGCATTGCCACCGCGTAGCCACCTGGCCCCAGCTTATGGAACTTATCCTTTTTTCGGCATTCTTCTTGTTTATTCTCGACCGTTCCTTAGCTAATTCTGAATCCTTGAATTTCACGAAATCGTCCCAATGAGCACTTTACTTCTCTAGTGTTCCCTCAAATACTGGAGTCTTCCTACCTCCCTTGACGTACTTGTCCCATTCATGATTCTTGTGGTTCTTGAATGCAACCGCCATCTTCCTAAGAGCAGCGTCCTTGACTTTCTGCACATCTGCTTCTGTGAAATGATCTGGTAGGGTGAAATGTTCCATGAGAGTATCCCAAAGCATACTTTTTTGTCTGTCATCGACAAAAGTAAGATCTGGACGTGGCTTTGCTGGCTCTCTCCATTCTTGAAGGGAGATCGGGAGTAGGTCCTTCACAAGAACTCCGCACTGACGAACAAACTTGTCCGCAATCTTCTTAGGCGCTAATGGTTCGCCATTAGGTCTGATTGCCTCGATATTGTACTTTACGCCCTCCTTCAACTTTTTATTCGGGCCTCGTTTCGTCCTATTGCCTGAAGATTTGCTCGATCCGGATGGCTGAAAGAAGAAAGATCGATTCGTTAATATATCTTCAACTCATTTAAAACATGTGATGATCACTAGATCTGTCTGCTTATATAAATATATATACCTCGCCGGTCTTTGTTGTTTCAAGATCAACATTTTCTTCGTCATCATCATAATCGTAGTTCATGACTTCAATTCGGTTGTCGCGATCGAATATCATATCACCCTCTCCGGTGTTGTTAAGAAATTTGGAGCCGTCATAATCTTCTTCATTTTGATCATCATCTGGCCCGCGAGGATGGCGTATCATATCGAACAGGGTCTGTTCTCCCTCTCTGCCGGTACTGTCCGCCATAGCTTTTATTTAACTAATCCAAAAGAAATATAAAACAATTTTGTATTCAAATTACATCATCTCGAATAATAGATATAATCTCGAATACATCGTCTTGAATAATAGATATAATCTCGAATACATTGTCTCGAATAATATATAATCTCGAATACATCGTCTCGAATAATATATAATATCGAATACATCACTGGCTAGGTAGCTAATAAAGATCGAATACTACAGAATAATCTAGGACACTCGTGGTTCCTGCGGCGCGGGCGGTGGACACCCAGAGAGAAGGAACCCTCACAGGATCATAGCTGATGTGAGATCCCTGAAGAAACTGCCAGGTATTGGAGAACCTGCCGCCCTCTAACGCAACCATGTAGCGATGGACGTGCTCGTCCTCCTCCCTGACACGACGACGTACCACCTTCGACGGGGCCGGCTCCCTCCGCACCGAAACTGGCCCACGCGAACGCCACCAAACGAGATCAGGGTCGACGACGGGACCCGGGGCCGGGTTCCTCATCAAACGGCGCGCCCCTCCAGGCAGCACCTCCCAGTGCCAGCCCGGCGGAGCCCAGTCCCAGACATGGGTCAGCCGGACGTCGTCGCGGACGGGTCGACGGCGAGGATGCGGGCCGGGCATCGTCGAGAACAAATACTAGCTATATGCCCGCAAAAAGTAACATTTTTTTAATGATTGGATTTTGATAACTAAAATTTCTAACATTTCTATATAACTAACATTTTTATAACATTTCTAACAATGCTATATAACTAACATTTCTATAGCATTTCCAATATTTCTATAACTAAAAAGCAGAAGAAATTTTTTATAACATTTCTATATATATAACTAACATTTGTATAACATTTCTAATATATATAACTTTTTTATAACTATTTCTATAACTAAAAAACAGAAAAATTTCTAACAATTCTAACATTTCTAACAATGCTATATAACTAACTATTTCAATAACTAAAAAGGAAAAATTTCTAACATTTTTATAACTATTTCTATAACTAAAAAAATAAAAAAAAATGTATGTGTGCACACGCGCGCGAGCGTGTGTGTGTGCGAGGGGCCGGGGGAGAGGGCCTCACCGCGCGGGCGAGGTCGAGGCGACGACGACGGCGAGGTCGAGGGGACGGCGACGGCGAACGGGGCGGCGCGCGATGGCGACGGGGGCGGGGGCGGCGCGCGGGGGCGATGGGGGCGACGGCGACGGCGACGGGGGCGGCGACAGCGTCGATGGAGAGGAAGAAGAGAAACAAAGGGAAAACTAAAAATTTGCAAGTGTCGTATATATAGGATGGACCTTTAGTACCGGTTGGAGCCACCAACCGGTACTAAAGGCCTGTTTTGGCCAGGCCAAGCGGCGAGAAGCGCACGCCCTTTAGTACCGGTTGGTGGCTCCAACCGGTACTAAAGACACCCCTTTAGTACCGATTGGTGCCACGACCCGGTACTAAAGGGGGTGCGTTGGCGCAGGTGCGGTGCGGCAAGTTTAGTCCCACCTAGCTAGCCGAGGGGCAGCCGCACTGGTTTACAAACCCCGCCGCGGCTGCTCCTTCAAGCTCCTCTCTACTGCAGGCTTGTGGGCGTAACGTTGGCGCGCTGCCCTGTGAGTCTGCTGGGCCTTTATGGGCTTGCAAATACAGGCCCACTGGGTAGCGCGCAAAAAAAAAATTTATATGGTATTTTATTTTATATCTAACTAACATTTCTATATCTAAAATTTATCTCTCTAACATTGCCGCAAATATATCTATTTTTGAGTTGTTTTTTTTGTGTATTTAGAGTTTCTTTGTGAATATTTTTGCTTTAGGTACAAAAAATTACAAACTTTCTGTTAGTGCCCGTAGTTTTCAAATTTGAATGGTTTAAATTTTGAATTATTTGAAATTAGTGTGAATCACTAGTTTGTGAATAACTTAACTTTAAAAATCAGTAAAGGCATGAAAGAATTTGTTTGCACATAAAATTTCTTCGCGTTTCAAATGCCAAAACACATAACTACCCGAACTAGTATAGAGATTCCCTTCTGGGTGTGAAACACAGAAGAAAGTGATGATAGTGAAGCCGATCACATCCCAGATCTTTGGGTGTGAAACTTTTTCTTCGCGTGTGTCCCTTTGCGCCGTAACCATGGAAAATCTTCATCATTTAACGGGATGCTCAGGTCAATATTCACTGTGAATGGAGCAATTTCATCAAACTTTTCATAATCTTCTGACTTGTCTGTCTTGTCATCCACTGCCACGATGTTTCTCTTCTCAGAAAGATCTATGTGCCGCTTTGGCTCATCGTACGATGCATTCGCTTCCTTATCTTTTCTTTTTCTTGGCTGGGTAGACATGTCCTTCACATAGAAAACCCGTGCCACATCATTGGCTAGGACGAATGGTTCGTCTGCATACGCAAGATTGTTGAGATCCACTGTTGTCATTCCATACTGCGGGTCTTCCGTTACCCCGCCTCGTGTCATATTGACCCATTTGCACCGAAACAAAGGGACCTTCAAACCACGTCGATAGTCAAGTTCCCATATGTCCTGTATATAACCATAATATGTTTCCTTTCCCGTATTGGTTTCTGCATCAAAGCGGACACCACTGTTTTGGTTGGTGCTCTTGTTATCTTGGGCGATCGTGTAAAATGTATTACCATTTATCTCGTACCCTTTGAAAGTCATTATATTCGAAGATGGTAACTGGGACAACAAGTACATGTCATCTTCAATAGAGGTGTCATGCATGGTACATGTCTGCAACCAGCTGGCGAAACTCCTGGTTTGTTCACGTGTAATCCAGTCATCAGACCGCTCCGGGTGTTTGTAGCGTAGCAAATTCTTGTGTTCATCCATATACGGAGCCACCAAGGCGGAATTCTGTAGAACTATGTAGTGTGCTTCAGTGAGAGAATGTCCGTCCATACATATAATTTGTTCCCCTCCTAGCGTGCCTTTTCCATCCAGTCTGCCCTTATGCCGCGATTCAGCAACACCAATCGGCTTAATGTCAGGAATAAAGTCAATACAAAACTCAATGACCTCTTCATTGTGATGGCCCTTGGAGATGCTTCCTTCTGGCCTAGCATGATTATGAACATATTTCTTTAAGACTCCCATGAACCTCTCAAAGGGAAATATATTGTGTAGAAATACAGGACCCAAAACGTTAATCTCTTCGCATAGGTGAACTAGGACGTGCGTCATGATGTTGAAGAAGGATGGTGGGAACACCAACTCGAAACTGACAAGACATTGCACCAAATCATTCTATAACCTTGGTATGATTTCTGGATCGATTACCTTCAGAGAGATTGCATTGAGAAATGCACATAGCTTCACAATGGCTAATCGAACGTTTTCCGGTAGAAGCCCCCTCAATGCAACCGGAAGCAGTTGCGTCATAATCACGTGGCAGTCATGAGACTTTAGGTTCTGGAACTTTTTCTCTGCCATGTTTATTATTCCCTTTATATCCAACGAGAAGCCAGACGGTACCTTAATACCGAGTAGGCATTCAAAGAAGATTTCCTTCTCTTCTTTGGTAAGAGCGTAGCTTGCATGACCCTGATGTATGCCGTCTTTTCCGTGCATACGTTGCTGGTCCTCCCATGCCTCAGGTGTATCTTTTGTCTTCCCATACACGCCCAAGAAGCCAAGCAGGGTCACACAAAGATTCTTCGTCACGTGCATCACGTCGATTGCGGAGCGGATCTCTAGGTCTTTCCAATAGGGCAGGTCCCAAAATATAGATTTCTTCTTCCACATGGGCGCGCGTCCGTCAGCGTCATTCGGAACAGGTTGTCCACAAGGACCCTTTCCAAAGACCACCTTCAAATCCTTGACCATATCATGTACATCAGCACCAGTACGGTGGCGAGGCTTCGTCCGGTGATCCACCTCACCTTTGAAATGCTTGCCTTTCTTTCTTACGGGATACCTGCTCAGAAGAGATCGACGATGTCCCAGGTACACATTCTTCTTACAATTAGCCAAATATATACTGTCGGTATCGTCCAAACAGTGCGTGCATGCGCGGTATCCCTTGTTTGTCTGTCCTGAAAGGTTACTGAGAGCAGGCCAATCATTGATGGTCACGAACAGCAATGCCTTTAGAAAAAAGTCTTCCCCCATGTGCTCATCCCACGCACGTACACCTGTTCCATTCCACAGTTGTAAGAGTTCTTCAACTAATGGCCTTAGGTACACATCAATGTCGTTGCCGGGTTGCTTAGGGCCTTGGATGAGCACTGGCATCATAATGAACTTCCGCTTCATGCACAACCAAGGAGGAAGGTTATACAAACATAGAGTCACAGGCCAGGTGCTATGGTTGCTACTCTGCTCCCCAAAAGGATTAATGCCATCTGCGCTTAGACCAAACCATACGCTCCTTGTGTCATCTGCAAACTCCTTCCCGTACTTTCTTTCGATTTTTCTCCACTGCGACCCGTCAGCGGGTACTCTCAACTTTCCGTCTTTCTTACGGTCTTCTCTGTGCCATCGCATCACCTTGGCATGCTCTTTGTTTTGGAACAAACGTTTCAACCGTGGTATTATAGGAGCATACCACATCACCTTGGTAGGAATCTTCTTCCTGGGGCGCTCGCCCTCGACATCACCAGGGTCATCGCGGCTGATCTTATAGCGCAATGCACCGCATACCGGGCAAGCGTTCAAATCCTCGTACTCACCGCGGTAGAGGATGCAATCATTAGGGCATGCATGTATCTTCTGCACCTCTAACCCTAGAGGGCAGACAGCCTTCTTTGCTTCGTACGTACTCTCGGGCAATTCGTTGTCCTTTGGAAGCATATCCTTTATCATTACCAGCAACTTTCCAAATCCCTTGTCAGATACACCATTCTCTGCCTTCCATTGCAGCAATTCCAGTGTGGTGCCCAACTTTTTCTTGTCACCTACGCAATGCGGGTACAACAATTTTTTGTGATCCTCTAACATGCGCTGCAACTTCTTCTTCTCCAAATCACTTGTGCAGTTTCTCTTTGCATCGGCAATGGCCCGACCTAGATCATCAACGGGCTCATCTGATGCCTCTTCTTCAGATTCTTCCCGCATTGTCGGCTCAGCTTCTTCCCGCATTACCGGCTCAACTTCTTCCACCATTGTTGTATCATCGTATTCAGGGAACCCATGGCCAGGATAGCTGTCGTTGTCCTCTTCTTCTTCATTGTCTTCCATCATAACCCCTCTTTCTCCGTGCTTGGTCCAAACACTATAGTGGGGCACGAAACTGGACTTAAACAGGTGGACGTGAATGGTTCTTGACTTAGAGTAATTTAGACCATTCTTACAGACAGCACATGGACAAGGCATAAAACCATCCGCCCGCTTGTTTGCCTCAGCCGCAAGCAGAAAAGTCTGCACGCCATTAATGAACTCGGGAGAGCATCGGTCATCGTACATCCATTGTTAGCTCATCTTCAATACACAACACCAAAAACACCAACTTAATACAAATTCATACATAAAGTTCATACAACACTTAAATGCAACAAACAAATAACTCTCTAGCTAAAGCATTTAAATGCAACAACAAATGCGATCAAGATCGCAACTAAGGTAACAATTGATCCAACAACATAATGATACCAAGCCTCATTATCGATGGCATATTTTCTAATCTTTCTAATCTTCAAGCGCATTTTCTCCATCTTGATCTTGTGATCATCGACGACACCGGCAACATGCAACTCCAATTCCATCTTCTCCCCCTCAATTCTTTTCAATTTTTCTTTCAAGTACTTGTTTTCTCTTTCAACTAAATTTAACCTCTCGACAATAGGGTCAGTTGGAATTTCCGGTTCACATACCTACATATGCAAACTAAGTGTTATCTTGGACCTCAAATTGCATATAAATCAAATACTAGCACATATATTTGCTCCCAAATTACCAAACTCACAAATTAATCACTATATAAAGCATTGCAAGAGCTAATCTAGCAATGAGAGATGAAGGACAAAGTTGTTAACCTTTGTGATCATTTGAATGGATGGGGGCCTTCAAATCTTGACAAATTTTGGGCAAAATGTGTGATGAGATCGAGCGGAAGAGGGGAAGAACAGAGAGGAGAGGGGAAAGAGGAAGAACAGAGCGAGCTCGGGTGGACGAAGGGTTTATGTATGACCACCTTTAGCACCGGTTCGTGCCAAGAACCGGTACTAAAGGTACTGGAGGGGCCCCAGACTGATAACATCCTGCCACCACTCTCATTAGTACCGGTTCGTGGCACGAACCGGTGCTAAAGGTTCGCCACGAACCGGTACTAATGAGAGCGGCCCGGCTAGCCGTTGGAACCAGCACTAATGTACACATTAGTGCCGGCTCAAATTCAAACCGGCACTAATGTGCTTCACGTTTGACCATTGGTGACTTACCGACGTACCCCCAGATCCTATATCTTCCGTTTCAGGGAGAAAAAAATCGGGGAGAATGAATTATCACGTTTCACGAGACGGAGCCGCCGCCAAGCCCTAATCTCTCTCGGGAGGGCTGATCTGGAGTTCGTTCGGGGCTCTGGAGAGTGGAGATCGTCGCCATCGTCATCATCAACCTTCCTCCATCACCAATTCCATGATGCTCACCGCCGTGTGTGAGTAATTCCATCGTAGGCTTGCTGGACGGTGATGGGTTGGATGGGATCTATCATGTACTCGAGTTAGTTTTGTTAGGGTTTGATCCCTAGTATCCACTATGTTCTGAGATTGATGTTGCTATGACTTTGCTATGCTTAATGCTTGTCACTAGGGCCCGAGTGCCATGATTTCAGATCTGAACCTATTATGTTTTCATGAATATATGTGTGTTCTTGATCCTATCTTGCAAGTCTATAGTCACCTACCATGTGTTATGATCCGGCAACCCCGAAGTGACAATAATCGGGACCACTCCCGGTGATGACCATAGTTTGAGGAGTTCATGTATTCACTATGTGTTAATGCTTTGGTCCGGTACTCTATTAAAAGGAGGCCTTAATATCCCTTAGTTTCTAATAGGACCCCGCTACCACGGGAGGGTAGGACAAAAGATGTCATGCAAGTTCTTTTCCATAAGCACGTATGACTATATTCGGAATACATGCCTACATTGCATTGATGAACTGGAGCTAGTTCTGTGTCACCTTAGGTTATAACTTCTACATGATGAATTGCATCCGACATAATTTCCCATCACCGATCCAATGCCTACGAGCTTTACCTATATTGCTAGTTGCTTATTTACTTCTTCGTTGCTACTACTACAAAAACTACAAAAACACTATCGTTACTTTTATTGCTGCTACCGCCACTATCATATTACTTTGCTACTAAACTATCTTGCTGCAGATACTAAGTTTCCAGGTGTGGTTGAATTGGCAACTCAGCTGCTAATACTTAAGAGTATTCTTTGGCTCCCCTTCTGTCAAATCAACAAATTTGGGTTGAATACTTTACCCTCGAAAACTGTTGCGATCCCCTACACTTGTGGGTTATCACTAGATGATACGTCTCCAACGTATCTATAATTTTTGATTGTTCGACACTATTATTTATGAAGTATTGGATGTTTAATGGGCTTTATCATTCACTTTTATATCATTTTTGGGACTAACCTACTAACCCAAAGGCCCAGTCAAGATTGCTGTTTTTTTGCCTATTTCAGGGTTTTGCAGAAAAGGAATATCAAACGGAGTCCAAACGGAATGAAACCTTCGCGAGAGATATTTTTGGAGGAAATCACGCTCGGGAAACTTCAGGACCAAGTCAGGGGACGGAAGGCCTGCCCTTGAGGGTGGGGGGCGCGCCCCCTGCCTCGAGGCTGGCCCACACGGCCCCCGGTGCCCTCCTTCTTCCTATATATACCTACGTACCCCAGAAACTCCATACGCAGAGAGAAAACCCTAATTCCACCGCCGTAGCTTCTGTTCCCGTGGAGATCCCATCTTGGAGCCTGTTCCGGGAGGAGGATCCATCACGGAGGCCTTCATCATCATCATCATCGCAGTCACCATGAGTTGTGAGTATTTTACCACAGACCTTCGGGTCCATAGCTAGTATCTAGATGGCTTCTTCTCTCTCTCTGGATCTTAATACAAAGTTCCCCTCGGTCTTCGAGGAGATCTATTCGATGTAATCTCTTTTTGCGGTGTGTTCGTCGAGATCCGATGAATTGTGAGTTTATGATCAAGGTTATCTATGAAAGATATTTGGTTCTTCTCTGAACTTTTTTATGTGTGCTCACAATATCCTTGCAAGTCTCTTCGAATTATTGGTTTGGTTTGGCCTACTAGATCTATAGCTCTTGCAATGGGAGAAGTGTAATGCCCAGGATGGGACTATATCTCCTACGTGTCGAGGCACGACTTAAAGATATAAGCCCATCCTAGAATGATCTCAAGTTTGGTATCTTTGCACAACTCATGTAAAAGAGGGATTAAAATGCAAAAGGAGATAGTTGGCTTACACTCGCCACTTCACACAATACAATACATAAGCAATACATCATTCAAATCATCACAACCCGACTACGGGTGAAGATCCAAAAGAAAGATACCAAAACAACATAAAGCCACAGGTCAGGATCGAATCCTAGTAGAAACCACTACTGAACATCGAATCGTCACAAACAAACAGCCAAACTCTTCATCGAGCTCCCGGTGAAGAACTGGTCCAACTCCTGCAACGTACACGGCTGAACCTGCATCTGGTGTGGTGAAGTAACTGTGAGCCACAGAGGACTCAGCAATCCCGTTCCCGGGTAACACGACTATTTAAGCCTTGGGTGAGGACAAGGCTGAAGAAAGAATATGAGGTGAAGGAACAAACAAGAGTCTGCAGCAGCAACTAGCACTAACTTACGTAAAAGAGAGCGAGAAGAGAAGAGCATCGGTCGAAAGATGATCAAGAAGTGATCCTAACTAAAACCGGTCAAACATAACCCCACCGTGTTCAACTCCCGAATCCCTATTCGGAAATTGACAGTCACGGTACACACGCTGGTAGTGTATTGAAACATTGTGTCAAGTTATCTACAACCGGAATTAACAAGCTCCCATCTGCCACATAACCGCGGGCACGGCTTTCGAAAGTTCAAACCCTGCAGGGGTGTTCCAACTTGGCCCATCACAAGCCCACGATCCGCGGAGTCGCAACTCCATAGGTGGGAAGACCCGAGTATTCTCGGAATCCCGTGCTCAAGTTAAACCGAACTAAGGTAAGGCTAATCCAGCAAATCCTCCCGGCGTGTCGACACCCTGATAGTAGCCGCGCGTATCTAGGTCTCAGGACACGACCGGATGGGCGATGCTACAGGACCCAAACCTCGAGTTTCCCCGTGGTGGTTCCCGCAGGACCCCCGTTTGGGACCAACACCATCGGCACTGGCCCCCCCTGCTATGTAGAAATAAAGGATCCTCGAGGGAGCGACCCTCTATGCAAATTTCATTAATTAATTAAGTTGTTATTATGAGGCAAATAGTACCAAATGTTGGGACTTGCTGGAAAAGACTTAGCACTTAGCGGTTTATCAAGGGGGTCCCATACACCCCAACCGTGTTAGGAACGCATAATCAAGGAACATAACACCGGTTTATACGGTTCCTAACGGCATGAGTGGAACAAAACACCAAGCAAAAGGCTTAGCCTTCCACCCTGCCAGTATATAGATGATTTCATTTTTAAGCATTTATATAGTGTGATATAACCCAACCAAACTTCAACATGAAGCAAGCATCTTCAATCTTCACCTGCAACTAACAATGCTATAAGAAGGGCTGAGCGAAGCGTACTTAGCCAAGCAACGGTTTGCGTAGGTAGGGTGATTAAGCATGGCAATTGGTTACAAGTAGGAGGCTGACAAGAAGAACATGGGCATCGAGGCACAACTATAGATCGAGACTACTAGCAATAGGCAAAGATAGTAATGGTATCCGGGTTCGGTCATCTTGCCTGGGATTCCACAAGGGAGAAGAACGGATCCAAGAAGTAGACGGAGCAACAGTCGAGCGGATCCTCACAACTCCGGAACGAAACCAAGCTAACAAAAGAAGCAACCGGAAAGAAAGAAACAACACGGTAAACACACAAGCATAAACAAGGCATACGATGCACAAACAAGTATGATGCATGTCCGGTTTAAATAAGCATGGCATGGCAAAGTGCACAAACAGATACTACAAGTTAAGTGGAGATCAATATGCAACGAGTTGCATATTGACGAAACACCACATATTAATTATTTAGTTGACTCTCATTATTAACAAGACAAGTTTAATTGTTTTTAGCATGGCAAGAGGTGAAGCAAAAGTAAACTACCTATTAAGACATTTTAAATGAGGCCGGAAAAACAACAACATATCCGGAAAATCCCCATGAGCATGTTTAATAATTATAAGCAAACAACAATTAAGCATTCTCATGTTGTTATCATGATGCGGATGACATGATCAAGTTTATGCAAGTTTTATTAAAAAGGTTGACAATTAACAAGATATGAAGCATTTGTCACCGTGGTGGAAAGAAAAGAGTGCCACGGCAACGATTCCGAAAATGATGCCACGGCAACATATCGGTACCGGTAACTCGTTGAGAGTCCGATGCAAAAAGGTAAGATGGCAGAGGTGAGTCAAACGAGATGAAAGGTGGGCGATCCCGTTGCCGGGTTCCCACGAGTCGGTGACGAGGCAACCGAGGAACATGACAAAAGGTGGAACGGGCACGAAGCACACACGGGAGACAACTCATACAACACAAACATGCATGCATCACACGGGTCACGTCTCGGGGTTATACCTTCGAAACACTCGTTTCGGGACGGTTCGAGTTCGTAGAGGAACGTAGGGGAAGTAGTTGTACACGGCCGTAGAGGGAAGTAGACGTTCGGGCGACGGTAGTCGTTCGGGCCGTAGATGTACTCGGTCGTCGATGTACTTGCCGGTCTCGGTCCCGGTCGTAGTTGTACTCGGTTGTCGTGGTACTTGGCGTTTCCGGGCATCGGTAGTCGTACTTGTCATGGCGTTGGACGTAGGGGTACTCGACGCATCGTCGTGGTACTTGGGATCTCGTTATTGCGACGGTAGGGGTACAAGTTATGTAGTGCTCCAGTCATTGTACACGGGTCCTCTGTCAAGCTCAACAACACGAAACAACAAAACAAAAACAAAAACAAAAAAAAAACACAGTGCAAGGCAGCAAAGGGGTCAGCGACTTGGGGACGGCGCACGTCGAGCCGCCGATGGAGCTGGCCGGCGGCGGAACTGGCGCAGGAGAGGCCTGGAGCTGCTGCAGCCTCGAACCGGCGCCCTGGAGACGCGGGCTGCTGGAGAGGACGGCTCGCGATCGAGGCGGAGAGCAAGTGCGACGGGGCCGCGCTGGAATGGAGGGAGGCCGCAAGCTCGTCGCTCGGGGGCGCGGTCCTGGCGACGGAGGCCGGAGGGGAGGACGCCGCTGCGGATCCTGGCCGGAGGGGAGAAGGCCGCAGGGCGGACGGCGCTGGATTCCCGCGGCGACGGCGGCTGCTGGAGGAAGGAGGCCATGGCGCTCGGGAGGCGCTCGGCTTGGGGGCGGTCGCCGGCTGCTGGCCGGGACACTGGAGAGGGAGGCCGCGGTGCACACAAGAGATGGCGCCTCGGGGCTTCGTCCTGGGGCGAAGGGAGGAACCGCGCCGGAGGGTCGCGGCCTCAGGGCGGAGGGGCGCCTGGCTTCGCGCGGTCCTTCGCTGGAGAGAGGTGGGGCGCTCTGGCCGGCCGGGCTCCTGGAGGATGGAGCAGAGGTGGGAGATCTCTCCTGGCGCGCGGAAGGACGTCTGCTCGAGGGAGAGAGGGAGGCTGCCGATGGGATCGGGCAGAGCGAGGGAGAAGGGGAGGTCGAGGCAGAGGGAGAAGGGAACGGGCTCGGGCCAGATCGAGCGAGCGATGGGGCTCGAGGAGCGGGGGATGCGGGACGAGGGGTGGCGGCGGCTGGAAAGGAACGGAGGGAGGAGCTGCGGGGCTTGGTGG
>LR738712.1:722564462-722577905 GCA_902687465.1 Secale cereale | reverse complement strand
AAAAATAAGAAAGGCATGAACGGAAAAATAATTCAAACATATTTGAATATAATTCAAATAGGTTTGAACTAAGACGAGATTATTGAAGTGTCCAAAAATGTCCGGAATTTTGGAGGAGCCTCGAAAATAACGGAAAAGAAATATAGCAAGGTTTAGAAGGAGAAGCTCGAAGTGAAAAAGACATGGGGAGAATATGCAAGTGTGTTTGAGTAATTCCGAGGAATGGAATAATTATTAATATAGCTCCATAATTATTAGGAGGCTTTTATATGTTATAAAGAGAAGACATCTTCCCTCGATTTAAATGGACCGAAGGTCCACACGGTTTATTTAGGTTGAGATGCAAAAATAAAATAATGACATGATGGCATGATGACATGATGCAATGCAGAAAAAAATAAATAACACAAACAGAACTGAAACACACGGGCAACCCGGAACATCTGGAATCTTCTGGAAGCTTCTGGGACGTCGGTCTCGGGCGTCACAACTCTCCCACACTAACAGAGGATCTCGACCCGAGATCCTAGAGATATCACCGGGTAAAACGGAAGAGGAAGGGGTAAAACAAAGTTGCTTCTTCGAGAAACGAGTGAAACCAGGAACCTTGAGAGGTTGAACAAGTAGAAAGAAAGAATGCAACAGAGATGAATGAAGTTAAGAGCACTCCGGTAAAATGGAGGAACAAGGAACATTATGAGAACCTTGCAGGTTGAAAGACATGAAGCAAGAGCTTAGGAACCAAAAGAATAAGAAACTGCAATGGTATAGCCAAGGAATAAGAATGACGGAATTTGGACAGCACTCCGTCTGAAAATGGAAGGAATTGAACATGAACTAGAGAAGATGGAGTGATACTTGATGAAAACAACAACACATTGCCTCCGAAACAATTGAAAGAATGGCACAAGGGGTAAGAAAAGATTCAGACAGCACTCCGGTTAAAAGATAGTTAAAACTTGATAAGATGAGGGAACTAGAATGAAGAATACAACACTCCGGTTAAATAAACAAGCAAGGGAGAATATGATCTCGATAAAACGAGATGATGGTTAAAGAGAGCAATATCACAAGGCCTCCGGAACGAAAGAATAGCATATAACTCAATGAAGAATGAATGGAGAAGAAAAAGACAACTTCTCCCAAAATGAATTTGAAAGAGCGTCCTTACGAAGAAGGGTTGAATAGAGTTGTTGGAATTTCAACAACGAGAAGAATAAGCTTGATGTGGGCTTATGGAAAACATCTCAAAATTATGAGGTGACAACCAACCACTATTGGAAAACAAATGATTGGATTGAGATCAACAAGGAGATGATAAACTTAATTCACCGGGATGATAAATGAAGAACTTGGGTCATTTATAAGCACCACAATAGCCACAAACCTTAGGGAAAGCTTTTAGGTGAAATACCACCCAAGATTACTCCAACGAATAAATGAAGGGGTGGAAAGATCTCTTGAACAAGGAAAATGATGGGTTTTAAATATCTCATTCTTGATAACCCGTGAATCATGAAACATGAAGGAATTGTCAAGAATGACATAACACCATCTGCAAAGATAAGGTAGAAAGAATTGCACTTAGAAAGCATGATGAAGAATGCTTGAGTTCCAACAAGAATCTTGATGAAGACTTCGAGGATGAATTAAATGATGATGAATCACCAAGAAAACTCCAGTAATGAAAGCATGAGAAGTGAAAGATGAAAAGAATAAGATTCAAGGCCTGCGATGAATTAGATGAAGGTTTGAAATGATAATTGAAATAACTTGAAGCTCCGGAAAAACAAGATGAACAACTTGAAACCGAGAATATGATATGATGAACAAGCTCCAGACAAAGAATTAAATCACCTGAAGGAACAAGAATAAGAATTATGTTATGCATCTCCTTCACCAACTTAAATTGATGACAACCAAAGGATTTGGCATACTACTTATTCTCGTTGCAAGGAATTAAAGAGAGAGCTAGCAGAAGCTTGGATAAGTATACAACGAAGCACCGGTAGGATTATGAAAAGAACAAATGAATTGAAACGATAACAAGGAAGAGTAAACTTGAATGAACCACCGTAAGAATAGGGAGACGAACGAAAAGACATCAATGAAGAATAGTTGGAGAACGAAGTTGAAAACTGAGAACGAAGAAATCTTCTGAAATGATGGCCTTCGGAGGAACACAAAGAAAAGAATTCATGAAATGCTCCGGACGAGTATAAAAAGAA
The DNA here is from genome assembly GCA_902687465.1 of Secale cereale. Lineage (NCBI taxonomy): Eukaryota > Viridiplantae > Streptophyta > Magnoliopsida > Poales > Poaceae > Secale > Secale cereale. The sequence continues at coordinate 722,575,677 of LR738712.1, read as the reverse complement.
TTCCTCACAATCGGAACAATAATGAGGATGGCAAGAAGCTAGAACCACAACTCTTCAAGAAGACGGCCAAGGTTTAAGAGAAACACTCCTTCGGGTCTTCAAAAACTGAGAAGACGATGAGATACACCACCGTGAATTGTTGAGCACTCCGGAATGAAGAATTAAAAGGTTGAACCAATGATGAACAAGAATTTGAAAGCGATCTTGGAGAAGACATGTGACTGATGGAAATCATTCTTACGTCACACTTTGAAAAGAATTTGAGTATAACTCCAGAAAATTAGAAGAGTCAGGTAAGATCCTGGGAAAAGACCTGTGGGTTAGGGCCCACTCAAAGAAATCACCGTTGGAAAAGATTGCTTACGAGATATTGCACCGGTTGAATTCAAAGGCTTGAGTAAGATAACAGTCCTTAAAATAGCTTGACAGGATTAAGAATGGAAACATGAATCTTCTGAGATATCTTCAACACTCCGGATATGAATAGCAAGAGGAGAATGATTAATTGGTGCACCGGAATAAGAAAGCATTGTGAAGAAGGGAAAATGATAAGATCAACACCTAAATCTTGAATTACATCCACCAGAGAAGAATATGAGAACAAAAGAATGATGAACTTGAAGCTCTTGAGCATCTTCACGATAAATCACCGGAATAAGAACAATGAAGGAAAAGAATGAAGAAACATCACATGAATAAAATGGATATTTCATTTGAGAATTTCTGGCTCCAAGAAGAAAAAGGGTGGGAGGGTGGGGAAAACAAAGACAACTTGGGATGAACAAAATGGACACCGGTTGAAAAGAATTAACATGACAATCTTGATGTCAAGAAGAATTAGCACTCCCATAGAAATATGAGAACACCGATTAGAAAAGGTATGGAATCAACATTTGACATCGAAGCAACTCGAATACCAGAATCAAAACAAAACAAAGGATAGATGTGTAGCAGCCTAATCTTCATAATATCAACCGAAGAGAGACTTGAACGGATGAATTCCGCAGGTACATCAACTAGACGAGAAGCCACTTGAAGAACAAAATGAAAATAAAAGGAACAAGGAACAGATAGAACAAATACAGGATAGAAGTTTCGTTCGACATCTTCGTGCTGAAAGCTCATGGAACATGTTACAAAAGGGTTTTGCAATCCCCGGATCAGCATAGCCAAGGACCCTTTAAGATGCAACTCCTGATCAGAACAAGTCCATAAAACCACTTCACTCAATGTAGAACCCCGAACTTCATATCGAGCATCCGTTGGAAGAATGCCTAGAACTACTAGATGAACCCACCTATAGATTTCCGAAAGTTTCCAGTTATGCAATCAGGTGTTGGGGATACACGGGAAGCACCGCGCAATCAACTCTAAACCTACATCCAGATGTATCCATCCTTCAACACATAACCAGTCTTACTCGGAAACTGTTTACCTCGGACCTTCGAAAAGCATCCACTATAACAAGCTATGGCAATACTCTCGAACTACCTCCCCAGTACTGGGTGATGTCGGGGTTATCTTGCCACTGGCCGTATAGGAGAGATTTTCGATGTCGGCCGTCTTAAGTATTTAGTACTGCCGCGATATGCTTGTGTCAATGATACCCCGAAGCTCAACTCCTCGGTAACAGGAGGCATCGAGAACAATATCCTTGTCACAAGAACATCGAAACAATCCCAGAATACTCGCGAGATCCTAAAAAAAATTTGGTGCAATTTTTGAAAGTAGAAAAGAAAAGAGTAATCGTCAGGAGTCCTCACCAGAGAGAAAGGGGATGAGAAGCAAAGAAATCCTACTCTCCGATATAATATAGGACTCAAAAAGTTTTTCAGTGTGTGCCTAGACTCAACCGTCAACGATTCGATCAATCAGTGGGGGCTTCTAGGTCGGAGAAGGCTCTGATACCAACTTGTAATGCCCAGGATGGGACTATATCTCCTACGTGTCGAGGCACGACTTAAAGATATAAGCCCATCCTAGAATGATCTCAAGTTTGGTATCTTTGCACAACTCATGTAAAAGAGGGATTAAAATGCAAAAGGAGATAGTTGGCTTACACTCGCCACTTCACACAATACAATACATAAGCAATACATCATTCAAATCATCACAACCCGACTACGGGTGAAGATCCAAAAGAAAGATACCAAAACAACATAAAGCCACAGGTCAGGATCGAATCCTAGTAGAAACCACTACTGAACATCGAATCGTCACAAACAAACAGCCAAACTCTTCATCGAGCTCCCGGTGAAGAACTGGTCCAACTCCTGCAACGTACACGGCTGAACCTGCATCTGGTGTGGTGAAGTAACTGTGAGCCACAGAGGACTCAGCAATCCCGTTCCCGGGTAACACGACTATTTAAGCCTTGGGTGAGGACAAGGCTGAAGAAAGAATATGAGGTGAAGGAACAAACAAGAGTCTGCAGCAGCAACTAGCACTAACTTACGTAAAAGAGAGCGAGAAGAGAAGAGCATCGGTCGAAAGATGATCAAGAAGTGATCCTAACTAAAACCGGTCAAACATAACCCCACCGTGTTCAACTCCCGAATCCCTATTCGGAAATTGACAGTCACGGTACACACGCTGGTAGTGTATTGAAACATTGTGTCAAGTTATCTACAACCGGAATTAACAAGCTCCCATCTGCCACATAACCGCGGGCACGGCTTTCGAAAGTTCAAACCCTGCAGGGGTGTTCCAACTTGGCCCATCACAAGCCCACGATCCGCGGAGTCGCAACTCCATAGGTGGGAAGACCCGAGTATTCTCGGAATCCCGTGCTCAAGTTAAACCGAACTAAGGTAAGGCTAATCCAGCAAATCCTCCCGGCGTGTCGACACCCTGATAGTAGCCGCGCGTATCTAGGTCTCAGGACACGACCGGATGGGCGATGCTACAGGACCCAAACCTCGAGTTTCCCCGTGGTGGTTCCCGCAGGACCCCCGTTTGGGACCAACACCATCGGCACTGGCCCCCCCTGCTATGTAGAAATAAAGGATCCTCGAGGGAGCGACCCTCTATGCAAATTTCATTAATTAATTAAGTTGTTATTATGAGGCAAATAGTACCAAATGTTGGGACTTGCTGGAAAAGCCTTAGCACTTAGCGGTTTATCAAGGGGGTCCCATACACCCCAACCGTGTTAGGAACGCATAATCAAGGAACATAACACCGGTTTATACGGTTCCTAACGGCATGAGTGGAACAAAACACCAAGCAAAAGGCTTAGCCTTCCACCCTGCCAGTATATAGATGATTTCATTTTTAAGCATTTATATAGTGTGATATAACCCAACCAAACTTCAACATGAAGCAAGCATCTTCAATCTTCACCTGCAACTAACAATGCTATAAGAAGGGCTGAGCGAAGCGTACTTAGCCAAGCAACGGTTTGCGTAGGTAGGGTGATTAAGCATGGCAATTGGTTACAAGTAGGAGGCTGACAAGAAGAACATGGGCATCGAGGCACAACTATAGATCGAGACTACTAGCAATAGGCAAAGATAGTAATGGTATCCGGGTTCGGTCATCTTGCCTGGGATTCCACAAGGGAGAAGAACGGATCCAAGAAGTAGACGGAGCAACAGTCGAGCGGATCCTCACAACTCCGGAACGAAACCAAGCTAACAAAAGAAGCAACCGGAAAGAAAGAAACAACACGGTAAACACACAAGCATAAACAAGGCATACGATGCACAAACAAGTATGATGCATGTCCGGTTTAAATAAGCATGGCATGGCAAAGTGCACAAACAGATACTACAAGTTAAGTGGAGATCAATATGCAACGAGTTGCATATTGACGAAACACCACATATTAATTATTTAGTTGACTCTCATTATTAACAAGACAAGTTTAATTGTTTTTAGCATGGCAAGAGGTGAAGCAAAAGTAAACTACCTATTAAGACATTTTAAATGAGGCCGGAAAAACAACAACATATCCGGAAAATCCCCATGAGCATGTTTAATAATTATAAGCAAACAACAATTAAGCATTCTCATGTTGTTATCATGATGCGGATGACATGATCAAGTTTATGCAAGTTTTATTAAAAAGGTTGACAATTAACAAGATATGAAGCATTTGTCACCGTGGTGGAAAGAAAAGAGTGCCACGGCAACGATTCCGAAAATGATGCCACGGCAACATATCGGTACCGGTAACTCGTTGAGAGTCCGATGCAAAAAGGTAAGATGGCAGAGGTGAGTCAAACGAGATGAAAGGTGGGCGATCCCATTGCCGGGTTCCCACGAGTCGGTGACGAGGCAACCGAGGAACATGACAAAAGGTGGAACGGGCACGAAGCACACACGGGAGACAACTCATACAACACAAACATGCATGCATCACACGGGTCACGTCTCGGGGTTATACCTTCGAAACACTCGTTTCGGGACGGTTCGAGTTCGTAGAGGAACGTAGGGGAAGTAGTTGTACACGGCCGTAGAGGGAAGTAGACGTTCGGGCGACGGTAGTCGTTCGGGCCGTAGATGTACTCGGTCGTCGATGTACTTGCCGGTCTCGGTCCCGGTCGTAGTTGTACTCGGTTGTCGTGGTACTTGGCGTTTCCGGGCGTCGGTAGTCGTACTTGTCATGGCGTTGGACGTAGGGGTACTCGACGCATCGTCGTGGTACTTGGGATCTCGTTATTGCGACGGTTGGGGTACAAGTTATGTAGTGCTCCAGTCATTGTACACGGGTCCTCTGTCAAGCTCAACAACACGAAACAACAAAACAAAAACAAAAACAAAAAAAAAACACAGTGCAAGGCAGCAAAGGGGTCAGCGACTTGGGGACGGCGCACGTCGAGGCGCCGATGGAGCTGGCCGGCGGCGGAACTGGCGCAGGAGAGGCCTGGAGCTGCTGCAGCCTCGAACCGGCGCCCTGGAGACGCGGGCTGCTGGAGAGGACGGCTCGCGGTCGAGGCGGAGAGCAAGTGCGACGGGGCCGCGCTGGAACGGAGGGAGGCCGCAAGCTCGTCGCTCGGGGGCGCGGTCCTGGCGACGGAGGCCGGAGGGGAGGACGCCGCTGCGGATCCTGGCCGGAGGGGAGAAGGCCGCAGGGCGGACGGCGCTGGATTCCCGCGGCGACGGCGGCTGCTGGAGGAAGGAGGCCATGGCGCTCGGGAGGCGCTCGGCTTGGGGGCGGTCGCCGGCTGCTGGCCGGGACACTGGAGAGGGAGGCCGCGGTGCACACAAGAGATGGCGCCTCGGGGCTTCGTCCTGGGGCGAAGGGAGGAACCGCGCCGGAGGGTCGCGGCCTCAGGGCGGAGGGGCGCCTGGCTTCGCGCGGTCCTTCGCTGGAGAGAGGTGGGGCGCTCTGGCCGGCCGGGCTCCTGGAGGATGGAGCAGAGGTGGGAGATCTCTCCTGGCGCGCGGAAGGACGTCTGCTCGAGGGAGAGAGGGAGGCTGCCGATGGGATCGGGCAGAGCGAGGGAGAAGGGGAGGTCGAGGCAGAGGGAGAAGGGAACGGGCTCGGGCCAGATCGAGCGAGCGATGGGGCTCGAGGAGCGGGGGATGCGGGACGAGGGGTGGCGGCGGCTGGAAAGGAACGGAGGGAGGAGCTGCGGGGCTTGGTGGGATTAGGGTTAGGAAGCTGCGGGCCAGGTTGGGCCAAAGCCGGTTGGGCCTAGGGGAAGGAGAGGGGGCTGAAGTGGGAAGATGGGCCTAGCTAGGAGGGACCCAAGCTGGGCTGGTGAGGGGAAGAGGAGGCCCAAGAGGGTGGCTGACCTCTTATTTATTATCCCTGAGCAGAAAACAACTAAGAGAAAGAAACAAAAGGAAAGAGGAAGGTTTAGAGAAAAGACACATGGAATTATATTTTTCTCGGGCTCATAAAAATAAGCACGACTGGAGAAAAAATAAGAAAGGCATGAACGGAAAAATAATTCAAACATATTTGAATATAATTCAAATAGGTTTGAACTAAGACGAGATTATTGAAGTGTCCAAAAATGTCCGGAATTTTGGAGGAGCCTCGAAAATAACGGAAAAGAAATATAGCAAGGTTTAGAAGGAGAAGCTCGAAGTGAAAAAGACATGGGGAGAATATGCAAGTGTGTTTGAGTAATTCCGAGGAATGGAATAATTATTAATATAGCTCCATAATTATTAGGAGGCTTTTATATGTTATAAAGAGAAGACATCTTCCCTCGATTTAAATGGACCGAAGGTCCACACGGTTTATTTAGGTTGAGATGCAAAAATAAAATAATGACATGATGGCATGATGACATGATGCAATGCAGAAAAAAATAAATAACACAAACAGAACTGAAACACACGGGCAACCCGGAACATCTGGAATCTTCTGGAAGCTTCTGGGACGTCGGTCTCGGGCGTCACAAGAAGTGCTTGGCTTTGGGTTTAATCTTGCGGTGTCCTTTCCCAGTAACAGTAGGGGCAGTAAGGCACGTATTGTATTGTTGCCATAGAGGATAAAAAGATGGGGTTTTCATCATATTGCTTGAGTTTATCCCTCTACATCATGTCATCTTGCTTAAGGCATTACTCTGTTCATATGAACTCAATACACTAGATGCATGCTGGATAGCGGTTGATGTGTGGAGTAATAATAGTAGATGCAGAATCGTTTCGGTCTACTTGTCTCGAATGTGATGCCTATATAAAATGATCATGCCTAGATAGTCTCATAATTATTCGCTTTTCTATCAATTGCTCGACAGTAATTTGTTTACCCGCCGTAGAATACCGCTATCATGAGAGAAGCCACTAGAGAAAACTATGCCCCCCGGGTCTATTCTCAACATATCGATCTACATCTACTTTACTTTTCTTGCTTTTATTTGCTGTTTTATTAAACCAAAAATACCAAAAATATAATTATCATCTCTATCAGATCTCACTCTCGTAAGTGACCGTAAAGGGATTGACAACCCCTTATCGCGTTTGCTGCGAAGTTCTTATTTGTTTGTGTAGGTGCGAGGGACTCGCGCTTGGTCTCCTACTGGATTGATACCTTGGTTCTCAAAACCTGAGTGAAATACTTACGCTACTGTGTTGCATCTCCCTTTCCTCTTCGAGGGAATACAACGCAAGCTCAAGAGGTAGCACCAGACTATTTGATTTTGTAGGGATAACTTTCTTTAGCCATAGTATTTTGAGAAGACATGATTGCTTTGTTAGTATGCTTGAAGTATTCTTATTTCTTATGTCAATATAGACTTTTGTCTTGAAATCTTTCAAATCTGAACATTCATGCCACAATAAAGAGAACTACATTGAAAATTATGTTGGTTAGCATTCCACATAAGAAATTATGTTTTTATTATTTACCTACTTGAGGACGAGCATGAATTAAGCTTGGGGATGCTTGATACGTCTCCAATGTATCTATAATTTTTTATTATTACATGCTATTATTTATGATGTTTTGGATGTTTCATGGGCACTGTTATACACTTTTATATTATTTTTGGGACTAACCTATTAACCCAAAGGCCCGGTCCAGGTTGCTGTTTTTTTGCCTATTTCACGGATTTACAGAAAAGGAATATCAAACGGAGTCCGAACGGAGTCCGAACGGAATGAAACTTCGGGAGAGATATTTTTGGAGAAAAATACGCACGGGAGACTTGAGAACCACGGAATAGGGCTGACGAGGCGTCCACGAGGGTGGGGGCGCCCCCCCCCCCTACAGGGCGCGCCCCCTGCCTCGTCGGCCCCACGTCTGGGCCCCGCTGCTCTCCTTCCTCCTATATATACCTACGTACCCCGAAACCATCAGAAAAAGAGAGAAAACCCTAGTTCCACCGCCGCAACCTTCTGTTCCCATGAGATCCCATCTTGGGGCCCTGTTTCGGAGCACCGCCGGAGGGGGGGTCTACCACAGAGTGCTTCTACATCATCATCATCGCCTCACCATGAGTTGTGAGTAGTTTACCATAGACCTTCGGGTCCATAGTTAGTACCTAGATGGCTTCTTCTCTCTCTTTCGATCTCAATACCAAGTTCTCCTCGGTCTTCGAGGATATCTATTCGATGTAATCTCTTTTTGCGGTGTGTTTGTCGAGATCCGATGAATTATGGGTTTATGATCAAGATTATCTACGAGAATGTTTGGTTCTTTTCTGAACTCTTTTATGTATGATTATAATATCCTTGCAAGTCTCTTCGAATTATCGGTTTGGTTTGGCCTACTAGATCTATAGTTCTTGCAATGGGAGAAGTGCTTGGGTTTGGGTTCAATCTTGCGGTGTCCTTTCTCGGTGACAGTTGGGGCAGCAAGGCACGTATTGTATTGTTGCCATCGAGGACAAAAAGATGGGGTTTATATCATATTGCTTGATTTTATCCCTCTACATCATGTCATCTTGCTTAAAGCGTTACTCTGTTCTTATGAACTTAATACTCTAGATGCATGCTGGATAGCGGTCGATGTGTGGAGTAATAGTAGTAGATGCAGAATCGTTTCGGTCTACTTGTCACGGACGTGATGCCTATATATAATGATCATGCCTAGATATTCTCATAATTATTCGCTTTTCTATCAATTGCTCGACAGTAATTCGTTCACCCACCGTAGAATTATGCTATCATGAGAGAAGCCACTAGAGAAACCTATGGCCCCCAGGTCTATTCTCCACACATCAATCTACAATCTACTTTACTTTTCCGTTTTTACTTTCTGTTCTTATATCCAAAAATACCAAAAATATCAAACTATCATCTCTATCAGATCTCACTTTCGTAAGTGACCGTAAAGGGATTGACAACCCCTTATCGCGTTGGCTGCGAAGTTCTTATTTGTTTGTGCAGGTGCGAGGGACTCGCGCGTGGTCTCCTACTTGATTGATACCTTGGTTCTAAAAAACTGAGGGAAATACTTATGCTACTGTGCTGCATCACCCTTTCCTCTTTGAGGGAATACAACACAAGCTCGAGAAGTAGCAATAGGATCCCGCCGTGCGGCTGGTGCGGCAACGATCGGGGTCTGTTCGACATGCCACACCTAGTAGACGATCGACGCTTCAGTGCTAAACTTGATGAGACCTTCGATGTTGAGACGGTATGCAACGAGAAGTCTTTTTTCGTAGTTAAGCATGACTTATGCTTCTTCAACATGTAATTTTCGTCTTTTACAATTCGACTAGCTTATCCCATGCCATGCAAGACGCTATGTCTTGGAGCATCTAGATTTCGAAGATCATGAAAGTATGGAGACAAAGAGAATCCATCTCAGGACCCATCATGATTATGATTTTCTTGTAAAGCTATACAATTCGGAGAACATAACCCATTTTGGTTGCTCGAACTGGAAAGCACTTTGCAAGGCATATCATTTTCAGGAGGGTATGTATGTCAACTTTGACCTTGGTGATGATGACGATGGCATTTGGGTACTTGTTGATACGCTTCCAGTTCTACCTCTATGTGAGTTTCTCAAACATATTTATTAAGTAATTTATATTGTTTATTTCAATATAATTCACAGCTTATTTCCATTAACAGTTTATTTTCATTCTTCAAGAAATGTACGGAATATGGTAGACAAAACCCACTACACCGATGGTGCAGAATTAACTTGTCAGAATAAAGATCATCTTGTCTCATTTCTTTACTTATTTTGAGAAATACAATATCTATTCTAAAACTCCAACACATTATGGTCAATACGTGCCACTAGTGCACGTGTTGAACTATGGTAACATCCATGGAGATGTCATGGTAAGATTGTGTGTCTGATCATCTTTTACATAAATTCTTCTAAAACTAAACTACATTGCTAATTACAAAGTTATTACTATGTTTTTCAACAGAAAATCCCTTCGGATTGTGTGCCTCATCTGATGTTTCGGAAATGTCACCTTTATGTTATGGGCTTATGATGGGCCTCTAACCCCTCGTTGGTTACCCCAAGTGGAAGGTGTGAGATGCAGTGTTGTGGAAGTTTTTCCCTTAGCAAAGATGCCAAGGATCGAATCCCCAGAGACTCCTAGGTTCAACAAGTAGGTGTCAACTACTAACGGCGCCAGATATTAGCAATCAACGTGGACCTGCACACAGATACAAATAACTTTGCTCCCAACGAGTACAGAGAGGTTGTCAATCCCTCCGGCCTTGTAGTTCACAAAGGATTAAACGCAAGTGATAGTAGTGATAGATAATGTTTGTAATAGTAAATAAAAGCGAAAAGTAAATAGCGGATGTGATCAATGATGGTAATATGGACCGGAGTCTCATGATGTTCACTAGTGATGTCTCTCTCCCAAAAGACGATAAAACAGCTATGTGAGGTAAACGAATTACAGCTAGGCAATTGACAGGACCACGAACGCAAACCAATGCTGACTACATTGCAAGAAAGGTTGAGGTTCAAAGCATGGGCGGTACGCCAAAGTAAGTAGACCGAAATCCATCAATATCTACTACTAATCATCCACCTTGAGATATCTATCCAGAACATCTCGCTGGTATTAAGTTGCGAGCCCCACCCATAGTGTAAACTCAAAGCAACAGACAACTGCATTAAAAGAACTTTGCGTAAAGTAAACAATCCTTGCACCCGCGGGCACAAGCACCGTTGTTTTCCCCCTTGTGGCAATAGCACATCCCCTAGACTCAGGTTTCTGTCACTCAAACTAGTCATCGAGGGGCATGAACCCACAATCGAGCATAACGTTCCCTCTTGGAGTCACTACCTACTACTTGGCCAAAGCAATAAATAACAACGGAGAACATGCAAGAATTACTTATGAACATAAATATAAAAGAGGTAGATCAAATACATTACTCAATCACAATCTGAACATAATCTCATAATCCATCGGATCCCAGCAAACTCATCATAGCAACAGCATAAGGATTACATATGTGCCTCGATCATGTAGGGCAGCTCACGAGGACTAATTAGTGAAGCACAAGAACGGGAGGAGAACATCACATAGCTACTGGTCATGGACTCATGGTCCAAGGGAGACTACTCACAACTCATCCGGGAGGCGTCCATGGTGGTGGAGAGGCTCCCGGTGGTGATCCTCCCCTCCGGCAGGGTGCCGGGAAGAGTTCTCCTGGTGCTCCCGATCTTGGAAGCGGCAGCGGCGGCGGAACAGAGATGAGATCGCGAAAAAGAGTTCCCATCCTGAGGGTTTCGAAGGACGCTCTGAATATATGCCAAAGGGGGGCACCAGGCGGGGCTCGGGGGGCCCAGGCGCCCCCCCGGCGCGGCCCAGGGGGGGGGCGC
>LR738712.1:722507978-722550868 GCA_902687465.1 Secale cereale | reverse complement strand
GGGGGGGTGCTCCAAAGCCACCCATGCCTCCGATGGCACCTAAATCGCCCACGGAACCTCCGAAGCCACCCATGCCACCCATGTCGCCAAGGCCACCGCCACCCATGGTGCCAAGGCCACCGCCACCCATTGCACGAATCATGGCTCTTTTTTGGATCAAGACTTCTTCACGTGAAAGATTGACAAACTCCTTTTGCGCCTCATTGAGGAACAAGTGCTTCTCCCATTCCAACAATCTTGTTCACCTTCCTCTCCTCCAAAGCCACCTTCCTCTCCTCGGCCGCCACCCTCCTCTCCTCGGCCGCCAACCTCCTCTCCTCGGCCGCGGCATCTTGGTTCCTTGCCATTTTCCTCACCTCGTTGGCTTCTTTTCTTGCCTTCACAATAGCTTCCATAGCATTTTTGAGATCATCATCTCCTTTCCTCTTTTTCTTTTCTGTTTTGTCTTTCTTGCACCCATCCGCTCGTTTTGGCTTCGAGTATGAAACCGAGTTGGGTGTGGGGCTTCTCTTGCCATCATCACTTGATGCATCATCCTCCTCCTCCTCATCATCATCATCATTCAACTCAATTGTCCGCTTGAGTTTGTTGCTCAAATGCAAATTATCCAAATCTTCACGTTTCTTCCATTTCTCATCATCCTTCAACACGTTATAGCAATGAGGCAAGGTAAAGACCCTTCCTTTCTTGATCTTCCCCTTCTTGGTTTTCCTCTCCTCTTCTTTGAACAAGTTTTGTGCAATGTGGTACTACATGAAAACAAAGCAAGTTAGCACTTCGAACACCAACAACAAGTATGATGAACATGTATGAAATGCCACTTACTCTATCGTCCTCATTTGTGCCACTTGGGTTCAACTTGTCAACCGCCTTTTGACAGGCCGCCCACCTTTGACAATCCGAGTTGATTGTCGACCATCGGGACCGAAGTGATCTCTCGGAGCGGTCAATTCCACTCACGTTGTGAACATCATAGTGTTCTTTCATCTGCCCCCAATAGGCATCTCTACTTTGATCACCTCCAACGGATGGATCCCTCGACACTTGCAACCAAGTATTGCATAGTAAGATGTCATCGGCGTTGGTGTAATTGCCCGCTCTTCCTTTCGGCGCGTCGACAATGCCCTCACCCTCCTCGTCCACCTCGACCTCATGGTCTTCGAAATGCATGTCATTGGTTTGAGACCAATGCGAATTATTGGAGCCAACACCTATAGTTGACATGTATGCATCATCGTTGAGACTACAAAGTTTTTTGAACAATGCGAATAAGCTATCTATATGAATGCATTCAAAAAATAACAACAAAAGAAACGTTGAAAAAAAATTCTACCTTGGGGGCATTTCGTTGAACACGTTGTGCGCGTCGGCCGCTGGCTCAACGAGTGACCTCGCCGGTGCTTCGGTAGCCGCCGCGCCCGTCAAACGCCCTGCAAGCTTCTTCCTCCTCGCCTTAGAGGTGCCGGAGCCGTCCGCCGCCTTGTTCTTCTTCGCCGAAGCCTTGCCATTCTTCGGCCGCGCCGCATTGGGGAGCTTCGATGGGGGGGGGGGCGACTCGGGGCGGCGCCGGCGCGATGCCACCCGCCGCCGAGGTCATCCGCGACGGCATGAAGAGGCCGCGCGCGAGGCCGATGGTCGGAGGAGCTTCGGCGGAGGCGAGGCCAACTCCCCCCGTGCTATGGTTTGCGGCGGCGGCGGTGGACGGGTCGCAGCTATAGGATGGGGTGAGCGGGGTGCTGGCGCGTGCGTCCATGGGGTGCAGTTCGCCGGCGCCGGCGCGCGCCGGGCGTAGGAGGTGGAGAGGAGAGAGTGCGGCGCGAGCGCTCGAGTGTACCGCGCGTGGAAGCGGGCGCCCCAAATATTGCGCGCCCGCTGGAGACACCCGGCGGGTTGCGCGCGAGCTAAAATGGCCAAATTTGCGGCGCGGCGCTTGTTTAGTGTGGCTGTTGGACATGCTCTAACACCGTAAGGACAATTACTTCGCAAGTAGTACTGTAGTAGTAAGTAGTAACACCATAAGAGAATCTCCACCCCCAGGACACCTCTTTAGGCTCGGGACCCTTTTTTGCCGAAAAATGTATCAGTCATCAACTTTTTTGGTTGGTGGTGTTCTTGGGGGCTCCAACAGCTGGAGATGCTCTAAGGAGGCCAGTTACTTTGTAAGTAGTGGCCGGCGAAAACCACATGGCTTGATAGGTGGTGGCTAAGGTTTGTGCAAGGGCATCCACAATTTATGCCAACTATACCCAAAAATGCTTTCGCTCCGCTTTATATATGAAGCAAACCACCAAAGCTACAAGATCACACATTATGCCAATTATCAATGTCAAATTCATTTTGAGGCTATGTGTGTAACGGCTAGATTTTGTGTGGAGGCTATATATACCCCTCCACCCCTTCTCCATCATAGAGAGAGCCAACAGAACGTGCCTATACTTCCACTATTCATTTTCTGAGAGAGAACTACCTGCTCATGTGTTGAGACCAATATATTCCAATTCAACCACAAGAATCTTGATTTCTAGCCTTCCCCAAGTTGCTTTCCACTCAAATCTTCTTTCCCCCATATAAAAATATGTGTGAGAGAGTTGAGTGTTGGGGAGACTATCACTTGAAGCACAAGAGCAAGGAGTTCATCATCAACACACCATTTATTACCTTTTGAAGAGTGGTGTCTCCTAGATTGGTTAGGTGTCACTTGGGAGCCTCCGACAAGATTGTGGAGTTGAACCAAGGAGTTAGGGCAAGGAGATCGCCTACTTTGTGAAGATCTACCCTAGTGAGGCAAGTCCTTCATGGGCGACGGCCATGGTGGGATAGACAAGGTTGCTTATTCGTGGACCCTTCGTGGACTCGTGCAACCGTTACCCTTAGTGGGTTGAAGTCTCCATCAACGTGAATGTACGATAGCACCACCTTACGGAACCACGCCAAAAACATCCGTGTCTCCAATTGCGTTTGCACACTCCAATCCCATCTCTTTACTTTCTTGCAACTTGCATGCTTTACTCTGCGCTGCTCATATACTCTTGCCATGCTTGATTGAAATGTATTGTGAATGTTTGAAATTGTGCTAAAAACTCCACCTCGACTTAAAGAACTTAAAAACTACTACTTTTCTTGTTGAGTGTCTAATCACCCCCCCCCCCCCTCTAGACACCTCTTCTTCGATGCTCTCAATAGATAATTCACAACCACATCCAAATATAATAAAGTCTTTCCTCCTCTCCAAGAAAAGTCTCCTTCCTCCTTCCGTCGGCGCCGCCGCAGATCCTCCCCGCCTTCGATGGTCTTTGGCCTGTGGAGGTGCGGAGGATCTCGGCCCCCCACCGGCGGGAGGGACCCCGTTCTTGTTTTTGCTAGGGTGAACGTCTTGGTTGGGGCTGTGTGGCGGCGGCAATTTCCCTTGGACACAATAATGTATCCCATGTCCTATCCCCGTCCAGATGGCGCGAATAGCGTTGTCGGAGGATGTGTGGAGGTGTGTCTCCATTAGATCTCATGGGATCCGGTCGTAACAACAAGATTTGCCTGGCACCGGTGATGGAGGGGCGATGACGGCGGCGCGCCTTCGGCTCACTCCAGTGCTTGTAGTCGTCGCTAGGTGGTCCATAGACCTGGTTGTATTTTTTTTATTACTTCTTGTGTTCTCTGTACTGCCATGATTGATGAATAGATTGGAAATTTCCCTCGCAAAAAAGGGGGTTAGATAATGGAGGCGTGTGCATGAGTGCATGCGTGTAACACTCTACTGCAATATATTACCGATAATCACAGGTGTACTGTGATCACACTATTTGTTTTCAGAAGTCTATGATGTTTTCTTTGAGGAACCGGTAGGAGCACTGCTTTTTCATTTCAGACAAAAAGAGAGTATATGTTCAGAGGTGCCATGTTCTCCCACGGATCCTGACAAAACCCGCACTAACAAGTAGTACCCTAGCAAATCAGCCAATACCGGTCGCGAGATGTGCCCTACCGAAAGCCATGGCCCGTTGTCTTATGTCGCCGAATGTGAGCGCCGCCAACTCCAGATGGGTTGGGTAGGTTCCGTTGAAAATACGACAGTTTCGCTCCTTCCAGATGGTGTAGAGGAAGCGACCATTGCGGCGGCATTTGTCGTCCTTGGATAGAAGAAAGATGAGTGAATCCCACCAGCCCGAGATCCCCATGCGAGGTGGTAGGGACATAGAGTCCACGCCTGGACATGCGACCAAACCACGACCGCAAATGAGCAATCCTTGCATGGATGGCTTGCAGTTTCCGGTGCCCTTAGGTAGAGAGGACATATAGGGTCATGCGGTCAACCACGAATGGCCAGCATGTCCTTCGGGAGGACCTTCTCGTGGAGCATGAGCCAGGAGAAGAGCTTGCACTTTGGCTCTGCGTGGGCCTCCCAAATATTGGACGGCAAGAACCTAGGGAAGGATCCATGTAACTGAGCCGCATACGCTGAGGCAGTGGAGTAGCTGCCATTAGGGGTCCAACGCCAAGAGATGGAGTCCTCCAGTTCTGGGGACATCGTAATCTGTGAGGCCAGCGATGCAATCGTAATGAACTCTTGCGGCTATGCGGGTGTCTCCAGACGGGCGACTGATCTGATCCATTCTCACTCTGAAGCTCCTTCATCGTCGATCTCTGCTTTCTGGCGGCGATTTTGAAGAATCCGGGGGCGAACAGACACAGGGGGCCCTTACCATCCAACGAACCGTGAGACTTTTGGCAGCATCCATGAAAATAGAACATTCCTCAATTATGACACAGTCCAGGCCCGGGCACAAGGGGGTGCAACCTGTGTGGCTGCACAGGGCCCACAACGTTTTGGGGCCCCAGATTTTGCATGCAATACAATACATCTATATTGTGTGCCATCTTCGGGTGTTTCCACCTGGGCCATTGTTGCCTGGAATCTGGCCTGCCTGAAGCAGCCTGATCGAGACGCACAATATCGTCTTAGCGATCGATCGAAATGCGCGAAGCGTGAATCCCCCCATCTCTTCGACTCCGTCGTCGTCTTTTCGTCTGGTGGCCATCGACGCGGTGGCATGTTACCATGTTAGGGTTCCTCGTTGCTCAGGAATCTGGTTTCAGGAAGGTAGGACCAGGAAGGAATCCTTCCATGGTCTGATCTATTATTGAATCTTAATGGCTTGCATCAAGTCCCAATGAGGAACGGCAGCCCGCAGCTGGTAGGGAGGATCTGAAGGCAATGACTGTTAAAGCCATCTCACGATCTCCATATTTCCGATTGCTATGTAACATATTATGATCTTTATATTATTGTAGTTATATATATGTAGTTCTTTTACTTTAGCGTTTGGCATAGGGCCTCGGATTTTGCCGGCCCGCCCGGACTCTCTCTCTCTCTCTCTCTCTCTCTCTGAAGGATTTCGTAGGGTTGTGATCATATGATTTTTTTCCTGTGGTAGGTGTTTGATTTCCATAAATGCAATCCTTGTGAATTATTCCTGCAAAAACTTTCCCTAGTCTATTTCGTGAGAAATTTTACATGAGGTCTAACCTCTTTGAAAGAATCAAATGATTTTCCTTTGCTGCCATCAAGCACCCACTTGTGCCGATTCATGTGTTTTCCGATTCCAAAGGACTCGAGTGAGCAGGCTTTCCAAAATTTGAACATTCGGGATTTTGGAAAATTTCAAAATTTCAACTTTGATTTTTTTTGAGCTATCATAAAGTTTGACTATCAGAAATGACTTTCGGATTTTGGGCTTTCAAAATTTACAAACGTCCAACACTTTGAACCTATGTATCAGTGGACACAAGATTCTAGATCATGTCTTCTCTACAGAATTTTTTCTAGACCAGTCAACACAATGTAGCTTCATGGGGATTTCCGAAGGATTTTGGTAGGGTTGTGATCCTATGGATTTTTCCCTGTGGTAGGACTTTGATTTGCACAAATGCAATACATAGGAATTATTCATGCGAAACTTTCCCTAGTCTATTTCGTAGGAAATTTTCCATGAGGGCTAACCCCTTTGAAAGAATCCTATGATTTTCCTTTTCTGCCATCAAGCACCCACTTGTGCCAATTCATATGCTTTCCGATTCCAAAGGACTAGAGCGAGCAGGCTTTCAGAATTCTGAACATTCGGGATTTTGGAAAATTTTGAAATTTCAACTTTCATTTTTTTCGAGTTATCATAAAGTTTGACTTTCAGAAATGACTTTCGGATATTGGGCTTTCAATTTTTTTTTCAAAATTTATAAACTTCCAAAACTTTGAACCTATGTATCAGTGCACACAATATTCTAGATCATGTCTTATCTACAGAAAAAAAAAACACATTCTAGACCAGTCAACACAATGTAGCTTCTTCGCAAAGGAGAAAAAAACAACCATATTTTTAAGTTCCAGCGCATGGACGTATCAGTGGGGCCTTGAGAGCAAGAGATCCTATCTTTGCCAGAATCGCCAGATTCTTCTGTATTCGAAGACAGGCCGGCCACCAACCACAAACGCACTCTATAAATAGTACATACCGTATGCATCAACTACAGACACACACAGATAGAGTAGTGTTTCCCACTGCAGGCGCTTGGGTATAGTATCTATCACCAACACATACATTCACTTAACCCAGCATGACGGTCGGCGCCGAGTCCACGGGCCACGGCCAGACGGTGTGCGTGACCGGCGCCAGCGGGTATATCGGGTCCTGGATGGTCAAGCTCCTCCTGGAGAAGGGGTACGCCGTGCGAGGCACCGTCAGGAACCCTGGTATGTAGAATGCCATTGCCATGCATGCATGATCCGGCGCGGCGATGGCCGGCGATCGACGTACTTACTAGCGGGCTATACGCGTCAGTGTTAATTGCTGTGTTGTGCACGTACGCATGCAGATGACGCGAAAAACGCGCACCTGAGGGGTCTCGCCGGCGCGGCGGAGAGGCTGGTGCTGTGCAAAGGCCGACCTGCTCGACGGCGACGCGCTCCGGGAAGCCATCGCCGGCTGCCACGGCGTCTTCCACACCGCGTCGCCGGTTACCGACGATCCCGTACGTTTTACCTTTTCTTTTTTGGGGAAGTTGGTCTACTCCATTTTTTGCTTTAAGGATTGCCAATTGGCATGCAACCATGCATGCATGCAGTGATCGATGTATCTTAACGGGTGTGCGCCCATGCATGCATGTGGCTGGTCATAGTGGGAGTAACATAGCTAGTAACATCACACATCCCAACACAGTTTTGCTTATGTGGCATGTAATTAATGAGGAGAGAAGTGCTTATGGTAACTAGCTATGTTACTGTAACATCACACATACCAATGCAAATTGAGTCTATAGACTAATAAATGAACTCTTGCATGGCACCACATCTATGTTTCTACCCACTATGGAGGTAGTAACATAGTCTAGTAATACGTGTATGTTACTACTCCCTCCGTCCAGGTGTATTGGGCACCTAAGGAGCTGCACCATGATCTAGGTGTGATGGGATTGGCCGTAATATTCGATATAATTAGCATTAAAAATCTTGTAAGTTGAGCTAATTAATTGCAATTCCTTTGCCTTACCAATCAACATGCAGCATGATACACATGCAACCAGAGTTATTGCCCATAAGATTGAAAACTTGTGCATGAGGGTGAAGCGAACGAGGCACGGGAGTGATACGAGGCTGATTTAATTCCTTGGTGCCTTACTCATTTGGAAATTCTAAAATCGCTAAGATGCCCAATGCACCTGGACGGAGGGAGTAGTGTAAGTTACTCCCCACTATAACTAGTCATAGTGGGAGTAACATAGCTAGTAACATCACACATCCCAACACAGTTTTGCTTATGTGGCATGTAATTAATGAGGAGAGAAGTGCTTGTGATAACTAGCTATGTTACTGTAACATCACACATACCAATGCAAATTGAGTCTATAGACTAATAAATTAACTCTTGCATGACACCACATCTATGTTTCTACCCACTATGGAGGTAGTAACATAGTCTAGTAATACGTGTATGTTACTAATGTAAGTTACTCCCCACTATGACTAGTCGTAGGAGGAGATGGTGGAGCCGGCGGTGAGGGGCACGCCGCATGCTCTACGTCATCGACGCGGCGGCGGAGTCTGGCACGGTGCGCCGCGTCGTGCTGACGTCGTCCATCGGCGCTATCGCCATGGACCCCAACCGCGGCGCCGACGCCGTCGTCGACCGAGTCCTGCTGGAGCGACCTCGAGTTCTGCAAGAAGACCAAGGTACTGAGTAACAGTATGTTGCATGCACCTGGCCATGCATGGAGGCCGGCGGCTCGTCGTAATATTTGTTTTCATCTGTCGATCAGAACTGGTACTGCTACGGGAAGGCGGTGGCGGAGCGGGCGGCGTGGGAGGCGGCAGCGGCGCGCGGGGTCGACTTGGTGGTGGTGAACCCGGTGCTGGTGCAGGGCCCCGCGCTGCAGCCGGCGGTGAACGCCAGCCTGACGCACGTGCTCAAGTACCTCAACGGCTCGGCCAAGACGTACGCCAAGGCCGTGCAGGCGTACGTGGACGTCCGCGACACCGCCGCGGCGCACGTCTGCGTCTTCGAGGCCCCCGCAGCCGCCGCGCGCGCTACCTCTGCGTCGCCGACGGCGCTGTGCTTCACCGAGAGGACGTCGTCACTATCCTCCGCAAGTTCTTCCCCGAGTACCCAACCCCCAGCAGGTTAGTAAATGAATTAGATGACGTGTGCTAGACCCTTCCATGTCAAATTTCGGACAAATCAAAATCACCACCTTCCATGTCAAATTCGCTATATCCATCGTCAAGAGCATGCCCCAGCCGCCATCGCGGATCCCATTGCGGCGCCGCCAGCGTGGTCCGCAATCGCCGCCGTCGAGGTCCGAAAGGGGCCGCACCCGCCTTCATTCTGGACCGAAGGCCTGCGCCATACCTCAGGGCAGGGCGGTTCAAACCCCTGGATCGTGATCGTCGATCACGCCGCCGCCGGCATCGTGGAACCCTCCTCCGCTCACCATCTTGCTCCTCCGTCAGCCTCCGATATCGCCGTCGCCGCTACCACCAGTTCGCTCGCACGCCAGATGTCCGGTTTAGCGGACTTGATGATGGAACCATCGCACGGGTTAGCTTGAAGGGGTTCATAGCACACAAAGGACACAGAAGGTTTATACTAGTTCGGCCCCTTCGAAGAAGGTAAAAGCCTACGTCTAGTTGGTTTGGTATTGCTTGGACGTCGGATTACACGGAGCGGATTCGCTTGCCTGCGTCTCGACGGGTTGATTGTTGCTTGTCCTTGAACTGTTGCCGGGTCGCCCCTTTATATAGAGGGTACGCCTGGTCCGGTTTACAGAGTCCCGAGGCCGGCTCATATTTGTGTCCGCCTCGGTCTCTGTCTTTTCTTCCTTATCTCTCAAGTTACATCACGGGGCGGTTTACAAACCTTAATTCTATACATGGGCTCTAAGATCTTTATGGGCCGAAGCCTTTACTACATATTACAAACAAATATATTAACAAAGCCGGTTTATACCTGTTAGTCATATCCCTGACATTAGGCCCCAGAATGATTTGAACTTGTTCATATCAGTCTTCTCTTGTATAATTTTCTTCTGTCTTCTCATCCTTATAAACCGGCTCTGACGTCATCCTCAGGGATCATTAAATCTGACAGTGACATCATCTCCGCATTTAACGCCGCGAGCTGTACTGTAGCTTATTTTAAGGGTTATCCCGAAAATCGAGGCGTCAGAGGATCTTTATCCGATTTTTTGTCTCCTCGATTCCCGCACCTGTCGCTTCAGATCTGACTCTTCTTTATAAATACTGCCACCCCCATTCATTATCTTCTTCTTGCTCTGTCTTCCTCCTCCGTCGCCCAACTTCATCGTCGCCCGAGCTCGAACCGCCGCCGCCGTCCGCTGGATCCAAGCCCTCACCGGCCGCTGCATCACCCTGAGCTTGACCAGAGAACCTCCGCCGCCGATCCTTGCCGCTCCAGGTATGCCCTTCTTCTTCATTATCAGTCTACAACTTCTAGGGTTTCTTTTCCTACCTCCGCCATTAGAGCCTTGATAAGAACTTCCCCTTGTTCGACCTTTTAGCCAATGATTTCTAGTAACCTTCACTTTCAGATCTTGCTCTTTAAACTGTTCTTTTATCCTGCTGTAAATACTTCAGATCTCCGTCGTTCCTGTCTTAACTTGTAGATCCATCCGCTTAGTATAAGGTCCTTGTAGTTTTTTCCCGCATACTCTTAGATTTGTTTCTCTTTTCCTAGTATGCTCAGATCTGTTCTTCCTTAGCTGTTTTTTAGAAACCTGTTTTTCTCCTTGGTAGATCTGTTAGGTATGTCCCGGTTTAAACTGATATGCCCTGCTCTTGCGAAACTCTGTAATTTAAATGCGACGGTTTAGCTGTTCCCCTTCTACTGCCATTAACCGGAAATGATGTAGCCTGTCATTATTGCCGGTTTAACCATGCCATTAGTCCTCAGTTAAACCGTTGCGTAACTTTCATAGATAGATTCCGGTTTATGCTGCCATATCTTCATAATCCGTTTTCTGCCCTTTATCTTTTCCAGTACTTTGCCTTTTCGTTGCGATGGCCAAGCAGTATGTCTCCTGCGATTGGGTTCCTTCTGTCATTACTGAGGACGATTTAATCAAGATTTCTGAAATTGGCACGTTAGGACCTCAGTCTGTTTTAAAGTGGCGGGCCCCGGGTAATGAATGTCCCCCTACTCCTAGGTCCGGGGAGGTCATTGTGTTTTTGGATCATATATCTCGAGGCTTCTCTCCCCCCGGTTCAAAGTTTTTCCGGGATGTTCTTGCTGATTTCCAACTACACCCTCAGGATATTGGACCCAATTCTGTCTCAAACATCTGTGACTTCCAAGTGTTTTCGGAGGTATATCTGCAAGAAGAACCGTCTGTCGATCTGTTCCGGGACTTCTTCCATTTAAACCGGCGCACCGAGTTTACCAGCGGACCACATCAAGAGCTCGGCGGTGTTAGTATTCAGAAGAGGAGAGACGTGGTTTTCCTCACGTCGCTTTACACTCTCATCCAAAAGACTGGAATAAGTCATGGTTTTACTGTGTTGACACTTCTCCTGAAGGGGAGAACCCTCTGTCGGGTTACCGTGAAACCCGTATTCCGGAGAATCATCCTTTACCACCACGGCTCGGCACTGTTGAACGGACCCGGTTCTCATCACAGCTCTCCAAGTTGAGAGCCTTCATAGCAAATGGTTTAATTGGGACTGATTTTCTACGCTGTTGGCTGTCTTGGAGCATACTTCCCTTGAGCCGGCAATCACAGCTAATGTGCAAATATTCTGGCAAACCGGATGATCCTCAAAGGTTTACCAAGGAAAAGCTTTCTGAATCGGAAGTTGTAGAATCAGCCAAGAAAATTCTCAATGTTTCTTTGGCAGACTGCGGCAAAGTCGGGCTAGCTCCATATTATAAGAAGAACAAGCCGCCTGCAGTAAGTCTCACTTTACCCTGTATCTGTAATCCGTTCTTTTAAACCATCTTTCAATCATCTTTCTTTCTTTTGATTAGGCTGATGACCCTTTCTGGAAGAGAAAACCTCAGGAGAAAACCGGCAAACAGGTTCGACGAAAAACCTTTGCCAATAAGAAAAGGAAAGCAGCTGTTGACGCCGGTTCTCCCACTGAAGATGATGATCCGGATTCCGAGCTAAGCTTTAATCCGGTTTAAATTTTACTTTCATGTACTTGTAATTGTATCTAATGATACCTTTCCACAGGAGTTGCCTGAAGGTGATAACCCGGCTGAAATTGAGGTAACCCTTCTTTCCTCTGACTCAGAACCTCTTCCACAAAAAAGTCGTCGGACCGTCCGGAAGTACCAATTTTCTCATCCTTATGCTCAGTTGGACCCTAACTTTATTTTGAAGAAACAACAGCACGAAGCTCTTCGCCGGACCACTCGCCATAGCGGCCTGGCGGTGGAATCATCCGGGATTTCTTTAACTCCGGTTCGAAAACGCCGTGCTGAGGTGATACTTTCTCCGACTCCCCTTCATCCCAAGGCCGGGCTTATCCGAAAACCTCTTAAACCGTCTGACCCTGATTATCAGGAAACTCCACTGTCTTCCTCTGGTGAATCGACCGCCACACAGCTTCCTCCACTGAAAACCGTCCCAGGGTAATTTTCTCACCTTTTCCGGTTTATGATCCCTTTTTGCTTTATAATGCTAACTCATTTTGCATACTTTTCCAGCAAACCGAAACCCAGCAAGAAGCCCAAGGCAAATAAGCCTCCTGCCGAGCCCACTGCAGATGATCCGGCTGCTAATCCGTCCAACACTATTCCTTCTGAGGGCAAGCCCGTAGCTCCTCTTGAAGACCCTGCGCCAACAGACCACATCTCTGCTCCTGAAAATCCCACTGCTGAAGACGTCCATAATCCACCGAGTCCAGCCCGGGTTAACTCTCCTCAGATCAATCCGGCGTCTCCTAATCCGGCCCATACTGCCACTCCCCCTAATGCACCTTCCTCTCCTGATGTTGTGGTAACCGGGGCTGCTTTTGTTGCTCCGGCTGAACCCACCGTTTTAGCCACACATACGGCCAAAACGGAAAAGCTAACTCAGGAAAAAGGGAAATGGAGCACTGAGATATCTAACCTTTCCGGTATGAGCGCTCAAGAAATTTACTCTGGTATCTGAACCGGCTCCACAGCAGCCGGGATTATGAAGCCAGCCTGGTTAACTTAATGAGGAAAAAGTATGAGGTAAACTTCTTCTTCTGACTTTTGTTCTTTTGACATGTCTCTATCTCATAACAGCCCCCAAGTTCCGGTTTAGCTGAGTGCTGAAGGTGAACCGGAACTTTGTAGATTGAACCGTTGGTCTTTACATTAGCCCCCAAGTATCAAGTAGATAACTTGTTTATGTATTTGATACTTGTAAAAATTGCTGATGATACTTCAACCATACATTAGCCCCCAAGTGTCAAGCAGACAACTTGTTTGTGTGCTTGAGACTTGTAACTTTGAATTGCTATTGTTTACCGCTTCAACTGCCATTAGCCCCCAAGTGTCAAGTAGACAACTTGTTTGTGTGCTTGAGACTTGTCTAATTTTCACCTCTTGTTTTTAACTGTGTTTGCAGGCTGAGTTGAACCGGAATGCTCTTGAAATCAATGAACTTCGTAGCCGTCTTTCTGAAACAGAGTCTGCCGCTTCAAAGGCTAAAAAAGAACTTCAGGTAAGCTTAAAAACTACTGAAGACTTGAAGAAATACTTTGAAGAAGAGCGGACCGCTTTTGAGGTCCAGAAAAAAGATCTGGAGAAGCGGGTTCAGGATGCGGAAGGAGCACTTAATCCGGTTACTGAGGAATTGACCGGTTTAAGGCGGCAAATTGACTTGATGATCTCTGCTGTCTTTGGTAAGTATAACCTGAACTCCTGCTTTATCTTTGTAACCTGTGTTTTGTATCGGTTTAACTATGATTGTTTTGTGTAGGGCGCCGTGTCTCGCATCTTGGGGATGACTTACGAAAAAAACTCAAAGCTTGCTACACTTTGGTCGAACAGCTATACTCTGGAGCTCAAAGGATCATCAGTGCTACTTCTTTTAGTAAACCGGCCCCTACGATGATCCAAGATACTTTGAACAAGTTGTCTGTTTTGCCGGTTCGTCTCGAAGAAGTCAAGAAATCTGCTGCGCGAGGTGGTGCTCTTCTGGCCCTTACGAGGACTAAGGCTTGGGTCCCGGATCTTGATCCGGAGGAGGCGTTAACCGGATTTCCAGATACAAAGGATGACGGCTCACCCTTTACCGAAACGGATCTCTATGCCCTGACGAAAGAGATGCGTCCCCTCGCCAGTAAGCTTGCCGCTGAATCGGACTTGTCCAGATATCATCCAGGATACAATTTGCAGAACGAGCGGGTGGAACGACCGGTCTATGATACTGTCAACTTAATTCCGCCGGTTTGTCCTCACACTTTTGCTCCTGATATTGATCCTTCTGAGCTTATCAACGACGAGATGTATTTCCGGGCTTTAATGAAGATTGACTGGCGTGCGTCGGATTTCCAACCGCTTCACGAAGATGAAGATGTTCCGGATCAAGACGATGGCCAGCCGTCTCAGCAAGGAGAAGCATAGCTTCAAATTTTATTGCTGCAATCATAATCTGTATTCCGTCAAACAATGTTTCCAAACCGTTGGGCTTGCCATGCCTTGTAATAGGTTAGCCGAAACTTAATGTGCTTTGATCCGAATATTGTGTCTTTTATGAAATACTCGCCGGTTGACCTGTTGTCTGATATTTGTTTCCTTCTTCTGCTCATACAGAAAAAATATCGAAAATATGTCCTAGTGGCTTACCACTGAGATTTATATATATACTCGGTAATCTTAATCCGTTTAGGATGCGAAACTCGCATTATGAAGACCTCCATAGATCTAAGTAGAAACCTGAAATTCTCTGGTCCATCTTGATGATAAATCCGGTTTATCTTGTCTCTTCAAAACTTTGTTTTGGAAAGCTGTAGCTTTTGCCTGATATACGATCCGGGCTTTAATGAACACCGGTTTACTTATGCTGGTATTCATGATCCAGACTTCTCATTTTATAGATATGTGGTCAACTTCTGTAGTTGTTCCACTCCGGTTTAAAGAGTTATAAAACATAAACACAAAAAGATGCAAATTTTGCAAACAAGACCATGTAGTCGAGGCTTTTTAAGAGCTGCCAGGCTCAAAGCAAGGTTCAGCCAATCAATGGGACGCGGATTGGCCGACACTCCCAGGGGGCCTAGCCATTCACTGAACGTGGATTTATCCAACTTTTCAGAGGGCCGAAAGAACCGCAAATAAAAACTGAGCCAATCACTGGGACGCGGATTAGCCGACACTCCCAGAGGGCCTAGCCAATCACTGAACGTGGCATTATCCAACTTTTCAGAGGGCCGATAGAACTATGAAACTGATCCGATCACTGGGAGTAGATGATACCACTCCCAGAGGGCCTCCAGGGTTCCTCCTGAACCGGTGGGTTAATGTACAAACTGAGCCAATCACTGGGACGCGGATTAGCCGACACTCCCAGAGGGCCTAGCCAATCACTGAACGTGGCATTATCCAACTTTTCAGAGGGTCGGTAGAACTAGGAAACTGATCCGATCACTGGGAGCGGGTGATACCACTCCCAGAGGGCCTCCAGGGTTCCTCCTGAACCGGTGGGTAATTTTATGAAGATTTCTCTCCTTGAACCGGATACAATCGTATATTCTTGAGAGTATTATTGCTCTTTTGTATATTCTGCAAAAAATCAATTTCTAGACCGGCATACATATTGAAATATGGTATCTGATAATAAACTTGTATGTATATAGGTTGCTTTCACAAGATTTTTGTATATGGAGAAAGGGCTAAGCCCCCGGTTTACCGAGGGTGCCAGTTTATTTATTACTCATAATATATACATAGGATACATTGGAGCACGTAGCTCAAGTATAATATGGCCGTAAGTGGGCGATGTTCCAAGGCCTCTTCGTCTCCTCTTCTGATGTCCGTGAGTCCTTATGTTCCCGAACGTCCACCAAGTAATATGAGCCGTTGTGTAGATTCTTGCTGACCACAAAGGGTCCTTCCCAAGGTGGGGATAGCTTGTGCATATCTGTTTGATCTTGGATGAGCCGGAGTACCAAGTCACCCTCCTGGAACGTCCTTGTTCTAATCCGGCGGCTATGATATCTGCGCAAGTCTTGCTGATAAATCGCCGACCGCGCTGCAGCTATATCACGCTCTTCATCCAGCCGGTCTAAACCGTCCTGTCTTGACTCCTCATTGATTGCTTTCACATAGGCCGTTACCCTTGGTGAGTCATGACGTATATCACTTGGAAGAACTGCTTCAGCACCATAAACCATGAAGAAAGGCGTGTAGCCTGTAGACCGGTTTGGTGTAGTGTTAATACTCTAAAGAACAGATGGCAATTCCTCAACCCAACATCCCGGGGTTCTCTGCAAAGGTGTCATAAGCCGGGGTTTGACACCTCGCAAAATCTCCTGATTTGCCCTTTCGGCCTGACCGTTGGTTTGGGGGTGAGCCACTGAAGATACATCTAAACGAATGTGTTCTCTTTGACAAAATTCCTTCATCTCACCCTTAGATTAGTTGGTACCATTGTCTGTGATGATGCTGTGTGGAAAGCCAAACTGGAATATTACTTTTTTGATGAACTTAACTGCCGTTGCCGCATCACACTTGCTTATAGGCTCCGCTTCAACCCACTTTGTGAACTTGTCTACTGCCACTAGTAGATGAGTTTTCTGATCTTGGGATCGCTTGAAAGGCCCAACCATATCAAGCCCCCAAGTTGCGAAAGGCCAAGTTATTGGTATCATCCGGAGTTCCTGTGCCGGAACCAGAGCACGCCTTGAGAATTTCTGACAAGCATCACACTTCCGGATCAGATCTGCCGCATCTGCATGTGCGGTTAACCAATAGAAACCATGTCGGAATGCCTTAGCCACCAATGATTTTGAACCGGCATGATGACCACAATCCCCTTCATGAATCTTCCTTAGAATCTCACAACCTTCCTCAACTGAAACACATCGTTGAAATACTCCAGAAGTACTACGATGGTGAAGCTCTCCGTTTGCAATTGTCATGGACTTAGAGCGCCGGATTATCTGTCGTGCTTCCTCTTCGTCTTCCGGCAACTCTCCTCGGCTCAGGTATGCCAAATAGGGTAGCGTCCAATCCGGAATAATATGGAGTGCTGCAACTAACTATGCCTCTGGGTCCGGAACAGCTAGGTCTTCCTCCGAAGGTATCTGAACCGAAGGACTGTGCAATTCATCCAAAAAGGTGTTTGGTGGTACCGGTTTACGCTGCGACCCTAGCCGGCTTAGAGCGTCGGCCGCTTCGTTTCTCCGCCGGTCTATATGATCCACCTGATATCCCTTAAAGTATCCCGCGACTGCTTCAACCTCTCGTCTATAAGCCGCCATGAGGGGATCTCTTGAATCCCACTTGCCAGAAACTTGCTGTGCCACTAGATCTGAGTCACCCAGGCACTTAACCCGGCTCAAATTCATCTCCTTTGCTAGTCGCAAACCATGAAGTAATGCTTCATATTCTGCTGCATTATTAGTACAAGGAAACAATAAGCGGAGGACATAACAAAATTTATCACCTCTGGGGGAAGTTAAGACAACTCCAGCCCCCGAGCCCTCCAACTGTTTGAACCGTCAAAGTGAATCGTCCAATAAGTAAGATCCGGCTTCTCCTCAGGAGTCTGCAACTCTGTCCAGTCATTGATGAAGTCTACCAATGCCTGAGATTTTATAGCAGTGCGTGGTACATATTTCAACTCATGCGGGCTGAGCTCGATGGCCCACTTTGCTACCCTGCCTGTAGCTTCCCTGTTCTGTATTATATCCCCCAACGGAGCTGAACTAACCACAGTTATTGGATGTCCTTGGAAGTAGTGCTTCAGTTTCCGGTTTGCCATGAACACACCATATACTAATTTCTGCCAATGAGGGTATCTCTGCTTGGACTCAATGAGTACTTCACTCACATAATAAACCGGGCGCTGAACCGGGTACTCCTTCCCTGCTTCCTTGCGCTCAACCACAATTGCAACGCTGACTGCCCGTGTGTTAGCAGCAACGTATAACAGCAAAGGCTCCTTATCAATAGGAGCAGCTAAAACTGGTGGTTTTGCTAGTTGCCATTTCAGATCCTCAAATGCTGCATTTGCCTCATCACTCCAGATAAACCGGTTTGTTTTCCTCAGCATCTGGTAAAGAGGGATCGCCTTCTCTCCCAAGCGACTGATGAACCGGCTGAACGCTGTGATCCGGCCAGCTATGCGCTGAACATCGTTGATACAAACCGGTTTAGTCAAAGACGTGATGGCCTTGATCTTCTCTGGGTTAGCTTCTATTCCTCTGTTTGAGACCAAGAATCCCAGAAGCTTACCAGCTGGAACACCAAAAGCACATTTTTCCGGGTTAAGCATCATCCTGTAAGCCCGAAGATTATCAAAGGTTTCCTTGAGATCCTCTATCATTGTTCCTTCTTTCTTCGACTTGACCACAATGTCATCCACATAGGCATGAACGTTCCTCCCTATCTGCCCCTTCAAACAATTCTGAACGCAACGTTGATAAGTTGCCTGTGCACACTTAAGCCCAAAAGGCATAGACACATAGCAAAAGGCACCAAAAGGAGTTATGAAAGCTGTCTTCTCTTGGTCCTCCACTGCCATCTTGATCTGGTGATATCCTGAGTATGCATCTAAAAAACTTAGCCGCTCGCACCCCGCCGTGGCATCGATGATCTGATCGATGCGAGGTAGAGCGAAAGGATCAGTTGGGCAAGCTTTATTGAGATCCGTGTAGTCCACACACATCCTCCACTTCCCATTCTTCTTTAACACCAGCACCGGATTAGCCAACCACTCCGGATGAAAAACTTCCACTATGAACCCTGCGGCCAAAAGTCTGGCCACTTCTTCTCCTATAGCCTTGCGCCTCTCTTCGTTGAAGCGGCGCAGATACTGTTTAACCGGTTTAAACTTCGGATCAATGTTTAACTTGTGCTCAGCGAGTTCCCTCGGTATACCTGGCATGTCAGAAGGTTTCCATGCAAAGATATCCCGGTTCTCACGGATGAACTCGATGAGCGCGCTTTCCTATTTGGGATCAAGGTTAGCACTAATAGTGAATTGCTTGGACGAATCCCCAGGCACAAAATCAACTTGCTTGGTCTCTTCAGCTGATTTAAATTTCAACGCCGGATCATGCTCAGTAGTTGGCTTCTTCAGCGGAGTCATATCTGCCGGATCAACATTATCTTTATAAAATTTCAACTCTTCTGTGGCACATACTGCTTCTGCATAAGCTGCATCACCTTCCTCACATTCCACTGCTATCTTGCGACTTCCATGAACCGTGATCGTGCCTTTATAACCCGGCATTTTAAGCTGCAAGTAAACATAACACGGCCTAGCCATGAACTTAGCATAAACCGTCCTTCCAAACAGAGCATGGTATGGACTTTTAATCTTGACGACTTCAAAAGTGATCATCTCTGACCTGGAATCATATTCGTTCCCAAAGGTAACTTCCAAGTCAATCTTTCCAACTGGATAAGCTGACTTACCTGGGACCACTCCATGAAACACCGTGTTTGATTGTCTTAGTTTCTTATCTGTCAGACCCATACGACGGAAAGTCTCATAATATAAGATATTTATACTACTACCACCATCCATGATAACTTTAGTAAATTTGTAACCCCCCACTTGAGGTGCTACTACCAAGGCTAAATGGCCCGGGTTATCCACCCGCATTGGGTGGTCTTCTCTACTCCATACAATGGGCTGCTCCGACCATCGAAGAAATTGCGGCGTCGCCGGTTCTACTGCATTAACAGCCCGCTTTAAAACCTTCTGGTCTCTCTTACACAGACTTGTGGTGAAAACATGATATTGCCCACTACTTAACTCCTTCGGATTACTCTGATATCCGGATTGCGGCTGCTGTTGCTGACGCTGTTGCTGCTGATTTCCCTGATTATTATAACTCCCTTGGCCCTGCTGTTGATTATTCTGATTATTGTAACCACTTTGATGATGTGATTGATTGCCCTGACCATTATAGTTTCCTTGATTATTTTGGCCGCCTGCCCGGGGTTGATAACCACCGTTATTGCCCCTATATCCTGATCCGGAGCTGTTCCCCTGATGACCCGGACCATAAAATCCAGGCCCCGAGCCGCCATGTGGGGGTCGATTAGGAGGATTGAAACGGCCTGCTATTGCCTTCATAAGGGGTATGCACTCTCTCATGGTATGCTTCGCCACCTTCCCTTTTCCGCTATGCTTTGGACAAGGCTGATCTAACTCCTGCTCCCAGCCAAAAGCTCCTCCGCCGGTTTGCGAAGCTGGATCTCCCGGACTACGCTGAAAACCACCTTGAACTTGAGTGTTAGCCACGAAGTCTGAACCACCCTCTGCTTTCCGTTTGCCCAAAAAACCTGAAGTAACCGGATTGATCGGTGCCGGTTTATCAGACTTGCCAGCCTTCCCAGCCTTGTCTCCTTCTGCTTCCGGATACTTTGTGTTATCAGAGTCTCCGTATTTCACCAGGGCACTCATTAAAGTTCCCATATCATTGCAGTCCCTCTTAAGCCGTCCGAGTTTTAACTTTAAAGATTCAAACCGGCAATTGTTCTCCAATGTCACTATTGTCGTACTAGGATTAATACCATTCGAAGAGTGTCAAATCTCTGCTACTCTCCGTACCCAAGCTGCTGTAGACTCCTGCTCTCCTTGCACACAAGCTGCTAGATCTATCACTAACATCGGCTATTTGCATGTATCCTTGAAGTTTTTGATAAACTGACTGCGCAGTTCCCCCCATGACCCGATAGAGTTCGGGGGTAAAGCTTTTAGCCAAGTCCGGGCCGTGCCCTCGAGCATCATAGTAAAATATTTGGCACAAGCCGATTCATCCACGTCCAGCATCTCCATGGCCATCTCATAACTTTCAACCCAAGCTTCCGGTGGTAAATCGGCTGTATAGTTAGGTACCTTGCGGGGCCCTTTGAAATCTTTGGGCAGCTTGACACTCCGTAAAGCGGGGACAAGACACTGTACCCCGAAGGAACTCGCCGTAACCCCTGTTTCTGCAGTGGCGGTGTGAACCGGCGTCGTTTGACGAATCTCCTCCCTGGCACCTGATCTGGCCCGATTTATGTCTGGAGCTGGCATCGCCGCCCCTGCCGGATTATCCTGCCTGCGCTGATGTCTCCTATGCTCACTGCTAGATAATTCTGGCTCCTCCCAATGCCTAGTATAACTTCGGCTGGGATGCGGTGTTGAATGTAACCTTTCCCTGCTATGAGAATATGCTTGCTGCTGCATCAACGCCGTATTAAGTAGCTTCTGGACCCTGCGCGCCTCTATAGCCACCGGAGACGTCTCTTCCGCAGGTAAAGCGGCCAAACGCGCCGCTGCTGCAGCAATGTTATCCAAAGGGTTTGAATAATGACCTGGAGGGACGGGAACATAAGGTGCCGATGTAATCCGGTGCTCCCGTTCTGCGGTGGGTTGCTGAACCGGCTCCTCCCTGGCCGGGGGTGCCCTCCGGTTTGAAGCCAGATTGTTACTAGTCCCAGCCCCAGGTGTCCTGAACAGATTCGCTGCTTCATAAACCGGCGGTATACTGGACCGATACTTTCGTCCCCTTACTCCTTCCATAAAAGCTTGCTCCATCCTTAAGTAAAAGGCTTGATCATCCAATTCCGCTTATCTCACCGCTATCATCTCTCTCTCTGCCTTCAGGTCTTCCTTTAACTGATCAATCCGGCCTTTCAACTGAAGGAGCTCTGCAGCATGATGCGCCTTGTCTGCTGGAGCTACCACTTCCACCGCTTTAGCTATGAACTCCTCGATCAAGGTGGATAGAACTTCAGTAAGTGAGGGGGTTGAACCGCTTCCCCCTGCACCAGCTTCCGCTGTCGTCCCGTTCATCGGAGGCTGTGAACCGGCCATGAAGACCGCCACCCGGTTTGGCGGGTCAAAGGGGCCCGGAATACTGTTTCCATCGGACTCGCCCTCAGACCGGCCGTCCTGCAACTGATACAGAGATTCAGTTTCTCCGGACGAAGATTCGTCGTCTGAGTAGACAACTGTTGCACCATCAGATTCCGATCTGTCCTCGGCTCGACCTCTGTGGATTGCTCCAACGAACATATGCTTCACGGCAGGCTGAATCCGGGCCGATCTCGCACGCGGAGCCAGCTCGACGATGCTGGGGAAGACGTCCGGCTCAGGCCCCGGTTCGCCGATTTTGCCGATGAAGACTTGGATGCTGCCGAAGGGAACCCGGTACCCATATTCGATTGAATCGGTTTCCGGTCCCCAACCTGCGTCGTCGATGTAGATCCGGCCGCGGCGACTCTTGGTCATCCGGCCGATCGCGTAACCCTTGAGCCCTTCGAAGCTGCCCTTCAAGAACTCGAAACCATCGTGCGCAGGCCCCACGGTGGGCGCCAACTGTCGTGGAAATAGCACGGCAGATGTCCGGTTTAGCGGACTTGATGATGGAACCATCACACGGGTTAGCTTGAAGGGGTTCATAGCACACAAATGACACAGAAGGTTTATACTAGTTCGGCCCCTTCGAAGAAGGTAAAAGCCTACGTCTAGTTGGTTTGGTATTGCTTGGGCGTCGGATTACAGGGAGCGGATTCGCTTGCCTGCGTCTCGACGGGTTGATTGTTGCTTGTCCTTGAACTGTTGCCGGGTCGCCCCTTTATATAGAGGGTACGCCTGGTCCGGTTTACAGAGTCCCGAGACCGGCTCATATTTGTGTCCGTCTCGATCTCTGTCTTTTCTTTCTTATCTCTCAAGTTACATCACGGGGCGGTTTACAAACCTTAATTCTATACATGAGCTCTAAGATCTTTATGGGCCGAAGCCTTTACTACATATTACAAACAAATATATTAACAAAGCCGGTTTATACTAGCCGGTTTATACCTGCTAGTCATATCCCTGACAGTCCGCAATCGCCGCCGTCGAGGTCCGAAAGAGGCCGCACCCGCCTTCATTCTGGACCGAAGGCCTGCGCCATACCTCAGGGCAGGGCGGTTCAAACCCCTGGATCGTGATCGTCAATCACGCCGCCGCTGGCATCGTGGAACCCTCCTCCGCCCATCATCTTGCTCCTCCGCCAGCCTCCGATATCGCCGCCGCCGCTACCACCAGTTCGCTCGCACGCCATCGCCATCACCCCGCCCGTATGCCGCCGCCATTACCCTTCGCTGCTGCTCGGATGAGGAGCTCATGCGCCATGGCATCCATGGCCGACGGGAGAGGAACCTCGGCCTCGATTGTGGCCGCCTGCACGGGACATGGGGAAGGTGAGCCAAATCCACACGTGGTCGTCCAGTAAATCCGGACCATGACCTACCTGAACTTGTTGCATCTCTTTCCCCTCTCTCTCTCTCTTTCTCTTGGAATGGTGTGCGGCGGCTTCGACGCAAGACCATGGCTGGAGGTGCGGCCATCGGTGGGATGAGGGTCGGCCAAGGAGGACAATACCTGCGCACCGGATCTACCACAGAAACCTTCTCAAGTATGATTTCTTCCCCCATTTTGCTTGTATTGTTAATTGTTCGTCCTCGTATCCTGACTTTCCGGCCACCGATTGGTCTTCCCCGCCCCCTCTTCATCCTTCAGTGTCGCCTCTGGGTCGCCGTCGCCACTATGAACTCCAAGCACGCACGTGTGAGGCCTCCACCACCACCCGCTGCAATTCCCCCGGTACCTCCTTCCCTCCCTGTCCGCCGATGCAGACGGAGATACATAACATGGGATGGAGAGCAGCTACGTTGCACCGATACGGCGACACTGACACGGCGATACGAGTACGGCGATACGGGATACGACAATTTCTAGAAACAACAATATGCGATACGGCAAGTATATATAAATATTTAATAAAATTACATATAATAAAAACAAATATAATAAAATGTGTGAGATGAGATAAAAATGCAACCCCATTGGTTGCCTGATTGCCTCTTTTCTTTTCTAGTCTGAATGATCATTCATGCCCTGAACTCCTCATGGTGTATGCAAAATAGAAAATACATCACATGCTATTAGATTTTGTCAAGTTCCCTATCTTGCTTGCCTTCCGAGTTGCACGACAGTGGATAAGAGCAGAAAATTCAGGCAGAGAGGCGATTCCAGGCGATGAGGCCACCGGCGGTAAGTCACTCTAGGCGGCGGAGGAGGTAGCGTCGAGACGCTCCAGGTTGCGGCGGCGGCTGACCAGGGTCACCCTCGAACCCTAGGTCCTTGTGTGGGCGAACAGAGAAGAGAGAATGCGAGAGATGAATAGGTTTAGTGGTCGTGGCCTCATGGGCTCAATCGGGGTTGCGTTCTGTCGCTCGTCGTGTCCCAGCTGTATCGCCGGCGTATCCCAGGCGTATCCGAATTTTTTCTTTTATTTTTAAATAAAAAAGGGGATACTTCTCAGATACGCGTATCGGAGCCGTATCGGGCGTATCGGAGTATCGGAGCCGTCCTGAACGGCGATACGGCAACTTCTGAAGCATCGGTGCTTCGTAGGAGAGCAGATGGTGGGC
The DNA here is from genome assembly GCA_902687465.1 of Secale cereale. Classification (NCBI taxonomy): domain Eukaryota; kingdom Viridiplantae; phylum Streptophyta; class Magnoliopsida; order Poales; family Poaceae; genus Secale; species Secale cereale. The sequence goes on along the minus strand of LR738712.1, from coordinate 722,526,746 downwards.
TCTGGCTCCACGTGCGCGGAGCGCGGTGGTGGACTCTTCCACAGTAAGGGCACAGAGGTGAGGCTAGATCTTCTTAGCCTAATCGGTTGAGCATGACAAATAGTTCTTTTATTCTGGTTTTAAGCGCCCATCAACATCCTCTAACTGGGTTCCATTTTCAGATAGTTGAAGCCTTTGAGGAATCGTCGGTTTGAAGCCGGGGCTTTTGATTTCTGGATGTGGGCTACCATTCAGAAGTAACAATAACTGAAATGAACTGTATGCTGTTTACATGATGGTACAAGGTAAGATTGAAATAGTAACTCAAATGAACAGTACGCAATTTGTAGGAGATAGATTATTTGTTCAGCATGTTCGGAGCTGAGTCTGTTTATCATATGAAACTATGCCAATTATCACAATGTTTGGTAAGAGGGATGTTGCAGGTTCATCAGTGACAACCAAGGGTTTGCGCTCGGGAACGACGCGTCTTGCAGCCCTACATTGGCTGAAGTACCAGGAATCGCCGCTGCTATCTAAACCAATTTTTATACGTAATGATCCATATGTCGTGTTTTGTGAATGTTATAGTACAGTTACAAACGGCTGATATACTTTTGATTGCATGCTTGAAGATATAGACATCTACACGGTGAGTCAATTGGTTCTATATATTTGAAATTTTAGCTACCTTTAAATAGAATGAGACGACAAAGACTTTAACCTGCAGTTTTAGGTTTTTTTTTCTTGACTAAATTAGTGCAGTTCTCTATATATTGTGTTCTGACTGGCCTACTGAATAATAAGAGCGACTAGCCAGCAAGGTTAAAAACTTGTCTTCTGCTCCTTGACAGCGGTGGTCCGTGCTTCAGGAGGTCGGTGCTGACGGTTTGTCTCTCCGGCGTGTCGTGACGGTGCGGATCCGGTATGCGGTGCTGGATGTCGTTCGTGGGCGCGCAGGTGTAGGGAGCCGACTTGGTCCGCACGGGTGCAAGCTTATGCGTTAGTGCTCTTCTCTCTTGTTGCGTTGTGGTGGCGTCGATCCGAGGTTGCTCGTCGGGTGTCGCCGTGCTGTCGGACAGATCGGCACCATTGAGCACGGACATGTCGTCGTTCGAGCGTGCTCGCGGTGGCCGTCGGTAGTCATCGGGTTGTCTCCCCCTGGTCCACCGGGACCGGATGGGGATATAGGCGTGGGCACTTCCTACTGTGGAGGTGCCGACCCAAACCCGTTGGCTGATGCCGGGCTAGGAGTGAAAGGTGGTCCCTTTCACTCTTACTACTGTGGTCGGGTGCTCGTAACGGAGATGGTTGGTGGTTCCTAGGGGCATGGATGCCGGGGCGGCGGCCCCAGATGACGGGCCTCACGGTTGGCTTTTTGGAAGGCTTCGTGGTGGCGGTGGTGGCTCCATCTTTAGGTCGTGAGGACAACTAGGATTGTAGTTGCGGGAGACCCAGGACTGCTCTGATAGTGCCCAGATCTAGGGTGGGCAAGCTTGACCCTCGTTGTGGTGGTGGCCGGGTCTCCTCGTGGTGGTGCAGGCGAGTGACCGAGTGAAAGCTCCGCGCTTCTGGCGCCGACGAAGGTGACGCATGTGGGTGTTACTTGCTTCTTGAAGACAGATGAGTGGATCCAGTACCTTTGTCAGGGCTCACGGTGAAAATCGCTGTCTGCTCTCAGATTCGGCAGCGGCGACGCTTCGCGTCGTAACCCTCCGGGGGGCGTTGTCTTTGAGCTCAGGGGTCCCTGTCCGAGCCGCGGCGAGTTGTTAGGCTTGTTCTAGGCTTATGTTTTATCTGTTGATCTGCTGTGTAAGGGGGTCTCCCCACCATATTGTATCGTGCGGCCATGTACTCTGGTTTGTTGCTTTATTTATAAAGCGGGGCGAAAGTCTATTTCGAGTAGAAGGGCCTAAGTAAGTACTTATTTCTTGAGTGTGAAACTTCTTATGACTATATTATGACACATGGTCAGTCTGATCTGCATAGAGTTGTTCTTTTATGGAACGTATGTATGAAGGGTCTCATAGCTTTAAAAATTCGTCCGACCATGGTATATGGACTTTATCAATTGTCGTCCTCCTAAATCTTTGTATGCATTTTACTACTTTCAAATGCTCTAAGGTAAGTTATAGGAAATAGTGCCTTACTCTTACTAAAAAAAATGCTCTGAATAATCAAGACAAAAAAAATTGATGCCTGAGATATGCGACAAGTTAGACGGTTGTTCCGGTTAGTATCGAATAAGAATGTGGTATGTATTACTTGAGATGGGTTTCATATTGCTTCGACAAATAATTTTTTAAAGGTATGCCAAGCATTTCTTAATGTAAGTAAAATTCTACATATGTTGTGTACCTGGTCTATAGCGAATTATTTCTACAGAAGAACATTTGAAAAATTCAGTCGATGTACATTTTATGCTTTATCAAGAAATGAAATACTTGATTATAATTAAACTGGTGTATGAATTTCTTTGTGCTTCTAATGTTCTTTCTGATTTGTATTAGTCGAGACTTAACTTTGGAATGGCCTATAGAGTTATAGTATGTTATTAGTGGAGCACATGCTCAAGCTTAGTTAGATGCAGTAGGCAGACATGAGTTAAAATATGGACTTATTGTTCTCTCTAAATTTGGTCAACTGAATTGGGTTGAATGGTATTTCTTATGTACAAATTTAGTTATATGCATTTAGTCTATGATTTTTCACAATAGGAGCTGTACGGATGATCTCTTTTTTGTTTAGTTTGTAGTTCATAAAAAGATAAGGTATGGCTGGAATACCAAGGAGCAAGAAGATCCTCAGGAGTCAAGGAGCGCAATACCGAAATACAAAGCTACAAAAAAGATTCGAATTTCTGTTTGCTCACAAGAAGGTACTAATTGTATCATTTTCCTCTCTTGTAACTCCCAAGTGTGGATCTGATATATGTTGACATAACCATATTATTTTTATATTCGCAATTTGATGTCAACAACTACGTTATTGTTTCTCGATAAAACCATTTATTTTCTACTAGGGCGCATCCTTAATCTTGAAGTTAATGCTTTGATGCACAAATTGGGTGATATTTACACACGAGAAGAGATTTCTTGTCTATTTAATATGGGTGATTATTGGAGTCGAGTTGATATTGGCTTGGTATTGCTATGATTTGATATTGGCTTGGTATCCTTGGCATCCTTGGTGTAATTATGTATGACTGACACGGTGTCTGGTAGTCAAAAATCAGGTGATAATTTCATATTGGCTTCATATATTTGTTGTTAAGGGCGAAGAAGTGAACCCTCTCCCCCTCTGGGTCGGAGTGACATGGAGGGGAAAACCTAGCGCAGCACGAGCCTAGACACGGCCACATCGGTGGGTCCTATCTTCCCCCTCCCAATGGTGGTCGACGTGGGTCGGTGTGGTCAGGCGGCGGCGCTGACAGAGGGCGCGATGGGCGGCGGTGTCAGGGCGATTTCGTGTTGGCAGCATGACGGGCTCTGTGGTGCTCTACGCGCGTTGTGCCTGCAGCAGTGGGGGCGGCCACAGTCGGCGGATGGCTGATGCAGATGCGGTGGGGCGCCATACCTGACCGTGTGGGCGGCGGGCCGATGGCAGGTGTGGACTGGCTCCTGGGGCATCCTCGTCCGTCCTTGGAGCACATCTGCAAACGGAGGCCTTTCCTGGAGCTTCTTCCTGCCTCACCGGCCGGCGATGTCGGCGCCCTCTATTCACCGGATCTGGCGATTGGCGGGGCTGAGGGTCTGGAAGGGATGGATTGCGGAAATCCTTGGCCGGTTGCTATGGCCACGACGCTGGCGGCGCTCCGGCATTGTTCCTTCTTGAAGGCGGCATCACAATCATGCGCTTGCCCTCTCCTTCTCGTCCCGAGTGAAAGCCCAAAGTCTCCAGATTGGGTGGTGACGACGCGTCGATGTCATTTTCTTCTTGAAGACACCACCTTGGGACAACGGTGTGGTGCTCGAAGCTCCGACACGGTTTGTGGTCTGCCGGTTATCTCCAGTGGTGTTCCCACTCGTCTACTTGCGATTGAAGTTGTTGCATGTGCGCGGCGGTGGCAATGTTGGGGTGTGCTGCTGCGTGGTGCGGTGACCGTGCCTGTTGTCCTCTCCCCGACCACATGTTGGTCCTGACCATGTGAACTCGGTGGTGAGCGACTCTGCCTGTTGACGACGTAGTGTCCTCTGATCCACGGCTAGAGGGCAGGGGGCCTTTTTCGGAGGCGGAGATGGATGGTGGATTAACAATGGCTGGCCTCTTGGGAGTTGACAGAGCGTGGCAATCCTCCCGCGGTAGGTCACTACCTCGTCGTTGTTGCGTCGTGTGCTGGCGCTTGTTTGCCGAGGGGCTCAATGCTATGCGACCAATGGTAAGGTGAATGTCATACTATGCGACCAATTATACGATATGGTACTTCCCGCTTCTCTCTTCTATGAACCCTACAACACAGTCTCAAATCTTAATTTATTCTATCCTATTGCAGGATAATTCGAGTTGGATGTGTTAACCTACATCAATCAATCAAGTCAACAAATATAACAACGATACCAATGAATTTGAACGAATAGGAATTGAGTTGCGAGGGAATTCCATCTTCCTGGAATGAGACCAATGAATCTGAAGGAAGAAGATTTGAGTTGCGAGGGAATTCAAAAACGCACTCGAAATAAAGCAACCCGATTGAAATTCTGATATATCAAGATGGCAACACTTATTTCCACCTGGTTTTCCTACGGGCATGGACGGGTAAATTTATATATTTCGTTATCATAACATTCATAGTATTAGTATTTATTTTTGTTATCACTATATTCAAGATAATTTTATTTTAGGAAGTTGCCGCAGTGTGTCTGGTTATTTTCATTTTTCATTTTCTGCTCTGGTGAAATCGAAAAGAATTGGTTCGTCAAGTTTCCATGATGAGTATTCTCCATTACATATTTTAAGACCTTTGATGTGAAACATTCGTCTTAACTACATATATTGTTTGTGCAGGATGGGTTTGAGTTGATGAAGAAGTTTCTATTATACTTGCTTAAATATCGTGCAAATGTAGCTAAAAACAATAATCCTAATATTGTGCGAGAATTTCTTAAATGCATCAAGTAGACCCTAATTTGTTACAGATTTTCAGTTGGATAATCGCTCTATATGTATACATCGTTAAATTGCCTTTTTGTTATTAGTTTACATTGTCAGTGAAGTGGACTTCAATTATTGTCAAATTGTGCACGCGCTAAACATGCTTTATGTTTATAAAACTCTATCAAAATATTTCAAAAGCCCGTGGCAACGCATGGGCATTCTACTAGTTACTTTAAATCCTGGATATGCTGTATCATAGTTCTGAAATAAAAAATATCATGGTCTTCTACTTGCGAGGAACCAGATATATTCCTTTAAATCCTGGCTTCAGCCGAATGAACAACTTATACCAACTATACCTGATCAAACTAATGACGATGCCCGATGTTCCACGTGAAAGAATATAAATAAATTTATAAAATTGGCAACACTTTCTCATAAAAGGAGGATCGAACTTCTTGGTTCTTGGGAGGCTAATAATGGCACATCCGCTAACATCAATAGCATTCCGACATGCAACTTATTTATCATCCAAATTTAAACCACAACCATTATTATTCCAACCCAAAATAATCTAAGACTTAAGAGAAGCCATAAGCCAAATACTAGTACTAAAATAGCGAGTTAAATGGCAGTAGAAGGGCCATATTCGGTATCCCACGCAAGACGGTTCCAACATGCTGAATTATTGGGGGGAGGGATTTCCGCTGTCTAACTTCTAGTACCTCAAATTACTGAGGAAGTGCTTCTCTTCTTATTCTTGGGCTTCTGGATTCTAATCTCAGACCGAATGTTCACCTTGAAACCATCAGACTTCTTGGATCTTGAGCGCCTCTTCAAGTTAGAGGCATCAACAGGAGTCTGAATCTTGCTTTCGCGGTGCTTGACCTCGGTAGAAACAGCACTGATAATAACAGTGGAGGAACATGTATCGGATTCCTGTTCCTGGCTGGGCGCACTTTCTTGGGGCTGCAAATAGAAACACATCAGCTCTTTCACATCTGTCCCCAGGCCAGGATTTGTATCGGGGTAAAAAAACACTTTTTGGCAAAAATATTGTCTGCGAAAATAGACTTGATTAATTGTGACCGAACTTGCTATGTGCATACATGTGTTTTCGTTATAATGTACTTAGACATACTATCCGCATGGGTGGCTTAATGTAAGCATGAAAGTCATCGAAATTAACATGCCCACCAACATAGGAACGTGAATTTGTGTCCGTCTAGTACCCATGTACATTGTACACATGGACCATCGCCGTGTGTGGCGTGAAAACTATACAACAATATCTGAAAATGTGATAGCTAAACCAACAGTAAGTGAGTACGTCACAACATATATAATTTCTCTCCGGGGGAAGCGACCAAAAGTAAAAATAGTAGTTGTGGCAGAGAACGAAAACATGTACATTGTGCTTATGGTAAATAATTCAGAACGTACACTTGTGCTTTGGTAATCACCGGTCTGCAGCACAGGCTAGATGTCCTCAAATCAAATGAAAAAGGAAAGCTACGCTACTCAAGAAATGCCATATGGAACAGGTTTCGAGAACACATGGAGAATATCAGGAAACCTAGGTTAATTAGCAGTCTTATATGTTAGGTACTCACTGTGGGGCATCGAAAGCAAGATCGGAGGCGGAGGACGAGTTGAAATGTGTCATCATCCTTGACGGCATAGTCATCCATGGTGCGGTGATCTTCCAGCTGTTTCCCGTGATAGAGTATTCTCTGGAGTCCCACGGGAATGCCCCACACATCACCGATCTTGCCCTTGACACAATCGACCGTATCCAAGTTTTCGACAACAAGGACAGTGGTTTTGCCAGTAAGCATTTTGACAAAGATTCGGATCTTCCTTGTCATGAGGCGCAGGTGGAGGCGAATAGTGGATTCATCCTTGATGCCGTAATCGGCCACGGTGCGTTTGTCCTCCAGCTCGTCCTCGCCAAAGGTAAGGCGCTGCCGATCCTGAATCTTGGCCTTGACAACGTTGATGGTGTCTGACGGGTCGACATTGATGCTCATCATGGTGCCAATGAAGGTCTCGACAAAGAGCTTCATCTGCTGAATGAGAGCACCGAAGGTCAAGAGCAGTTTGGAGGGACATACAGTAGAATCAAGCATGCATGGGAAGAGATCTGAACAAGTATGCATGCATGTTTAGATTAGTACGGCTACTAGCTATTACAGTAGAAAAGTCAATTCATCAGAGACTAAACCGAGGTGGATGAACACGAGCGAACAAACTCAATACGTATACGCGGATACATTAAGTTGAACGGAAGCACAGATCTTATCAGCCATGCAATCTCCCCAAATTAACCCATCGATGGATGGTATAACGGAGTATGTAAGTTGTAGAGATTGAGATCAACGGCAGCTTTAGGTACATACGTAGATGTTTTACCGTGATGCTGATGGATGTAGATGATGACGGAGAAGCGCAAGCGACCGATCGATGATAATAAGGTTGTGTGATAGATATAGATCGGGAGGTGAGCCTGGGGAACGACGTATTTATATATCGTCACAGCCCACGGGTAGGGTTTCTGGGAACTAATCTGGTTCCTTCCAAGGCAAGGCGCGCAACGGCGCAAGGCAATTTTGCATCTGGAATCCGCGCTTTCCATTTTCTTAACTATACTACCATTCTAAGCTACTTTTAGAGCATCTCCAACAGCTACCCAGCACGCGGCGCGCTAAAAATCAATTTGCAGCGCGCCGATCGCCTGCTTTGGCGCGGCGAGGAGCGCTGGCTCCAGCGGCCGCGGTAAATTTATCGCGCGCGCATAGCTCCAGCAGGCGCGCGCGAGCAGCAGGTGCTTGCCATATGTTGCATTTTGGACACAAAATAAATTTCAAACATCAAAACAAAGACATGGTACAATTCAAATCACACAAAAACAAGTTCATGATGACATAAAGTTCATGCCCACAAGTTCAAATTCATGACCACAACATCATCCAACGAAGTTCAAAATCTGAACCAAGTTCATGACACAAAAGTTCACACCAAAGAAAGGCACTTCAAGAATCAAGCCTCGTCCTTGTCTTCATCCTCATCTTCCTCCGACTCTTCCTCCTCCTTTTCATTGTCACGCGCCGCATCGTGATGTGAAGCTCGGAAGGTGTTGGCAAGATTTTCAAAGGCATCTTAATGCGAAGGTGTGTGAGGCACACCGGAAGACATTTCGCCCATGCCGCCCAGAGGTGCTCCCATGCCTCCCATGAGAGACGCAAAACTCATGCCTCCCATGCCGGCCATGCCGCCCGGAGGTGCTCCGAAGCCACCCATGGTCTTCATGGTAGCTCCAAAGCAACCCATGGCACCCATGCCGCCCATGGTAGCTCTGATGCAACCGATGCCTCCCATGCCGCCAAGGCCGCCGCCACCCATGCCGCCAAGGCCACTGCCACTCATGTCGGGAATCATGGCTTTTTTTTGGATCAAGACTTCTTCATGGGCAAGATTGACATACTCCTTTTACGCCTCGTTGAGGAAAGATGTGTCCACGAAGAACAAGTACTTCTCCCAATCCAACAATCTAGATCGCTCCTCCATGCCCACCTTCCTCTCCTCCAATGCCACCTTCCTCTCCTCGACGGCCACCCTCCTCTCCTCGGCCGCAGCATCTTGGTTCCTTGCCATCTTCCTCACCTAATTGGCTTCTTTTCTTGCCTTCACAATAGTTTCCATAGCATTTTTGAGCTCATCATCTCCTTTCCTCTTCTTCTTTTCTTTTGCGTCTTTCTTGCACCCATCCGATCATTTTGGCTTCGAGTATGAAACCGAGTTTGGTGTGGGGCTTATCTTGCCGTCATCACTTGATGCCTCATCCTCATCATCGTCCAAATCAATTGTTCGCTTACGTTTGTTGCTCAAACCCAAATCATCCATATCATCACGCTTCTTCCATTTCTCATCATCCTTCAATACTTCATAGCAATGAAGTAAGGTAAATGATTTTCCTTTCTTGACCTTCCCCTTATTGCTCTTCTTCCCCTCTCCTTTGAACAAGTTTTGTGCAATATTCAACTACATAATAACAAAACAAGTTGGCACCACAATCACCAACAACAAGCATGATGAATATGGATGAAATGGCACTTACCATATCTTCATCATTAGTGCCACTTGGGTTCAACTTGTCAACCGCCTTTTGTGCGGCCGCCCAGTTTTGACAATCTTTGTTGATAGTCGACCACCGGGAACAAAGAGATCGATTGGAGCGGTAAATTCCACTCTTGTTGTGTAATCAAATTGCTCCTTCACCCGGTTCCAATAAGCATCTCTACTTTGATCACCTCCAACGGGTGGATCCCTCGACACTTGAAACGAACTATTGCATAGCAAGACATCTTCTTCGTTGGTGTAGTTGCCTCCTGTTCCTTTCGGTGCGTCAACAATGCCCTCACCAACCTCGTGCACCTCGAACTCATGGTCATCGAAATGCATGTCGTTGGTTTGAGACCAATGCGAATTCTTGGAGCCAACACCCATAGTTGAGATATATGCCTCATTGTTGAAACTACAAAGTTTATACAACGAAGAAAATAAGCTATCTATATGTATGCATTCAAAAAATAACAACAACAAAAAACTTGGCGAAATTTTATACCTTTGGGGCATTTCCTCGACCACCTTGTGTGCGTCCGCCGCCGGCTCTACAAGTGAGCTTGCTGGTGCTTCGGTAGCCGCCGCGCCCGTCGCACGCCCTGCAAGTTTCTTCCTCGATGGCTTCAAGGAGCCGGAGCCGTTCGCCGCCTTGTTCTTCTTCGCAGCTACCTTGCCCTTCTTCGGCCGCGCTGCATTTGGGAGCTTTGAGAGGGGGGAACATGGCTACACGGCGGGTGCCGGCGCTTCGCCACCCACCGTCGAGGTCATCTGTGGCGGCATGAAAAGGCCGGGCGCGATGCCGGTGCTTGGAGGAGCTCCGGTGGAGGCGATTCCAAAGCTTCCCGCGCTAGGGTTTGCGGCGGCGACGGCGGCGGTGCAGGAGGGGTCGCGGGTGTAGGAAGGGGTGAGGGGGTTGCCTGTCCAGGCGTCCATCGGGTCAGTTCACCGGCGGCGGCGCAAGTGGGGCGAAGGTGGCACGACAGAGAGAGTGCGGCGCGAGTGCTCGAGCGTGCGGCGCGCGGAAGCGAGCGCACCAAATAGACAACGCGCGATGGCGGTTCGGACCGCGTGCCTAACTATATATGCCGTGCGCGCTTATTGCGCGTCCGCTAGAGCCCCTCTACCAATTGCGCATGCGCTAAAAAGGGTAAATTTGCGGCGCGGCGCTTATTTAGTGCGGCTGTTGGAGATGCTCTTAGACTGGAGCCACACGTGAACCTCAGGCATATGATGTGGAAAAAGTTTTCATATGAGACCGGGTCTCATAGGACAACATGGGACCTTTAGATATAAAAACGTAAGAGTTAATCAGACCACTAGTTAATCAAATCAATTGCTCATATCTATTATGTACTCATACCTCTCATGTGAAAAGGGGAGGTAAGAGGGACCATGCTAAAATTTTCCCTCTTAGATGGATGACACTTGGCCTATCTAATCTCAAAGCACATAATCCCAATTGCATTAGCTTCGAATCCCAATTAGCTACCCAAATGATAAGTGCCTCATGTGTGACACAAAGCAATCCGGCCCTAGAGTTTGGTGATATGAATTAGGGCGCGTGCCAAACCGTGCTCGGCGTAGTTCGCTAGGGGCGACTCGGGTGGCTCCGCTGCCACCACTGCTCAAGACCCTCACCTCGCCTCCCCTCCGTCGCCGCCGCTGGCCGGTGCTGGCCGAGCAAAGCTCTGGTCGATGGTTGGCGGCCACAAGTCCTTCTGCAGTTCTACGCGCCCTACCATCCCGACCAGCCCTTCGTGGATCCCGCCTCCCTTTGCGCTGCCCCCGGCTCGTCCTGCATTCCCAGCCGTGGCACTCCTCACCTTGGGCCGTTGGGCTCCTCGGCTTTGACCTTTGGGTGTTGTTGTCGGTGGGGCTGCTGGTTCATCGTCATGTCCTTGCTAGTAGCGCCTTCGGGGTGGTCTACTCGGATCTGGTGCCCGGTTTTTTTAAACTACTGTCATTCTTGAGCTACTCTTCGACTGGAGCCGCGTGAACTTCAGCCAGGGTTTTGGTTACCGCTCGAAATTTCAAGATTTACTACGGTTACCACATATTTCCATGCCCCTCAGTAAATGGGCATTTCGAGCAAAAAAAGTTGATTTTTTTGAATTTTTTGAATTTAAAGGCTCAATATATAGTAAAGTACAGCATCATATCAATAATCACCACATTGTTAGTTTTGGTGTGGTGGTAACAACTTTTTCCTTGTTCAAAAGGTAGCTAGTTCGGGTTGCCCTTCTTGCACTTTCTTTTGAACTAATATAAGTTCAAGTGCAATCTACATCTGGTTTGAAATAATGATTTATAAATTTTGTTCGAAATTTGCTTGATTTTTTGTGGTAACTATGGTAGCCACATTTACGAGTCCCCCTCGGTAAAAATGCCCCATTCGGTAACCTATGAGATCGAGTATCATAGGATAACATGAGACCCTATTAGATGGATGACACTTGGCCTATTTGATCTCAAATCACATAATCCCAATTCCATTAGCTTTGAATCCCAACTCGCTACCCAAATAATAAGTGCCACATGTGTGGCACGAAGCTATCCGACCATGACATTTTGGTGATCTGAATTAATTAGGGCATGCGTCAAACCATGCTCCCGCGTCGTCCACTCGGGGTGACTCGGTCGGGTGGCTCCGCTGGCACCACAACTCTAGACCCTCGCCGGCACCGGCATGTGCCGGCCAGGAAAAGCCTCGGTCGGTGGCTGTTGGCGGCGGGTCCTTCTGCAGTTCCGTGCGCCCTACCATGCAGATAAGCCCTGCGTGGATCCCACCTCCGTGTGCGCTGCCACCGGCTTGTCATTCCTTTCCAGCCATGGCACTCCTCTCTTTGGTCCGATGGGCTCCTCGGCTTCGGTCTTTGGGTGTTGTTGGTGGGGTTGATGTTTCATCGGCATGTCCTTGCTGGTAGCGCATTCGGTGTGGTCTGCCCTTATCTGGTGCTCGATATGGATCCGACGGTACACTGAAGTTCTTCCTCTATGGATTCAGACGGGGCTCGTGAAGGTTCTCTCCCGCAAGGTTCTGCCATAGGTGTTGGCTTGAGTGGTGACCACTCCGGCATCCTGTGATGGTTTCATCGCAGATTAAGGTGACTACTAAAATTGAATGGTCCTAGATCCAATGGTTGCCAAGAGTGGGTGCAATCTATGAACGACGACTTCATGCATTGGTATGGTTGTGCAGCTGCTGTGGATGCACATCACATGTAGCTGGTGAAATCGAGGAGAAGTGGTGGAGACAATGTATAAGTGACTTCCATGATGTTGCTACTTAAGCAACCAGGATGAAAATCTAGTTCTGGCCCGAGTTGGTTGTACAGGCAATGGCGATGTTTTTGGGTCATTACCTTGTTAAAGTCATTGCTCGGATATGCTTAGACCAATTCTTCAAGGTGAAAACTTAGAATCTGACCTTTCCTAGTAGGATCCAGTGACGACGGTGCTTCAGTGTCGCTCACTTCCTGAAGGCATTGATATTGAACAATCATGTTGTCCTTACGGTGTCATGAGAAAGTTAGTGTGGATAAGGTCATTGTTGTAGTTTGTCAATTGCAGATTTGATCATTTTGTTTTCTATCTTCATGCTAAGGCATAACTTTGGTCTTATATAACTTTACTATTTGACATAGTGTTTTTTTATGTTTGTGTGCGTGTTGGTGTTGGCTATGTGCATTCTAACTATGAGATGCAGGGTGTGTGCTCTTTATGTTCATATACTCTTGATGCTTCATATTGAGTCAACAAAATCCATCCTTTGTTCAAAAGTTTGCCTTCCGAGAAGAAAAGAAAAAACCTCAAAAAAGAAATTTGTCATCCGAAAAGAAAGTTGCCATGCTTGACAACTAAAGTTGACATCCTCGCATCTCTACATTTGCCATAAAAAGCATTCGGAGTTTACATGTTCGTGCTACACGTGGGCTCGAACGGGTACGCAACTTTATGGTTTACTAGTAAGTGTGCACACTAGTAGAAAAAGGGTCAAATGTAGAGCTCATTAGTCCCGGTTTGTAACCGAACTGACACTAATGCGACAATTATTGCCAGTTTTAGAGGCTAGGCCGGCGACGATAATTAGTACCGGTTCGTGGTGAACATTTAGTACCGGTTCGTGGCAAGAACCGGTACTAAAGTGGCTGTGGCAGGCTGTGGTTAGGCTGGGGCCCCACCAGCACCTTTAGTACCGGTTCGTGCCACGAACCGGTACAAAAGGATTCTAATCAATTCATTCTGCAGCGCTTTTTTAGTCCCACCTCGCTCGTCTAACAGAGTTTTTACCACCTTAAATATGTTATTTCTCAAACTATCACAACCACTTGGTCTTCATTGAACTCTATGTGTAGGATTTGTGGCTGCAATAGGAGTCCTCGCCAGTTCCTAAACCGGTGAGGACTCCTATTGACAATTTAAATTCTACACAAAAAGATCAATGATGAACAATGCATTTTTAACATAATTTTTTATTTTTCATGCCTTTACTGATATTTTTAGGGCTAAATACCCTGAAATTGGAAAACACTTCAAATGAACTCTGAAAAAGTTTAAAGTTGGCATGGTATCATCATTTCACCCACATAGCATGTGCAAAAAAGTAGAGAGGGTTACGACAAAAACTGGATGCACTTCGTGTACCAAATGGACAATCTCTTTCGAAGTATCAGGGTTTCACACGAAAACTCATATGTTACAAAGGCATTTCATTTTTTGAACTTATTTGAACTCCAGACTTTTTGTGTGTTCAAAATGCACCATTCAAATCCACATCATCAATTATCATCCATTTATGAATTCCTTTGGTATTTTTCATGCATTTACTTAATTGTTTTAGAGCTAAATGACCCTGAAATTGGAAAACACTACAAATGAACTCCGAAAAGGTTGAAAGTTGGCATGGTATCATCATTTCACCCACATAGCATGTGCAAAAAAGTAGAGAGGGTTACGACAAAAACTGGATGCACTTTGTATAAAATGGACAATCTCTTTCGAAGTATCAGGATTTCACACGAAAACTCATATGTTACCAAGGCATTTCATTTTTTTGAACTTATTTGAACTCTAGACTTTTTGTGTGTTAAAAATGAACCATTCAAATCCACATCATCAATTATCATCCATTTATGAATTCATTTAGTATTTTTCATGCATTTACTTAATTTCTTTAGAGCTAAATGACCCTGAAATTGGAAAACACTTCAAATGAACTCTGAAAAGGTTGAAAGTTGGCATGGAATCATCATTTCACCCACATAGCATGTGCAAAAAAGTAGAGAGGGTTACGGCAAAAACTGGATGCACTTCGTGTACAAAATGGACAATCTCTTTCGAAGTATCAGGGTTTAAGACGAAAACTCATATGTTACAAAAGCATTTTTTTCGAACTTATTTGAACTCCAGACTTTTTGTGTGTTCAAAATGCACCATTCAAATCCACATCATCAATTATCATCCATTTATGAATTCATTTGTTATTTCTCATGCATTTACTTAATTCTTTTAGAGCTAAATGACCCTGAAATTGGAAAACACTTCAAATGAACTCTGAAAAGGTTGAAAGTTGGCATGGTATCATCATTTCACCCACATAGTATGTGCAAAAAAGTAGAAAGTGTTACGACAAAAACTGGATGCACTTCATGTACAAAATGGACAATCTTTTTCGAAGTATGAGGGTTTCAAACGAAAACTCATATGTTACAAAGGCATTTCATTTTTTGAACTCCAGACTTTGTGTGTGTTCAAAATGCACCATTCAAATCCACATCATAAATTATCATCCATTTATGATTTCATTTGGTATTTTTCATGCATTTACTTAATTTTTTTAGAGCTAAATGACCCTGAAATTAGAAAACACTTCAAATAAACTCTGAAAAGGTTGAAAGTTGGCATGGTATCATCATTTCACCCACATAGCATGTAAAAAAATTAGAGAGGGTTACGATAAAAACTGGATGCACTTCGTGTACAAAATGGACAATCTCTTTCGAAGTATCAATGTTACACACGAAAACTCATATGTTACAAAGGCATTTCATTTTTTTGAACTTATTTGAACTCCAGACTTTTTGTGTGTTCAAAATGCACCATTCAAATCCACATAATCAATTATCATCCATTTATGAATTCATTTGGTATTTTTCATGCATTTACTTAATTTTTTTAGATCTAAATGACCCTGAAATTGGAAAACACTTCAAATGAACTCTGAAAGGGTTGAAAGTTGGCATGGTATCATCATTTCACCCACATAGCATGGGAGAAAAAGTAGAGAGTGTTACGGCAAAAACTGGATGCACGTCGTGTACAAAATGGACAATCTCTTTCGAAGTATCAGGGTTTCAGACGAAAACTCATATGTTACAAAGGCATTTCATTTTTTTTGAACTTATTTGAACTCCATACTTTTTGTGTTTTCAAAATGCACCATTCAAATCCACATCATCAATTATTATCCATTTAAGAATTCATTTGGTATTTTTCATGCATTTACTTAATTTTTTTAGAGCTAAATGACCCTGAAATTGAAAAACACTTCAAATGAACTCTGAAAAGGTTGAAAGTTGGCATGGTATCATCATTTCAACCACATAGCATGTGCAAAAAAGTAGAGAGGGTTAAAACAAAAACTGGATGCACTTCGTGTACAAATGGACAATTTCTTTCGAAGTACCAGGGTTTCAGACGAAAACTCATATGTTACAAAGGAATTTCATTTTTTGAACTTATTTGAACTACAGACTTTGTGTGTGTTCAAAATGCACCATTCAAATCGACATTATAAATTATCATCCATTTATGATTTCATTTGGTATTTTTCATGCATTTACTTAATTTTTTTAGGGCTAAATGACCCAGAAATTGGAAAACACTTCAAATGAACTCTGAAAAGGTTGAAAGTTGGCATGGTATCATCATTTCACCCACATAGCACGTCAAAAAAATTAGAGAGGGTTACGACAAAAACTGGATGCACTTCGTGTACAAAATGGACAATCTCTTTCGAAGTATCAATCTTACACACGAAAACTCATATGTTACAAAGGCATTTCATTTTTTGAACTTATTTGAACTCCAGACTTTTTGTGTGTTCAAAATGCACCATTCAAATCCACATAATCAATTATCATCCATTTATGAATTCATTTGGTATTTTTCATGCATTTACTTAATTTTTTTAGAGCCAAATGACCTTCAAATTGGAAAACACTTCAAATGAACTCTGAAAGGGTTGAAAGTTGGCATGGTATCATCATTTCACCCACATAGCATGGGAGAAAAGGTAGAGAGTGTTACGGGAAAAACTGGATGCACGTCGTGTACAAAATGGATAATCTCTTTCGAAGTATCAGGGTTTCAGACGAAAACTCATATGTTACAAAGGCATTTCATTTTTTTGAACTTATTTGAACTCCATACTTTTTGTGTGTTCAAAATGCACCATTCAAATCCACATCATCAATTATTATCCATTTAAGAATTCATTTGGTATTTTTCATGCATTTACTTCATTTTTTTAGAGCTAAATGATCCTGAAATTGAAAAACACTTCAAATGAACTCTGAAAAGGTTGAAAGTTGGCATGGTATCATCATTTCAACCACATAGCATGTGCAAAAAAATAGAGAGGGTTACAACAAAAACTGGATGCACTTCGTGTACAAATGGACAATCTCTTTCGAAGTACGAGGGTTTCAGACGAAAACTCATATGTTACAAAGGCATTTCATTTTTTTTGAACTTATTTGAACTTCAGACTCTTTGTGTGTTCAAAATGCACCATTTAAATCCACGTCATCAATTATCATCCATTTATGAATTTATTTGGTATTTTTCATGCATTTATTTAATTTTTTAAAAGCTAGATGACCCTGAAATTGAAAAACACTTCAAATGAACTCTGAAAGGTTATAAGTTGGCACACACACACACATTTTAGATATCTAATATGTCAAATGTTAGATGAATTAGATGAATAGCTATATAGAAATGTTGGATGAAATAGTTTTCTTTATAATTTTAGTTATAGAAATGTTAGATAAATTTTAGATATAGAAATGTTAGTTAGATATAAAATTAAATACCATAAAAAAATATTTGCGCGCTACCCAGTGGGCCTGAAAGGCCTTGGGTATGAATTTGCAGGCCCATAAGGGCCCAGCAGGCTTATAGGGCAGCGCGTCAAAGTTATACCTTCGATGTCAAATTATACAATGCAGACACGTACACCTATTTTGAATGCAAAACTTGGCAAGCACTATGCAAGGCTTATGCATTTGAGCCTGATATGCTTATCAACTTTGATATTCGTCCGGAAGATGATATTGAAGGTAATGGAGACATTTGGGTCGATGTGCAGACGTCTCCAGTTCTACCATTATGTGAGTTTCTCAACCATATTTATGTCTTCGATATTGTATTCATAAATAGCTAACAACTGATTTATATTGACAGCTTATTTCCATTCAAACAAACATGTCCAGCGCTTGATAGACAGGACTGTCCACTGTCCCAGGGCTGAACTAAACTGCGAGGAGATAAGTCATTATGTTTCATGGCTTGAAGATCTTGATGCTGTCAAGAGAAATTATTTTACTAAATTTGAAAATCTTAGTACTAAAAACGTGCGACCAATAGTGCTCGTATTGAACTGCGGTCACATCTATTTACGCAAGATGGTAATATTTTTACTATTTGTCCTCAGTGCATCTTTTGCATACATTATTTTTCAAGCTATAAACTTCATTGCTAAGTATGTTACTATATGATGTTCTTTAACAGGGACTCCTGATGACAGTTGTGCCTCAGTGGATCGGTAATAAAGGCCGCATGTCAATTGTTAGCTTACGGCAAGACATCCTACATTGCACATGAGTGCATTCATGATTTCTGAAACCGAACAATGCTTAATAGTGAATGACTGGAGCAAAATTGTGAATGATCACAGAGAAGTACTAGGGGGCATCAATCAGAAGCGCAGCCCACGATTAGGAGACATGTTCATCTGCATGCTCCAATATGATGAATCGGGAGAGCTACACATGTTCTATGCTATTTCACCTGAGAGAGATCAGCAGGAGTGGTTAGGTAGTTCATGCTCTTAGTACTTGTCCTCTCATGTCCGTGTTCTTCGTCCTGAACTTAGTCTCAAAGTGGTTTCCTTTGGGGTCTTATGAATGCTTATAATCTCATGACCATGTTGAACTCGATGATATCTTTGCTTCGGGTACAAGTGAATGTTTTTTCTTTAAGCTAGAGTTGGCGGTGATTAGATAGCGGTAATGACTATGATGATTAAATAGTGGTAATGACTACTATGATGATCATTAGCTAGCTATATAGTATTGTTGTTGGTGATGATATGATGCAGGAGTTTTTATATTAATATGATGATGAGTTATTATATCATTTATGAAAGAAACCGCATATTATAATGAGTTGTTAAATCACTAGGAGTATCGCGGATTAGCTACTTTGTAGTGGATATGGATCGTCCTAAGTGATCAAATATATTACTTGATCACTTAGGACGATCCATATCCACTTCAAACTAGCTAATCC
>LR738712.1:722463794-722489417 GCA_902687465.1 Secale cereale | reverse complement strand
TCCAATAAGCATCTCTACTTTGATCACCTCCAACGGGTGGATCCCTCGACACTTGAAACGAACTATTGCATAGCAAGACATCTTCTTCGTTGGTGTAGTTGCCTCCTGTTCCTTTCGGTGCGTCAACAATGCCCTCACCAACCTCGTGCACCTCGAACTCATGGTCATCGAAATGCATGTCGTTGGTTTGAGACCAATGCGAATTCTTGGAGCCAACACCCATAGTTGAGATATATGCCTCATTGTTGAAACTACAAAGTTTATACAACGAAGAAAATAAGCTATCTATATGTATGCATTCAAAAAATAACAACAACAAAAAACTTGGCGAAATTTTATACCTTTGGGGCATTTCCTCGACCACCTTGTGTGCGTCCGCCGCCGGCTCTACAAGTGAGCTTGCTGGTGCTTCGGTAGCCGCCGCGCCCGTCGCACGCCCTGCAAGTTTCTTCCTCGATGGCTTCAAGGAGCCGGAGCCGTTCGCCGCCTTGTTCTTCTTCGCAGCTACCTTGCCCTTCTTCGGCCGCGCTGCATTTGGGAGCTTTGAGAGGGGGGAACATGGCTACACGGTGGGTGCCGGCGCTTCGCCACCCACCGTCGAGGTCATCTGTGGCGGCATGAAAAGGCCGGGCGCGATGCCGGTGCTTGGAGGAGCTCCGGTGGAGGCGATTCCAAAGCTTCCCGCGCTAGGGTTTGCGGCGGCGACGGCGGCGGTGCAGGAGGGGTCGCGGGTGTAGGAAGGGGTGAGGGGGTTGCCTGTCCAGGCGTCCATCGGGTCAGTTCACCGGCGGCGGCGCAAGTGGGGCGAAGGTGGCACGACAGAGAGAGTGCGGCGCGAGTGCTCGAGCGTGCGGCGCGCGGAAGCGAGCGCACCAAATAGACAGCGCGCGATGGCGGTTCGGACCGCGTGCCTAACTATATATGCCGTGCGCGCTTATTGCGCGTCCGCTAGAGCCCCTCTACCAATTGCGCATGCGCTAAAAAGGGTAAATTTGCGGCGCGGCGCTTATTTAGCGCGGCTGTTGGAGATGCTCTTAGACTGGAGCCACACGTGAACCTCAGGCATATGATGTGGAAAAAGTTTTCATATGAGACCGGGTCTCATAGGACAACATGGGACCTTTAGATATAAAAACGTAAGAGTTAATCAGACCACTAGTTAATCAAATCAATTGCTCATATCTATTATGTACTCATACCTCTCATGTGAAAAGGGGAGGTAAGAGGGACCATGCTAAAATTTTCCCTCTTAGATGGATGACACTTGGCCTATCTAATCTCAAAGCACATAATCCCAATTGCATTAGCTTCGAATCCCAATTAGCTACCCAAATGATAAGTGCCTCATGTGTGACACAAAGCAATCCGGCCCTAGAGTTTGGTGATATGAATTAGGGCGCGTGCCAAACCGTGCTCGGCGTAGTTCGCTAGGGGCGACTCGGGTGGCTCCGCTGCCACCACCGCTCAAGACCCTCACCTCGCCTCCCCTCCGTCGCCGCCGCTGGCCGGTGCTGGCCGAGCAAAGCTCTGGTCGATGGTTGGCAGCCACAAGTCCTTCTGCAGTTCTACGCGCCCTACCATCCCGACCAGCCCCTCGTGGATCCCGACTCCCTTTGCGCTGCCCCCGGCTCGTCCTGCATTCCCAGCCGTGGCACTCCTCACCTTTGGCCGTTGGGCTCCTCGGCTTTGACCTTTGGGTGTTGTTGTCGGTGGGGCTGCTGGTTCATCGTCATGTCCTTGCTAGTAGCGCCTTCGGGGTGGTCTACTCGGATCTGGTGCCCGGTTTTTTTAAACTACTGTCATTCTTGAGCTACTCTTCGACTGGAGCCGCGTGAACTTCAGCCAGGGTTTTGGTTACCGCTCGAAATTTCAAGATTTACTACGGTTACCACATATTTCCATGCCCCTCAGTAAATGGGCATTTCGAGCAAAAAAAGTTGAGTTTTTTGAATTTTTTGAATTTAAAGGCTCAATATATAGTAAAGTACAGCATCATATCAGTAATCACCACATTGTTAATTTTGGTGTGGTGGTAACAACTTTTTCCTTGTTCAAAAGGTAGCTAGTTCGAGTTGCCCTTCTTGCACTTTCTTTTGAACTAATATAAGTTCAAGTGCAATCTACATCTGGTTTGAAATAATGATTTATAAATTTTGTTCGAAATTTGCTTGATTTTTTGTGGTAACTATGGTAGCCACATTTACGAGTCCCCCTCGGTAAAAATGCCCCATTCGGTAACCTATGAGATTGAGTATCATAGGATAACATGAGACCCTATTAGATGGATGACACTTGGCCTATTTGATCTCAAATCACATAATCCCAATTCCATTAGCTTTGAATCCCAACTCGCTACCCAAATAATAAGTGCCACATGTGTGGCACGAAGCTATCCGACCATGACATTTTGGTGATCTGAATTAATTAGGGCATGCGTCAAACCATGCTCCCGCGTCGTCCACTCGGGGTGACTCGGTCGGGTGGCTCCGCTGGCACCACAACTCTAGACCCTCGCCGGCACCGGCATGTGCCGGCCAGGAAAAGCCTCGGTCGGTGGCTGTTGGCGGCGGGTCCTTCTGCAGTTCCGTGCGCCCTACCATGCAGATAAGCCCTGCGTGGATCCCACCTCCGTGTGCGCTGCCACCGGCTTGTCATTCCTTTCCAGCCATGGCACTCCTCTCTTTGGTCCGATGGGCTCCTCGGCTTCGGTCTTTGGGTGTTGTTGGTGGGGTTGATGTTTCATCGGCATGTCCTTGCTGGTAGCGCATTCGGTGTGGTCTGCCCTTATCTGGTGCTCGATATGGATCCGACGGTACACTGAAGTTCTTCCTCTATGGATTCAGACGGGGCTCGTGAAGGTTCTCTCCCGCAAGGTTCTGCCATAGGTGTTGGCTTGAGTGGTGACCACTCCGGCATCCTGTGATGGTTTCATCGCAGATTAAGGTGACTACTAAAATTGAATGGTCCTAGATCCAATGGTTGCCAAGAGTGGGTGCAATCTATGAACGACGACTTCATGCATTGGTATGGTTGTGCAGCTGCTGTGGATGCACATCACATGTAGCTGGTGAAATCGAGGAGAAGTGGTGGAGACAATGTATAAGTGACTTCCATGATGTTGCTACTTAAGCAACCGGGATGAAAATCTAGTTCTGGCCCGAGTTGGTTGTACAGGCAATGGCGATGTTTTTGGGTCATTACCTTGTTAAAGTCATTGCTCGGATATGCTTAGACCAATTCTTCAAGGTGAAAACTTAGAATCTGACCTTTCCTAGTAGGATCCAGTGACGATGGTGCTTCAGTGTCCCTCACTTCCTGAAGGCATTGATATTGAACAATCATGTTGTCCTTACGGTGTCATGAGAAAGTTAGTGTGGATAAGGTCATTGTTGTAGTTTGTCAATTGCAGATTTGATCATTTTGTTTTCTATCTTCATGCTAAGGCATAACTTTGGTCTTATATAACTTTACTATTTGACAGAGTGTTTTTTTATGTTTGTGTGCGTGTTGGTGTTGGCTATGTGCATTCTAACTATGAGATGCATGGTGTGTGCTCTTTATGTTTATATACTCTTGATGCTTCATATTGAGTCAACAAAATCCATCCTTTGTTCAAAAGTTTGCCTTCCGAGAAGAAAAGAAAAAACCTCAAAAAAGAAATTTGTCATCTGAAAAGAAAGTTGCCATGCTTGACAACTAAAGTTGACATCCTCGCATCTCTACATTTGCCATAAAAAGCATTCGGAGTTTACATGTTCGTGCTACACGTGGGCTCGAACAGGTACGCAACTTTATGGTTTACTAGTAAGTGTGCACACTAGTAGAAAAAGGGTCAAATGTAGAGCTCATTAGTCCCGGTTTGTAACCGAACCGACACTAATGCGACAATTATTGCCAGTTTTAGAGGCTAGGCCGGCGACGATAATTAGTACCGGTTCGTGGTGAACATTTAGTACCGGTTCGTGGCAAGAACCGGTACTAAAGTGGCTGTGGCAGGCTGTGGTTAGGCTGGGGCCCCACCGGCACCTTTAGTACCGGTTCGTGCCACGAACCGGTACAAAAGGATTCTAATCAATTCATTCTGCAGCACTTTTTTAGTCCCACCTCGCTCGTCTAACAGAGTTTTTACTACCTTAAATATGTTATTTCTCAAACTATCACAACCACTTGGTCTTCATTGAACTCTATGTGTAGGATTTGTGGCTGCAATAGGAGTCCTCGCCAGTTCCTAAACCGGTGAGGACTCCTATTGACAATTTAAATTCTACACAAAAAGATCAATGATGAACAATGCATTTTTAACATAATTTTTTATTTTTCATGCCTTTACTGATATTTTTAGGGCTAAATGACCCTGAAATTGGAAAACACTTCAAATGAACTCTGAAAAAGTTTAAAGTTGGCATGGTATCATCATTTCACCCACATAGCATGTGCAAAAAAGTAGAGAGGGTTACGACAAAAACTGGATGCACTTCGTGTACAAAATGGACAATCTCTTTCGAAGTATCAATCTTACACACGAAAACTCATATGTTACAAAGGCATTTCATTTTTTTGAACTTATTTGAACTCCAGACTTTTTGTGTGTTCAAAATGCACCATTCAAATCCACATAATCAATTATCATCCATTTATGAATTCATTTGGTATTTTTCATGCATTTACTTAATTTTTTTAGAGCCAAATGACCTTCAAATTGGAAAACACTTCAAATGAACTCTGAAAGGGTTGAAAGTTGGCATGGTATCATCATTTCACCCACATAGCATGGGAGAAAAGGTAGAGAGTGTTACGGCAAAAACTGGATGCACGTCGTGTACAAAATGGACAATCTCTTTCGAAGTATCAGGGTTTCAGACGAAAACTCATATGTTACAAAGGCATTTCATTTTTTTGAACTTATTTGAACTCCATACTTTTTGTGTGTTCAAAATGCACCATTCAAATCCACATCATCAATTATTATCCATTTAAGAATTCATTTGGTATTTTTCATGCATTTACTTCATTTTTTTAGAGCTAAATGATCCTGAAATTGAAAAACACTTCAAATGAACTCTGAAAAGGTTGAAAGTTGGCATGGTATCATCATTTCAACCACATAGCATGTGCAAAAAAATAGAGAGGGTTACAACAAAAACTGGATGCACTTCGTGTACAAATGGACAATCTCTTTCGAAGTACGAGGGTTTCAGACGAAAACTCATATGTTACAAAGGCATTTCATTTTTTTTTTGAACTTATTTGAACTTCAGACTCTTTGTGTGTTCAAAATGCACCATTTAAATCCACGTCATCTATTATCATCCATTTATGAATTTATTTGGTATTTTTCATGCATTTATTTAATTTTTTAAAAGCTAGATGACCCTGAAATTGAAAAACACTTCAAATGAACTCTGAAAGGTTATAAGTTGGCACACACACACACACACACACATTTTAGATATCTAATATGTCAAATGTTAGATGAATTAGATGAATAGCTATATAGAAATGTTGGATGAAATAGTTTTCTTTATAATTTTAGTTATAGAAATGTTAGATAAATTTTAGATATAGAAATGTTAGTTAGATATAAAATTAAATACCATAAAAAAATATTTGCGCGCTACCCAGTGGGCCTGAAAGGCCTTGGGCATGAATTTGCAGGCCCATAAGGGCCCAGCAGGCTTATAGGGCAGTGCGGCAAAGTTATACCTTCGATGTCAAATTATACAATGCAGACACGTACACCTATTTTGAATGCAAAACTTGGCAAGCACTATGCAAGGCTTATGCATTTGAGCCTGATATGCTTATCAACTTTGATATTCGTCCGGAAGATGATATTGAAGGTAATGGAGACATTTGGGTCGATGTGCAGACGTCTCCAGTTCTACCATTATGTGAGTTTCTCAACCATATTTATGTCTTCGATATTGTATTCATAAATAGCTAACAACTGATTTATATTGACAGCTTATTTCCATTCAAACAAACATGTCCAGCGCTTGATAGACAGGACCGTCCACTGTCCCAGGGCTGAACTAAACTGCGAGGAGATAAGTCATTATGTTTCATGGCTTGAAGATCTTGATGCTGTCAAGAGAAATTATTTTACTAAATTTGAAAATCTTAGTACTAAAAATGTGCGACCAATAGTGCTCGTATTGAACTGCGGTCACATCTATTTACGCAAGATGGTAATATTTTTACTATTTGTCCTCAGTGCATCTTTTGCATACATTATTTTTCAAGCTATAAACTTCATTGCTAAGTATGTTACTATATGATGTTCTTTAACAGGGACTCCTGATGACAGTTGTGCCTCAGTGGATCAGTAATAAAGGCCGCATGTCAATTGTTAGCTTACGGCAAGACATCCTACATTGCACATGAGTGCATTCATGATTTCTGAAACCGAACAATGCTTAATAGTGAGTGACTGGAGCAAAATTGTGAATGATCACAGAGAAGTACTAGGGGGCATCAATCAGAAGCGCAGCCCACGATTAGGAGACATGTTCATCTGCATGCTCCAATATGATGAATCGGGAGAGCTACACATGTTCTATGCTATTTCACCTGAGAGAGATCAGCAGGAGTGGTTAGGTAGTTCATGCTCTTAGTACTTGTCCTCTCATGTCCGTGTTCTTCGTCCTGAACTTAGTCTCAAAGTGGTTTCCTTTGGGGTCTTATGAATGCTTATAATCTCATGACCATGTTGAACTCGATGATATCTTTGCTTCGGGTACAAGTGAATGTTTTTTCTTTAAGCTAGAGTTGGCGGTGATTAGATAGCGGTAATGACTATGATGATTAAATAGTGGTAATGACTACTATGATGATCATTAGCTAGCTATATAGTATTGTTGTTGGTGATGATATGATGCAGGAGTTTTTATATTAATATGATGATGAGTTATTATATCATTTATGAAAGAAACCGCATATTATAATGAGTTGTTAAATCACTAGGAGTATCGCGGATTAGCTACTTTGTAGTGGATATGGATCGTCCTAAGTGATCAAATATATTACTTGATCACTTAGGACGATCCATATCCACTTCAAACTAGCTAATCCGCGGTACTTTCATATAGTGATTTAACAACTCATTATAATGTAAAACCAATCTCTAAATTAAATTGATAACACAAAATTAAAGGAAAAATAAAAAATAAAACCAAAACCCCCCAAACCTTTAGTGCCGGTAGGTGTTACCAACTGGTACTAAAAGTATCCCTACCCCCTGCCCAGACTCGTGCCACGTGGTGGGACTTTAGTGACGGTTCGTGTTGAACCGGTGCTAAAGGGGGGGGGGGACCTTTAGTCTCCACCCTTTAGTGCTGGTTACAGAACCGGCATGTAACATCCCAAATTTTCAATTTGGAATGTTATACATTAGATAATCATGCATATCATATTTTCTTGCTTTTGGTGATCCAAGAAAATCCGAAGCAACTCAAGGACCCTCGGAGAGAGTTGGGGATTTCTAAATTTTCATATTTGAGGTTTCTCAAATTTTGAAAATAGGATCGTTTGATTTTATTTATTTTATCTTCAAGTATTTCTATCACAAAAATAAGAGAGAGGGAGTAAAATGACTCTCCCAAAATAAAGATATACGGAAGATTTAATAAAAAGATCAAACAAATTTTATTTGGAGTTTATTTGGATTTTATTTGAATTAGGAAAAATTGCATGTTTTAAAAAATGCATTTTAGTGCCAAGAAAATGTTCATCTTGTTCTAAATATTTTATTTATACGGTGAAAATTTGTTTTGGCAATTTATAGATTTCATTTTATTTTCTAGAGTTATTTTTAGCGCCGGCGTAATTTAAAAAAATATATAGGGGGACCGACCCGACTGGGCCGAATCCCAGCCGAGCAGGCCCATCGCCCCGCGCCGCCGCCTTCCCCGCGCCAGCCGCCACCGTGGACTTGTCGGACTCCGACTCCGCCGCCGCCATGGTTTGCCCCTCCCCAAGCCAGCCACCCCCCTCCTCCTATATAAAGCCAGCCACGCCCCCCATCAACCACCGCCGCCGCACGCCCGCCCCGCCGCCGCGCCAAGTCGCCGCAGCCGCTGCCGCCGCATGCCAGCCCCGCCGCCGCGCCAGCACGCCGCCGCCGCTGCCCGCACGCCGCCGCCGCCCCTTGCCAGCCCCGCCGCCGCGCCAGCACGCCGCCGCCCCTCGCCGCCGCCACCCCCGCAGCCGCCGCCGCCCGCTGTCGCCCGAAAACGCTGCCGCCTGCAGTTCCCGACGAGGTAGCCGCCGCCGGTTTTCTCCAGAAAACCGTTGGTTTTTTTAGAACCCCTAGTCGTTTTTTTATTAGATCGGTTTTCTGTTTTTATTTTTTTCTGGTTTAGTTAAGTAGTGAACGTTCACCCGTTCGTTCGTTCTAACGAACGAATTCGCCGTTTCATCTCAGCTGATGAACGTTCGTTCGTTAAGCTGTTTTAGTTTTCTTTTTCGCGGTTATTTTCTGATCGCGATCTCTGATCCGATCTTCGTTTTAGTTTAACTTTTCGCTCGTTTATCGGAATCAGGTGATTCAAGCGCCTGGAGTTTCGTATCGAAATTCTCTTTCCGTTTAACCTAGTCGCTCAAGCGTTTTCCTTTGTTAAATTTGGACTTAGGTCCAGATTGTTTCGGTAGTTGTTTCTCTTTTGCCGTTTTTCTTTCGTTGTTTCTTCTTTTGTCGTTTCTTTTGCAAACCAGAGTTCTTAAGTTGAACCTTCTGGTTAGATCTTTTATTTGAGTTTTACCCGTGCATTAGTTAAGTACTTATTATGTGCTTGTTTGTTTGCGATAGTGTACCCAGAGTGCGCCGCTTGCTACTTTGAATCTCTAGGTTTTGCGGATCATCAGCAAGGCAAGTAACACTTTGATCATACTTTCTAATTACCCAGTTTTCATTATATTAGTTAAACCCTCACACATTGCATGAGTAGGATCAATTAACTTATGGGACTGGGAAGTAGATTGAGGTAGTACCTATTACCTGCATTGCATTCAAACCTTTGGGAGTTACTTCTACGTTTGCTGTTAGGACATGCTATGCTCGTAGACGTGGATTGGGTGAGTGTATCCATGACAGATGTGAGTTTGTTAATTAATGGTTCAACTTAAGGTGGCAACATTAATACACATCTGGGTGGATTGAGGCATCTGGGTATTCCAGGGATTGCCTGTTTTTCTTCGGACCGCCACCCAGGCTCAAAGGGATCATGAGATTATTCATACTAGAAACTTCCGTGTGCAGCCACAATGCTATTATGGGCTCTAGCATAGTATGAGTAAGTCGTGCGAACATCTACAGTGGTGGACTAGCAGATGTAGGGGATGTAGGTTGGTACGGTTCACCCGGTCGTAGGTGCTAGTGCTTCTGAAAGACTGTGTCTCAGTCATCTGTTTCTCAAACATCATGCAGTGCGAGAAATCAAACGGAGGAGATCGGGTCTTGTGGGGAAAAGTGCACAAACCTCTGCAGAGTGTACAAACTGATCATGATTAGCCGTGTCCCCGGTTACGGACATCTTGAGTATCTAGTACTTGGATTATCATGTGAATCTCATCATGTTACTTTAATTTAATACTGTTGGGTTTAATGATGAACTTTAATTGGGGTTGAGAGGATGTCCATCTTCAACTTTAATTGGGGTTGGAGGATGTCTATCTTCTCAACGATGTTTCAACTACCATGATAGTTAATTAAAATCTATTCCTTTGAAGTAGGGAAAAATTGGCTTTACGCAAAAACTGTAACCATAGAGCTATTCCACCAGCCATATTGCATATAGTATAGCTTTACTTTCATTGCTCTCTTGTGTTTCTTTGCCAGCATATTCCATGTGCTGACCCGTTTTCGGGCTGCAACGTTTCATGTTGCAGACTTCTCAGACGACGAGTAAGGTTCCTTTCAGGTCGTGGTTCTATAGTCAGTGATGCCGTTGGAGTTGATGGACTCACTTATCTTCCAAGCCTTCCGCTGTTATCGTGTTAGATGGCCTTAAGCCATTTTTATTGTAATAAGTTCACCGTTGGAACTATCGATGTAATAAGTGTGTGATTGCTACTCTGTTATAAATCCTTCAAGTACTGTGCGTGTCAGCATTATTAATCCTGGGATGACACTGATACACAGAGATCAGACTGTTTGAGGTCTGGTCGCTACAAAATGGTATCAGAGCACACGCTGACTGTAGGACACGACCACTAAGTTAAAGCCCTAGAGCACTATTCACTCTTCTCTTTTCTGACTCCTCATCTTTTCTACTCTTTTAGGATGGTGGATGCAAAGAACAAGTTCATGCAGCCGGATGACGATACACCATTTGGACGACACCTGAAGGAAGTCACCAGATATCTAAACATTAGACTACCAAGTTTCACCGGAACCTACAATGCCACTCTACCTGAGGAAGAGCGTTGGTTGATTCAAGCCCAAGTTCCAGGAAGGACGTTCAAGCCCGTCACCGCACTCATAGCATTTTCCTTTAATGCACCTACATGGAGCCTAGGCAGGAGCATGGCAACCCACATCACTATGGGAAGGATCGGAGAAGTCTACAAGCAGGAGCTAAAGGACACTATCTACCAGATTTGTGGACGCCGGGATGAGAATTGGGATATGATCAGCACCCGGAAGGATAGATCCATTGCAGCCTTCATCCAGGAGTTGAACCATCACATTTGTCGCCCGGAGCCCCAGATGTGTGCAGCGATGATAGATTTGAAGAAAGCCCTAAATAGGAATTTGGAGCTAGAGGAAGAACTCAAGTCTACATGCGACGGATATGAGGAGGAGATGCAAATACTTGTGGAGAAGAATGATGACTTGACACGGAAGTTAGGGATACTCATGGGAGAAGAAGACGAGGAAGAAGAACCCAAGGAGATTCCACCGGAAGACTACATCATCATCGACGACACGAATTCGGAACCCGATGATAGCAAAGATGAAGACTATGAAGATGAAGCTGGAGCAGATATCATGGAATCCTCTGCCGATCAAAATTTTTAGAAGACCTTCCCTTGACTAGTAGTTTTACATTTAGTAGACTTATATCACTTTTGTAACGATTAGATCCGTGTAAGCCCTTGTTTGAAATTGATTTTGGTGTGATAAATTGTGTGTTTGCCTCATGTGCATATGGGTAGTGATTATCCCTTAGATCTCTTTTCTATTATATCTCTTCCCTCTACGCCCATCAGATGCCTCTGATACGTCCAAAACGTATCTATAATTTCTGCTTGCTCCATGCCACTTTTGGGTGATATTGCTATGATATTCATACACTTCCATACACTTTTGATCATATTTGGACTAACCTACTAATCCAGTGCACCGCGGTGCCAGTTTCTATTTTCGGTTGTTTTTGTATTTCAGGTTTTCACGTTACGAGAACTGCCAGGAAAAATCCAGAAAAATCATATAAAAAATCAGCGTTCCGAATCCTACCTTGCGCCCAAAGGACAGCCGGGGGGGGGGGGCACCAGGGCTCCAGGCGCCCTGGCGGCGCCCCCCCTGGGCCGCGCCGGGGGGGGGGGCGCCTGGGCCCCCCGAGCCCCGTCTGGGGCCCCCCTTCGGCATATATTTAGAGCGTTCCTCGAAACCCTCGGGACGGGAACTCATTTTCGCGATCTCGTCTCTGTTCCGCCGCCGCCGCCGCTTCCAAGATCGGGAGCACCAGGAGAACTCCTCCCGGCACCCTGCCGGAGGGGAGGATCACCATCGGGAGCTTCTCCACCACCATGGACGCCTCCCGGATGAGTTGTGAGTAGTCTCCCTTGGACCATGAGTCCATGACCAGTAGCTATGTGATGTTCTCCTCCTATTCTTGTGCTTCACTAATTAGTCCTCGTGAGCTGCCCTACATGATCGAGGCACATATGTAATCCTTATGTTGTTGCTATGATGAGTTTCTGGGATTCGATGGATTATGAGATTATGTTCAGATTGTTCTTGAGTAATATATTTGATCTACCTCTTTTATATTTATGTTCATAAGTAATTCTTGCATGTTCTCCGTTGTTATTTATTGCTTTGGCCAAGTAATACGTAGTGACACCAAGAGGGAACGTTATGCTCGATTGTGGGTTCATGCCCCTCGATGACTAGCTTGAGTGACAAAAACATGAGTCTAGGGGATGTGCTGTTGCCACAAGGGGGAAAACAACGGTGCTTGTGCCCGCGGGTGCAAGGATTGTTTACTTTACGCAAAGTTCTTTTAATGCAGTTGTCTGTTGCTTTGAGTTTACACTATGGGTGGGACTCGCAACTTAATACCAGCGAGATGTTCTGGATAGATATCTCAAGGTGGATGATTATTGTAGATATTGATGGATTTCGGTCTACTTACTTTGGCATACCGCCCATGCTTTGAACCTCAACCTTTCTTGCAATGTTGTCAGCATTGGTTTGCGTTCGTGGTCCTGTCAATTGCCCAGCTGTAATTCGTTTACCTCACATAGCTGTTTTATCGTCTTTTGGGAGAGAGACATCACTAGTGAACATCATGAGACTCCGGTCCATATTACCATCATTGATCACGTCCGCTATTGACTTTTCGCTTTTACTTACTATTGCAAACATTATCTATCACTACTATCATTTGCGTTTAATCCTTTGTGAACTACAAGGCCGGAGGGATTGACAACCTCTCCGTACTCGTTGGGAGCAAAGTTATTTGTATCTGTGTGCAGGTCCACGTTGATTGCTAATCCGCGCCGTTAGCAGTTGACACCTACTTGTTGAACCTAGGAGTCTCTGGGGATTCGATCCTTGGCATCTTTGCTAAGGGAAAAACTTCCACAACACTGCATCTTACACCTTCCACTTAGGGTAACCAACGAGGGGTTAGAGGCCTATCAAGGAGTATTTTCTGGCGCCGTTGCCGGGGACTCCACTCTTCAGGATAGGGGAGTTGCACGCTATCTTTTACCTTTGCTTTTAGTCTTGTTAGTTTACCTTTCAGTTTTTGCTTTAGTACCTTTTATCGAAAATCACAAAAATAGTTATCTTGCTTACTTGCTACTATGGGTTCCACCGAGAACACCAAGTTGTGTGACTTCACTAGTCACAACAACGATGACTTTATCAGCACACCTATCACTACACCTTCCACTTCAGCACCTTCATATGAAATTAAACCTGCTTTACTGAACTTAGTCATCAAAGATCAATTCTCCGGTGCTGGAGATGATGCTGCTTTACACTTGAACAACTTTGTTGAACTTTGTGATATGCAAAAGTACCAAGAAATAGATGGTAACATTGTTATGCTTAAGCTTTTTCCTTTCTCCTTGAGAGGAGGAGCTAAAATTTGGTTTCAGTCTTTGCCTAGAAATAGCATAGATTCATGGGACAAGTGCAAAGATGCTTTTATTGGAAAATACTATCCACCTGCTAAAATTATCCAACTGAGAAGTAACATAATGAATTTTAAACAATTGGATAATGAACACGTTGCCCAAGCTTGGGAACGTATGAAATCTCTTATCAAGAACTGCCCTACTCATGGTTTGACTACTTGGATGGTTATCCAAACTTTTTATGCAGGCTTGAACTTTACCTCGCGGAACTTGTTAGATTCAGCCGCGGGAGGAACTTTTATGTCAACTACACTTGGTGCTGCCACAAAACTTCTCGATGAGATGATAACCAACTATTCCCAATGGCACATCGAACGCGCTCCAACAGGTAGGAAGGTAAACTCTGTCGAGGAGATTTCCTCCCTAAATGAAAAAGTTGACTTGATCATGTCTCTACTTTCGAAGCAATCTTCTGTTGATCCTCGTTATGATCCTTTAGATTCTGTGATTGCTGATGCTTATAGGAGTAACTTTGGTAGTAATCCTAGACCGTTCCCCTCTAATTTTTATGGGAACAACAATGCTTATCCTAGCACCAAGAACTCCAGCCAAAAAGATAGAGATTTGCCTGGCTATGAGAAAATGCTAGAAATAGAGAAGGCCACTAAGAATTACATGCACACCCAATATGAACAAAACAAAACCTTCTCGAGGCAATTAAATGAGCATACTGCTATCTTGCAAGACATTAGTAGACGATTAGAGAACATAAATATTGAGATTTCTAACCTCCAGACTAGACTCACTATCACTGAGACCCAAGTTTCCAATATGTCCCACACACAAGCCACTTTGATAAACCAAATGGCAGCTAAACCCGAAGTGGTTGCATCCCTAAGGGAGGAAGAAGATAGAATTAAGAGCCTTCCTACCCACCACACTGTTGCTACTATCCAAGTTGTTGAGGATATCCAAACTCTTAGCACCCAATGTACTCCTGGTCCCAATGGACCTATTAATGGTGATGCTATGACTACAGAAACTACCAAACAAGTGAACCTAAAGGACACCACTACCACTTTACTTGATGCTCGTGACCTTGATTTTGATAATTGCACTCTTACCGAAGTTATTGATTTCCTTCACAAGATGTCTAGAGACCCCCGCACTAGCACGCTTAATCTTGCCTTCACAGAGCATATCACTAATGCTCTCATCAAAGCTAGGGAGGAGAAACTTAGAGTGGAAGCCTCCATACCTAGAAAGCTAGAAGATGGTTGGGATCCTATGATAAAAATTAAATTGAATGACTTATCTTGCTATGCATTATGTGATGTTGGAGCTAGTACCTCTGTTATGCCCAAAAGAATATATGATATGCTTAAATTGAAACCTTATGATTCTTGTTCTTTTGGTGTTCGTCTCGTTGATTCTTCCATAAAGAACCCTTTGGGGAGGATCGACGATGTTCTTATCGTTGTCAATGCTAATTATGTTCCCGTTGATTTCACTATTATGGATATTGAATGTGATCCTTCATGTCCAATTATTTTGGGACGTCCCTTTTTACGCACCGTTGGTGCTATCATTGACATGAAAGAGGGTAATATAAAATTTCAGTTTCCTCTCAAGAAAGGGATGGAACACTTCCCTCGAAAGAAGATCAAGTTACCTTTTGAGTCTGTTGTACGGGCTAGCTATTCTTTCACTCTTGATAAAACTTGATCTCTATGCATTATGCCTAGCTTAAAGGCATAAAAGAAAGCGCTTTTGGGAGGCAGCCCAATGAATAAATTTATTTTGCTTTTGTTGTGTCTTGATGTTGTTTACTACTGTAGCATCATCATTGTATCTTTGCTTTTTCATATTTGTGCCAAGTATAGCCTCTGATTGCTAGAAAGTTCAAAAGTTATGAGGTGCTGTCCAAGAAACAGATTCTGTCCTTGGATAGAAAAATTCGTATAAAATCACCAGATCATCTTTTTGGTCTGAATTGTTTCGACAGTGTTCTCTATATAATTGTATTTCGTGTGTCTGTTTTGAGTTTTTTGATTTGAGTTGCAGAAGTGCCCCGAACAAATCGATTACTACCTGCTGTTCTGTTTTTCACAGATTCTGTCATGTTTTGCCTTTCCTTCATTTTGCAAACCAAGAGCTTTCTTTTTCTTTGCAAAAACCTTTTGGCAATCTTGAGAAACAGTAGACCTTCAAGAATATCTTTATTTCCAGCATGGTATAATTATTTTATTAAGGGTACTAACCTCGCTAATCAGATTATGATGAGTTATGTATGAAGGGAGTTTTCAAGTGTGCGAGGGAAGATGATAAAAAGATTCAGGAGTGTCAAGCGCTCAAGCTTGGGGATGCCCCCGTGCACCCCCAAGAAATATTCAAGGAGACTCAAGCGTTTAAGATTGGGGATGCCCCCGTGCATCCCCTTCTCCATCAACATTATCAGTTCGTCTTTCGTTCCACTATATTTTTATCACTTCATGTGTTAAGTGCTATGCTTGGAGCGTCTTGCTTTTAGTTTTTTTTTTAGTTTTTCATAACGAGTCGGAACTCAGCGTTCTTTATGTGGGAGAGAAACACGCTCCACTTCTACCTAGAACATAACATAGAATTTTCATGTCTATCTTTGCTGTGTGTGTTCTTTGTCTTTTAATAGCTACTATCATGCTCTGCTCTTAGTATTCATGCTTATCTTTTCAAAGAGCTTTTGTTTAGTTGGTTGCTTGAACTCTCTTTAATTATCATGCTTACCTTATTAAGAGAGTTTGCTTCCGTTGCATTGGTTAATATGTCTATGATAAATATGCTACTTGCATAATGGAGCTTAGTGATTCATGTTTTCTTATGGTTAGTCTCAAATAGCTGGGGGATTCCCAATGTGTTATTGGAGTACCAACTTGATTTGTTTGCCGATGATGTGGTATGGTTTAGTAATATCTTCCTTCGAGAATTTATCTTGATTGACTTGGCGTATGCTCACGCATATTTAAGACTGTAAAGAAAGTCTGTCAAGCCTTGATGATCTTTTATTTCTGAGTAGCGATATAACTACCATGCCTGATTCAATATTGCTTTGTCGCTCTGCATGATTATGACCGTCATTGCTCTCTTAGTTGGTCGCTCCCAGTCTTTTGCTAACCTCCACCTGTACTAAGCAGACTAACTTTGCAATACATAGCTCATGGGAAAGTAGCTTAAAAACTATTGTGGTAAAGAATATGTTGCTTATGTATCTTATTTCTTATAAGTTGCTTGCTGAGCGGTAACCATGTTTCTGGGGACGCCATCAACTGTCACACTTTTGTAGAATATCATGTGAGTTGCTATGCATGTTCGTCTTGTCTGAAGTAAGGGTGATTTGCCATGGGTTGAATGAGTATGCATATTGTTAGAGAAGAACATTGGGCCGCCAACCAAAGCTATGCATCATGGTGGAAGTTTTAGCTTGGACATTAATACTCAATCTCTTATGAGAATATGCTTATGCATTAAAGAGGAGTCCATCATCTATTTTCTATGTTGTCCAGATATGGATGTCCTCAAGTTGAGATCTATCAAAAACAAGAAATCAAATGTGATTTATCTCCTTGGACCTTTGTACAGGTGGCATAGAGGTACCCCTTTGTGACACTTGGTGGAAACATATGTAACGCAATGATAACCCATGGAAATCCAAGCTAATTAGGACAAGGTGCGAGCACTATTGGCATTCGATGCATGAGGCTTGCAACTTATAGGATGTCTTATGCATGACACATATGAAGTACTACTACCGTTGACAAAATTGCTTCTATGTTTTCAAAATAAAAAGCTCTAGCACATAACATTTCTTTTACTTTTTGAGTCTCCACCTTCTTTTAAAAGCACCAACTACTGAGAGCATGATTGTCATTCTGAGTGTAATGTGCATTGTCCCAAAGTAGCATTGTCCTTTGCATGATTGTGATATCGTTTATTTTGAAATCATTGTATCTAGTCATCACTTAAACCTTGAAGGTGCCCCTGCATTTATGTTTTGCATCACTAAAGGGGGCAAGCTAGATATCACTTTATCATATTTGCACATCATGTTCATTGCAAATCTTTGTGATCCTTCAATGTCATGTTGTAAAACTTTCAGTCATTTGTGATTTTCTCATGAGGCAACTTAATTACTATAGAATCATTGTCTCAATAAGCTTTTGTCATATGACTATGAATAAGTCCTATATGGTTAATAGCATGTCACCACATAAATTATTCTTGTTATCATTTACCTACTCGAGGACGAGCAGAAATTAAGCTTGGGGATGTTGATACGTCCAAAACGTATCTATAATTTCTGCTTGCTCCATGCCACTTTTGGGTGATATTGCTATGATATTCATACACTTTTTATCATATTTGGACTAACCTACTAATCCAGTGCACCCCGGTGGCAGTTTCTGTTTTCGGCTGTTTTTGTATTTCAGGTTTTCACGTTACGAGAACTGCCAGGAAAAATCCAGAAAAATCATATAAAAAATCAGCGTTCTGAAACCTACCTTGCGCCCGAAGGACAGCCGGGGGGGGGCACCAGGGCTCCAGGTGCCCTGGCGGCGCGCCCCCCCTGGGCCGCGCCGGGGGTGCGCCTGGGCCCCTCGAGCCCCGTCTGGTGCCCCCCTTCGGCATATATTTAGAGCGTCCCTCGAAACCCTCGGGACGGGAACTCTTTTTCACGATATCATCTCTGTTCCGCCGCCGCCGCCGCTTCGAAGATCGGGATCACCAGGAGAACTCCTCCCGGCACCCTGCCGGAGGGGAGGATCACCATCGGGAGCTTCTCCACCACCATGGACGCCTCCCGGATGAGTTGTGAGTAGTCTCCCTTGGACCATGAGTCCATGACCAGTAGCTATGTGATGTTCTCCTCCCGTTCTTGTGCTTCACTAATTAGTCCTCGTGAGCTGCCCTACATGATCGAGGCACATATGTAATCCTTATGCTGTTGCTATGATCAGTTTGCTGGGATCCGATGGATTATGAGATTATGTTCAGATTGTTCTTGAGTAATATATTTGATCTACCTCTTTTATATTTATGTTCATAAGTAATTCTTGCATGTTCTCCGTTGTTATTTATTGCTTTGGCCAAGTAATACGTAGTGACTCCAAGAGGGAACGTTATGCTCGATTGTGGGTTCATGCCCCTTGATGACTAGCTTGAGTGACAGAAACATGAGTCTAGGGGATGTGCTGTTGCCACAAGGGGGAAAACAACGGTGCTTGTGCCCGTGGGTGCAAGGATTGTTTACTTTACGCAAAGTTCTTTTAATGCAGTTGTCTGTTGCTTTGAGTTTACACTATGGGTGGGACTCGCAACTTAATACCAGCGAGATGTTCTGGATAGATATCTCAAGGTGGATGATTAGTAGTAGATATTGATGGATTTCGGTCTACTTACTTTGGCATACCGCCCATGCTTTGAACCTCAACCTTTCTTGCAATGTAGTCAGCATTGGTTTGCGTTCGTGGTCCTGTCAATTGCCCAGCCGTAATTCGTTTACCTCACATAGCTGTTTTATCGTCTTTTGGGAGAGAGACATCACTAGTGAACATCATGAGACTCCGGTCCATATTACCATCATTGATCACATCCGCTATTTACTTTTCGCTTTTACTTACTATTGCAAACATTATCTATCACTACTATCATTTGCGTTTAATCCTTTGTGAACTATAAGGCCGGAGGGATTGACAACCTCTCTGTACTCGTTGGGAGCAAAGTTATTTGTATCTGTGTGCAGGTCCACGTTGATTGCTAATCCGCGCCGTTAGCAGTTGACACCTACTTGTTGAACCTAGGAGTCTCTGGGGATTCGATCCTTGGCATCTTTGCTAAGGGAAAAACTTCCACAACACTGCATCTTACACCTTCCACTTGGGGTAACCAACGAGGGGTTAGAGGCCTATCAGCCTCCAAGACGTGAATTTGAGTTTCCCCCTGAGCTCACCTAGTTGATCCAGCAGCAGAACACCCTGATGCAACTTCTTGTCCAGAACACTCAGAACAACCAGAACAACAACAACAACAACCCTCCACCACCACCACCCGTGGACAACCTGACACATTTCTTAAGGTTGCAACCACCAGTGTTTGCCAGCAGCATCGAACCCATAGTGGCTGATGACTGGCTACGCAAGATTGGAAGGGATTTGACCACCGACAATTGCTCGGATGCTGAGAAGGTGCGATTTGCCGCACACCAGTTGTCTGGACCAGCCGCAACATGGTGGGAGAATTACACAGCCACTTACCCCATAGCCAATGTGACTTGGGATCAGTTTCAGCAAGCTTTTCGTACCGCCCATGTCTCAACTGGAGCTATGAGTATGAAGAAGCAAGAGTTTCACAATCTGCGCCAAGGAAACCGTACTGTGGCTCAGTACGTGGATGAGTTTAGTACCCTATCTCGTTATGCCCCATATGATGTGGCCACAGATGCCGCTAAGCAGGAGAGATTCATGGAAGGGCTGAATGATGAGATGAGTGTACAGTTGATGGTGGCAACTTTCAATAACTACCAGGAGCTGGTTGATCGCGCCCTAATGATTGAAAGAAAGCATCAGCAGATTGAAAGTCGCAAGAGAAAGTATGGGCAAGGAAGGTATAACTCTGGAGCACAGCAGAAGCCCCGTTTTACCCCTAAAACGGTAGGACAATTTCAACATACCCATGGAGGAGGTAGCTCTCACAATCTTAATGTCCCTAAGAATGGAAATGGGAATGGAGCAAATGGTAACCAGAGCCGCCCTACACCGTCCACACCCACCAAGAAGGATTTCAGCCATGTCACTTGTTTTAAGTACGGGAAGAATGGACATTATGCCACTGACTGCCCAGAAGCTAAGAATGGGAACGGCAATGGAAGCGCCGCAAAGAAGCCCAACCCCTTCAACAAAGGACAAGTGAATCACGTTGGCGTGGAGGAGGTTGAAGCCCAGCCAGATGCAGTAATAGGTAAGTTCTTAGTTAAGTCCTTTACTGCACTCGTTCTTTTCGATACTGGTGCATCGCATTCATACATTTCAAGGGGATTCGTGGATAAGTATAAGCTGCCAACCCAAGCCCTTAGATTGCCCATGTTAGTAACCTCACCAGGAGCGGGGTATATGGCTAAGTTATGGTGTGATCAGTTGCCATTAAGAATTGGTAACTACATTTTTCCTTCGGACCTAATAGTATTAGAATCTCAAGGACTGGATGTGATTTTAGGCATGGATTGGTTATCTAAGTATGAAGGGAATATTGAATGTGCCAGTAAGACCATTTTGCTTACTACACCAGAAGGAAGAAGGATCAAGTATGTCTCCCGGCATGAACCGAAGAGGAACATATTAAATTCCTTATCAGGAGTTGTTCAGGAGGAAGTACAAGTGGTGAAAGATTTCCCTGACGTATTTCCAGAAGAATTGCCAGGAATGCCACCTGACAGAGATATATAATTTTTGATTGAGCTTTTGCCAGGCACCGGGCCAATTTCCAAGAGACCATATAGGACGCCCGTAAAGGATTTGGAGGAAATTAAGAAGCAGATTAAGGAGTTACTGGATAGAGGATTCATACGCCCAAATTCTTTGCCTTGGGGTTCGCCAGTACTTCTAGTAGAGAAGAAGGTGAAGGAAATATGCCCTAGAGGCAATAATAAAGTTGTTATTTATATTTCCTTATATCATGATAATTGTTTATTATTCATGCTAGAATTGTATTAACCGGAAACTTAGTACATGTGTGAATACATAGACAAAACAGAGTGTCCCTAGTATGCCTCTACTAGACTAGCTCATTGATCAAAGATGGTTATGTTTCCTAACCATAGACATGAGTTGTCATTTGATCAACGGGATCACATCATTAGGAGAATCATGTGATGGACAAGACCCATCTGTTAGCTTAGCACTATGATCGTTTAGTTTTATTGCTATTGCTTTCTACATGACTTATACATGTTCCTATGACTATGAGATTATGAAACTCCCGAATACCGGAGGAACACCTTGTGTGCTATCAAGCGTCACAACGTAACTGGGTGATTATAAAGATGCTCTACAGGTGTCTCCGAAGGTGTTCGTGGTGTTGGCATAGATCAAAATTGGGATTTGTCACTCCGAGGGTCGGAGAGGTATCTCTGGGCCCTCTCGGTAATGCACATCATAATAAGCCTTGCAAGCAAATAACTAATGAGTTAGTCACGAGATGATGTATTACGGAATGAGTAAAGAGACTTGCCGGTAACGAGATTGAACTAGGTATTGAGATACCGACGATCGAATCTCGGGCAAGTAACATACCAATGACAAAGGGAACAGCGTATGTTGTTATGCGGTTCGACCAATAAAGGTTTTTTGCGGAGGCCAGGGGGCCAAACGCCGGAGACACCAAGGATTGTGGCGTTTGGTCCTGGAGTCCGAGTGGGACTCTTGCCTTTCGGGCAAAACCGACTTTGAGGAGGCTTTTGGTCCAAGTTTCGATCCCAGGGCTCAACATATAAATAGAGGGGCGGGGCTAGCACCTGGAACACATCAAGATACACCAAGCCGTGTGCCGGCAACCCCGACCCTCTAGTTTATCCTCCGTCTAGTTTCTGTAGTGCTTGGCAAAGCCTTGCAGAGATTGTTCTTCATCAACAACCGTCACCACGCTGTCGTGCTGCCGGAACTCATCTACTACTTCGCCCGTCTTGCTGGATCAAGAAGGCGAGGACGTCATCGAGCTGACCGTGTGCTGAACGCGGAGGTGCCGTACGTTCGGTACTAGATCGGGACGGATCGTGAAGGTGCACGACTACATCAACCGCATTGATAAACGCTTCCGCTTTCGGTCTACGAGGGTACGTAGACACACTCTCCCCCTTCATTGCTATGCATCTAGTAGATAGATCTTGCGTGATCGTAGGAAAATTTTCAAATACTACGTTCCCGAACAGAAGGATGGATCGTTAAGAATGGTTGTTGATTACCGAGGGCTGAACAAAGTAACGATCAAGAACAAGTACCCACTGCCGATGATCAATGATCTGTCTGATAGATTGCAAGGAGCCAAGGTATTTTCCAAGATCGATCTGCGATCAGGGTACCATCAATTGAAGATCCGAGAGCAGGATATACCAAAGACGGCCTTTACCACTAGTTATGGGTTGTACGAGTATACCGTTATGTCTTTTGGTCTGACTAACGGCCCGACATATTTTATGAACCTGATGAACAAAGTGTTTATGGAGTATTTGGATAAGTTCGTCGTAGTGTTCATAGATGATATATTGATCTTCTCAAAGGATGAAGAGGAGCATGCAGAGCATTTGCGTTTGGTATTGGAGAAGCTCAGAGAACATCAGTTATATGCGAAGTTTAGCAAATGTGAATTTTGGTTGAAGGAAGTTGGATTCCTCGGACACGTTATATCTGGAAAAGGAATAGAAGTAGATCCCGCCAAGGTGGACACTATGACCCATTGGGAAGCACCGACAACAGTTGGTGAGATCCAGAGTTTTCTTGGACTTGCAGGATACTACCGGAGATTTATCGAGAATTTCTCAAAGATTGCAAAGCCAATGAAGGAGTTGTTAAAGAAGGACACCAAATTCAGGTGGACAGAAGAGTGTGAGGCCAGTTTCCAGGAATTAAAGAAACCTTTGGTCTCATCCCCTATGTTGATTCTGCCAGATCAACATAAGGATTACGAGGTGTACTGCGACGCTTCACGTCGAGGACTTGGAGCAGTTCTTATGCAGGAAGGAAGAGTTGTTTCGTATGATTCACGACAACTGAAATCTCATGAGTTGAACTATGCCACCCATGATTTGGAGTTAGCAGCCGTGGTGCATGCATTGAAGACGTGGAGACACTTTCTCATTGGAAACCATTGTGAAGTATATACGGATCACAAGAGTTTGAAGTATATATTCACTCAGAAGGAGTTGAATCTCAGGCAAACGAGATGGCTGGAAGTCATTAAGGATTATGACATGAGATTGCATTATCATCCCGGAAAGGCTAATGTAGTAGTCGATGCGCAAAGCCGCAAGAGCCATGTCAATACCCTAATGATGGAAGAGTTTCCAAAGGAGTTAGCCGAGGACTTACGAGAACTACGTTTGGAGATAGTTCCGAGAGGCTATGTAGCAACACTAGAAATCCAGTCTACCCTGATGGATAAAATCCGAGAAGCTCAGAAGGCTGACAAAGAGGTTGCCTCTATAAAGGAGAGGATGAGCGAAGGAAAAGCTAAAGGATTTCGTGAGGATGAACACGACACCTTATGGTTTGAGGACCGCATTTATGTGCCTAATGACCCGGAGATCAGGAAGTTGATTCTACAGGAGGCCCATGATTCAACATACTCGATTCACCCAGGGAGTACTAAGATGTATTTGGATTTGAAGGATATTTTCTGGTGGACCGGTATGAAGAAAGATATTGCGGAGTATGTAGCAGTTTGTGATGTATGTTAGAGAGTGAAGGCAGAACATCAGAAGCCAGTAGGATTGTTACAACCATTGCCAATACCCGAATGGAAGTGGGATAAGCTAGGTATGGATTTTATTACGGGACTACCCAGAACTCGTTCTGGCTATGACTCGATTTGGGTCGTAGTCGATCGTTTAACAAAGGTAGCTCATTTCAACCCCGTAAAGACTACCTATACCAGTGCAAAGTTGGCAAAGATATACATGACCCGAATTGTATGTCTGCATGGAGTTCCGAGGAGCATCGTATCAGATAGAGGAACCCAGTTTACCTCAAAGTTCTGGAATCAGTTACATGAAACCTTGGGTACCAGGCTAGAGTTTAGCACAGCCTTTCACCCGCAGACAGATGGATAGACTGAAAGAGTCAATCGGATTTTGGAGGATATGCTGAGAGCCTGTGCACTAGACTATGGATCTAGTTGGGACGACAATTTGCCGTATGCTGAATTTTCTTACAACAACAGTTATCAATCCAGTTTGAAGATGGCCCCTTTCGAAGCGCTATACGGAAGGGGATGTAGGACTCCGTTGTCGTGGGACGAAGTTGGAGACCGACAGTTGTTTGGACCAGACCTGATCAAAGAGTCTGAGGAGAAGGTGAAGTTGATTCGAGACAGACTGAAGGTAGCTCAGTCCAGGCAGAAAAGTTATGCAGACTCGAAGCGTAAGGAGATAACCTATGAGATCGGAGACAGAGCATACTTGAGAGTATCACCTCTGCGAGGAGTCAAACGTTTCGGAGTTAAAGGAAAGCTAGCCCCGAGATTTGTGGGACCCTACCGTGTTTTGGAACGCATGGGAGAGGTTGCCTACAAGTTGGAATTGCCCGAAGGATTGTCAGGAGTACACGATGTGTTTCACGTTTCGTAGCTTAAGAAGTGCCATGCGGAGATGTCCGATATACCGCTTAGAGACACAGTACCCCTGGAAGCGATTCAGTTGGACAGTGATCTGACCTACGAGGAGAAGCCTGTTAAGATCCTCAAATTTTCGAGCAGAGTTACCCGCAGCAAGGTTATCAAGTTTTGCAAAGTTCAGTGGAGTCACCACACCGAGGAAGAAGCCACCTGGGAACGAGAAGATGATCTACGCAAGGACCACCCTCACCTATTTTCTAGCCAACCCGAATCTCGAGGGCGAGATTCATCTTAAGGGGGGTAGGTTTGTAACATCCCAAATTTTCAATTTGAAATGTTATACATTAGATCATCATGCATATCATATTTTCTTGCTTTTGGTGATCCAAGAAAATCCTAAGCAACTCAAGGATCCTCGGAGAGAGTTGGGGATTTCTAAATTTTCATATTTGAGGTTTCTCAAATTTTGAAAATAGGATTGTTTGATTTTATTTATTTCATCTTCAAGTATTTCTATCACAAAAATAAGAGAGAGGGAGTAAAATGACTCTCCCAAAATAAAGAAATACGGAAGATTTAATAAAAAGATCAAACAAATTTTATTTGGAGTTTATTTGGATTTTATTTGAATTAGGAAAAATTGCATGTTTTCAAAAATGCATTTTAGTGCCAAGAAAATGTTCATCTTGTTCTAAATATTTTATTTAGATGGTGAAATTTTGTTTTCGCAATTTCTAGATTTTATTTTATTTTCTAGAGTTATTTTTAGCGTCGGCGTAATTTAAAAAAATATATATAGGGGGACCGACCCGACTGGGCCGAAGCCCAGCCGAGCAGGCCCATCGCCCCGCGCCGCCGCCTTCCCAGCGCCAGCCGCCACCGTGGCCTTGAAGGACTACGACTCCACCGCCGCCATGGTTTGCCCCCTCCCCAAGCCACCCACCCCCTCCTCCTATATAA